>JAVLUX010000013.1:13117500-14317500 GCA_032164185.1 Moxostoma hubbsi | reverse complement strand
CCTACTGGGTCGGGCTGTGGTGGAGCCAGTGTTGCTGCCGCAGGCGGACGCCCTTGGCGACAAACAGACTGGGTGCGAGACATTGCGTCGCACCGGGGCAGGATGTGTTGAATGGTACTGCCTTTTAACCACTGAGGATTGCTGGGCAAAATTCTCTACGGTGCCGCAGAGTAGGCTAAACTGGTTCGACCAAGTTGGGCCAAAGGTGGCGCTCCTGTATCACTAAGGTGGACATCGCCTGCCCGACCACGCCATGACCGTCATTGCTCTGAGGGCGAGACCAGTCACTAAACACAGCCCCTGCTAAATCTTGGGTCAGAACTATCCCCGTACAGTTCTTTGAGTGCCATGGCTTGATGCACCTGCAGGAGAGCCGTGGTTGCAGGGTGGAGGCGGCCTGTCCAGTGGCACTGTAGGCTCAGTCGTGTGTGACAACGTAAACCCACGGGCCCCGGATGGGAGACTCAGACATCTCCGCCAGATGGCGGCGTTCTGCGGTCACAAGTGCACCGCGATCGCCTTAACAATCTGGGGAGTCGCCGATCACCCCCTGGCAGCTCCAGCGTCAAGGGTAGTGAGAGATGACTTGCCCGCGAACCAGGTCGGGGCAGTAAAAGGTGCCCGCCGCGATCGCGTGAGCTCATCATGCACTTCTGGGAAGAAAGGTACGGGAGCGGGGCGCGGCCGTAAGCAGCGCTCGGAGCCCCAGGACCGATTAGCGGGCCGTGAGGGTTCAGGGGGTAACAGAGGATTCCACTCCATCCCAACGCTCGCAACCACCTGGGCAAGCATGGCCGTCAGCTGCGCGTGGCGACAGACTGAACCAACCCACTCTCCGATGCTGTAATCGAAAGCTCATCAGATTCACGAGCCGCGAACGCAAACACACTCGCGCTGAGAAGAGCCGGTGGTCACATCGCGAACTCGCTGGGGCAAACGAGTGTGCTGGAGAATGGGAGATCCATGGGGGGTTTCCCGACGGAGAAGCTCCCATTGAAATCCCCAAAACCCGTGGGTAGAAGGACCAAGTCAGGGAGCCGCTGGAGTGGCTTTCCCTCTCACGAGAGAAAGCCGCGACCGCAGTGTTGTCAGAATCATGCCCTCACAGTGAGAGCATGATCCATCCACAAGCGCTGTCCCTGCGTGGGCAGTGCCCAACACGAGAGGCAGCGATTAGTGGCCGTGGTAAGCGGAGAGGGTAACGATCGCAACCAGGAAACATACACAAACGAAAAGGCATCTTGAAAAAGACGTTTCTCGTTTGCGCAACTCTTTTAGAGGAAATGAAACTCTAATTAGGTGTTTTTATTTATATATATATATATATATATATATATAAGTTATTCACTCCATAGTTTTCTGCTGCTGAAGCGCCCTGGGCTATTTGCTCAGCACAACCATGTTGTGCGAGGGGGAAGACCGCTGGAATCCAACAGCGTAGAGAGATGAATGGAGGCGGCAGAGGAATTCAGCTCTGTGAACTTGCTCGCTCGGCTCCGAAGAAGATATCTGATGTGTGTTTGCAGCGTCACTCTTTATACCCGTATGTCCGGGGGAGTGGCATGTAAATTCCACATGCCAATTTCCATTGGCCTTTTCTCAAGATCAGAGATGTCTGGGCTCCGCAGGAGCGACCCCTAGTGTCAACTCATCAACACAACGTTGAGTGAGTGACAGATAGGGAAGGTAACATTTGGGATGGAGATTAATTCCTATTCCTGAGAGAGTTACTTGAGTAATGCTATTGGGGAAAAAGAAAAAAAAAAAAAAAGATAATGGTAAAATAATTTAGAAGTGAACACTTTGCATGCTAAATCAGTCCAAAGGCTTCTTTGGCGTCTTTGAGTCCACCATATAGTCCATTGAAGAATGAGGTATCTCTCACTTACAGCTCTGACAGCACAGTACAGTAGAACTTTCCTGTTCTGTCTACCTAGTTTTTGCCTTTTAGTATCCAATCCAAAACAACCCTGTTCGCCACCAGTCCACACTGACTGTAAAATGGAAAACAAATGCGAGATAAAATACCACATTAGCCTTAATATGTTCCTCTCAAATCATGCTTTCTCTACAGACTTTCATTGCAGACTTTCTGCTGGTGGCATTGCTTATATCACCTAGTCTGCAGTGCTCTCTGTCTTACTGAGGCTTCAACTCTGGTTCGAATAAATAAGGCTGGGCCTTATTTATGTATGTATCTGCTATTTCACGCCAAAATTGTCTGGAATCTTTTAACAATTGTATCCTTTGTTGCAAATTACACTGTGCTTCAAGTTGTATCAAAAACCATGTTGATTTCCGCATGAACATGCAAACACATCAAGCAGAGCAAGGGTAAATGTCAAGATCTTTAGTGATTAATAACTAGTCTTTTTCTCAACCAGATCTATCGTATTGCTTCAAAAGATTTGGAATATACCACTTGGGAAAATCAGATGATTAAAGAGCATATACCATTAATTAATAACCTATATTAGAGTTTGTGCAAGATCTACAAGAATAGTTTTTTGTTTTACATTGTAGTTACTTAGTCTTTGGAAGCAATGCGATCTCTTTGTGTGATGAAATCCCCATTGTAACGTCACAAAGACTGCATTATGACATCATAGATCCCCCATTATGACTTCATAGAGGCAGAATATCATTCACTTTATCTCGATAATCCCCTGTAATTGGATGTTTTTCTTGTGAAATAAATTAATGGATAACTACGAATATTGCATTTCTACAATGCCTGCATTATTCTGTTATGCGAAAGCGCAAGATAAACTCTAAAATTGCTGCACCTTTAGTGCGCATTTAACTTTTTCCCAGGGCTGTAGTCAGTGAAATCCATATAAACAGTGCTGGGTAGATTACTTATGAATTTGAATCTGGTATTGCTTCCAAATTACATGACTAAAATTATAGTCAGTAACGTTATCACTTGGATTACATTTTTAAGGTAATCTACTCTTGATTTCTTTTGGATTACTTCTGACCTAATTCTTGTTTATTTGATGTCATGCATTTGAATAGGCTAAGTTTGTACCATTTTGACCATGTTGATAGAATGCATTAAAACATTTTTTTGGCTGCTATCGGCCTGTTTCTGATTTGAAAGAGGCACTTGAAATGTTCTTAATCTGGCAGTTTTGTATTACAAACACTATCCGTGCGTGGTTAAAGATCAGACCAGTTATATTTGTGAGTCAACATCACAAAAAAGCATAATCTTTTGCAAAAGTGCATGTATGGACATTTTTGAAGCAGAGTATAAAATCAGATCCTAAAACTAACTTCACTGCATTAATGCAATCGTAAGTACCTATAGTAACTGCTTCTATACAGATCTGGAAAAAATGTAGAGACCACTGTGAAATTATCAGTTTCTCTGGATTTACTATTTATAGGTATGTGTTTGAGTAAAATGCCTTTTTTTTTATTATTATTTTTCTATAAAGTACAGACAATATTTCACCAAAAATGCAAATAAAAATATTGTCATTTACAGCATTTATTTGCAGAAAATTACAACTGGTCAAAATAACAAAAAATATGCAGTGTTTTCAGACCTCGAATAATGCAAAGAAAACAAGTTCATATTCATTTTTAAACAACACAATACTAATGTTTTAACTTCAGAAGAGTTCAGAAATCAATATTTGGGGGAATAACCCTGACTTTCGATCACAGCTTTCATGCGTCTTAACGTGCTCTTTACCAGTCTTTCACATTGCTGTTGGGGGACTTTATGCCACTCCTGGCGCAAAAATTCAAGCAGCTCAGATTTTTTTTTTTTTTTTACATTTGATGGCTTGTGGCCATCCATCTTCCTATTGATCACATATCAGAGGTTTTCAATGGGGTTCAGGTGTGTGTATAAATATAGTCACCCTCCCACGTCCTGGTTTAACACAAATATCTGCTCACCTTAAGAGTAATGCAATGGGTGAATGACATGAGAAGATGGTCAGATGTGTTGCACAGAGAAATTTGTAATGGATTTGTGTTGTCTCTTGGAGTTTCATGAGGACAAAGGCATATAGGTACATCCACAGATTGAAGGTTGGATGTACTATATATATATATATATATATATATCTATATATATATATATATATATATATATATATATATATATATATATATATATATATATATATTAATTATTACTTTTGTTGTGGAATTTTGAGTGTGTGTGTGCGGGTATTTGTCACGTTTTGGGGACCAAATATCCCCATAAGGATAGTAAAACCTGAACTTTTTGAAGTTGTGGGGACAATTTGTCGGTCCCCAAGAGGAAAACAGCATATAAATCATACAAAATTATGTTTTATGAAAATGTAAAAATGCTGAACGTTTTCTGTGAGGGTTAGGGGATAGAATATAAAGTTTGTACAGTATAAAAACCATTGTGTCTATGGAAATCCCCATAAAACATGGAAACCCAACAACATGTGTGTGTTTTACACTGTTTATAAGAGACTGGAGAATACTAAAGAGGTTTGGGCTCAACTCCCAAAAAGATGGATGAGGTACAGGGGATGCAATGAGGTCCCGGGTCTCTAAAGATCTGAGGTATGAGTTTAAGTGTTAATTGTGTATCATTAACTGCATTGAATAGCTTTTTTTGTAAGTGTTGTTTTTATAAAAAAAAAACAAAAAAACAATGTGTGTCCTTTTCCATGAAATGTCACTGATAAAATAGTATCTATGTTTCCAGCCTATCGTTGTTTGTGGTGAATTATTCTGTAAACAGAAAAAAGCGGATGACGCTGCAACGCGTGCTTGATTCATTCTAGACGCTACAGTCACACTGCAAATTTCACGCCACATGTTGTAGTCACGTTTACATTCGCAAGGGTTCAGATCTACACCAATCATAGGGCGATATGCAAAACAAAGGGGCGGGTCTTGCATTGTTAAAGAGGTGATGATAAACGGTTCTCCTGGTTACAGCCATATAGGTCAGCAGTAAAGGCGGAGCTACAGTTATAAACTCACGTTGCACTCAAGGCAATCAAATGTCCACAACAACAGAAACATAAGGCTTGTTTTCATTTCGCACACGGGACTTAACGAGAAGCGGAATCTAAAGAGAAGTGCCTTTGGTAAGTCATGAAAAACGCGTGTTTTGTGCTGTAGTGTGTGTTTACGGAGGAGTCTGGTGTCTGGCATCGTATATGAAGTGCTGCAGTACTAGTTTCTAGATATTTAGTTATCTATTCGTATGTATAAACTGTTAACCGTTAGATATGAAATAGCCTGGTACTGTTTTTGCCAATTGTTTTCAATATTAAGATTAAACATAACTAACAAAACGTCAGGGGTTTTCATGCGACTCAGTGTGCTCTGCATCTGACACATTAATGGGTTTATTTGTTTTCCTTTATTTGTTTTTGATTTTCTCATCATTCACTCACCCTCTTGCCATTCCAGATGTCTATGACTTACTTTCTTCTGCTGAACACAAACGAAGATTTTTAGAACAATATCTCAGTCCAGACAATGCAAGTGAATGGTGGCCAGAACTTTGAAGCTCCAGAAAGCATATAAAGGCAGCATACAAGTAATCCAAAAGACTCCAGTGGTTGAAATTAATTTCTTCAGATGCGATATGATAGGTGTGGGTGAGAAACGGATCAGTATTTAAGTCCTGTTTTACTATAAATCTCCACTTACACTTTCTTCTTTTGCTTTTGACGATTTGGTATTGTTGGTCATATCACCACCTACTGGGCAGGGAGGAGAATTTATAGTAAAAAGGACTTATATATTGATCTATTTCTCACACACACCTATCATATCACTTCTGAAGACATGGATTGAACCACTGGAGTCATATGGATTACATTTATGCTGCCTTTATGTAATGTTTGGAGCTTCAAAGTTCTGGTTACCATTTACTTGCGTTATATGGACCTACTTGCATTGTATGTACCTACAGAGCTGAAATATTCTAATTCATTTATGTTCTGCAGAAGAAAGAAAGTCATACATGCATGAGGGTGAGTAAATGATGAGAAAATTGTCATATTTGGGTGAACTATCCCTTTAATTGTCATGAGTCATAAATGTGCTCTCATTACACTGGCCTGTTCTCTTTCAGGGTTTTGACTTTCCTTCATTTAATCCGGTGGCTCTGTCCTGCTTTCAGTAACTGCGCAGAAGGACTTACCATCTGACTGAACTTAAACAAACTGGACTGCCAGAGAAGGTTCACCATGGGTAACAAACGGAAAGCATCCAATGACTTCGACAAAGATTCAGGTTTGCCACTCATCTTATTTCCTGGCATTGTGTGTTGTTTTTATATTGTGGATTTCTTTACCCCTACATGTCTTTCAGAAATGCATTGATATGATTAGAACAAATGCACCCATTGCTGAATATAATAATGAAATATAGTCAGTAATTAAATAGTTATATAGGTGTATAACTGCACATCATTGCATCATCTTACTCTTAACAGTAAATAAACATAGCCTAATCTTTCAAACCATAGATGCCAGTTCAGGATATTTCAGTGCTTTGGACCAGACAGACTTTGAAGACATGGGACCGACCAGCACTGCCTTACACAGGATGAAGACATGTCCACAGGTGCCTTTTGTACCTGGCACACATCAAGGCATCTCTCCTATGATCGTAATGAAAAACTTTCTCCTCAAGCAGGTATTGTACACCAGGCTCATGCTGTCTGTTTGTTGTCACTTAACAAAAATAGCTTTTCCTCGTAATGTTTTAGTGTATGACACACATCTGTATCTGTTGCAGAGTTAAAGCTATATATGTGTAATGTGTTGAAATGACAGCTCTTAACTGCAATTCTTTGGTTGAATACTGAGCTATTGCTCCTTATTATCTATTGTTCACTATTTTATAAAATATGTCAATATACAGCCTGGATAAAAATGGATGTGCCAAATTCTACTTATCGCTGCAATTTTCTGGTGTAAGAGGCCCAACAACAAGTTTTATTCACTTTCACTCAAATCACAAGTAAAATGGCTGATTAACACTTCATAAACACCCCTCACAATACTATCTTATGACATCGAAACACTTACTATAACGCATGATTACAAAGGCAACACATTTTAACACTTGCTTTACAGAACAAATTACATTATCAAGCTTATTCAAGTGTGACTAAGTTTCGCTGTGGCACAACAATAGAGTGTTGTACTTTGAACGCAGAAGACCCGAGTTTGACACCATCACAGCATGCAATTCGACACGTGAATGACGTGGTTGCTTCAGCTATTGTTTTTTTTTTATCTCACATTTGCTTTTTATGACACTATTGGTTAGGTTTTGGTTATAGGTTTAGGTTAGGGAGGTAGGTTTTGGTCATTTAAAACTCCAAAGAGGATTAACCTTAAAAACCTCACCTTTTTGGGAGAACATTTAACTTGGTTTAAGCACTCCTCTGTGTGCATTTCACCTCTAAACTGCTGTGATGTGTGTATTTAACCATGCCATTTATTTGTGCAAAAATGTTGCCATAATCAACAACTTTAGAGCTAAAGAGCATGTGTCATTTTGAAAAACTGCTCATTGATCATTCTTCTTCCAGGCTAACTCTGTGGCTCCTGCATTAAAACCTTGGACCTTAAACCCTTCAATAGATGTGGTTCCTCAATCTCCACTTCTCTTCCTCCAGCCAGTCATACCCACTGGTGACTGCACTCCCCAAAGATCTGACAAGCAGAAACATTCCAGAAGGCATGTTCCCATGCAAAGCACCTTTCCAAAGATTGCCCCACACCCTGCACAAGGGTTTGCAGTCGACCTGGCTCCCAGTGCCATCAATAAGAAGTCAAACCACAGCCACAGTGGAAGACATCAACAGCGCAGTCATGGTGATAAAACTTTCCAGAGTTCCTCTTTGAAGCACGATGAGACATTTGAGGGTTATTGTGTTGACGCCAATGCTGTCTCTTGGGGAGAAGTCAGTCAAACTGTCCCAGACATGAGTGAAGAAAACTCCTCGTCCAAGCTTTCTGATTCTCAGGAGCCTCATACCACTACTTCACCGTTCTCACTTTGCTCTGACTCATTCCTCACTTCATCACCTCAAAAGTGTCCCAATGCAACAGTCACAGAGAGTAGTGATGCAGAGAACATCTCAGAGGCCCACTCTCCAAGCTCTTGCAAACGCAAGCGCTTCTGCAACACATACAATATTTTGAATCGATCAGGGTTGCTAGGCATCACACTGCGTACCAAGGAGCTTATTCGACAAAACAAACGTTCACAGGCCCAACTTAAGAGCCTGCAAGCTCAGACTGACCTCTTTTTGGAGGCCATTTGTAGCGGAGACCCCAAAGTCTGGACCAGATTGCAGCTAACCCTCCAGAACTCTGGAGACGGCGAGCTGAAAGCGATGGAATCATTGGTGGACTCTGTAAGGGATGCAGGAGCAGACAACACATCTGATGGTTGTGTGGTGTAGTAGAAGGTTTACATTTTGTATCGTCTTGGCCAGACATTATGAAGTAAATCATTTTTCATATCATTTACTTGGCGTATTTAGTCATGGATCATTTAGAATATAACTTGACCAGTTTCTTACTCTTTTCAGTTGGAAACTTCAAAGACTCTTGTTTAAAGGTAGTTGTAACTCCATGTGTCTCTATTTTGTGATCAATTAAGGCCTAAAGATGCCATGGGCATTGTGCTATTTTTATTTCAGATTTGTTTTACAGATTTGGCTAGTATTTAAGTTATAATTTATTTGATCAGGGTTGCTTATGCAGCAGCAGTGAAAGTGACAAAGAAAATCAATTCTGCGCAGTTGGGTGGGTTCTAAACGGTGTAAATGCACACAACTTATAAACGTAATTTATGGGCCCAAAGTTTGGAGAATGATATAGCTGTAGGCAGAGCTCCAGAAAGGGGTGGGAGCTCCAAACCATCAGCAAAGATATAGGGAGCCCCTAACCTAACCCTTTCCCTGACCCTAACTTTGAGTGGAAGTGACGCCCCCTTTCGGAGTTGGCGCAACCCCCCCTTTAGAGTAACCCTGCCCCTTCTGAAATTATCCCACCCTCTTTTGGATATTCTGCCCCATTTAGAGATCTCCAGCCTGCAGCTATACCTACTTGAATGTTTGGACAAACTGGCTAATGAATCCATATCTAATAATGCCTTTGACTAATCACAAAGATTGTGTGTGTGTGTGTGTGTGCGTGCGTATGCTTTAACCTTAATTGGTAACACTTAAGAATAATGGTGTATTTGTTAACATTCGTAAATGCATTAGGTATCATGAGCTAACAATGAACAATAACAATATACAACATTTATTAATATTGGTTCATTTATACAAATACAACTGTTTATTCTAACAATTCATAATGCATGAACTAATGTTAACAAATACAACTTCTAATTTAAAAAAAACATTTATATGTTGAAATTAACATTAACCAATATTAATAAGTGCTTAAAAATGTAATGTTTGTTAGCTAATGTAGTAAGCTAATGTTAGTAAATACATCCTTATTGTAAAGTTTTACCCCTTGATGTTAAGAGGATTATACATGTGCACAATACTCATCAAATGCTTTTTAACTTCAAAATGTAAAATCGAGAATTTTATTAAGTGCATATTTGAAACTTGTAAGAATTTGTTTGAACTTAACATTATTTGTATGTATTGGCAAGCCAAGTTATATTATTACATTGTTCTCAAATGAATCTCCAATAGTAAATATTCTTGCCACTGTTATTTAGTATTGGTAAGACCAATGGACTTTGAGAGTAAGAGTATAAGTTTTGTGTAGTTCAGGGCATATTTGAAATAGCATTTGTGTGGTGATTTTTCTTTCTTGCCTTGTTCTTCTTATGGTAGTGATTTACATTTTTTACAAAGATTGTGAGTTATCTGAGCAGGTTTACATTTTTAATAGTATAATTCTGCAGCAATCTGCTACACTGCATGCATAAAAGACTGGCCATTGTGTTTTAGAAAGCAGGTTACTAATAGGCCTTTTTACTGGAGAGGTCAGGTGTGCTATTTACTTGTTGAGTAATGAATGCACTAGATGTGATATATGTGATAAAAGTGTACATTTGTTCTGTGAATTTTACATTGTTTTTGGGGACCTTTTGAGTTGTTGTATACTGAAATGTGTTTGAATTTGCTTGCCACAATAAAAACACACTGTCTTGATCTATCAGAAGAACACAATGGTGCTGAATGACACTTATTTGCTGTAGAAATCTATGCAATAGCCTTGTTTATCATTAGTGTTGTATTGAAGTGCAGTTTTGTATTCTATATGTGCCATTTTAATATTTATGTGCCTTTAAAAGTAAAGCCATTTTAAATACATGATGGTCACATGTGTCATATGCAAATTTGGTAACAACCTAGATTTATAAATAAATCACAGAAGACTACGCTTAGTACTAAAAATATACGCCATGTTTTTTCATGCCAAATACACGAGCAAAAAATAAAATGGCAATGGAAAAAAGGCAGTTTTTGAACTAAACCAAGCATAGACACCCAATCCGGTCAAGATATACATGATTAGTTCTGATTCTCCTTAGGGATGTTGAGGGCCAGGTTTCAGAACATCACATGGTAGAGAGCGAAGCAATCATAATTGCGCACTTACAATAATTGAAACATTGACATGAAACTTAATCGCGTATTGCTGTTTTATAAGAGGGTTTCTATTGCAGTGATGTGACCCTCCATTATTACTAATTACTTGGTACGTTTCTTGGTGGGGGATAAGCATTGCTTCAACTGTTCTGCAAATCACCACGACTATTTGCTAATCTGTAGCGATTTTGGGCAAAGTGGACATATTCAATGTGACAATACATTTGAAATGCAATGAAGTCATATAAATAATACATTAAACAGTGCTGGGTAAGTTACTTAAAAAAGTTACTTTCTAAAACCTTTTCGCTCAACATATTCTGAATAATGTCTATATTTCTTCCTTATTCAAACACTCCAACACAATGACTCATTACAGGGCCATAATTAATATATTCTACATAAATAATATATTAGAAATAAGCATAACCCTATAATGCCCTTAAAAGTAATAACATTAATTGAAAGTCAGTAACTGAAATCTGATTACAAGAATTTAAAATGTAATACATTACACCACTTTTTTTGGGCTAAAACATAATTAGATTACAGTAACTAATTACTTTGTTGTTGGATTACATCCAACACTGACATTAAAGTATGTTAAACATATGCCACAATCCCAATCAATGTGTGGCAGTCGACCTCAACAAGCTTAGCTCATTAAGTTATGATAAATTACCTTTTAAGCACGTTACGATTAGGAAGCCATTATTGTCATAAAAACTGAAGTTTGGATAACAAGTACAATACTAGAATATCAGTAACATATGCTCTTATTTAAAAAAATAAAATAAAAATAAATGAGGGATTAGTTGAATTCTTGTTTTTTGATAATCAACATTATGCTACAAATGTTGTTGATTGAGCTTTACTTATATTGAACCAGGAACATTCCTTTTAGTTAAACTATAAAGCTAAGCTATATATGTGTAAGTGATCATCCATGGCTAGGTGTTCGTTAAATGACTTTAAATGCACGATGTGTAGGAGAAGAACAATCCGACGTGAAGTGCACTTAAAATTGTTTAACGCACACCTAGCCATGGATTATCCCGCTTATACCATGGTCACTTGCCAGAATTGAATAGTTACACCAGTAATATATATATATATATATATATATATATATATAAAAATTTATTTATTTATTTTTTTTTTTGCAGTGCAAATTCTTACTGGAAGAATAAAAAAATAAAGTTTCATTTGATCTGAGGGACGATCTGCAGCTTTGCCAGTTCTAAATCAGAAGCTGAGAAAAAGTAGTGTGATCATTCACTTGGTCAAAACTGTGAATTTAAATGCACAATCCAGAATATCTACAGAATGTAGAGGGTTTGGCACTCCAGAGGAAATTAATTAATGTTTATTCATTGTCATTTTCACATTAAATTGGAAAAACTGACATTACAAACGTGACAGTAAAAGTAGCACATACTGTATAATAAGGGGGAAACTATTCAAAACACTCTGGAACCTGCAGATTTTGAACTCTGAGACATCGCTACGGTTCCATTATATTAGCTATGCTGATGAAATTGGTTAGGAAATGTTCACTCTGCTTGCTCTGTAATGTTATGTTGCTATGGTTACAACAGTGCATTAATATCAATCGGTGATTAAAACTGACCGGAACAACCTGTGCATTCAACAGTTTGAACTGCACACATTCCAGCCAATCAGATTCGAGTATTAGCACAGATCATGGTATAAATATCTATATGCTGTATAGTATATACATTCACCAACCACTTTATTGGGTACACCTGTACACCCACTTATTCATGCGATTATCTAATCTGCCAATCGTGTGGCAGCAGTGCATAAAATCATACAGAAACCGGTCAAGAGCTTCAGATATTGTTCACATCAACCATCAGAATGGGGAAAAATTTTGATCTCTGTGATTTGGACTGTGGTATGATTGTTGGTGCCAGATGGGCTGGTTTGAGTATTTCTGTAACTCCTGGTCTGCTGGGATTTTCACACACAGCAGACTCTAGAATTTACTCAGAATGGTGCCAAAAATAAAAAAAACACCCAGTGAGCGGCAGTTCTGTGGATGGAAATGCCTTGTTGAAAGGAGAGAGTTCAACAGAGAATGGCCAAACTGGTTCGAGCTCATAGTGTTCCTAATAAAGTGCTCATTGATTTTATATATATATATATATATATATATATATATATATATATATATATACTGTATATATAAAACTAAAGTAGGGGTCTGCAATAGTAAGACCTCTACTTTATGTAATAGTGTGCTGATTACTGTGTATTGTTTTGTAAATAATGATTAAACACATCCACCTTTTAATCCTGACCTTCTTTTCTGATGTTACGGCAGCTAATCACTGCAGCACAGAACTAGGGCTCGAATTGAGTTTCAACACAGTGCTGATAGATAAGGATGCACCGATCATGATTTTTCATGGCCCATTTGAATTGCCAATTGTTTACAAGCAAATGGGCCAATTCTAATTGTTTTATTTGTTTAAGCAACAGTCAAGAAAGAATGAAAGATTTAATCAAAAAGATGTTTATTGGCTCTTTTACAGGCCAAACTGGCCTTAAATCAATAAATATCAGTAGCTATGTGAAATTAGAGGCAACAACTGCATATTAAGAACTGGTGGTGCACCGATCAGGAAATGTGAGGCCGATACGATCTCCGATTGTTTTAACACTAAGATTGGTCGATAACGATTTTTTAAAAAGTGCCCTTTGCCACACTTTTGCAAGTTACATGCTGCAGATATATGTTTATGCCCCACACATTAAAATTACGGTA
The DNA here is from genome assembly GCA_032164185.1 of Moxostoma hubbsi. NCBI lineage: Eukaryota > Metazoa > Chordata > Actinopteri > Cypriniformes > Catostomidae > Moxostoma > Moxostoma hubbsi. The sequence continues at coordinate 14,304,106 of JAVLUX010000013.1, read as the reverse complement.
ACACTTTACAAAAAGGTTCAATTTGTTAATCTTATTTAACATTACTGTAGTTAACATTAACTTATTTACAACATATTCTATTACATTTTTAAAAATCAAAAGTTGTATTCATTTACGCTAAACTTAACATGCTATGAACTAACAATGAACAATTGTAATTTTATTAACTAACATTGATGAATAAATGCTGTAAAATTATATTTTTTACAGTTTGTTCATGATACCTAATGCATTAACTAATGTTAAAGAAATGAAACCATTTTATTAAGTTTTAACAAAATTACATTAAAATGACATTAATTGTGAATTGCTAAAATTTATATGTATTGAAAACCGTTATTAATAGTTCTGTTGAGTTAATGAATAGTTCAAAAGGTCATTGTGATATACTGGTAACCAGTAAAACATAAGAGCATCACACACAGCAGAGATACATTAAAAAATAAGAAAAATATATCCATAACAAGCTCTAAAACTGCTCCAGTGCGAAATCATTTATATCTATGATATTACTCTTTGGGGTTTTGCTGTAACACAGGTCATTAATTATTAAGCAAATGCGTGACGACGTGGTGCCGTTATTGAAGGTTACACAGTTACATCTGTGATTAGTGTTATTGTGACTAATATTAATCAGATTTACAGTGGAATCCTCACAGAATAGCACTGAGATGAGTGACTGATAAGATATTGAGAGCACCTGGAGAGTGCGCATGTTTGATTGACACCATGAGTGAGAATATTGAAGGGATTGAAGCTGAAAGTGCTCATGATCACTCAACACAACATGTGATTGTCATGACTCACGTCACGTATTTGCATGTTTATTTGTTGTTTAATTTGTTTTTATATCTGTTTGCAGCCAGGGTTAGGTTACTTTTGAAATGTATTCCACTACAGATTACAGAATACATGCTGTAAAATGTAATTTGTAACGTATTCTGTTAGATTACTCAAGGTTAGTAATGTATTCTAAATACTTTGGATTACTTCTTCAGCACTGGTAGATTTTTTTCACTTGTTTTGACTATAAAAACTCTGCCAGTACAGCATTAAACCTAAATATATTATGCAGTGTTGTTTATAAAACAAGATAAATCAAATTGAACTTGTTTTAAGGATTTTTAGATATTTTCACAGGAAAACAGTATAGCCTACAAAAATTATTATCAAGAATATGATTTTTGCCCTAATATCAAACGTCTTACTAGAAAAAAAGATTTAAAATGTTTTTGATAAACAAATACGATCGTTCCTGGTGTGCATGTAAAATGGCTAGAAATAGCATTTTAGCTTAGCATAAAGCTGACGATATACACAAGGTTTATTTATATTTCTTGTGCTCCAAACTTACTTCTCTGTCTGCTCATATGAATGTAACACATCATAAGAAAGTGTTTCACCACTGTTCAAATGCACATTGGATCGTATTATTTATATGTATAAATGTTTTCCATCTGAAAGTACTAAATATTAAACAAAACAAATGACAATAAAATACAACGTAATCTCTCCAGTAATCAAGAATACCAATGATAAATTGTAACTGCAGTGGAATACAGTTCATTTTATTTAGTATTTTAAGTACTTATTCCCTTATATTTCGTAACTCCCCAACCCTGTTTGCGGTCTCTTTATTATCTCCGTTTTCATGGTGCAGCGGGTCAGAATTACTACCGTAACGACTCTAGAAAATGGGCAGCTTAATGTTCATCTAAAGCATCTTCATCTAAATTACATCATGTCTGAAAGTTTAAATTCATGAATGTTTACAATTGCCAACAATTCACCCTCCAGAGGCAACACTGTCATGCATCAAGAGCTAAGCAAGTGCTCATTCATTAGAGGAGCAGTGTGTATGTGTGATTCCCCTTGTGCTGCAAAACAAATTGGCCCTAAATCTAGGCAAGATTGGCCGATTGCAGATTTAAGAAGGATATCAGCCGATTCCGATTGGTGCACCACTACTGATAGATATTGATATGGGTAGTAGGGTACCATATCTTTACATAACACTCTCCTAATTTGTGCAGTGATGACAGAAACCCACTAAAAATCTAGATCAGCTGCATGGGCTTATACAACTTTAATGAATTGAAGCCCTTATCACACATAATAATACAGGTCAAGCTATGAAGAGCACAATGATATGGCAAAAAGTGAGTCTTCAGGTCTTTAGTCATGTTTGTGGTCATGGTAGACCTGCCAGTTCCCAGGTATGGTCTCAACAGTCTGTACTGGCAGGAAAAGCCCCAGAGCCCATCGTGAACCAAAAACGTCACTCAGGTTGGCCCGCCAGGTACCACGGCACTCTGACAATTGACCTTTTTGCAGCTCACACCAGGTCTGCCCTCGGGCCACAAGTAGAAGTTGTTGACAGCAGAAGCCAGCACTCACAAGCCCTATACCCAGCCAGATATAAAGCATTATAACCAGAAAGAACTGAAGACCTGAAATCAAACCTGGAGGGAGGAAAAGAAAGATAATTCTCACCAAAGGTTTAAAGTAGTAGTTCTGCCAAAAATGAAAATTCTGCCAGTATTTAGTCAACAACATGTCATTACAAACCCTTATGTCTTAAGTTTTTTTGTTTATATCTATTACATTTTTCAAAAACACATTAAAGGAATATTCTGGGTTCAATCTTAGTTAAGCTCAACAGACAGCACTTACAATGGAAGTGAATGGGGTCAGTCCATAAGCATTAAAATATACATTGTTTCAAAAGTACAGCCACAAGATGTTAACACTAATGGGGCTTTTCCACTGCATAGTACAACTCGACTCGACTCTGTGCGCTTTTTTGGGGTTTTCCACTGTGGATAGTTCCTGGTACTTTTTTTAGTACCACCTCGGTCGAGTTTCCAAGTGAGCCGAGCCGATACTAAATGTGACGTCAAAACCCTGCAGATCACGATTGGTCAGAGAGAATCGTCACTACCAGCATCACTGGATTTTCTACACGGGACATCAACCCGCTAGTTTTAAGTTTAGCAACAGCGATAGCAGTATCATATGTTCACGCGACTTTCTAATCGCGAAAAGAAATGGCTGAGCGCAAAACCACGCCATGGTCAATAAACGAGCTGCAGACGTTCCTCTCATTAGTGAAGAACGAAACGAAAAAATCTTTCAGGAAGTGTCTCAGCTGTGGGATGCACTGGACCTACCAATAGCGTAGGAAAAAGTTAAAAAAAAAAACTTAAAAGTGACTACAGAACAATCAAGGACCACAACAGCCGGAGTGGTTCAAACAGAAGAAAGTGGAAGTGGTTCGACCAAATGGACGCTATCTAGACCGGTCACCGAGCAATGGGAGGGAGAGTGTTGTTGGAGTCCGATGGAGGATGGTATGTTTTGTTATGTTAACTCTATACTCTGCTTGACAGCTTCAAGCTTTATTTACTTGACCAGCTACTGGAAGCTTGCTTCTAAAACAACCAGGCCAATTTACTGTTACATTTGTGTAAAATCACCATGCAACAACTGCTTTATGCAGCACAATTAGCTAGTAGCTAACAGCTAGCGGTCGTGTTATTGTTTATTGTTTTGTGTTGTGTTTAATATGATGTCACGGCAGTAGAGGCGGCACAACTATGACGATCAGCCTATAATCCCACCCACGTTGAGGCGGCACTAAACTGCAGTGGAAACGCAAGTTCAGAAAAGTCGAACCGTAACGTGCAGTGGAAAAGTGCCATATATATGTTAATATGATTAAATATTATTATGATAAAATTGCTTATACTGTTTACCCGCATTGCATCATCTTGCTAAGCATGTTGTAAAATTTTATATAACGTTACGAAGTTCAGATTAGTAAGTGATTTTATAACATTACATTCATGTTAACACGTATAATGTTTATATCTTGTTGCTATACTTTTGAAACAATGATTTGAATGTTTATGGACTGGCCCCATTCACTTCCATTGTTACTTGATGGTTACGCCACTTGGCATTTTTAAAGCTAATAAATCCATTTTTTATTTAATATTTATTCAATTCTATAAACTAGATATTTTTAAGTTTCTCATTTCAATCACCTTGGACAACCTTATTTGTCAACATACGACTTGTGCACTCTTGTCTTCTGTGCTTGAAATAACCCTAAATTTAAGTCTTTATTCTCCTTCTGTGTTCCACAGATGAAAAGCATACAGGTTTGGAACGACATGAGGGTGAGTAAATGTTGACAGAATTCAAATTTTTGAGTGAACAATTCCCGTACAAGGCTGAATCAAACTTACCAAGGAAGAAATAGCCAGTGGTCAGGGGCAAAAGTGTGAGGAAAGTCAATGGGTTTTCAAAAGAAATGGAGTACTCTATTGTGAAATAGGCCACCCCAATTACCAAGGAGTACAGGCAACAACAGGACGTATAGATGCTGAACATAATAAAGTAACGCATGTTCCTATTCCCAATACAATTTCCTGTGAAAAAACAATGGTGGTCCCGTTTAAGAATCACCTTCTTACACACTTTACAGAAGTGCCGTCCATTCAAGAGGTAGTGTGCATCAATTCTGTCTGAGCAATCCGGTGAACAGACCGGAATAACGGTCTCATTGGCACTCTCAGATGGGTACCGTATAGTCATAGTGTAATTACCCAGAGCATTCCCCAGGAAGAACAGAAAGACGGCAGTGTGGACCAGCATGGTGGGACTTAACGCTACACCTGGGGTTTGGAAAATAGTGGGCATGAACAGGAGGAAGTAGAGGGCGAATGTGACCACAGTGGCAGTGTAGAAGTATGCAGGGGCAATCACGTTGAGTAGTCGAAGTTTAACCATCCTGAACAACAAAGCCTGTTAAATTAATGAAAGAATATGTTAAACAATAACACCATTTATTGCATAGATTGTAGCTCATATTATCTGGACATGAGCAAAATATGATTAGCTGTACTTGGCATAAAATCCTACATTTCATCTAGGCTTCAGTCTTATCAAATTATTAATTTTCCTACGAAAATGTCTGTTGAGAAGGCGCTACTGATGCAAAAATGACAAAAGAAGCATATGTTGCTGACAGACTGTAAACTTGGATTCAAATGTATTCTGCTGCTAATGAACAGGTCTGTTATATTTTGCTGGCTAAACAGAAATTCTTTACCACTTGCAGCACAAAATTGGAAGGTCAGGTGTGTAATTCTTTCTATGTAAAAATGTTTTCTACAAGACGAGTATAAGGTGCGGTCACACTACACTTCATGCTCCAAGCAATCCCATGCTCCATTCAAACGTCTGGCACCAACAATCATGCCACGTCCAAATCACTGAGATCAAATTTTGTCCCCATTCTGATGGTTGATGTGAACATTAACTGAAGCACCTGACCCGTATCTGCATGATTTCATGCACTGCACTGCTGCCACACAATTGGCTGATTAGACAATCGCACGGATGATTGTTGGTGCCAGATGAGCTGGTTTGAGTATTTTTGTAACTGCTGATCTCCTGGGATTTTACACACACAACAGTCAAGATTTTTTTAGAATGTTTTGGTGGCACGAGGGACCTAAACAATATTAGCCAGGTGGTTTTAATGGTGTGGCTGAACAGTGTATATGTATAAAATTTGAAAGGGGTGTGAACATTGTTGAGCCTTAAAGGGAATGCAAACTTACGTATCTTCTCAACTGTATATACTGTTTGTTAAACCTCTGATTAATGGGTTATCAGCCATCTTCCTTTTCTTCTGCTTTCTATCTATAACTAGCAATTATATGATTTGGGCGACTAAAAACAGCTATTTGGCCACAATTAAAATTTTTTTAGTCTGGAGCCTTGGCCATATAGCATATTTCACATTAGTGACTTCACCATTCCACTTTAAAACCTATACATGATAGTTCACGTAAAAGTTAAAATTCACTCATCTTTTACTCACCATCATACCAATCCAGATGTGTATGACTTTCTTTCTACTGCTGAACACAATATATATATATATATATATATATATATATATATATATATATATATATATATATATATATATATATATATATATAAATAAAAAAAGCTTGCCATTTTTTTTTTACTAAAATCTCCACTTTCACTTTCTTCTTCTTCTTTTGTTTTTGCCGATTTGCAATCTTTGTGAATATCGCCACCTACTGGGCAGGGAAGAACATTTATAGTAAAAAGTACTTACACATTGATATGTTTCTCACCAACAACTATCATATATTGCTTCTGAAGGTATGGTTTTAACCACTGGAGTCGTGTGGATTACTTTTATGCTGCCTGTATATGCTTTTTTGGAGCTTCAAAGTTCTGGCCACCATTCACTTGCACTGTATCTACATACAGAGCTGAGATTTCTTAATTTGTGTTTTGCAGAAGAAAGTAATTCATACACACCTGGGGTGTCATGAGGGTGAGTAAATGATGAGAGAAGTGAACTATCCCTTTAACGTGATCCACTGCACCATGACTCAAAAATGTAGATGTCAGACAAAAAATAAATAAAAAATGCTTTGATGGAGTTTATGCATTGCTTATAACAATATTTTGCTGAGACATGTCACAACATGTATTAATTTGACAGTTTGTAAGCAGGGTTATGTTTTAGATAAACATATTGAATTTATATAAAGTCTATATAGCATCATATGTGTGAACAGAATGAGGCTGTTTCTCGATAATTACCTGACGCCGGCTAATTCACACGAGTTCAGAAGCGCACCCCTTACTCGCGCAGACTGCAGATGAACACAGCGCTCAATTCATTTTGTAAACGCAAATCTGTTATAATTCTCATCGCCGATATATATATTATGTATCTATTTGCGATGTCTCTGAATTGTTTAGCACCGCCTGTTGGTTTGGAGACAACAGCCTCCTTCGCTAATAAAAAAGACAAATACTAATATTAAAGAGACATGCAACCTATATGAACTGGTTATATGTTAAGACCGTTATAAATATGTATTATTATATAATTTGAGATGGTTTGTATGTATATTTTACCTGTATACCGTGGCGCGCAATGTGCGTGTGGACTGATTAGTAATGAGTATGCGCGCGCGTACACTTTTCACCAGCAGGTGACAGTGTAACATAACACTTGTTTCAGAAGGATTGATTCCGTTAAAGCCGCGGGTCTCTCACATAGATGATTAATGCCTTAATATGAATGTGGAATTCTAAGCAGAGTCTTTGTATCAACAAGCTTACACCTGCGAAATGTTGATTCGCATAGCCAAATATTTTGTTTTTACTAACCCGACCCCTTAACCTTGTTGATGGAGTGTCACTTTATACACGGTCCCTAAACGGATGGGCGCTCCCCGTGTGTGCTGGTGCTGATGCAGACAGACACAAGCATCCAACCGGACATAAACCACAGGAGGTGTTGTAAAGGTAAGCCGCACTATTGTTCTATTCACATCGGGTACAGTGAGCTATAGTAACTTAAAAGGAATCAAGAAGGAAATGGAAAATAGACCGTGAATAAATTTAACGTAATTTGTCTGAACTTGAAATGGTTTAAAAGTGGGCGTATTGATTAACAGTTGAATGATCGTTTAAAAACAAAATAAAATCTGATGCAGAAGATCTATGCTTGGATAGGAAGCAGAGAAGGAAAGGTTGGTAATTCATTATATAAAGGCGCAGGGTGTGTTAAAATACTAGGAGTGCATTGATCGCGTCAGATGAGTCTTTTTTGTTTATCATCGCAGTTTCAACATCACCACGAGCCCCTCTGTTTCATTGCACCATGAGTGCGCATGTTCATTCATTGTGATATTCTAATATTATTTTATTGAAGTTATGGTTGCTCTGGTGTTACGGACAGTGTATTTCCCAGTCCTCTCATGCTGACAAACAGAGAGTTTAATGTCTGGATAATTTATTGAACAGGGAACATTCAGATGTTTGCCAGAGGTTGGAAGTAACGAATTACAACTAATATCATTACAGAACTTAAGTAATTTTTTTCATATTTTTCTACTTTAAGTTTAAATAAATAATAGTACTTTTACTTCGCTACAGTTATTTTTAACCACAATTACAAAGTGCAAAAAATACATAATATTTCAGATTTTTTTTTTGGGGGGGGGGGGGGGTAGGCAAGTTGTAAGGACCAAATCAGTTTATAAACTCAAACGTGCTGTTTGCAGCCCGACAGAAGCCCGCAGGGCATAGCGTCATGAGTACAGCAGCTTGCATAAACTGCTGCCGGTGTCCTCTCTTCTCTGGCTTCTCCAAGGTATTCTGCCCTGTCATTAAACAAGAACTGTAAAACTGTGATTTTCTGCATATTTCATTTTATTCTGGAAAGGAGTCGTTCATTAAGGTAGCAGGGAACCGTTTGATCACATTTCGCCATTGATCAAACTTCACTCGTTTTTAATGTAGGCAATGTTTTAACTGTGCCAAACTTTAACACAATGTAGTTTGACATATATTTGGGGATATCTTGTTTACTTGCTACTATATGTCTAAAACAAACTTTTTAAATACCCTGGTGTCGGAAACTAACGGTGACTCGGGGCAAAAATGGCACCGAAATGGACACAAATATCCCTGAAATTCTAAATATGGGGACAAAAAGTGCCCATGCAATGAGTTCCTGTGCTTTATTAATAATATCTGATATAGTTGCAATTACATACATTGCGATCTTCTTTTGAACATAATTTTTATTTTTCCTGCCGCCCGGTTCCTCGCACCATCGCACGCACATACTGAATCGCATACTCTGGTTCTATCAATCTGCATCAGATCAGTATTGTACTCCCATGTTAAATTCCATAACTGTTGCACCTCTTGTTGAAAATAAACTGTCCTAGTGGGTAACACTCTCACTCACGGTGCTGTACTGTACTTGTGCTGCTTTTATCTGTCTGAAAAGCCTCAACCGCAAGAGACCAAAATTGTGCAAGGGAGGAATGTTATACACTCACCTAAAGGATTATTAGGAACACCTGTTCAATTTCTCATTAATGCAATCATCTAATCAACCAATCACATGGCAGTTGCTTCAATGCATTTAGGGGTGTGGTCCTGGTCAAGACAATCTCCTGAACTCCAAACTGAATGTCAGAATGGGAAAGAAAGGTGATTTAAGCAATTTTGAGCGTGGCATGGTTGTTGGTGCCAGGCGGGCCGGTCTGAGTATTTCACAATCTGCTCAGTTACTGGGGTTTTCACGCACAACCATTTCTAGGGTTTGTGATCGGATTGGGCATCGTTTAAATGCCACGGCCTACCTGAGCATTGTTTCTGACCATGTCCATCCCTTTATGGCCACCATGTACCCATCCTCTGATGGCTACTTCCAGCAGGATAATGCACCATGTCACAAAGCTTGAATCATTTCAAATTGGTTTCTTGAACATGACAATGAGTTCACTGTACTAAAATGGCCCCCACAGTCACCAGATCTCAACCCAATAGAGCATCTTTGGGATGTGGTGGAACGGGAGCTTCGTGCCCTGGATGTGCATCCCACAAATCTCCATCAACTGCAAGATGCTATCCTATCAATATGGGCCAACATTTCTAAAGAATGCTTTCAGCACCTTGTTGAATCAATGCCACGTAGAATTAAGGCAGTTCTGAAGGCGAAAGGGGGTCAAACACAGTATTAGTATGGTGTTCCTAATAATCCTTTAGGTGAGTGTATAAAGAAGGTGTGAAACATAATGTAACCAAATGCTACATTTTACTTAATAATAATAATAATAATAATAATAATATCTCAATATGTTAAATAACCATGATGTTAATTAAAACTTTATTAGTACAACTGTAATACAATAATACATATACAGAACAACCACTAAAGTTTGAATCAATCATATCTCTCATTAAACACTGTGTGAAATGTTTATTTTTGCCCTATTTTATTCAGTTGGCATGTAGGAGTTGATTAGAGTTTGCTTAATAATCTCATTCTATATCTGGATAATTGCTGCAATATAATACATGATAAATTTCCTCCTCTATGATATTGCATTATACTAGTTTTGTATAGTATGGTAACTTAATAGCCAAAATACTTGAACATACGTGAATGAGATTAAACCTGAAATAAGAATGTTTCAGTCACAATGCACTTTATGTAGTTTAGAGACATTTAGAGACATTTAGAATGTTGCAAATGGCTATTTTAATTTAAATAAATGTTGTATTATTAAAATGTTCTGTTTGTCCAAGAATCCTCTTGCAGCAATGCAGGTCTTTGGTATTTAGAAACTGCTAGTTTAGGACCTGTGAGGAGTCTGTTTCTCAAACTAGAAACTGTGATTTTTGTTGTGCATTTGGCCTTCCACTTCCCTCGATACTGTTATGAGATTCTTTTATCAATACAGTACTGCATGAAATGGAATAGCCTTCATCTCTCTAAAACAATAGAATTTATGAGAAAATAGAATTTTAGGAACAATTAGGAAAAGTTTCTTTTTGGTGTAAAGCAACTTGTAAGAACTCAATACCTCAGCAAATGGGGAAAACCCCACTGTATTGTGATATCCGCTTGGTATTTAATGCATCCTTGGCGAAATGAAGCATCAATTTCTTTCAAGAACAAAAATGTCTTAGTGTTCTAAAAATGGAAGTGTATATACTATATATAATATAATTTTCATAAAATAACTTTTAACACAAGTACTTGAGTAGTTTTTCAGCAAACTACTTATTTACTCTTACTTGAGTCATACTATCTCTCAGTACTTCTAGTTGTACTCAAGTTAATTATTTTACTTAAGTAAAAAAAAAAAACCTGTACTTTTTCCACCACTGATGTTTGCATCTCAAATCAGAGGATGGGCGGATAGATTTCTTCACGCTGTTTCCTTGAAGCTTTGATGATGCTCAAGAAGATATTCATAACTTTCAGATTCAGATATATTGTCTCTCATCTTCCCCTTGAGAATTAGTTAGTATGCACCTGTAAAGGGTTGTTTATTTTTAGTGAATCTAAAGAACATGTCCTGGTAATATTTTCAGTCAAAAACAATGCAAGTGAATGGTGGCCAGAAGTCCAAAAAGCACATAAAGGCAGCATTAAAATATTCCATAAGTAATTCCAATTACCATTAATTATTACTTTTTTGGGTGAACTATCCCTTTAAAGTAAGCTTTGTTTTCTTCAAGGGATAGTTCATCCAAAAATTGTAATCATTACCTACCCTCATGCTGTTTCAAACTCATATGAACAACTTCCATGGAATACAAAACGAGATGTTAGGCAGAATGTTAGGGACTGCACTGCCTAAAAACTAAAAAAACAAAATAAAAAAACGAAATAAATCAAAAAAATTATATATATATATATATATATATATATATATATATATATATATGTAGAGAGTTAAGTGTTATTTGATCTGTTTGTGAGTGAGTATGGACAGAGATGTGTTAGTGATTGTGTTGAGCTTTGGAAGGGCAAAACAAGGCTAGAATTTTGTGTTTAGGTTCAGAATGGCACAATGTGTTGTAAGAGTGTTTTACATCTTGATTTAAGATTCTTGAGTAAACCTGTTAAGACAATGTCCCGGTCCTATTTAACTCCAAAATCAAATGAAACAAATAAGAAAAAAACTTTGCATATAGAAAATGAGGCATAGTTTTTAGGCAATCAAGTTGTTTTACATTGTGACATTATTTTCATGATTTTACCTCCCAAATCTCATTACTGCAACACACACAAAAAAATTGTAATTATAATATTCTGATTACTGCAGTGTGGAAAAAAATGCTATATTTTTAAAATGGTAAAGTATTAAAGGGGTCATGAAATTCTCTTTTTAATAGTTTTATTATCTTCCCTGAGGTCCACTGCTAATCTAAGTAAAAAAAAAAAATGTACACCAAAACTGAAACTCTTTCTCTGGCCCTCTGTCTGAATCACTGTTCTGGCCTTAGCGACTTCAACGTAAATGGCCACTGTTATGATCGGCTAACATTGTGGAGCCCCTCAAATAAAGCCATATTTGAAATTCAATTGGAAGAGAATGAACAAGGTCCACGATATTATAAAACACAATTTCAGGGTTTACACATAACGCACATCCAACACATAGCATCCGAATATATTACACTGTTCATTTAATGAACAACTGTAACACTCAGAACCATAAACTACTTTATCAAAAAATCATGACATTTGAAATATTCAAAATAGATGGACACACATACAGTATTACATCACTGGAAATGCATCAGCACGGTCAAAGATGTTCATTTAGTGCATGTTAACATACACCAACAATTACAAATAGTGCAGATTAGCGAAATAATACTTCCATTATGCGTTTGTGCTTAAAACAACAAGAGGCAGAGCAGCTGAAATGGAAGAGAATGGCATCTCCTCTTCAGAGATGTAACTCGACTCCGTGTCTTTTAAAAGCAGCGCCAGATACATGACAGAGGTCAAAGACGTCTGTTTAGTGCAGTGATACTCAAATGGTGGACTATGTTCCATGTCTGAAACCAGCAAAGGGTCAATACGGACTGAACAGCAATAAATTAATTTCAGACAGCTTTCAAACATGACGACTGGGTGCTGTTTATCAAGTTCAGTGCAGCCTCTCTCTGTCTCTAGCTGTGGTGAAGAAACACCAGCGTTCTATCCAATTGCTTGTGTTTATGCAAATTAGTCTCATGACGAGATCCACATCCTATCTAATTGCATGTGTTAGGCCGTAGCAGAAAGATACAGTGAGAAATAGTTTCTTAAAATCGTTTCCGTCTAAAATTGCCTTTATTATGAATATTATGATAAGTCTTTCACGAACAGATTCCAAAATACACTCTATCCAATGGGGAAAGTTTCTCTGTATTCCTTTGTAAATCCCAGTACCAGAAGGGTGTGCCTGTTTGAGAGGGGACTCTGACCAGGTGGGACGCTGATCCAGGGGACACCAATTCGGTGTATCGCTGTGAGATGTTCTGAACCAGGTGAAATTAATTTCCAAAATCCAAAGTGTGAAAAAGGTCTATTGCCTTTTCTGTGTCAAAATAAAAGCTCCTTGTGAAGTTGAAGTAAATACTGCGGCACTTTCGGTGTGAAAATAAAAGACCCCAGGTGAAGTTGAAGTAAACAGGACTGAAAAATATGACTTTTGTATAATGCAAATCTAATAATCAGAATAATAATGATAATTCAGCATTATATTATAATAATCAACCTGATGTGTCCCACAGTATTAATTTAGTATTATGCAATGTTCAACTGGGGATTCAAAAATAAGTCTGTGAAGTAGCTTTGCACAGTAAAAACGTTTGAAGATAAATAATGCTTTTTCAAAATAAGGCCTCAAAACTTTTGCGTTGACAATTTATTACTTCTATATTAATTAAGAATTAATTAATTGATTCTAATTACCAATTATTTAAATTGTAACTGTAGTGGAATACACTTATAGTTTATATTTTAAATACGTAATCCCGTTACATGTATTCTGTTACTCCCCAACCCTGTACATAGCTGTCTAAAAGATCATTAGCATGTCAGAGAAGGCTACATCCACAACCGGCATTAAAGCTCAAGTATGTAACTTATGTAACTAAAAAAGATAGTCCCACCCACAACTCACACCTTTGGATGAGTACATTTGTGGGGGCGGGTCTAAACGGGTTGCTCAAAACAAACAGTGGAATTTTTTATAGTCCCACAGAGACACAGTGTTTACAGTATTTGAGTTTTTGAATTTTACATTCATATAAAATAAATATATGAATGGCTTACTTATAGTTGTCTCTGCATATTAAACTGGGATAGAAGCAAGTATTTTAACAAGCTGAAAAAAGTTACATATTTCAGCTTTAAGGCAAAGAAATGTGTGATGCAACAGTTTGCTACAGAATCAAAGTCTTATCATGTTCAACTAAAAAGAGGGCAGCAGGAAGTGGTGTCATTCTGAAAATTATATGTAATAAACTTTTAGACTTTGGTTTCATGAAAAAAATTTTCAAACAAATTTATCCGTTTATTACCAATGTTTAAAAACTACGTTTTCACTACGGAACAATTGAAAGGGACATTGTTCCCATTTTTGGTTAGGTTCTGCAAAAATGTCCTTTGTTTTTGGTTTTTGTTTCGTTCCTTTGAATGTTTTCAGTCCCTGCTGGCAATACATAGACTTTAAGGTTAGTTTCCCAACTAGCCAGCCTTTCTATTTACCCATAGACAATGCGGCTGTAGAATTTGTGTGGTGTTGAGCTGGCAAGCCTGTAACAATAGTATAAGTAAAATGTCTGGATGTGTTACATTAATGACAATTGGATTGTAAAATGGACTTAAGTGACCTAAAAATAACGTCACAATGAAAACAAATGTAATGGTTCTAAATGTACAGTATATGCTTCATTTACTTTATGCAAAATATAATTGTTTTAGCAGGTGGATTGACATAACCATGTTGAACACCAACAATACTTAGTTGGTGAAGCTGATTGACCAAGCATAGTAATAGTGGTGAGGATGACCAATACGGTGATCCTCACGGTAGTCCATTTGTTAGTGAAACAACAGGTTCTTACTGATTGTACTGGCCAACTAATGTAGCCATGCTGGTTTAGAAGTTAGAGCAGGTCAGTTATCTGTTGTTAGGTGGTGTGGTTAACAAGCAGCAAACTAATATCAACAAATGCTGGTGAACAGCTAAGCTAGTCTTCTTTTAAAAGGTTGAAGCTGTGTAATTCTTATCAATGTTAATATTTTATCTTGTATCCTAGCTTAATATGCAGTCTTAACTATTAGTAAGCATTTTGTAGGTTGATTTCAACTATAAGTGTAACATTGTGGCCCTGTGGCACTATCATGTGGCCCATCGATTGGGCACAGCAACATTAATTGGTTTTGTACAATCAATGGAAGATGGAAGGAGATTTCTGGAATTTGAAAACAGTGATTATTTTTGCTATTTCATAGTGACACCTTTGACACAAAAATTACAGTCTTTAGCTATAATTGGCCTTAAAATGACAGCAAACAACATCATCACTAGTTGCACTTTCCATGCTCTCCAACACGCTGAAATAATTCGGTAAGCCTCAGTGGCATTTTCAAAACTCATGCATCATGAAAGAAGTAATCTGTGAAATCAATGGTTCTCCTACAGAGTGAAAAATGGCTGACATTTGCTGTCTTTATCAATGACCAGTATCTGTCTGACTTTCAAGCATAAGATACATTTATGGCACCTGTTTTCTAGTCACCACTCTGAATTTCCATCTGCCTAACATAAATGGAGCATCTTGATAGCAATGCACGATTACCAAGCTGACTGTTTAAAGCGATTAATGCAATTGGAAATATTACTGCATTTGTGATAGAATGATGGTTGAAGCTCATAACTGGATCATGAATAAATCATCAGAATGGACACCTGCTCTTGGCTGATGTCTCTTACTATTCTCATTAGCACAGAAATAATAGTGGCGCCTTGCTTGCATTCGTTTTTGCTGTCAGTTGCAAAGTGATGCAAACAAAGGCTGGCTTTCATATGGATAAGCATCCATTTCCATTTGTTTTGAAGTCACACAGAAGCCTGTTAAATGATTTCGGTTTTTGTTTAGTTATGGGTGGTTTATGACATATTTTTTCACATTGTCACAGTGTCTTACTTAGAATGGCAAACAGTAATCTACACATACTGTAATATGTTAATGTCGACGGTTAACCCTTAAACGCATACCTTGGTTCTATAGAGACACAAGACCTCATTCCATCCCCTGTACCTTTTTTTTTAAATTGCTATAATTTTTAGAATGGTACCAAAAGTTTATAGGGTCTTTAGAGACCCAAGGAATGTTTTTTTTTGTTGTTGTTGTTTTTTTTTTGCACTTCCATAAATTCATATCTGTTTAGGTTTACTATGACAGGATATCTATTTCTTTGTTTATTACAAAATAAATGAGATCTATATTTATACACATAAACACTAAATCACATTGATTTTCTGTGCAACAATAAATGATCAACAATGGTGAATTATCAGTATCCAATATGCGTGTACACATACATATACTTGTTATTTCTTACTCAAGATGGCACTGAAGTTTCAGTGATTGACTTGATTTACATTTGGCATTGCTAGCTGACGTAGAAACAACATTGATGTAAACTATAGCAAGTGTAACACATGCACAGTATGATATGACTATTGTCATTTCGGGTGTACTACTGAAATAAGTTGTTTATCTATTTAGCCTCAATAAGTGCCTGAGAAAATACATATGTGCAACTTAGGTGTACCTGATGTGTATCTTATGTGTAGCTCAATATGTGTTTGACAGCCAGTTGCATCTCATGAAATTTCAGTGTGAAAATAATGGATCCTGTTCTAGATTTTTCCTGATTTGTTGCATTATCTCTTTGACTTCTGAAAAACAAAACATAAAAATATATTTTATTTGTATTTTCTAATTGTCTTGAAAATGTTTAGAAAATTTGACACTTAGCTGGGCATTTTGTACATCAATTTTTTAAAGATAGAATTGCTGCTTGGAGTGTTTTGGAAACTTACCATGCATTTAAGGGTTAAATAAGTAGAGTAAGACTACTAGAGTAGAGACATTAGTGTCGTTTGGAGCAGACAATTTGATTGCAGTCTCTGAAGTTAGTTCAAGTTTTGATTTTAAACCTTTGAAGAAAAAAATGACTATAATAAACTATAATTGCAATCTATAACATTATACAACAGTTAGTTACGGTCCTCGAATCTGACCACAATGTGTCTGCAAAGTTACTCAATATTGACTTTTTGTTTATAGATCTGTATAAAAGCAATATCACAGTGCTGATCTTGCTTAATAAGAGGTTGACATGACGGTAACACTTTGCATTATGTTCAGTTTGTTAAGGATTTATAAAGGGGTTCATTAACAATTAATTAGTCATTTACAAATGCGTTATAAATCATTGATTATGCAGTTAAGTGCTCTGCAAAAACACTTTTCAGTTCTTCATGCTCATTCACAGTATATATATATATATATATATAATATGTAAAGCCTGATGAAGCAGAACTTTATGTACAGAGGCTTTAGGGCTGGGCGTTAAGATGTTGTAATCAGATATAGACGATATTTGACAAATATCCGATGCCGACATAAAGCCAGATACCGATTTCGAAAGTCCTTGACAGAAGATGATCGACAATATCGAGAAATTACAAAACCATGCAGCTGGAAATTCACCAGATGTATTAAATAGTAGCCAAATAGTTTTCACGCATGCCGACATTTTCCAGTTATAACCTACTCTCTATTCTCAGACATGACAAATACAGCACATATATTAGAAATTTCATTATTAAGAAATACAGCCTGTTGGGAATACATTATTATGACACATAATGAGTGACGAAGCATTGGTCATTATGGAAAACTTTTTTCAAAAAACATTGCTTTGTGACATCAACTTGTATTCATTGTCTATTTTTACAGGCCATGGAATTAAACTAAAGTTTACTTTTGGAATAGAATTTGGCATGCATAGGCCCGATTAAAGAACATTACAGTTTGTTTAGGGTAAAAGGAGTTTAAGCAATAAAGATAAAATAAATGTAATTATAAAATAATACAAAAAGTTATATTTCACTTTCTTCAGGCAGCATTAACTGCATTAAAAAAATGCAATACAAGCACAAATTCGATAAGAACATTATAAGAATGATAAGATTAACTGGGGATCACAATGAAATTTATGAAGCTTACACCTAATGGGAAAACTTTTTTTTTTTGTTTGTTTAAGCAAAGACTAATTGAAGTAAATAAACTGTTGATGCCATTTTATGAAGGTATTCAATTTTGTTTATGATGTTTACATTTATAATTGTCTTTAAATCTTAATTTGTATTGGTAATTTTCCACCTGTTGAGTAGACGGATACACTTGTGTGATGGCACTTGGGGCTGGTGGAGGAATATGGAGATGGTAAATGTTTGGATTTGGGGAGGTGATTATATTAGATTTTATTTGACCTGCTTTTTCAGTTAGTTTCAGAGCAATTTTAATTTAGAAGTATCATTGATTTAAGTTCAGCAGTTTACAATAAAGGAATTTAAGCAAAAATAATCTCTGATCCCTCTGCAGTGAGCACAGGGGGTTTGACGTTGTAATCGGATATCATATGCTTATAAAAATATAGTGAAAATATTTCTTGCATATCGCCCAGCCCTAATAGATTTTGAATGTTGGCAACTACTTTATAAATTCCTCATATGTATCCACTTTGCATTAGGGTACATAATGTATGCTATTAATGTTGAATAAGGGTTATATAGCATTTACAATATGTGAGGTATATTGGCAGATACAGTATAATGCAAAATAATAGATAGATAAAAGGGTGTAAACTGTCTGAAATTAAGTTTATATTGTAAATAAGTGAATTAGTGTAGTTTGTAATGGACATTTTTTTCACAGTCACTGATCATAGTTGAAATATCTCCATTCCATTAAAAGGGGTCATGTCATGCCAACTTATATATCATATTTTGACATATAAGAGGTCTTTCTACAATAAAAACTTACTGTAAATTTCAGAACTCAAAACATAATCCCCAATGCAATAAAAGCATTTATTGAAATAAGCTGCAAAAATACCTCACTCTCTACTTCAGTGACTTCCCTACATCACCAGGGGTACATTAATTCATGACTGCGTCTAAAGTGAAAAAACATCAATGCCCCCTTGGCTTGCTTCAGTTCGTATACTGAGAGAGAAGGACAAACAAGTGCTACTGTGGCCTCACTATTCCAGATCACCCAAGGGGACCGATCTGGACTATTTTTTATTGTTTTTTTGTATTTAATCTTGATGCATATCTCGGGCCACTTTTAAATGATGCGGTGTCAAGTACAACTCTGAAGAGGAACATGACATTCTCTTTCATTCAGCTGCTGCCTCTTGCTGTTTTGAGAACAAACGCATCATGGATACCTTCTTTTACCCATCTGTGCTAATTTTAATTGTTGGTGTATGAAAATATGCACCGTATAGCCGTCTTTGACCATTTAGATGCATTTCCGGTGATGTGCATTTCAGTGCAGGATTGTACTGGAAACTGGATGTGTGCATCTAGTTCACACTGAATGTACTCGTCGGTATATTTCAGTGTGGATTATATGTTTTTTCGGCTATCAGAGTGGATTGATTATGAACCAGTCATAAAATTATTCAAGATTTGCAAAGGAACTGTTATTTAAGGATTGGACCCGATGCTAAAAAGTATATAAGAAGAAATATTCATGAATATTTAAAATTACACGAGTGTTTGATAGTTCATGGTGCTGACACTGTTTACACCGGGCACGTCTATAGACGCGATGCGGCGTAGCAGCTTGAGGCTGTCTACATCAGGTGCATCGACACAAACTTTCTAAACCATTTATTTGTGTTAGTAGAGGTCGACCGTTAGTTGATTTTGCCGATAACTAAGGTGGTGGAAAAGTGCGATAACAGATTAATCGACCGATAGTTTTTCAAACTGATTTATAGAATGTAAAAAAAAAAATACAAAAAATAAATAAATAAATAAAATCGTATTCTTTTTTTATTATAAAGAAAAAAAAGTCCAAAATGAATAAAATCCCTGCTTCATTTTTTTGTTCAATCAAAATCTTAATAATAACTGGTAAAAAATAATATTTGATACATAATGAAGGGCTTTTATGCAGGACATGCCCGAAACACACTATCAACAGATTTTTGCCGCTAACCGATAGTTCCAAACTGCAACTATTGGCACCGATGAATCTTTTAAACCAATATATCAGTCTACCTCTAGTTGTTGGCAGTAGTAGCATCAGCGCGTGAAGTGCACAATGGAACGGGACATCTGTTTACTGTTGGCGTGGCAACGGACTCTTCCTTGGTAGACATCATTGATTATAATGGATTCTATTGCTTTTGAAGAGACATGACTCTCGTGTCTGGTGTAGATAGTGTGTGAGTGTTAACAGTTGTGCTTGAGATTAACAGTTTAATATATTCAGATGCAATGTGTCAGATGGGCACTATGTGTAACCCCTGAAATTTAGTTTTATAATGTTGTGGAGCTTGTTCATTCCCTTCTATTTGGCTGAATTTGATGTTTGCCAATCAAAACAGTGAGCGTTTACGTCCAAGTTTTAAGGAGGCGCTTAGGCCAAAACCAAGCATTTCAGACTTTTTTTCAGAGTTGCAGTTGATAAGTCATCATCAACCAACAATGGTATAAAAGACAAAAAAATAGATTAATATAATCTTTAGTACTTTTATATATTAATACAGTACATACACCAATAATTATTCCACATTCAAAATCACTGAGATCATATTTTTTACCCATTCCAATGGTTGATGTGAACATTAACTGAAGCACCTGACCCGTATTTGCATGATTTTATGCACTGTACTGCTGCCACACAATTGGCTGATTCGATAAGCGCATGGATGATTGTTGGTGCCAGATGGGCTGGTTTGAGTATTTCTGTAACTGCTGATCTGCTGGGATTTTCACACACAACAGTATCTAGAATTTACTCAGAATGGTGCCAAAAACAAAAAACATCCAGTGTGTGGCAGTTCTGTGGATGGATATGCCGTGTTAATGAGAGAGATCAACAGAGAATGGCCAGACTGGTTCGAGCTGACAAAGTCTACGGTAACTCAGATAACTGCTCTGTACAATTGTGGTGAGAAGAACATACAACAAATAATCCTCAGCAAAATGTGCATTTCCATACAGCAGAGGCATGAATATTTGATGCGATAGGGCCGTCCCTCCAGCCGAGATGAAGCCTGGGTTCTACGGCCCTCACTTCATCGTACCCAAGACAGGCGGTGTGTGGCGGCCAATCTTGGACCTACGAGTCCTGAACCGGGCCTCACACAGACTCCCGTTCAAAGGTGCTCATGCGAAAATTTATTCTAACGCGTGTCTAGCATCTAGATTGGTTCGTAGCGGTAGACCTGAAGGATGCGTACATTCATGTCTCACTTTTGCCTTGGCACAGACCCTTCCTGCGGCTCACATCCGACGGTCCGATGTACCAGTACCAGGTCCTCCCCTTCGGCTCGTCCCTGTCCCCTCGCATCTTCACGAAGGTCGCAGAGGCCGCCATTGCCCCGGTAAGGGAAGTGGGCATCAGCGTACTCGATTTCCTTGATAAATGCCTGATTCTAACTCACTCTTGAGAATCTCTGTGCGCCCACAGTGACCAGGTGCTCAGGCACCCCAGCCATCTAGGGATTCAGGTCAACTGGGAAAAGAGCAATTTCAATGAGTGTCACTTGAAGACACTCGGGCAAATGAGAATGATGAGAGGAATGGCAGACAGTGAGTGAGAAACCGCACAGTAATCCACACAGGTGAGTAATATTTCATAGGAGGGAATGTCCAACGGGTAATAATCCAAACCAGGACCAAAACTTGGGGAGAGAACAAACAGAAACAGACAGAGAGGCAAGACTGCATCGACAGAAGCAGCAAGTTGGAAATGCTAATCATGCCGGTCACGTGGCAAGGAAAATACACGTGGGAAATGAAAACACACAGACACAGGAAAAACCAAACAGACCCAACGGTACCCAACACCTAGGGTTAACATACTTCTATCAACCTACACAGTGAATTTTTGAATGATGTATTTAATATGTACAAGAACAATACAATAATTGTGTTATTAGTTAAAGTAGATTGTGTTTGCTCATTATTGTAACTTAAACCATATTTTTAGACAAACTTGTACATAAATGCACGTAACTCCAAACATACTTTCACATACTTATTGTTGCCACTGTATTTAATATAATCCAATACCTCGTGGTGGATCGTGGATATCATTATGGCACAATGTATGCGGTTTTCACATACAGTATGTTGTGCAAGCAGCACTACCTGATTGAGAAATTATTACCCAATCCTTAAACCTAAACCTAATAAATCAGAAATCCTCCACCCACTGTATTTTCTACAGATGCATTTTTTAAATAACATGGAAAGTGACTAGTCGACTTCAGACTGACAGTGTCGACTAGGGATGTGACCGAAGCCGAATACCCTATTCGTATAGGCACGAATAATAACTTCAAAACGAAAAGCGCATTCATCCGAATAATATGCAAAATATTACTTTGACTGATAATCTAAGAAACGCAAAAATTAAGTGACATTGAAAATTTCTATGAATTTATAAATCTGTGCAGTTGAAAGTGTAAACCTTATGAATGAAAATGCGCACTGTGTGATATCAGATCGGATGGCCACGGTCTCGACTCCATTAAATTGTGCGCTTCTGAAGCTTGTCAAGTGTAATATTAGCAAAAATATGACATCATGTGCACTTTCCACTTCTTGAAATGTCTATGTTAATTTAACACATGATTATAATCATAATAATAATTATTGTTATTAGGTTATTATTACGAAAAGGTATACACAAGGCATATTTTATTAATAGAAACTATAAACATAAGAGTAACATTTAAAAATGGCATTTCATTTAGTTTTAACACACAGATAATGGCTACGCTGCACATCCCTTTTGTCAGCTACATTAGTTGTTGTCGACTAGTCGACATGCAAACACTATGTCACCAGAAGGGTCCTGAGAAAGTACTGCACCTAAGCCATGATGCGTCAGAGGATAAAAGGGTACTCAAAATTCTCAAGCTGTGGTCCAGTCCTGGGACATCATCTCACGGAAAGTCTGACCACCAAAGCTTTTCCCTAAGTGCTTCTTGCCAGCTATTAAGTTGAATAAGGGTCTAGAAATGTTCGAGCAACCAGGTATGAAGGCTTGGTAGTACAAGGCCATGCTAAGAAACGACCGGAAGTCCATCATCCATAAGATCCTCTTCCTGGAAAGCAGAGATGACTTTCATTCTCTCACCACTGCTATCTATTACATGGCCCAGAAACTTGGCAGACTTTTTCAAAAAAGTAACACTTCTTAGGAGCCAACTTTAGATTACTGGTTCTCAGCCAAGAGAACATAATATCTAAGGACTTCAAAACCTCCTGTTGGAGCAAAGACCAGCAAGTTAAGACAGCAGAGAAGGATGGAAAACTTGAGGTCATCGAAAATGCTGAGCATCATGCGCATGAAAAATGCAAAGCTGTTGCAAAGGCCCTGTGGCAGGCGATTATACTCATAAATCCCACAGGCGTTGTGAAGGCAGTTTATTGCCTGTCCAACATAGAGTGGAAAGTTGTAAAATCCTGAAGTAAAGTCCATGGTGCTGAAAAGGGCGTTACCTCCCAAGGCAGCGAGGCTGTCAGCCTGATGGGATAACAGGTAGTCATCTTTGATGGATTACTGTCCTTTTTCAAGACCATCACCAAGGGGGATTTACACTAGCTGACAGATAGCGCCATCTCAGACAGCACATCTTTAAATTTTTGGTAATAAGCAGAAGGGATACTGCAGTAGGGCAGGCAGAATGAGCAGTCATCATAAAGATGGGTTTTAGGCACATTCTTTTGCCTAACCACAATGCATCTTATCCTGGCAGAAAACATCATGGTATAACAAAATCACATTTTCCAATTCCCTCACCTTTCCACAAATTCACTCAGAAGAATTCACATCCATCAATGTCTCTCAGACCACAGTCTCTCAGTTGTGCAGGAGCAGAAGAGGACACAGGTCAGAAAGGAGGTGAATCAGGAACATCAAGCCTGCTTATACACAGACCCTGTGTGGCGGTGAGGTCCTCCACAGCTAGGCAGGGAGAAACGACAGACAGTTTAGTGTTATGGCGAAGCTTCAAAGGAGTTGGATTAGGGTTTAGTATCTCCATTGGCATCCATCGTTCTTTCCGCATTAGTGTTAACAATCGAGCAACAAGGATTTTCTTAGGGGCTCAATAAGCAGTAGTGGGCTCAACAATTATGGTTGTCCCTGGGGAAACATTCTGAGTGTCAGCTGCTTAGGTAAATGTGAATTTTAGTCAACAAGGTTTGGCCAACAGAAAATGATTAATAGTTTGAAGAACAATATGAATTTCAGAACATTACGTATTTTACTCTATTATATTGCACTTTTGATGAGCAATGATGGTCCTGTCTGGATTGTACACTTGGCAGAATGCTCACATTGGGATTGCACTTAATGTTTGTCTGCCGCATGAGAGGTTCTGTGATGTTCTTTGTGTTGTTCTTTTTCAGCGTTTCATCAGAGCTCAAATGGTTTTCTTCACCTCAGCAGCCGCTCACCACCACAGTCATGGCACTTTAGAAGCCAATGTGTGTTTTTTTTTCTTTCTTTTACCTTCTCAAATAACTGGAAAACACCCAACACCTCATATCAAAGTGGGATTTCACGTTAATCACACTTCATTGTAAGGAGCACAGTTTATCTCCCATTAGGTTTTACTGTCTATATTATCGTAGAATTGTCTAGCTTGTTTGCATGTGCAAAGATGCTTAGAATGAACACAGTTGTCATATAGCATTTACAAAGCATTGTGTTCAATCGTGCACATTTCAGGGATGATTTTCTAATGCATTTAACATGCAAAATAATGGGTTTTCTCACACTAGCTAAAGTTTCATAAATATATTTATTTTATGCTAAAGCTGTTAACTTTAGTATAAAAGTCTGTTTTATTTAAAGCAACTTATAGTTGTGTACTTACTTTATAGAGCAGGGGTATTTAATTAAAGTACGAAGAGGTCATGTCTCTAGATTTCCTTCCTAGCAAAGGTCCGGATAATAACTTAAGTGGTGTTAGTAGTCAGTATAGCTACGAAATGACATAAGGTATGCTCATGTTTAGAAACCATAGGCCTTACTGTAAATTTCCAGGTTGGCAGCAACAGTACTTTGTAAAAGAATAAGAAAAAAAACCATCAAAGTCAAAAAATGTCTCTTTAAAACTGGGCAAGGATAACGGGAGTTTGGCGAGAGTGCAGAACTCAGTGAGTTTACGCTGAACTGAAATGATTGACAGCTTCAGTGATTATAAATTGAGTGTTCTTTGCTCGCTTTTTGTAAATAATTAATCACAATTTGTTTAAAAGTTGTTTTTCATGCTGCTAATGAGGAACGATGTGAAGTTGACCGTTTCGTCACTGTCTTGATTAACTGAGGCATAGAATAGCAAAGAAGTAATTCAGGAACATAGTTCCCAGCTTGTGTGGGATGTGTAGCATAATACAGCATGCAATACATTTATATTAATCAATGTTATTAATAGTGATTCCAATATCAAGGAAATTAATCTTCAATTATGATTTTAGTCATAATCGTGCAGCTCTACTCCCACCAACAACTCATAAGAACACTCCTGCTTACAACTTACGCAGTCTTGACTAAGAACTTAAGTCAAGACCCAAATCCAGACCAAGTCTTTAAGTGCTGAGACCAAGACCCAGACAAAGACACTGAGTAATGAGACACGAAACAAGACTAAGACTGCGTTTAAACTGTCTCAAGAGGTCTTGAGACCAAGACCACAAGACCAAGACTTCAACTCTGTGATGTGATTCGAGGAATTACTCTTTATTTATTAGTAATTCAATCACAGTTTCTGTTCAGTTGTTAGTTGTGTTACAAAACCACTACCTTTATTTGGTTGACACGCAAGTTCTAGCTGAGCGAGCGCTGTACTAGCAGAGATCTGCGAGTGTTTTGAGCACTCTCGCTTATGTCCTTACTCTCAATTCACAACAATGAATACACTTCCAAACGCTGCAGAAGACATTCTAGGAGAGTGTGCTTGGGTCGTGCGTCTCTGTGCGCTAGTCTCTGGCCACCTGCGCTGCACAATGGCCGCTCTACTCAGTTGTGACATGATGTGTGGTATCGGGACATTTTATCGAGAACAAGTACATAGCAAATTATTTAATCTGATACCTGTCCTGTAACAAAAGCATCATTCTTTTTGCATGGCACTTCATCTGTGGAAATCTGAAGGATAAAATCTGGTTTCAAATAAAGAGAACTCACTAGTGGAGACAAATGTGATGTGAAATGTGGCTGTAGGTGATAGTGACACCCAGTGTTCAGAATACAAATTTCATATAATTTTTCAGTAGCGAGCCAAATTATGTTATTTTCCAAAATCTCTCACGAGCTGCATCAGAGCAGTCGGCGGGCCGCAGATGACCCGTGGGCCATAGTTTAGACACCCTTGGTTTATAGTAATAGAGAATTTTCTTCATTAATAGTATATTATAGTAATTCATTAGAGTATAATGTGGAATGGTACTGTATAGTATAGTATGGTACCGAAAATGTGGTATGGTTTGGTATGAACTGTATGGTGTGGTATATTATATTATAGTTTAGTATAGTGTTGTATAGTATTTTGAAGTATAGTACAGTTAGTGTAGTGTGATATGATTTTGTATGGTGTGGTAAAGTATTGTTTGGTTGGCAAATCTGTGTGTCAGGTAAGCTGTGTGTGTGTGTGTGTGTGTGTGTGTGTGTGTGTGTGTGTGTGTGTGTGTGTGTGTGTGTGTGCTCATGCGACATGTCCACAAACTGTGTCTACGGGGCCTGCAGATTTCTGGGCTGGAAAAGAGAAAGGCTAAATAACTTGTAAAGTGTTGCTGTCTGTCAGCTATTACAGGCAGCCTAGCCATTTGTTGAAGGCGCTGTTACCTTTATCCAAAGTTTATTTTTTTATTAGAGAAATTGTTATAAAAAGTGTTAATTATCTTGCTTTATAAGATTTCTTAAAATATTTATTGTTATAATTATGTGATTTTAATTTTGAATTCAAGTATAGCATTCAAATGTGTGTGTGTGTGTGTGTGTGTTTAGATGAAGGGAACTGCTGACTCATGGTCATAATTTCTAAGCCTATAACACAAATGTGTATTGGCTGTTTATTTGTTTCTAACCCAAACCCAAAGGAGGAGAGTCACTAAACATAAAGAAGCATTTAAGCACCATCTGGCCCAATGGAGATGCTCAAATCTGTCAGCAGCAGTGCAATGACCTTAAGTTCTGTTGGCCTTTTTGTCTGTGCTGACTGTAGTAAATTAGTTATTTTGTTCCGGAGATGTTCCATTCTTTTCTATCATCAAGATCAAAGTGTGCTTTAACTAACATTGGTTGCTATTCATTTCACATAAAAAGTTACCAAAACAATTTATTTCTCAATCTTGGGCTCCATTTTGAAGCAGACATCTGTTTCGTTCTTAATAGTAATGTAACGATGAGAATTTCTTTGGTTGCTTTGGTTCTTAGTTTACTAATCAACTTGTGACTTGAGCAATAATATTACTCTTGATTGTAGTAAAAATTGTCAATATGTAAACAACAAAAAGGTGGGTCTGGTTTCCGGGTCTGATCTGGTGAAATTATATGGTTTTGGCATCATGTTGGTGGTGGGTATCATTGTACAAATTCATTCTTACAGTGTCATGACAGTTGATGATTTAGGTAAAAGTAACAGTTTCAATATTTGTTCTGTTGTTTGTTGGCTTTATATTAGAAAGATCCAAAAATGGCCATCTGATTGACATTGCAAACAACAAGAAATGACAGCATCATAAATAACATTACCTTCTGGTCTCTCTATCTCTCTCTTTGTCTCTTGCTCTCTATCACTTTGAGTTTATATTCATTTTAATGCACGTCTCTTGGCTGCCTCTTCTTTTTGAAGTTACTAAACTGGAGTTTATAATGCTTAATACACTGCACATCTGTGTGTTTATTCATAGATATCCCAATATCTGAAAAAAAAAAAACTAGGCTTGAGATTGCCTTTTTCATGCATCAGTAATCAGAAGATTTTCCAGATAAACGTTGCGATTTCTAATCATTCAATTTGCGCAGTTACACCAGTTTCATACACTAACCTGCAAACTCATCAATGTCACTTTGTTCATTCTTGAAGTACAAAACCTTCTGAACTTTTGACTGCCATCTGCTGCGCTGCATCAGCTCATCCTGTGGGTGTTATACCTGTGCCTTTCCAACCTGTGGCTGGCTTCAGTAAATGTTATATCGCCCTCTTTTGGTCCCCCAAAGCTATTACGTTAGACTATATTAAACGGAAGGCAACCGAGTGTGAATTGGAAAGCACACAAATTAGGCTTCTAATTGAAATGTCGGATAATCTTAATGTATCGATAAAATAACATGCTGATCAATAATCAATATAAATCTATTGTTTATGACATCGCTAAACAAACCTAGGCAATTTTTCTTGCAGATTTTTTTAAAGGTCGATTAGATTACCACTTGTGTCGATTAGAGTATTTCAGTAATAGACTGTTATTGTCAATGTGCTGCTGCATGATAGTTGAGATTAACTTGAGGGAAGTGTAGCTTCTTATAGTGATTTTGTGGTGGATTAACTGACTGATGTTACATGGCTTTGTCTAGATGTTTGAGTTAGGTGAATGTTTTTTACTACTATGGAAACCATTGGTCTAACGCACATGATGATCTGTAATATCAACAAACAATCCAATAAATATTCACCCTTGCATTCTGTTCAACATGTGTAAAGGTTCATGTGAAAGAGCTTGAGGGCAATATTCAAAAATGTTTTCGAAACCCATATGCTAAACTGAATACAAAAGTCTTTTGAGTCTCCTTTGTATTTTTTCACAAGTAGGAACTTGTAACATTTTTTGCAAACTGACTGTACACACCAGCATCAACATATTATTACTTATTTTTTTAGACACTTTTGTGTTCACATTGGAAGTTGATGATGAAAAGGAGTCCAACAGATCTTCCTGAAAGAAATACCACAAATGAGATCTATTTAATAGGGCTGTCAATTGATAATTTTTTTAAATCTAATTAATTACATGGTGTCCCGATTAATTAATCGCGATTAATCGAATATACAAATATTTGCTGAGAAAGCCCATCATATAACAATAATTAAATATATAATGATTATACATATTTATATCAATATATAATTATACATAGTTATCTTTAAATATTTAAAAATTATATATATATATATATATATATATATATATATATATATATAAAATAAAAAATATTCAGATAATTAAAATGCATACCACAAATGTAGCAGAAGAGTAAATCATTGATAAGGCCATACAAAAAGTGGCATTAGAATACAATGTATTGTTTGCTACCATATTATTGATCATAATTCAATCATTGGCATACAGTTCACAGAAAACCATTTCACAATTGAATTTGTCAATCAGTTGGAGATTTATTATGAGGGCTTGTTTAAGGACCCGTCAATTTACACATATGCCAGACATGCTTGTGTAGCATATCGGGTGCTTTGCGTCATAAACATAAAATGTTTAGGTCACTGTGTCAAGTTAAATATAGTTTAATACTCAATATTTAAACACATCTTGAGATCCCTTAGTTCGAATTTGCGCTCCATAAAGTGTTTTGAATGTAAGAACGTAATGTGTTGTTCTGCTGCTGGATGGTTGTTTTCTTCACTGTATAAACTGCGCATTGTTCATACAGCTGAAATTTCCCTTACTGCCCTCTGGAGTAAACAGGTGGTACTACAAGCTTGCATTTCTCAGGAATCTTCCTTATTATGGTCCGGGTGCATGTGATTAATTGCGTTAATTTTTTTCAATCGACAGCCCTACTATTTAATATTTCAGTTATTTCTCTTATAATTGACTAATAACTGCATTATGACATTGTTATTATATATGATATAATCATTAAATGTTGGCAGTGAATTTTCCTTTCTTTTTTTCCTTTTTACTTAAGTGCATAAAACTCAAAATGTGTTTCTGGGTCAGAGTGACTCAAAATGATGGAACAAACCAAATATTGTACTTTCAATCCGCTGTTGACATCATTGAGTTTAACAGCTCGCGTCCACTGTTATTATCTTCTTCACATCCTCTTGATCTCATTCATACTGTCTTCATGTCTTCTCTCCTCAGTGATGCTTTGACAGTTTGAAGGGCTGAATTTCAGCAGTTTCCTGGGCTCCCTGATGGAGGAGAACAGCACATTGGAGAGATGCTATCGCTCTCAATCCCGCAGCAGTGTGCTGCAAGGTCTACCCTTTGGAGGTGTTCCCACTGTCCTCTCCATCAACATCATTCTGTGGCTGGTAAACGATCGCTACTAATATGATTACAATAAACAACTGCATTGTTCAGCTGCAACTGCAGGACATGCATTTAAATACATTTTCTAAATTAAAATTATGTCATCGTTTACTCAGCTTCATGTTGTTTAAAGATGTATAACTTTATTTTTTGAGCTTGAAAAGGGACTCAAAAGTCCTTGACTTTGAAAAAGTCCTTGAAAATGTGGCTCGTGCGACATATTCCAAATCTTCTGAAGGCATAAGATATGTTTTAGTGAGATAATGGAAATTATTTTACTATGAAAATCTTTACTTCCGCTATGGCTTTCCTTTACATGTTACTGTGTGTATGAGTGAACCTCGTTCATGTGTTCATGTTTTTTTTTTAATGTTTTTTTGCTTTTGCTGTATTTAAATACAAGCAAAGCCTTCCTAGCAAGTCAGTCCACTGGCAGCCATCTTTTGAAACGGCAGCTATTTTTCTATGTAAATAAGTGGCACAAAGGAGCAGCTCCTTTTCTACTTGAATGAGGAAAGACAGAAATCTCCAAAATGGTTGTCCAAAATTACTATCAAAGAACATATTTCACACAGCAGTAAAATCGGACAAAATCCGAATCATAAATTGTGCTTTTTTATCTCAGATTACGCAAAAAAAAAAACAATTCCCAGCTCGTATAGCTAATGCACATGCGCATTCTCGAGTTAATTGACAGACTATGTCTGTATCTAAAATGTGATTGTCTGTATTACAATAACGGGACTTTCCGGGACTTCCTTTCTACATCCGTTGACCGTTGGGCTTTCCAATTTCTTCCATTCATTTTAGACAGTCTTTGGCGCAAGCCATTCTGAACAAGTGTTTATTATGCAACAGATGTCATGATTTTCACTGTAAAATAAACAGTCAATTTCACTGATTTACTGATTCACATGGACTTGATTTATGACTCTTTTGGGTCCCTTTTTGTGCTTTTATGTGTGCTTTTGGAGATTTGACAGCCACAAACACGATCCTCTCATCCCTCAATCTTGTGTTTCACAGATGAAAAAAGTCATACTGCTTTTGAGTGATGAGGGTGAGTAAATGATGGCAGAAAGGGCCGTTTTTATTTCAGTGGTTAGGTTGTCAGTATCATTAATCGCAGAAAACCATTTAGGTTTTAGGTTTATTTCTATTCACAAGTACAAGTCCTTGCAATTATCAGTTTTTATTAAAAATAACTATCTAGTGTAAAAATGTCTCCAATGAGATATAAAACTTTCTAATGCTGATGAATGGAGGATTCTGTTTTCTGAGTGGCCAAAGCCCCCTGGAGGAAGAAAACTTGGTGGATCATGTAATACTGACTTTGGCTGACAACATGTACAATTTACCCTGGGGTTGCTCCTTCAGCAGTATCAATTTTTATGAATTATGGTTTCAAAGGTGTGCGTGAACCGAAAAATTGAGAACCACTGCATTAACCGAAAATTATCTGTCACGCCATTTATCGATTTTTGAATCATTGATGCATAATTCCAAATGCTTGTATATAGTACATCAGTTTTTAATTCACTCCTGCTTTGTGTGTCTGTGTGCCCTGTTCATTATCTGGTATTTAGATGCGTTAAGATCACTGATATACAACTGGATCGCTGACACAACGGTAAACTGTCAGCAGGAGGTGAAGCCACCGGAAGTGTTCAAGCGGCCATCTTGTTATGTCCAAACTATCATAGAGCATCAATGACTGACAGCTGATATTGCTGTCATTTCACCAACTCTGACCTCTGGATAAAGACGTTGCATTTTCCCATCTAGTGACAATCATGATTAATGTTTAATTTACTCTTTATGGATTATCTATTTGTTATAAGGGAGACGGTAAGTGATCGCGATGTCAGAACATTCACCTGTCCTTGTGTGCAGCATATCAGTGCAGTGAAACGATCATCAAGGGAAGTGGCAAAACTCTCCACAAGTTGTAATGTAAAGAGGAAAAGCTGTAATATCTGCTTGTTTTATGGTGACAACCCTTCCTTTCCCTTGGATGGTTCTTAAAAAAGTTAGACTGGGATTTCTAAATTTGCCTAAAATTCCTGGGATTGGCCTGTTTTCCTATTGAAGTGCTCTCTGTAGTCATAAATATGGGTTGGGAGGGTTACTTTTGAAATGTATTCCACAACAGATTACAGAATACATGCTCTAAAATGTAATTTGTAATTTAGATTACTCAAGGTCAGTAATGTAATCTAAATACTTTGGATTACTTCTTCAGCACTGGCAGATTTTTTCACTTGTTTTGACTAAAAAAACTAAAGCCAGTACATTAAGACAAAATACATGTTAAAAATACATTCTGAAGTGTTGTTTCTAAACCAAGATTAATCAAATTGATCTTGTTTTTTAAAAGTAATACACAAATTATTATCAAGAATATGATTTTTGCCATAATATCAAAAATCTTACTAGAAAAATAGAAATTATGATCCAACGTGAATTTTCTTGATGAAAAATATGATCGTGTCTGGTAACACATGCATGTAAAATGGCTAGAAATAGCATAGCAAAAGCTGACAATATACACAAGGTTTATTTATATTTCTTGTGCTCCAAACGTACTTCTCTGTCTGCTCATATGAATGTAACACATCATAAGAAAGTGTTTCACCACTGTTCAAATGCACATTGGATCGTATTATTTATATGTATAAATGTTTTCCATCTGAAAGTACTAAATATTAAATGAAATAAATGACAATAAAATTCAAAGTAATCTGTATGTAACTGTATTCTAATTACCAATAATTGAAATTGTAACTGTAGTGGAATACAGTTACATGTAATCTGTTACATGTATTCCGTTACTCCACAACCCTATACATAGATACATGCATACATTATGTGTGCTTTTGCCATTTAAACTTAGAGTATTAGTTAATTCATCTTTGCTTTGCTTGTCTCCCTCATTCTCTGCATTTCCGCTGCACGTGTGTGATAGATAGAGGGAGAGAACGTGTGCTTTCAGGCAAGTGCCGTGAAAGCACACGTGCCGAGAAAAACACACTTTTTACTGAAACCATTTACTGTATGTGAAACTAGTAACTAAACTAGTGCCGAGAAAAACACACTTTTTACTGAAACCATTTACTGTATGTGAAACTAGTAACAGAACGAACACTTCAGTGTTGTAAAAAAATATCTCTGAAAATGTCTGCTTGTGTCTTAGCTCATTGAACTTGTTGAGCTAATCTATTCGCCAAAGAAGTTTGTTAGAAGTACAGTATATGTTTGATATAGATATACTAACTCGCTCTGGCTTTCAAGAAACAATTCACAACTTTAAATAAATAAATAATCACATGTGTTGGACGTTTGCATTGTAGGGATGTACAGGCAGATTTTAGAAATAAAAATCTGTGATTAAAATGACCTGTTTATTCACTGAAATTAGATGTTTTCTATTAAGTCAATAGGCACATTGGAATGTTTGGGCATAGCAATATGGCGGTGCAGTGGCTTCAATGTTATGACGTCATCAGCAGTCCAGTTCTATAGATATATATATAGATATATCAGTGGTTAAGATGCATATTAACAGGCACCATCGCCATACAGTACCTTGTAAAGTGTCTCTTTTGACCAACTGTGTTTGGACTTCGAGAAGAGGGTCACTTATTTAATGACTGCATACATCAATCATTACATCAAAGTGTTAATGCATGATAATAAAGTGCAAAATAGTACAATATCAAAAATCAAACTTGACCCTCAGGGTATCATTGAATGCTCGTTATACATGCGCATTACGTCCCACAGATCATCCTGAAATAACATTGAGGATGACTGGCAAGCCCAAGGCGTAGCAAATGAGAGCCATTAAATGGTATAAAGGCATGACACTTACTCGCTGGTTTTCTGATATGCAGTAGCTTGGTCCTCAGCCACTCCTCCAACCTCCAACGGACGAAAGCCGCACCTGCCCGGATGGATCGGAGGCAGTCTTCCGACCCCTGGCGGACAGAATGCCCCGCTGTGTTCTCGGGAAACAGATGGGGTCTCCCCCGCCCCTGGCAGCGGTTCTCCCACTCCAGACGGTCGTGGTCTCATACCCCACCGCATTTAAGTGGCCGGTAGGGGTCTCCTCCACCCCCGGCAGCAGCCCTGACCGCTCCAAGCGGTCGGTTAGGAGCCCCTTCTCCCTTCGCGGTCGGTGGCCATTCGTCAGCTCTCAGGCGGCTGTGCTCCTCTGTCCTCCGGTGGATGGCCGCGACTGCTCCTTTGGTGTGGATAGTAGTGGCGAGGACTCTACTACGGCGCATCCCTCCTCCTTCCCGGGTTTCGGCACCAGTGTAAAGGGATTATTGGATAGGAGGAGCCGAGAACTGGCTTGACAAAATAAATAATATTTTAATAAAGAAAAGAAACAAAAAGACAAACACACAAAGGTATCGGGCAGATGCCCGTACATATCTTTCTGTGCCCGAATGCTGTCTCCAGTCGGCCTTTATCCCTCTCTGAGACTTGATTAGCCTGATTAGGGGCCGGGTGTGTAGTATCACAACCTTCGCCCTGTCACAAATGGCTTTAACGCAACAGACTGTAATTATGATTATAGAATTTCTCAAAATAATATCTACTGTTGTCTTGTATAATGGACATAAAAAATGTTTATGGTGTGGAAATATACACTCACTTTATTATGAACACCTGTTCACCTACTTTTTTTATATCAGCCAATTGTGTGGAAGCAGTGCAATGCATAAAATCAAGCAGATACGGGAGCTTCAGTTAATGTTCACATCAGAATGGGGAATAAATGTGATCACAGTGATTTGGATCGTGGCATGATTGTTGGTGCCAGACAGGCTGGTTTGGGTATTTCTGTAATTGCTGATCTCCTGGGATTTTCAGAATGGTGCCAAAAACAAAAAACATCCCGTGAGTGGCAGTTCTGAGGATGGAAATGCCTTGTTAATGAGAGAGGTCAATGAAGAATGGTCAGACTGGTTCGAGCTGACAGAAAGGCTATGGTAACTCAGATAACTGCTCTGTACAATTGTAGAGCGCAGAATAGCATCTCAGAATGCACAACATGTCAAACCTTGAGGCGGATGGGCTACAACAGTAGAAGACCATGTTGAGAATTTTATTAGGACCATGTGTTCCTAATAAAGTACTCATTGAGTGTATTATTTCTTAATAAATGTATGATAATGCCACACATTTTAC
Source organism: Moxostoma hubbsi (assembly GCA_032164185.1). Classification (NCBI taxonomy): domain Eukaryota; kingdom Metazoa; phylum Chordata; class Actinopteri; order Cypriniformes; family Catostomidae; genus Moxostoma; species Moxostoma hubbsi. The sequence continues at coordinate 14,268,914 of JAVLUX010000013.1, read as the reverse complement.
ACAACAGCGCAATATCTGGTGGGAACCTGCGATCATGAGGTTTATACTCATTTTAACCACTAAATCAAACCCCATAAATTAACCATAAAGTGGAACCCCTGACCATGTTTTTAATTGGAATATTCATTTTGTTTAGTATGGGGAAAAAAAGGAAATATCAGGGTTAAGAAGGAGACAATAGTATGTGATTGGTTGGGGTAAAAGTAAGATTTTGCTATCTCATCATGAGACTGTGTCGTCGTGTAAAAAAAACAATCCTTTATACTTTTGCTTGGTATACATGCAAGGCTAGCAGGAAAGGACATGGAACTGATGTCATCCATAAGCTATCCAAAGTTTTTACATATAGCTGAGTTCATCAAACTCTACCCTCAGGATTTACGTTGCTAATGTATATCTATGGGTTCGTCCACCTAGAAAAGTACATTTCTGCTTTTAAAAACACAGTCCCAGGTCAGGGAGTCGATAAGACTGGCTGGGCTGGAGAGAAGAAGCCCCACAGTCTCTGTGGTTCAGAGCCAAACAGGGAAGGACCAGCAGGGGAATTGGAATGAGGCTTCTAGAGCAGGTGCAAACAGACACAACACCTAAACAAGGAAATGTCCTCAACAAACTGGCACAGGACAGCAAACACAGGGAGATTAAATAGGGAAGGAAGTGAGGAGGTTAATGAGGGAAGGCAGGTGAGGCAAATTAACTAATAACAAGGTAACAAGGGAGCACGGCCTAGACGTGATACATATGCTCACACCAGACACAATGACAAGACAGAAGAGCACATGGTGAATGAACACAATCAGAACCAAGACCGATGAGTCAGGACCCAGACACTTTTAAGTTACTTTCTGAAACACTTTATATCACCAAAAAAAGTTTTTACGCACAACAAATTCATTGTCGCACACAAGCCATACACATACGTCTCTCCATTATAATTAATTCTTAGGGGGTACGCACCCTTAAGCTGTCACAAAAATGGAAATGGGTCATCATATGAACATAATTCATGTTTTAAATGCAGTCTACATGATTTTTTTAATTTTAGAAATATGTGTAACCCAAGTATGACAGGAACTGTAATCTGATTACAAGAATTAGAAATGTCATGAGTTAACCTACTTTTGACTGGAAAACACTGATGGCAACACACTAAAAACACACAAAACACATTAGCAACAGCATAGTAACACCTTGACAACCACGCACAACACCCTAGCGTTATTTTTTTACCAAACACCAAAAATGTATCTGGAAGTGTAAATTCATTTCTACAGTAAACAGAGTCCAGATTCTGAATCCAATTCTGATTAGAATTAGTTTGAGGTCTTGCATGTAACTTTTAGGTTGAAGTTGCTAACCAGCATCCAGGGAAGCCAAATAGAGTCATTTAGAGTGTTCTCAGTTGTCTTATCATTGACTGTTCCTACTAAAGTCATTATGTGCACAATGCGTTCATGCTGACCTCACTGTCTGTTTGTTTCCAAGACAACCACTCACCTCATCTCTCCCTGGCCAAATGAATGGCTAATTATTACTGCTGCCCACGGGTCTAGTAAGTGATGGGGTTTGCTTACAGAAATAGTTCCTACTCTTCAAAAATGTAGTGTTGAGTGTTTAATATCAATAGATGTGACACGCATTTGGTGTTGCAATGCCTTCTAGGTATATTTCGGAATATTTCCATCATAGATTTAAAAATGCTGCATGCTATTTCTCTAGATTAGTATCAACTCATAAGGCCACAATTAAGTAGAAGTACTCAACATGAAACAGGGTTCAGAAAGACTTAACTCTTATGTATTTCCTGGTGAAACTGAATGTTGACTAAGCAAAACAAGCAGGACTTGATTTTATGCATTGGGAATTGATTTGGATTGTGAAAATGATCTATACTGTATATGTCAGGTGGTTTGAGGGGAGGGGCTGAAATTTAAGAAGGCTTGATAACGTCAGCCGAAAAAGGAAAGTTTCAGAGCGGAACAACTAATTACATTTTGATTAAAATTACACTTGATATTTTGCAAAACAATATGAGCAGATAAACTGTTTACAATAAGATCAGGAACGTGTAATTATGTATGTAATCTGATTTGACCCTGTGTTTGGTGCATTTGTGTTTTAGTTCCTGCTACTCATCTTCTCATGTTTGAGGAAGGCAGCGTGGGACTACGGTCGCTTGGCTCTACTGATGGATAATGACAGGTATTATCTCATAACCTGTGACTGTGTGGAGAACATGTTAAATTGGAATGTAAATGATTGATCGACTGTGTGTGGTGTTTAAAGTGAACCGAATGCTTAGCAGGTGAATGTGAGATGCTGGCGCCACCTTCAGGGTTAAAAGGACATAGATTGATCAAGACATTTTTGTCTCATCCCTTTATAATATATATATATATATATGGTAACACTTTACAGTAAAGTTCTGATCCGTGGAACATTTTCAAAGCATACTGCATAGTATGGATCATCAGATTTTGCAAAAATGCCATGCCAGCTTGAGTGCATGCTGTCATTAATACAAAAGGGGATCATAACAAATACCAAATATAAAGAATTTTTCACCTTTTCACCCAAAATATTAGGCTGATAATACTGTTTGTAATGAAACGCACGCACACACACACACACACACACACACACACACAAAATGTCCATTTGGGAGTTGTGGGTGGAATTTTATTATAACTCTTAAGTTTTTCATGATGTTCCACTGCGGCAATCATGCATTATTCTGCATCAGCATGCGGCATTAAACTCTGTGTTTATGTGAACATTCACCTGCAGTGTTTATTTACACAGTATTGCATCAGTCCACGAGGGCACACAGAGAGACACAGAGAGATAAAGAGAGAGAGAGAGAGAGAGAGAGAGAGAGAGAGAGAGAGAGAGAGAGAGAGAGAGAGAGAGAGAGAGAGCGAGTGAGTGAGTGATAGAGAGAGAGTCCTGAGACTAATTTAGCTTGACTTATTTTGGATCTGGCTCAGAGTTAAAGCTTTTATAATCTGCCTGTGGCCTTCTCACATATGAAGCTTTAGAGGCATGACACATCTGTGATAAGAGTATCATCCAGTGATGGGACTGATTTCATGGAGGACACTTGGGATGTCACATGGGGAGGTTGTCACTAGGGCTAAAGTATATTACATTAGCTATAAGTTTTTAAGTAAAAAAATACAGTGGCAAGAAAAAGTTTTGAGCCTTTTGGAATTAACTGGTTTTCTGCATTAATTGGTCATTAAATGTGATCTCATCTTCATCAAAGTCACAAGTATAGACAAACACAATAGTACATAAGCAAACAACACACAAACAATTATAATATTTTATGTCTTTATTGAACACATCCCATTTAACATTCGCAATGCTGTGGAAAAGTAAGTGAACCATTGGATTTAATAATTTCTTTTGGTAGCAATAACCTCAACCAAGCATTTCTGGTTGCTGCAGATTAGAACTTCACAATGTTCAGAAGGAATTTTGGAATGTTCTTCCTTAAAGAACTGCTTCAGCTCAGCCATAATTAGGATGTCTGGTGTGAATGGCTCTAGAGGTCATTCCACAGCATCTCTGTTGGATTAATGCGTGGGCTCTGACGTCATTCTGTAGTGTACTTCAATGTTTAGGGTCATTGTCCTGCTGCATCACCCAATTTCTACTGAGCTTCAGCTGGCACACAACCACCCCTACATTATCCTGTAGGATGTACTGATACATTTGGGAATTCTTTTTTCCCTTAATGATGGCAAGTGGTCCAGGCACCAAAGCAGCCACAAATCATGATACTCCCTCTACCGTACTTCACCGTTGGGATGATGATTTCATGTTGGTATGCGGTGCCCATTTATGCCATACGTATTGCTATGTGTTCTTCCCAAACAATTCAACTTTAGTTTCATCAGTCCACAAAACATTTTCCCAGTAGTGTTGTGGAGTTTCAAGGTGGTCTTTGGCAAAATTCTTTGCAGTGTCCTGCTATGGATGCCATGCTTGCTTAATGTTTTCTGTATAGTAGATTAATGAACAGATATGTTTGCCAGTTCTAATGATTCCTTCAAATCTATATTGTCACTCTAGAGTTCTTTTTTTTACCTCATTGAGCATCTGAGTCATACTGGCTGGACGGCCACTTCTAGGGAGAGTAGCCACAGTACTAAATCATCTCCATTTATAGACAATTTGTCCAACTGTGGACAGATGAATATCTAAGCTCTTCGAGATATTTTTGTAATCCTTTCCAGCTTTATGCAAAGCAACAATTCTTGATCATAGGTCTTCGGAGATATCTTTTTGCGAGGCATGGTCCACGTCAGCGGCTGCTTCTTGTGAATAGCAAACTCAAAATGTTTGAGTGCTTTTTATAAGTCAAAGTAGGTCTAACCCACACCTCCAATCTAGTTTAATTAATCGGATGCCAGGTCAGCCAACTCCTGACTGTAATTAGCTTTTGCTGACGTCATTAGCTTAGGGGTTCACATAACTTTTCCAACCTACACTATGAATGTTTGAATGATGTTTTTAATATGTACAAGAACAGTACAATAATTTATTTTATTAATTAAAACAGATTGTGTTTTTTATTAGTGTAACTTAGATGAAGATCAAACCAGATTTGAAGACAATTTTATACATAAATGCAGCTAATTCCAAAGGGTTCACATACTTTTCTTGCCACTGTATTAACTTTGATTAAAAAAAAAAAAAAAAAATCACACACATATACTGTGTATATATATATATATATATATATATATATATATATATATATATATATATATATATAAATATATAAATTGTGTGAATAATGAATGAAGACCTCTTTTAATTTAGTCTATTTCATGAAATGTTACACTTTTTTTGTGTGTGTTTGTTCTGTAGCTTGACATCTTTATTCTATGGAGAACAAAGCGAGAAAGAGAAAACCCCCTCAGAATCCAGTCCATCTGATTCAGAGACCAAGGACATGGTGAGAACCTTTACAAAGAAGAAAAGAAAGAGACAAAGGAAAAACATCCACACATGAAATTGCTTAATCACCCTTTTCTTTCCCGTGTTAATATAACATAATAATGTTGCAATGACTCCTAACGGTTTAGATTCAGCATCCTATACACAGTATATTCAGTCCTCCATTACCAATGCCAGTAATATTTGTCTGGTCATGTGATCTCAACATATATACATTATTATTAGTAGTAGTAGTATTTTATTTTTCAGTTCTGCAAAACTGAGACCAATATTTTGCAGTTAGTCCACTGTACTGTATGTGTGTAAGGTGACCTTTTAAATTTTGGTGTGAATAATTACAGGCGACAGCCAAAATATGCAAACTTTTAGGGGTTAAGAATATGTTCATGCAGAAACAAATAAATCATGAATACAAAGCTTTAAGGCTGCTATTATAAAATCACACTAATATATAATGTTTTAAAGTCATTCTTGTCTTCATGGTTATGTGAAGTTGCTGCTGTCATAAAGACATAGAGGCATTATCAAATTAGACCAGTTGAGTCTGTTTATGTGGATTAGTCACCCAGCACCCATGCGTTGCCCCAGAACTGATTTCATAACAAAATAGCCTGTGCAATTTTCTTTTATACTCACTATCTGTCCATTTATATTCTGACCTCACTCTGTCTCCTTATGTTTTATGTGTATGACAGTTCACGACATCGCAGCCATGTTAACGATTATTGCATGTGTTTTACATAGCTTGTTCCACTAGTTAGGCTACACATGTTCACTTAAATAACAAATTACTCTGACAGACACTGAGCTAGCCAGACTTGCTCTGTACTGTTTTGTCTGTTTTTATATATATATATATGTGCCAGACCTTTTTATGACACCGTTGTCTCCCCTCCCTCCCTCTCTTTATAGGGCTTCTGTTCCTGGCTTACATCTCTGTACCACATGAAGTAAGTGTGTAAGAAGCAGTGATGTCATCAACCAGTCTTGTTTGCTCACGTTATATCTCATTAAAGAAATAGTTCAACTTAAATTAAAATTCTGTCATTTACTCAACCTAATGTTGTTCCAAACCTTGGACTTACTTTCTTTTGTGGAACACAATTGGTGAGGAATATCCTGGATGTTCTTTTAAGTCTAATCTTTTCAGTTAATCGTTTTATTCAGTTCTCTAAAATGATCTAAATGTTTTGTCATTAACCAGACTGGGCCTCCGTTCCCAAAAATGATTGTTCTTAGAGTGATTTCACGCATGTTTTTGAATTTTTTAAGCTGCAGGACATGCAAAAAAGTAATAGTTCACCCAAAAATTAAAATTCTCTCATAATATACTAACCCTCATGCCATTCCAAATATTTATGAATTTATTTTTCTGCAGAACACAAACAAATATTTTTAGAGGAATATTTCAGCTCTGTAGGTCCATCCATTGCAAGTGAATGGTGACCAGACTTTTCAAGCTCCATAAATCACATGAATGCAGAATAAAAGTAATCCATATGAATCCAGTGGTTAAATGTACATCTTCCGAAGCGATATAATAGGTGTGGCTGAGAAAAAGATCAACATTTAAGTTCTTTTCTTACTATAAATCTCCACTTTCACGTTCTTTCATATTCTGAAAGTGGATATTTATAGTAAAAAAGGAATTAATTATTGATCTGTTTCTCACCAAAAGTGATTGCATCACTTCAGAAGACATATTAAACCACTGGAGTCATATTGATCACTTTTATGCTGCATTTATGTGATTTTTGGAGCTTGAAATGTCTGGTCACCATTCACTTACATTGTATGGACCTACAGAGCTGAAATATTCTTTTAAAAATCTTAATTTGTGTTCAGCAGAAGAAATAAACTCATACACATCTGCAATGGCATGAATGTGAGTAAATGATGAGAGAACTTGCATTTTTGGGTGAACTATCCCTTTAAGAGAGTCGCTGTCCGAATATTTCAAGTGCTGAAATGTGACAGTGTTGTGTTGCTCGTCATTGTCAGTTAAATATATTTGTCCGTAACTATAGAAATGCTTAATTTACCTCACTAGGAAACTGTGGTCGTGCACTCAATTCCGTGTAGGTAGTTTATTTATTAAGGGCTAATTATTTATTCAGTCATGTATTTATCTATATTATTCATTTATTTTAAACTATATAATTATCTATCATTATACTTTAGATAGTTAAAATACATAGGCCAGTTGATATGATAAATAGACCTATATAATATATATATATATAGATCTATATAGATAAAAATAAAGAAAACTTTAAATAAAAGTATCTTGGTCACATTGTAAATGACTGCATGACTCAAGTGTAATAATCTCGAAATTAACTGTATTTAATTGTATGATGTGTCACTTTGTGACTGCTTACGGTGCTCTTAAGCACCCTACAATTACTCCAGAGCACTCGTAAATATACACACCATTTTCAAGTACTACATAAGTTACGATGGCTTTGGGAAGCGGGCCGCAAAACTAAGATGAATCGAAAAATGGATTCTATCAGCAACTTAGGCTTGCGATGCTTTTGGGAATTGAGGTCCAGAGCGGTTACTGAATAAATATCTGAATTTGACTAAACATCTGACTCTCTTACTGGTCTTTCAGTCATGTCTGATTCTAAATGAAGCAAGAACTGTATTGTGCATTTGAATATTTTAACATAACATAACATAAATAAGTCATTACACTTGTTCCTGTCAACTTGTAGTTAAAGATACACAATTGCAATACAGTTTTTAGTAATAATTGAATAAATAAAAACGAAACGTGAAACATTGAAATATGTCACCAATGTATAATATAGTAACCAATTTTGTTATATATAATTATATTATTAAGAATAATAAATATTTTTTCAAATATATGCTTTTGTGTTCCGCAAAGAAAAGAAAGTCATACAGGTTTTGACCGACATGAGGGTGAGTAAATAATCACATAATTGTCATTTTTGGGTGAAATATTCTTTTAAGAAGGGAAAACACAGGGTGAAGGTTTTACCAGGCACTTTATCAGCATGTCTAACATCTGGGCATGCTCAAACGTTTTCAGTACCATAAACCAGCCACTTGTCTGTCTCCACGGTTTCGGAGATGTTATTTTGACCACTGGGATTGCATGTTAGTGCCATACCGTTTTTAGATGGTTACTTAAACAGCTTCTTGAACTCTCTGGAGACTGGGAGGCCATGCTAAGAGCTTCCTCGCTCTGGATGAGGCGAGGCCAGAGGGGTGTGTTTGTTTGTGTTTTTATGTGTTTTTGTATGTATGAGCGCTCCTTGCTATCATAATTGCACCCAAAGCCCTCATGTATTTGTGTGATTTTTCAAAAAGACAGTCACACATATATTGTTGACCGAAATCAATATTTTACTTTGAACACACTGAATACTCACATAAAGGCATTTTTACCTTTTTTAGTTCTTGTAGTGTACTGGTGGAGTGTTGCGCCAGTAACGCCAAGGTCATGGGTTTGATTCCCAGGGAACACACATACTTATAAAATGAATTTCATTGGATAAAAGTGTTAACTAATTGAAAAAAGTATAGTGGCCCCAAAAAGTATTTAGGTGAATGTATTTTTTGTATGTAACAATATCAAGGCAAGTGGCATATTTTCAATAAAGATAGCACAAGCACACTTTCAAGCGAAAAATTTATGTTCATATTTAAAGGGATAGTTCACCCAAAAATGAAAATTCTCTCATCATTTACTCACCCTCATGCCATCCCAGATGTGTATGACTTTCTTTCTTCTACAGAAAACCAATTATGATTTTTTAGAAAAATATCTCTGCTCTGTAGGTCCATACAATGCAAGTGAATGGTGACCAGAAATTTGAAGTTCCAAAAAGCATATAAAACAGCATAAAAGTTATCCATATGGCACCAGGGGTTGGATCCATGTCTTCATAAGTGATATGATAATTGTGGGTGAGAAACATATCAATATATATATATATATATATATATATATATATATAATTTTTATTACTATAAATCTCCACTTACACTTTCTTCTTTTGTTCTTGGCTATTTGCATTTTTTGTGCATATCGCCAACTACTGGGATGTGAGGAAAATGTATATTAAAACAGGACTTGATTATCCATCTGTTCTCACCCACACCTATCATATCGCTTATGAAGACATATATTTATCCATAGTCATATGGATTACTTTTATACTACCTTTATGTGATTTTTGAGACTTCAAAATTCTGGCCACCATTTACTTGCATTATATGGACCTACAGAGCTGAAATATTCTTCTTAAAATCTTAATTTGTGTTCAGCAGAAGAAAGAAAGTCATACACATCTGGGATGGCATGAGGGTGAGTAATTGATGAGAGAATTTTCATTTTTGGGTGAACTATCCCTTTAATGTGATGAACTACACCATTTTTGGTTACTCCGCCAGGACACCAGTGTGAACATGATGGGAACTTCCACTAAAATCATTTTGGGTTATATAAGTTATTTAAAAAAAAAGAGAGTTAAGTTAGTTCTGAGAAAAGGTCTGGCTAGCATCATTTGTTTACTGATATCACTTTGTTTGATATTTTCTAATGTAATGAAATTGTGACTTAGGTGTCCAAAAGTGTCCTTTTTTATTTTCTGTAGGAATGAAGAGATCCGCAGTAAATGTGGTATTGATGCGGTCACGTACCTGTCATTCCAGCGTCACATTATTCTGCTCATGATGGTGGTGTGTCTGCTTTCTCTCACCGTCATCCTGCCGGTCAACCTCTCCGGGAACCTCCTTGGTAGCTCCACCAGACTCTCAGCTGTTTGGTTATTGTTTGTTCTAGTTCTCGGCTGTAAAGAATTCATGACAACAGACAAAACATATTTGGTATCCAAGAAAAGACATTCCTTTAAAACTAAATTTCTTAATTCATCAGTGTGCTTGCACCTAAACAATTATGGACCTTTTGAAAATGATCATGAATTCATTTTGACAGATTTGTTATAATAACAGAGAGTTCCTTGCAGTGTTTCCTTGCTCAGTGTGGAACAAACCTGAGTACTTAAGAGGGCGATAGAGTTACTTTTAAAAGTCTGTGCTATTAAAATTAATGTCTTGCTTTTCAGGTAAGTGGCTATTGACATTGCATTGACTTCCACAAGTGCCCATATACAGTAATCTTTGACTGGTATATGGTAAACATATTTGGCTTGCTGTCCGCAAAGGAGGGGCTCAAGGATGAGGCTTAACTCGAGCTCTAATTTACCCCACTATGGGACTCGACAGCATTTGTGGCATAATGTTGATTACCACAAAAACAAGGTTATAATGAGGTTGTTGTTTCTCAGCTGCTCAAGTTGTTTCAAAATGGCAGCTCTCACTGAAAATAAATGACTTCCTGTCACTGTATTGCTGCAAATTGCTGTCAGTACGCACCCTCCTTAAGTAACCCATTTGTAGATTGAAATCCGAAGAGTGTAATCAGTCTGATACTTTTAAACAAATTCTCTGTTTGGTCCAAAATGTCATCCCCTGTCTTAACCAGAGTTCTTTTAAAAAAATAAAAAAATATCTTGTAAAGGGATAGTTCAACCAAAAATTATAATTCTATTATCATTTACTCACCCTCATGCTATCTTAAACTCATATGACTTTCTTTCTTCTGCGGAACACAAACAAAGATATTTAGTTGGATGTACAGTTATTTTTGTCCAGACAATGTACACTGAGGAGTCAAAACATTTTGACCACCTGCCTAATATGCTGTTGGTCATTTGCGTGCCACAAAAACAGCACTGACCCAACGAGGCATGGACTCTACAAGCCCCCTGAAGGTGTCCTGTGGTATCTGGCGCCAATACATTAGCAGCAGATCCTTCATGTCCTGTAATCTGAAAGGTGGAGCCACCATGGAAAGGACTGGTTGGTTCAGCACATTCCACAGATGCTTAATCAAATTGTGATCCATGGAATTTGGAGGCCAGGGCAACATCTTGAACTCTTTATCTTGTTCCCCAAACCATTCCTAAACAATGTGTGCAGTGTGGCAGGGCGCATTATCCTGCTGAAAGAGGCCACTGCCATCAGGGAATACCATTGCCATGAAGGAGTGTACCTGGTCTGCAATGATGGTTAGGTAGGTGGCTTGTTTAAATTGACATCCACGTGAATGGCCGGACCCATCACACTCCCTCCACCGACTTGTCATCTTCCCATGGTGCATTCTGCTGCCATCAATTTCCCAGGTAAACGGCACACACGTACACGGCCATCCACTTGATGTAAAAGATGATGGGACTCATTGGACCAGGCAACCTTCTTCCACTGCTCCAATGTCCAGTTCCGACACTTGCGTGCCCATTGAAAGCGCATTTGAAGGTGGACACTGGTCATCATGGTGACTCTGAGTGGTCTGCGGCTACTCAGCCCCACACGCAGCAGGGTTCAATGCACAGTGTGTTGTGACAAATTCCTCCCATAACCATCATTTATATTTTCTGTGACGTGCCACAGTTGAACTTCTGTTGGGTCGGACCAGATGGGATAGCCTTCGTTGCCCTTGCACATTGATGAGCCTTTGTCCCCAATGCGCTGTTGCCGGTTTGTGGTTTGTCCCTTCTCGGACCACTGTTGGTAGGTACTCACCACTGCTGACCGGGAGCACCCCACAAGCTTTGCAATTTCAGAAATGCTCTGACCCAGTCGTCTGGCCATAACAAACTGGACCATTCAACACGTTGATTACAAGAACTGATTGTTCGCTTACCATCTAATCTACCCAGACCTTGACATGTGGCCTTGTTAGGAGATGATCAACGTTTTTAGTTTCATCTGTGATGGCGAACGTTTTGGCTCGTCAGTGTAAGTCAATGGCGTACAAAACTTTCAAGCTCCAAAAAATCTGAGTGGTTTAATCCATGTCTTCTGAAGCAATACAATAGCTTTAGGTGAGAAAAGACCAAAATTGTAGTTTTCATTTTCTATAAATCCTGAGCCTTCCACGTCTCCTGAGCCTTCCACGGCTCCACCTTCCAAAACGCCGTCTCCTGAGCCTTCCACAGCTCCGCCTTCAGAACCTTCTACGGCTCCGCCTTCTACGGCTCCGCCTCCTGAGCTTTCCATGGCTCTGCCTTCCACACCTCTGTCTCCAGAACCTTCTACGTGCAGTTTTTATTGAAATTCATGGTAAAATATGTTAAACACTGCTGAAAGTACCAATTATCTTTATTGGTAGCTGCATAAAATTACCCAAAATATTTAACAAATGAACATGAAAGAAGCAGGTAATGTATAGGAATTTGTGAATGACAGGTGAATGTTCCAGTTCCTTTTTTACTTTTGTGGGCTCAGATTCTGTGTGGGCCTGCTGATGAATGGCATTAGGAAAGTCCTGGGAAAACTCTAGAAGACTTAGAAGGGCTCATTCTTAACCGCCCATTAGTGGATGTGTAAAAATGTCCTTCAGACCACCCTACTGTGTTTGTAGGTGGTTGGGTGGCACAATAAAGGTTTTGAAAGTTAAATAAGGGAAAATCCCTGACTGTCCACACCACAAGAAGAGCATTGTGAAAAGCCACTGGCTTTACCTCTTGTTGATCTCAGTCCTGCAAACTTTTCACACGACTTAGGAGACCTTGGTTGCAGGGTTTTTACTGTGATCCTCTTAAACTGTGGTTACTGATTGTAACATGTGGATGTGTGGTAGACCCGTCTGTGGCATAGTTTATGGGCCAGTTGGTTAGAATAGGGTGGGGGATTTGACGCTGGCTGTCATATCCATGCAACAGTTTGACACTGTATTTGTTAAATAAACCAGCATGTTCACAGATTTGTCATAGCAACCTAACCCAGAGCATAATGATTGTGGTGTAGAGATTGTTTTTTTTTAAGAAAAATATTCTATTTTCACAGTTTGCACTTTACCACACAGGCTTCAAAGTACTTTCAGAGTGAGAAGAACATGAAAAGCTAACACAAGTTGTTTATTTCCATGCTTTCCAGAAGATAGCCCTGAGAATTTTGGCCGAGCAACAGTGGTGAACATCCCAGCAAAGTAGGCTAATTATTTATGATGAAAGAGCATAAACTTGTTTATTTGTGAATATTTTTGAAGTTGTCTGCATGATCTTGATTTCTTATTCTCCTTCTCAAATTAGGAACACATTTCTGTGGTTGCACAGTATCTTTGCTCTGTTGTATTTTGTGATCACTGTGCTGTGCATGGCCCACCATGCCTCACGACTGGAATACAGGGAGGATGAAAAGGTTGGTGAACACACACACAGCTGTGTTAATGTGCATGTGTGTGTTATTAGAAAGTATTATTTCAGACTCCATACGATTGATATGTTTCATTTCTGTTCCAGAATACTACTGCTTTTTCACCTCACTTGCAAGGCAAACTCCTTATTGAAACCACTAAAAGGGTTCACCTAAAAATGAAAATTCTTTCATCATTTACTCACCCTCATGCCATCCCATTTAGAGGCTATTTACAAGAAAATCTCAACTCTGTTGGTCCATACAATGCAAGTGAATTCTGGCCAGAACTTAAAGTAAAATGTGATTGGTGTGGGTGAGAAATAGATGAATATTTAAATCCTTTTTTACTATAATTTCTCCTCCCTGCCCAGTAGGTGGCGATATGCATGAAAAATGCGAATTGCAATAAAAAAAAAACAATAGAAAAATAACAAAATAAAAGAATGTGGAAGTGAAAGTGAAAGTGGAGATTTATAGGGGGAAAAAAGGACATAAATATGCATCTGTTTCTCACCCACACCTATCATATCACTTCAGAAGACATGGATTTAACCACTGGAGTCATATGGATTACATTTATGCTGCCTTTATGGGCTTTTTGGACCTTTAAAGTTCTGGCCATCATTTATTTTCATTGTATGGACCTACAGAGCTGAAATATTTTTCTAAAAATTTTCATTTGTGTTCAGCAGAAAAAAGTCATACACATCTGGGATGGCATGAGGGTGAATAAATTACGAGATAATTTTCATTTTGGGTGAACTATCTATTTAACATACTATCTCCATTGTCTTTTTGTTTTCGGCTTTAGGGAGGTTATTTTTGGAAAATCTTTTTAACTATGGACAGGTTCCACTAAGTTTGAGAACCGCAAAGTGTCAAAAAACATAATTATATATATCAATACATGTATAATATTTATATTATTTATAAATGTATAATAAAAATGTGTGCTCTTATTATATTATTAGCTTTTTAGTAATTTAAGGCTTGGCTCATGGACTGACAAATTCAAATTAAGCAAAATTTGTAATTAATAAGCATTCAAAAAGTAATCAGATCTAAAATAATCTAAAATATGACCTTACTGATTTCAATGCTCATTGTGTAATCAGTAACAAATTACTTTTCTGAAGTAATCTACCCATCACTGATCGATTGTCAGTTTACTCAAAAATGTGCGTGGAACGACCTGACTTTTGTTTGTTTGTTTGTTTTTAAAGCACAATTTACGAGACCATTTTTGTCAGATTTTATTGTTCATTTTAAGAATGGTTGTGTGTGTGTGTGTGTGTGTGTGTGTGTGTGTGTGTGTGTGTGTGTGTGTGCGTGTGCGTGTTTTGGAGATTTTCGGTCTTTCTCCATTTACATAGAAAATATTTGCATCAGGCCTAGAAAATAGCTGCCCGGAAGTGTTACGAATATGGGCACAGAGTGACCTGACTTGCCTTAAAGGAATATTCCTGGTTCAAGTTAAGCTCAATCAACAGCATTTGTGGCATAATCATATCGACTCATCCCTCCTTTTATTTAAAAAAAGCAAAAATTGAAGTTACAGTGAGCCACTTATCATGGAAGTGAATGGGGCCAATTTTTGGAGGGTTTAAATTCAGAAATGTCAAGCTTTTCATTTTATAAAAGCATTTTCATTCTTCTGTTAAAACTTGTGTAATATTTGAGCAGTACATTTGTATAAATCATCATTTCTGCAGTCGATGTTGGGTTTGTTGACATTAAATTGTCATGGCAACAAAGTTGTAAAATTATCACGCTAAAATCATTTTAAAACACATCTTGTTTACGTCTTGTTGCTATACTTTTGAAATATTGAGTATTTTAACATTTACGGATTGGCCCCCATTCACTTCCATTGTAAGTTCCTCATTGTATCCCAGATTTTTGCTTTTATTTTTAACAAAAGGAGAGGAGTCAAAATACATTTTTGTGGTAATCAACATTATGCCACAAATGCTGTCGACTGCGCTTAACTTGTATTGAATCCAGACTATACATTTAATGGGACCTTTATTATACTTAGGGTTAGGGATTTAAACAAAGCACGCTAATTATTAAACTTTGGAGTGTAACTCATCGCATACCTTTAGACATGATTGATACCTCAAATCATGCGGCTTGTTGAGGAGAGTTGTGCTATTTCTTTTCAAAACTTTAAGACTTACTATTTTACATTCCTACCATTTCTAAAAATGTATGCATCACTTACAAAGCTCTATTTTTTTGTTGCTGCCTTGCAAACACTGGTATTTGCTTCATGAAATAGTTATTATCTTATCTGTTATCACAGGTGGCCAGAACTCTAATGATCACTTCCATTCCCAGAGAAATCTCTGATCCTGGCCTGATTAGCAAACACATGCAGTAAGTGAAGCCCAGAAATACACTATTGCTTGATCTCAATATTTCTGCATATTGAGTACTACTATTAAAGTTTCATTGTGTCTCCCCAATCTCCAAACAGTGAGGCATACCCCAGCTGTACCGTCACAGACGTCCTATTCTGCTTTGACGTACAAAGACTGATGAAGCTGGACTCAGAAAGGTTATTCACACATTTAAACATCTCCGAAGTGTCATAAAGCTGAGTCACACTGATATTTTATATAAAAAAACTGTATTAAACAGGGATTTCTCTTTTGTCTTGAGTGATTCCTCTAAAGATAAAGTTTAATTCCACCAGTTTCATATCCTTCACAGACGGAAAGCCATGAAAGGAAGGCTGTATTTCACAACTAAATCTCAGAAGGAAGGGAGGATCATGATAAAGATGCACCCCTGTGCTCAGATCTTCTGCTGTGATATATGTGGCTTTGAACAGGTGAATTACTCTCATACACTCATTACAGTGTCAGAATGGATGATTTGAGTTGTGTTTATATGCAATGTCATTGTGGAATGGACAATCTGCAACTCCTCATGTTGGCCACTGGAGACCACCACACTCCAACAGTCAGTCATGGTGCAGAATTGCACTGCAAGGAGATCTGATATTCCTCTTCTCTTGTGTAATGTGATTTTTCCTTTACTCAGGTGGATGCAGAGCAGTACTACAGCGAGCTGGAGGAGAAACTGACAGATGAGTTTAATGCAGAGAAAAACCGCATTTCTATGAAGAGGCTGGGCATTGCCTTTGTCACCTTCAGAGATGAAAGGATGACTGCAGTGTAAGTGTTGGGTGTAAATGGTCGCTTTTTTGGTTGATTATGGAGGTGATTATTGAATTTGGTAGATTTAAGCAAGCCCTCTAACAGCTGTGAACTACTGAAGACTAGATGGAGGTTTAACCTGCAGTTACAGCACTCACCCCATAGAAAAGAAAAATCACAAATTAGATATCATTAATATCACAATTGTTTCACCTAGATACAAATTCAATTAAATAGGACATACACTCACTGAGCACTTTGAAGCGCTATGATCCTAATAAAGTGCCTGACATGGTCTTCTGCTGTTGTAGTCCATTTGTTTCAAGGTTCGACGTGTTGTGCATTCTGAGATGCTATTCTGCTCACTACAGTTGTACAGAGTGGTTACCCGAGTTACCATAGTCTTTCGGTCAGCTCAAACCAGTCTGGCCATTCTCCGTTGACCTCTCTCATTAAAAAGACATTTCCATCCACAGAACCACTCACTGGATGTTTTTTTGTTTGTTTGTTTGTTTTTTGGCACCAACCCCAGGAGATCAGCAAGTACAGTAACACTCAAACCAGCCCATCCGGCACCAAAAATCATGCCAAGGTCAAAATCAATGAGATCAGATTTTTCCCCATTCTGATGGTTGATGTGAACATTAACTGAAGCTCCTTACACATATCTGTTTTTATGCATTGCACTGCTGCCACACGATAATCGCATAAATAAGTATGTTCCTAATAAAGTGCTAAGTGAGTGTACATTCAATTCCTTTCGATTAAGCTATTACAGCTTATAACAACTTATAAGAGACAGAGCCTCTGTATGAAGTTGATGTACTTTTAAGCCACTTTATATACGGTTTATGTTTCCGTAGTATTGTAAAAGACTACAGCCGAGCTCGTTGCAGCCACAGACCCCAGCAGTCCAGCATTACAACAGTAGTGCGCTCACATCAGTGGGGGGTTTCTTATGCCCCTGCCCCCAGTGACATCATATGGTAAGCCTAAATAGCATTTTTAAAGGATAACTGTTCGTTATTTTTATTTTTATACAGAAAGTAGAAAGAACTGCAGAGAGAAGTTATTGGGGGAAGTATAAACTCTTCATTAAATAATCCACAAATACAGTCATTTGATGTTTTATATGTTTTATTTGCCTTTTTTAAGTATAGAGTTAAGTTGTGATCTGCAAACTAGAGCCGCGCATATTTTTCATTACATGCTTTTTTTCCAGTCAATTACACTTGGATTTAAGAGATGAAATTGGATTAATTAAGTCTCAATCTGAGTGTTTGCCTAGACAGCCACAGTGAAATCCATTATATCTCTTACATAATATGTGTTGAGAATCATATATTTCAGTGAGTGTGGGTGTGTGTGTGTGTGGGGGGGGGGATAGTGTCAGCCAGTCTTTCTGCTTGACTGGACCGCATGTGTGTTTCTGTGTGTTTGTCTGAAATCAAGAACTTATTTTTTATGGCTATAAGCTCTAATCTTGTAGCTTGTTTGCTTCTCATTAAAACAGTTATTGAAGTGTAAATGTTTGTGTTGTTTTGTAGCACTCAGTTTTCAAAAATGTATAGATTTTTGCAAGTTATACATGGAAACAATTACGTTAGAAAATAATTTGTTTTTTTCTTAAAAAAGAAAAAGGTGATGTGTGCATTTTCTATGCCGCTAGCATTACCAAACAGATGGACTCCCCCATCTGCCATTGGTCAAGCAAACTGGTAACCCTGCCCCCAAATCACATAATTGTTGAGACAATATTGCAATGTCACACTGGTAGGAATGCTCAAACAAACAGAGCAATGTTTTGATATTACCAGAGCCACAGTGTTTACACAGTGGGGAAATTAACCTATGGATGGCTTGCTTGTAGTTGTATCTGCATATTAAAGGGATAGTTCTCTGAAAAATGAAAATTCTTTCATCATTTTCTCACCCTCATGGAATCTCAGATGTGTATGGCTTTCTTTCTTCTACTGAACAGAAACAAAGTTTTTCAGGAAAATATCTCAGCTCTGCAAGTCCATACAATGCAAGTGAATGGTTGCCAGAACTTTGAAGGTCCAAAAAGTACATAAAGGTAGCATAAAAGTAATCCATATGACTCCAGTGATGAAATCTATTTCTTTAGAAGTGATATGGTAGGTGTATGTGAGAAACTGGTCAATATTTAAATCCTTTTTTTTTACTATAAAATTCCACTTTCACTTCCACATTCTTCTACTTTTGTTTTTGGCAATTCACATTCTTTGTGCATATCGCGGGCGGCACGGTGGTGCAGTGGTTAGCACTGTCGCCTCACAGCAAGAAGGTCATGGGTTCAAACCCCGGTTGCCCCGGCCTTTCTGTGTGGAGTTTGCATGTTCTCCCCGTGTCTGCGTGGGTTCTCTCCGGGTGCTCCGGCTTCCTCCCACCATCCAAAGACATGCAGGCTAGGTTAATTGGTGTCTCCAAAAATTGCCCTAGGTGTGGATGTGAGTGTGAGTGTGTGTCTGTATATGTGTGGCCCTGCGATGGACTGGCGACCTGTCCAGGGTGTACCCCGCCTTTCGCCCAATGTTAGCTGGGATAGGCTCCAGCCCCCCGTGACCCTGTACAGGATAAGCGGTTGAAGATGAATGAATGAATGAATGTGCATATCGCCACCTACTGGGCAGGAAGGAGAATTTATATTAAAAAAGGACTTAAATTTTGGTCTTTATTTATTTTTCATACCTATCATATTGCTTCTGAAGATATGATTTTACCACTGGAGTCGTATTGATTACTTTTATGCTGCCTTTATGTGCTTTTTGGATCTTCAAAGTTCTGGCCACCATTCACTTGCATTGTAAGGACCAAAAGAACTGAAATGTTCTTCTACTTTATTTGGTTTGTGTTCAACAGAAGAATGAAAGTCATACACATCTGGGATAGCATGAGGTGAGTAAAGGATAAGAGAATTTACATTTATGGGTGTCCTTATTTTGTTCCTATCCCATATGAATTTATTTGCTCCCTGAAACTCATAAGGACATGTTAGGCAGAATGTTAGTCTCAGTCACCATTCATATTAATGGGATCTTTTTTCCCCATACTACAAAAGTGAATGGTGACTGAGGCTTTCATAGCCTAAATTTCTGCCTTATTTGTGTAATAGTAGCTGTAAATCAAACTTATTCTTGGAGAGAACACTCAGCTTGTCCTGTAACTGTAGTTAAAAACTTGTGTTGATTTTTGCCTGTGTTTGTCCAGGGAAAATCTGTCAGTGTGTGGCTCTCGCTGGTGGCTCCGATGCATTCTGCTCAACATTACTCTCTTCCTCCTGCTCTTCTTTCTCACAACCCCTGCTATCATTGTAAATACTATGGACAAGTTCAACGTCACTCGGCCAGTTGAAAGCCTAAGGGTCAGTGACCATCAAAGCCCTTTTATAACCATACCTCTGTATTACGCCACATTAGAACATAAAATAAAACTTAAAGTGCTTTTTTGTGTTGTTTTCAGATGTTGAATGTTTTGAATTTGATCTTTTACTGTCTTTTACTGTCTAGAACCCAGTAATTACCCAGTTTTTCCCCACCCTTCTCCTGTGGGCCTTTTCCATCCTCCTGCCCTTCATAGTGTACTATTCATCATTCTTTGAGTACCACTGGACCAGGTATGATACTGTTTCCACCATCTGACTTTAAACACTGCAAGTTGCATAGTGTAAGAAGAGGAAATAGTTCTTTCTGGTAGGTCCATTCACTCAGTTATGCATTAATAATCACTGGGCCTCATGCATGAAACACAAACAGAACAGATCTTTGTTTAAATTGTTCGTAAAACCATTCTTACCTTTTTTGACCTATATTCAATGGGCTTAGTTTCAAGGCAGGTTTAGGTCAGATTTGTTTTTTTACAAATGTACACAGAACTTTGTTCTGCTCGTGTTTCATGAGGCCCTTTGTCATTATCACACCAAAACTGAACCTCAGTCTGTCATAGAGTGGAAAGTCCTTCCCTGATAGCATGTCATTGAGAAATCTATTTGATGTGTGCATTTTCATTTAGACAATGTTATATATAAAGAATGTTGCAATCACTGATTTCTGTACAATAGCAATTGACAGTGACTCACTTTAAAGGGATAGTTCACCTTAAAAATGAAAATCTCTCATCATTTACTCACACATCTGGGGTGGAATGAGGATGAGTAAATGATGAGAGCATTTTCATTTGTGTTCTGCAGAGGAAATAAAGTCATACACATCTGGGATGGAATGAGGGTATGACTTTCTTTCCTCTGCGGAACACAAATTAAATTTTTTGGAAAAATATCTCTCATGAACGTGCATAGAAGGGCTGGTGAATGTGTAGATTTATAGAAAAAGTGATTTAAATATTGGTCTGTTTCTTACCCACACCAATCATTTCGCTTCTGAAGACATGGTCTTAAAACACTGTTGTCACATTAATTACTTTTATGCTGCCTTTGTGTGCTTTTTGGAGCTTCAAAGTTTTGGCCACCATTCTCTTTCATTGAATTGACAGACAGAGCTACAAAGCTTTGTTCAGCAGAAGAAAAAAGTAATAAACATCTGGGATGGCATTAGGATGAGTAAATTATGAGAGAATTTTAGTTTTTGGATGAACTATTCCTTTAAAGTAGGGATGTCCCGGTACCGATACTAGTATCAGAATCGGATCCAATACAGCGCTCATGTACTTGTACTCGTGCTCTTCAAAATGCTCCGATTGTCATCCCATTAACATTCAGTGCTCTTATTAAAATCACGTTATGTCCTAGACATTATTTAACCTCAAAAGCTGTGATTTAATGAGATAAATGTATAGTTTACATGTGCAGCGTGCTTCAAATGTGAGTTCTTGTGAATGTGTAAACGGTGTTGTGCTGATATAAAGACACAAAGTGCTCATACAATTTAGAGCATCACACATTTTGATTTTAGAAGATGACAGCAGACAGAGCACTATTTTACTTTGCAGCGTGAGGTACAGACTACATATTTAATTTAATAACAGCTTTTTCCAGTTTAATAATCACTTTGAGTCATGTAGCAATTGGCTTTTCTGGATTGAGACGCTCCCATCATTGCAAGACAGAAAGAGTAGACTTCAAAATAAAAGTTCTGCCATAATAAAAGCTCTATTTAAATAGAAAAAAATGATGAGAGAATTAGATCACTACTTTAATATTCACTGTAATACTACTACTAATAATAATAAATCAATAGTAATTGTATTATATTTAAGCAATATCTCACATCTGTGTTATGCAGCACTTTATATAACAAAAATAACTCCAATGTTGTATTTTGGATTGTGCTGTGATGTTCTGTATATAATCACTTTATTTGATAAAATAATTCATTAACCATGTTAATTTCATTTTATTAAAGTTGTAATTAATTAATTTATTTAAATACTATTTTGGTGATTAAATTTAAATAAACTATTAATTTGGAATCAGAAAAAATTTAAACAAAAACAGGTATCGGACTCAGTATTGGTGAGTACCAAAATGCAAGTATTCTGTACTCATTCTGAAAAAACAAATGGTATCGGGACATCCCTATTTTAAATCTTAAAAATACACCCAAAATCAGTCCATGTGACGTGTGTCATATTCCATGTCTTCTGAAGCTATACAATTACTTTGTATGTTAAACATATTTTATGAATAAAAGTTGCTATTCACTCTCAAATCAAACCATTAATTTCTCTCATGGAAACAAAGCATGAATCCAATATGGCGGCACATCAATAACATCGATACCTCATTATTTACATATTCCAATAACGTGTCATACAACTAGTTGTTGATTTCAATTCCATTCGTATTGGACAACAAGCAAAATTTTATTTGATGACTCTTAGGAGAGCCAGTTTGCTTAAATATTATAGCTGTCACTCTCTTTTAAACCAAACATGTCTTAACAGAACCAGCTTTAGCACTCCAAACAGGACAGACAACTGTATTTTGCCACTGTGTGAACATAGCCTAAGAATGTTTTTTTTTATCAGATATTTGTACACAAATATGATGGTTAAAATAGAATGTAATGTGTTATCAGACAATGCACTCTTTCACAGACGTCTCAACAACGTGCATGTGCATGCAACAGTGTGTTCGTATTGTGTTACCTTCGGCTTCCAGGGCTTATATTTATTCATAGAATTTGATGACCGTTAATAATATAGCAAATATAGCATTTTCCCAATGGCCAGGGTAAAAAAGTTTGTGCTTTTGGTAGCTGTATTTGTAATGAAGCTTAAATCTATTGTATAAACATGTTCATATTATCAGCGCACAAACATATTGCATAACAGCAGAACAGCCCTCAACCCAGAATCCTACCCACCCATGCACAACACGCTTACACGCCACCCCTCTCTCTACGCTCTCTGCTTGCCTCTCCAGTCTTGTTGTCATAGTGATCACAACAAGGGAATAGTCATATGCACACTGGCGGCATCTTTCACAGAGTCACATTATAGTTGATGTGGATCAAACTCTGGGTTTTCTGCAACTGCTATACCTCCACTTGAATACCTGGTTTATATTACCCCATTTATATACTTAATACATGCTCCTGGTCTTATTGTGAATGATTCAAATTGTTAGTCTTTGCAATCTTTCATCAAAATGTAGGACTAATAACTTGTTCCACCTCTGAAATCAATTTTCTTTTATTTTTTAACCCCTTCCCTCCAAATATTTGTCATATATAGACCAGTTTTCACACTCAATCAATCGATTCTGATAAAAAAAGTATTTTTTTTTTCTTTTAAACATCCTATTTCACTCTTAAATTCTTAATTTGGAAGTAAAATGGGTTGCAAATGCAGATTCTTGTTGAAGAACTGGAATGAAAGAGTAGTTATTTCTAGGGAAGACTGACAATTTACACTATTTAGTTGTTGAGGTGAAAACATTTCAGTTCACTCACTTCTTGTAATGTGTGTCTCTCTTAGGTCCTGTGAGAATCAGGTCACCATGCACAAATGTTTCTCACTGCTTGTCTTCATGGTCATTATTCTACCATCACTGGGTCTGTCGAGGTAAATATCTTGTAATCTGAATACAGAATTTATCAGCTATAAAAGCATCCCAGTAAAATATAACTAAGGCTTTTGTATAAAATACACCTTTTGGTTGTTTGTCATTATGTAAACATCTTTTTTTAATCTCAGAATAATATTGTTTTCTTTTATATACAGTGCCTAGAAAATCATCAGACCCCTTTGGCATAGTCACTTTATTGTCTTACAGCCTGAAATAAAAAGCCATTAAAAATATATTTTTTTCCAGTTTTATATACAAATTTTGTCTTACAACATTCAAGTAAGGGGAAAGATGAAAAACAAGAATAACAGGGAATGAAAAGTGATCATACCCCTGGATTTAATCATTTGTAGATCTAACTTTTGCTTTGTTGACAGCCATCGGTCTGTCTGGATCCGTTTCTACTACTGTAGCTTTTCGCACCTAGATTGGGGAATATTTACACAGGCAGAGACGAAGACGGTTATGTGAAGATGAACCCAAGTGCAGCTTATTATGAATCGTGAAACCCTAACTGTGAACAAAACATATACATGAACATGACTAAACTAAACTTGACATGATTTGGTAAGTCGATGAAAGTGACTTGACTCGACTCGACTCGACTTGACTTGACTTGACTTGACTCACCTTGACTTGACTCACCTTGACTTGACTTGACTCGACTCGACTCGACTTGACACAAAACAACAAAGTTATATTCACAATACCGACACTAGACAATGGCAAACACGATGGCTTAAACACAAGGGCATGAGTAACAGGTAAACAAGACAACCATTCACAAGACTAAACTATAAACAAGATAACAAGACTCAATGAAATATAACCAATGAAAAGACAAGACTAATAACAAAGCAATCAAACAATGAACCAATGAAAACAAGACACATGAACAGGGGAAACATGTGACAAGATCACATGAGGGAACAGGAAATCACATGACAAGACACCACATGACCAGAACAGGAACTAAACTAGAATATAAAAGAATATATATATGAAAACAAGAGCAAAACACATAAACGTGACACCATAAACCGTTTATCACAAGGCATCACAATCCTCCAAGTGTTTTTTTCGCAAAGTGCAAACAAGACTTGGTGTGGCACTTTTTCAGAAGAGGCTTCTTTCTTGCTACTGTTTCATACAGCTCAGTTATGTGTAAAGCTTAGGAGATTGTTGTCACATGCACAGACTGATCAATCTCAGCCATAATGGCTTGTAAAATTTAGTCTCTTGATAGCTTGATGTCAGGTGAGGACCAATTGGCCAGGAATGTGATATGAAAGGTGATTGGTTGCACCTGAGCAAGTATGTAATGGTTACTCTATTTTACAAATCACCGTATTTTACTAATTAAGTTTTCATAATTGTTCAAAAATGTTTTACATGTTATTTTCACTTTGATGTTGAAGTTTATAATGTGTAAATACAGCTGGAAATGGTTAGATTAAATATATTTCAATTTCAAGGGTGTAATGTGACAAAGGATTTTGGCAAGGTATGATGACTTTCTATAGGCACTGTGTATATAATAAATGCTGTGGCCCTAACAAGTTTTTGGATACTTAATGCCTCCTACACACTACACAACTTTAAAAGATGTCGGATTGTGGTACCATTCATACTACACAACTGTCTGTCTTGTCATGGAAGTCGTAGCGTTTTCAAATTACACAAGGAATCTGCGACAGGGGTGAACACATTACAAAACATTTCACCATTGACGAATCCCAGACGACTCTGCCTGGACTCCAGATTACGTTTCACAACAGGGTACACGCGAGAAGTGAAACGAGATACGAAAACAAATCCATGAATATATTATCCATTTCAGAATATGATGTGTATGTTTTTAATCGCCTTTACATAATGTGTAAAGGCATCATATATTTTATTGGTTACAATATGAAAAAGTAGCTCCTACTGAAAAATCAACCTATTTGCTTACATGACTGTCCAAGAGAATTGGCAATTTCTCTCCAACTCTTCTCTTTCTCCACCCGGTTATGGTACAGTTCAGATGAAACATCAAATAGGCACCGGTGCTCCTGCCAATGATCTCCACAAAACTCTTTTATTAAAAAAAGGCTAAAATCAAGGTTATACAGTGAGGCACTTACAATGGAAGTGAATGGGGCCATTTTTTTGGAAGGTTTAAAGTCAGAAATGTGAGTCTTATTATTTTATTAAACCACTTACATTCATTCGTCTGTTAAAATGCATATATTATTTGAGCTGCAAAGTTGTTTAAATCATAATTTTATAGTTGTTTTAGGGTTTGTTGATATTACATCATCATGGCAACAAAGTTGTAATATTGGCTATAACTTTACCCAGAAAAGGTTAGTAAGTGATTTTATCACACTAAAATCATGTTAACACACATATTGTGTATGTCCTGTGACTATCCGTTTGAAACAATGAGTATTATAATGTTTACGGATGGGCCCCATTCACTTCCATTGTAAGTGCCTCACTATATTAAATAAATGGAGGTACGAATTGAAATACATTTTTGTGGTAATCAACATTATGCCACAAATGCATTCGATTGAGCTGACTTGTATAGAACCCGGAATATTCCTATAAGGCATGCTATTGCATTAGATAGCAAAATGTCCAACAAAGTGACATTATAATTTTTTTCTTTTGTGTATTTCCCCTTTATCTGCCCCGCAGCTTGGATTTGTTCTTCAGGTGGTTATTTGACATCCACTTCCTTGATGAAACAGATTTGAAGTTTCAGTAAGTTCTTCCTGCTCCCTAAATCTCCACCTGTTTTATTGCATAATTTTCTTAGAACTAAAGCCATTTACCAATAGATGTAATCGAATTAGTTTTATTTCCCCAGGTGTGTGTTTTTGCCTGATAATGGGGCGTTCTTTGTGAATTATGTGATCACGTCTAGTCTGATCGGAACGGCTATGGAGCTGTTGCGTATTCCTGCACTGCTGGTGTATTCTCTTCGCCTCTGTTTTGCCAAATCTAAAGCTGAGCGAATCCACATTAAAAGGGTGAGTGAATCTGGATAATAAGTTGTGTCTGATTCAGTAAATCAACCAACCGCCATTTAAAATCCCTCATTCATCATGAAGAATTTCATTATGTTATAGAATTATAGATTAGAATTTCATCCTTTCATTTATGGACATTCATTTCACTCCATATTTGTCTGTATTTCTAGTATATAAACGTTTTGTCTGTAAACGTTTTCCTATTCTATCTATGCCAGGTACCTTTGTGTAATACATGTAAAATGTAACTGATAGTAATTGTCTTGGAGGCCCATAAACAAACCACTCTTAATGACCTATCATAAACAACTAACAACCTGTTTCTCTTCACCCAAAGAGTCAGGCCTATGAGTTTCAGTTTGGTCTCGAATACGCCTGGACCATGTGCATATTCTCAGTCAGCATGACCTACAGCATCACCTGCCCCATCATTGTACCTTTCGGTGAGTCCATCATTTTAGGGTTTCTTTTACTTTTAGCCCATCTTGTGCACTCCCTTATTCCTCTTTCCTCCCAATTTGCACTCTTCTTTTCCATCATCTCAATGACACAATTTATGTCCTTTTTTGTTCTTTTCCTCTCATTTCCTCTGTTAATTTTTTTTACCCCACTGCTTTCTTTTTCTTTCCGTCAGTCTTCATTTGTACCTTCGTGCATGTTCTCATACCTTGTTCCCATCGCCAGTGAGTGTGTGTGGGTGTTTGAGCCGCATCTCAGTATCGCAGTGTGACATGACCGCTAGGTGCGAATCTGCTGTAGTCTTCCAGACGCTCCGACCCATCTAGCCGAGATCCAGACGCCCACTCCACGACTGTTCTTTCACCAATACACACCATGACTGTTTATTTACTATACGCTGACATCCATCATCATGTTTTTTTTTACTTAGTTCTGCATTTATTTGGCCACTAACTCACATGTGGATTATATACACACTATCATTTATAAATATTATACCTGTGCATGGAGAGGAAAAAAGCCTATGTGTATGTGTTGTACTCTCTTAACTTTGCACAATTATATGGTTTGTTGCATTTTATTATTTGCATTTATCATTGTTTTTCATTGCTGTCCTATCAGAATACTCTAAAAACCTCTGCTACAGAAGAACACTTGAAAAATGACCATGTGTTAACTTAAAGTATTTAATAATTGTAATCTATAAACTTTCTTTTGCAGGGTTGCTCTACCTTGTTCTAAAGCATATGGTAGATCGCTATAATATCTACTATGCCTATATACCCACAAAGCTCAGCCAGCGGATCCACTCGGCTGCCATCAGTCAAGTGGTAGTGGCACCCATTCTCTGCATGTTCTGGTTGCTCTTCTTCTCTGTGCTCAGACTCGGTAGGTTTTTGCTCATTCTATGATTTTATGACATGATTTAATGTCTTTTTGCATCTGGGACTGGTTTAATGTGCAGATAAATCAGAACTAGTATTAGTATTTGAAGTATCATATTTTAATTGTGCTTTTTAGTGTTTCTATGCACTGTTGCTCCATTTGCATGCCAGACTCAGAATAGAATGATAATCTAGCAATTTTCCCATGCAACAAATTTTTCTCAGTGTTTTCTTTTTTCTTTTCGGGGGATTCCATACAGCCTTAAGAGCAGAGTTTCCACCCGCAAATTTTTTTATGCCTAAAAAATGCTGAGTGGAAACACTAAGACGCAAATACAATCTTGCAAAATGCGCATGTAAAAACTTAGATACATGTTTTATTCAATTATTCTGCATAACCCCTTGGTTTATCTCTTGTGCAGGTCCAATGCAGCCCATCACTCTGTTTACCTTTGGAACTCTACTGTCCTGTATTGCCTTCTCCTTCTTTGGCGTGTGTCTCAAAAAACTACATCCTAACAGATCAACAACCTATCAGGTCAGCCATGGAAACCTTGAGGTTTTGTAGAGTCGCATCACGGTTCATATGTTGGTGAAATGTAAACACTCAGTTTATGGATGAATCTCACAAATAAATGTGAGGGGCATGTATTATTATTCTGATATAATATATTCATATATCATTGCTTACAACTGTCTTACAACAATGTTTTTATGTACTTTACAATTATTATTATAATTTGTTTTTGCATTATACTGATAAGATAGAGGGTTACAAATATGCTGGTATCACTTGCATTTGTGCCTTAGTTAACATGAACTAACAATGCACAACACTTATTTACAGCATTTATTAATCTTATTTAATTTTAATTTATACTTATAATAACACATTTCTTAAGATTAAAAAGGTGTATAAGTTAACATTACTTAAATGTGCTATATGTAAGATTGACAACAAGTATTTGAAATGGGTACTGCAGTCCAAACTCAAAATACTGGAGAGTTGTCTGCCCCGCCAGAATGTTGACACAATTTAGCCAGCTCAGCATCTGTTTTAAAGAATTCTGGGCTTTAAGCTGTCTCCATCTTCCAAAGGCATCTCCAATGTTTATCCTTTGTTTTACCACGCCTCTGGTCATGGTGGTTTTTAGATGGATGGTGAGGCTTTTTAGGTCGGGTGTAATCTGTTATCTCTAATCCAGTTCGTTTGCTGGCTTCCATGACTGCAGCACGCAGTGTTGTTTGCCTGCAAACTTGTTCAAATCTGGCAACCCAGTGGTGTTGAAATACTATTGGTAAGTGGGCAATGTGCGGGATCACACAGGCCAAAACATAAACAGAAATTCCGGCCTGGAATGGAAATTCAAAGTAGAATATACTGGCTGTAGCATTGTTATCTGAGAAGCCGGCATTTAAACTTAGCATGTTTCCTAATTCTCTAATGATATATTATGGTCATTTTATGATTTAGTACAGTAAAGATATTACATATAGCACATTTAATGCATTAGCTTAAGTTAACTAGCAATAAACAACACCCTTTTATAGCATTATGTTAATTTATAGATGCAATATATAGTTCATGTGAACTAACAAGGAACAATGCCTCTTCACAGTGTTTGTTAATTTTAATTGATATGAAGGTGTAACATGTAGGCAGGCTGAGAACGTCTTGGTTACTGTTGGTTACCCGAGGGAGGGAACGAGATGTTGTGTCGAAGGAAGTGACACAAGGGGTCTTCTCGGACGCTGAATTTACCTCTGAACCTGAGAAAAGGCCAATGTCAAGTTGGCAGACAGAATTTGCATACCCCGCCCCGGACATATGGGTATAAAGGTAAGCGGGGCAGCGAATGCCAGTCAGGATTTTGCACTGAGGAGCTGAAAGGATGAAGCACGGCCATTTACAGTGCTAGGTCTAGTGCTGTGGCAGGAGGGACACAACGTCTCATTCCCTCCCTTGGGGAACGGAGGTTACAACAGTAACCAAGACGTTCCCCTTCTGTCACTCTCTCGACGTTGTGTCGAAGGAAGTGACACAAGGGGTCCATATAAAAACGCCACGCACTGACCGTGTTACGTGACTGTCGGAACAGGGGCAAAGAAGGCTATTGCTTGTTAGAGGCACCTGTGATGAGTGCATGTAGCCCTCCACAATGCCCCCTCAAAGAGTTTTAGCATCCCCACCTTAAGTTTTCCCGCACCCCTGAGGGAGAAAAATGTGTTACATGCTAGCATGGGAGCAAGCTCAACAGGCGCGGCCTTCTCTCTCACTATGTCTCTCACATAGGATGTAAAGAGACTGGGGCCCAACCTAAGTCGGGGAAGGCAGTCTTTCCCCGGGGGGAGCAGGAGAGCCTGTCGGGCACAGCAGGTGTCCCGAGAATAGCGGTGCTGAGAAAAGACTCGACGCATTAACCCAGCTCTACGCACCCGGCGGGGGGCAGCTTAGAGACTGAGGAAGAGGCCTAAGGAGGCGTCTTCAGAACTCGTCAGCGCCGGCATGCCGGGCGCTGAGGCAGGACCGGAGGCAAGGTAGCTGTCTGGCCAGCAGATGTACTATTCTTTCAGGAGCGGAAGACCCTGCAGAGGCCACACCCTGCCCAGTCCTGGGGGAGGTGATGTGTGGCAAGTACACCACGAGGGTTGTGAAGCCAGACGTGGGATACGGCGCGGTGGTAGGTCCAGTCTAACGAAGGGGGGAACTCTAAAGACACGGGGTCGAGGCAGTGGGGCTGCCTGAGGGAAACGCGGGTCTGCCGAGAGGGGGACCGTACCGTGGAAAATACACCACAGGGAGTTAGCCTGAAGAGGGAACTATGCCCGTGGAGCCCGGCCCCAGTACAGAGCCCTGAGACTCGTACTGGGTCTAGCTGCGAGTTGCTCTGCTGAATTCGCGGGCCAGAAGGCTAGGGAGGAAAAATATTCTGGCAGTGATGCTCAGTGGCTGACCTGGGACAGAAGGCGCGCAGATCACTTTGGTGAAGGGCACAAGATGCAAGCGGAACACCTGGTCGGGTGTGCCGCGTTACAGAGTTCTACTGGCTCGGACCTGACAAAACACGGGACGAAGCTGAATCAACCCTTAGATTGTAAAATCTGGCAACGGTATTGAGTGTTGCCCAGCCCGCTGCTCTGCAGATGTCTGCTAGGGAGGTGCCGTGGCTCAGTGCCCACGAGGACGCCACACTTCTAGTAGAGTGTGCTCAGACCTGCAGGGGGGCGGGCACGCCCTGGTCATGATAGGCTAAGGCAATAGCATCAACGACCCAGTGGGCTGTGGCGAGGAGCGTGAGATCCGAAAACCAGGTACGGGTGGGCCAGTAGGGGGCCACAAAGATGACCTGTTTTTTCATCCTCCCTGATCTTGCACAGCACTGATTCAAGAAGGCTCACTGAGTATCCAAAACCAATTGCTCAATAGGGACCCGGGGGGTCCCTGATGCATGGCCTGGCGAGACAGGGTCTGGAGCATGGCCTGGTAAGACAGGGCATGAAGCATGAGACTGGCCAGAGAAGTGGCTTCCAGGAAAAGAGCGGGTCTGGCCATTTGGGTGGTGGCTCCAGGAGGGAGCAGGGTCACGAGACCTGGGAGGTGGCCACAGGGCATGGTCAAGAGGCCTGGAAGACAGCCACAGGACATGGTCAGGGTCAGAAGATGGAGGCTCAGGGGGCAGAGATGTGGAAGTCTCAGTAATTGGCCACATAGGGGAACAGTCTTGGTGGCTGTGAGCACAGACAGTGAAAGGGTAATAGTCTCCATGTTCGTGACCATGGGCAGAGACAGGGGAACGACTTTTGTGTTTGTGAGCATGGGCCGTGACAGGGGAACGACCTCTGTGGTCTTGAGCATTGACTGAAACAGGGGAACGACCTCCATGGTTATGAGCACTAACAGAAACTAGGGAATGACCTCCGTGGTCGTGAGCACTGACAGAGACTGGGGGACAACCTCCGTGGTCATGAGAACGGGTAGAGACGGGAATGACCTCTGTGGTCGTGAGCACTGACAAAGATTGGAGAGTAGGAGTCCATCTCTTCTTCTGCTTCCAGACGGCAGTGTTAGGCTCAGGGGTAGATGTGGTTTATTAGCATTACATAGCAATGGTAACACATTCATTAAACTATTTTTCTGCACTGTGCTTTCACTTCCCAACCTGTCTCACTGGCTGGCCCGGACCATCCGACTCGGTTACGCAATTCAGTTTGCCAGGCCCCCGCCCCCCTTCATGGGCGTCCGCTTTTCCGCAGTGCATGGCGAACACGCCCAGTCCCTGCACGTGGAAATCGCGACTCTTCTGGCCAAAGACGCGATAGAGCCTGTCCCTCCAACCGAGATGAAGAAGGGTTTCTACAGCCCTTACTTCATCGTACCCAAGAAAAGCGGCGGCTTATGACCAATCTTGGACTTGCGAGTTCTCAACCGAGCGTTACACAAACTCCCGTTCAAAATGCTCACGCAGAAACACATCTTGACCTGCGTCCGGCATCTAGATTGGTTCGCAGCGATAGACCTGAAGGACGCGTACTTCCACGTCTCCATCCTGCCCCGACACCGCCTCTACCTGCGGTTTGCATTCGAGGGCCAGGCGTATCAGTACAAAGTCCTCCCCTTCGGCCTGTCTCTGTCCCCTCGCGTCTTCACGAAAGTCGCAGAGGCAGCTCTTGCCCCGCTCCGAGAAGCCGGCATCCGCATACTCAACTACCTCGACGACTGGCTCATTCTGGCCCACTCTCGAGAGTTACTATGCGCCCACAGAGACCAGGTGCTCAGGCACCTCAGCCATCTGGGGCTTCAGGTCAACTGGGAAAAGAGCAAGCTCACTCCAGTTCAGAGCATCTCTTTTCTCGGGATGGAGTTAGACTTGGTCTCAATGTCGGCACGTCTCACCAACGAGTGTGCCCAGTCAGTGTTGAACTGCCTCGCCGCCTTCAGGCCAGGCACAGCGGTCCCCTTAAAACTTTTCCAGAGGCTCCTGGGGCATATGGCGTCCTCCGCGGCAGTCTGGGGTTGATGCATATGAGACCGCTCCAACACTGGCTCCAGACCCGAGTCCCGAGACGAGCATGGCGCCACGGCACGCACTGGGTAACAATCACCCCCGCCTGCCGTCGAACATTCAACCCCTGGACAGACCTCTGTTTCTTATGGGCTGGAGTGCCCCTACGACAGGTGTCCAGACGCGTCCTGGTCACGACCGACGCCTCCAGATTGGGTTGGGGCGCCGTTTGCAACAGGCACGCAGCTTCAGGCCGTTGGAAAAGGGCCCAGCTGCGTTGGCACATCAACTGCCTCGAGTTGTTGACTGTCCTTTTGGCCCTGCGGAAGTTTCTCCCGTTAATTCGGGACAGACATGTCCTAGTCAGGTCGGACAGCACCACTGCGGTCACGTACATAAATCGTCAAGGCGGCGTACGCTCCCGCCACATGTCACAACTCGCCCGTCGTCTCCTCCTTTGGAGCCAGCACCGACTCAAGTCGCTGCGTTCCACTCACATCCCCGGCAACCTCAATGTGATAGCGGACGCGCTGTCACGACAACGCTTGCCTGGCGGAGAGTGGAGGCTTCACCCCCACTCGGTTCAGCTGATTTGGGAACGGTTCGGCAAGGCCCAGGTAGACCTGTTTGCCTCCCGAGAGACCTCCCACTGCCCGCTCTGGTACGCTTGTTCAGAGGCTCCCCTCGGGGCAGATGCACTGGCACACAGCTGGCCAGTGGGGCTGCGCAAGTACGCATTCCCCCAGTGAGCCTTCTTGCACAGGTGCTGTGCAAGGTCAGGGAGGACGAGGAGCAAGTCACTCTCGTGGCTCCTTATTGGCCCACCCGGGCCTGGTTCTCGGACCTCGTTCTCCTCGCGACAGCCCCTCCCTGGCGAATTCCCCTGAGGAAGTACCTTCTTTCTCAGGGACGGGGCACGCTCTGGCATCCGCACCCAGACCTCTGGAACCTCCACGTCTGGCCCCTGGACGGGACGCGGAAGATCTAGCTGGTCTACCACCCACGGTCGTAGCCACGATCAACCAGGCCAGAGCCCCTTCTACCAGGCAACTCTACGCCCTGAAGTGGCGTCTGTTCATCAATTGGTGTTCTTCCCGGGCAGAAGATCCACAGAGGTGCGCAGTTAGGTTGGTGATCCTGTTCCTACAGGAGAGGTTGGAGGGGAGGCTGTCCCCGTCCACCTTGAAGGTGTATGTTGCCGCTATCGCAGCTCACCACGACCCAGTAGATGGCAAGTCTCTGGGTAAGCACGACTTAATCATCAGGTTCCTAAGAGGCGCCCGGAGGTTAAACCCCTCCCGGCC
This sequence comes from Moxostoma hubbsi, assembly GCA_032164185.1. Lineage (NCBI taxonomy): Eukaryota > Metazoa > Chordata > Actinopteri > Cypriniformes > Catostomidae > Moxostoma > Moxostoma hubbsi. Next base: position 14,234,826 of record JAVLUX010000013.1, on the reverse strand, counting down.
AAACCTGTTCCCCTCCTGGGATCTCTCGGTGGTCCTCGCCGGTCTTCAGAGATCCCCTTTCGAGCCACTAGAATCAGCTGGACTCAGGGCCCTCTCTCTAAAAACGGCCCTGCTGATCGCGCTCGCCTCCATCAAGAGGGTCGGGGACCTGCAAGCGTTCTCTATTAATGACACTTGCCTGGAGTTCGGACCGGCAGACACTCATGTGATCCTAAGACCTCGACCGGGCTATGTGCCCAAGGTTCCTACCACGCCCTTCAGAGATCAGGTAATGAACCTACAAGCGCTGCCCCGGGAGGAGGCAGACCCAGCCCTCTCACTATTGTGTCCGGTACGTGCCTTGCGTGCCTACCTAGAACGCACCCAGAGATTCAGGCGCTCTGAGCAGCTCTTTGTCTGCTTTGGAGGACAGCAGAAAGGGAACGCTGTCTCCAAACAGAGGTTGTAACACCTTTACGAGATTCTACAATCTCAGGGTTGAGTCAGTCTCGTCCCGTGTTTTCTCAGGTCCGAGCCCGTAGAACTCGGTACACGACGTCGAAGTGAGCGACAGACGGGGAACGTCTCGGTTACGTATGTAACCTCCGTTCCCTGATGGAGGGAACGAGACGTCGTGTCTTCCCTGCCACGTCGCTGAGCCGAGCCGCTGAGGTGCCCGGAACACTCCCGACTCCTCAGAAAAATCCTGAATGAACGAGCGTATTTCCCTCGCCTTTATATCCGTATCCGGAGGCGGAGTATGCAAATACTGTTCGCCAACTCTCATTGGCCTTTTTTCATAGATCAGAGGCATCTTTCGGCGCTCAAGAGAGACCCCTAGTGTCGCTTCTTCGACACGACGTCTCGTTCCCTCCATCAGGGAACGGAGGTTACATACGTAACCAAGACGTTTTCGTGAGTCTCCTGTTTCCATGGTAACACTCTTCGGCATTGCGGGTGATGAAGTTCTTCACCATAAAATCAACAGCTAACATTAGCTAATGCATTAAGTAATGTTTACTTATAAACATTTTAAATGTTAAGAAATGTGTTTGTATATGTATAAATTAACATGAATTAAGATTAATAAATGCTGTAAATAAGTGTTGTTCATTGCTAGTTCAAGTTAACTAATGCATTAACAAATGTGATCTAAGGCATTAACTAATGTTAACAAATGCAACCTAATTGTAAAGTGTTACCAATATGCTTAATGGAATAGTTCACCCCAAAATTAAAGTCGAATGGCATGAGAATAAGCAAATTTTAACAGAATTTTTAGTGAACTATCCCTTTAACTGCAATTATAATAATGTTACTACTCAAAAAAAAGTTGAATGGTCCTAAATATAGAATTCAGTATCTTTAGACAAAATATAATTTCTTATTTTCTTAATTTGAATTTGAATTAAAAATGATGGGGAAAATATTTCATGGGATTGCTTTCCTAATACCTATTTTTTGTTTCAGTGGTTTAACAAGATTTACATTTCTTGAATTACATAACTTCGGAGCTCCTTAGAGGACAGGGTGGGATTTTTTTTGTGTGCCCTTGCAATATGTTTGAGTTCCCTCACAATAGGTCGCTTTCCCTAGCAATACATTTTGCATTCCCTCGCAATACATTTACCATGGTTTTACTATAGTAATTTTTTTTAATCATTATATTTGTAGCAAAACCATAGTAAATATAGCTGCAAGCAGTGATGACGGGCTCAAGCGCAACTGTTCCATTTCCACCTGGTGGCTTTCGAAAACAATGCAAGGTGGACACATGCATTTGGCCTTTGACATTATTCTAAGCAATTTTGAAGCAATTTGAGTAAATATAAGATGACTATTTTAAAGTATGTTATAAGAGCCACACTTCCTGCTGCCAGGTGGTGGCACTATGACCATGACCGAAAATAGTTAAATACATGTGATTAGCCTCCAAGACTAAATGGCTTGCTCTATGGCGCCGTGGTGGCTCTAGGAAAGCAAAGCATGTTGAGAGCATGCATTTGAGAGGGTTAATATAAAAAGGCTATATCAAAGTCACACAGTGTGTCACTTCCACACCACAGTCAGTTGGTGGTGCTGACTATGACCAAAACCTGACCAAATATACTGCTCAAGTTTTATCTAAATCTGTCAATGCACACAGAAGATATGAGACACTTCCTATTTCCCTTTTTGCCATAAATGTATTGCCTTGCCATTGCTACACCGTTCGAGGTATCAAAAATACAGTATATCTGCAATTTAGCATCTACAATGTCTTGGCACCATGTTGACCAAATTTGGTGAGAATTGTACGAATCCTCTAGGAGGAGTATTTAAAAGTTCAGTGCCTGTAATTTTCAAAAAATGCATATTCAAATCACAATGGCCGACTTCCTGTTGGGCGGAGCTAATGACTGTAATTTTGAAAGTTGTCCGGCTTGATGAGAAAACTATATGTAGGAAGTTTGGTGACCGTAGAAGAAATTGACCCCACCACTTTTGTCAAAAGGTTGACAGAGCTCCCCGGCCACGCCCATATGTCAACTGTTTTTACAACTCTGATGTGTGTGCAAAATATCATGAACATTCAAGCATACCAATTACCTCAAAAACATGTGAATCTAAATAAAAATATACAAAATAAACTGCAGATTAATTTTTTAGTAGGTATTGTTTAAATTCAAACTAAATAAAGGGATGCAAACTACTAATTTCTGGTAACAGTCAACTGCTTTGAAGCTAATTTGTCCAAATGTTGTGTACAATTTTCTACATTGTAACTATAGTACAAGTAGTTAAAAGTCAAAATTTAACTAACCGTATAACTAAATATTAATGTATAATATTAGTAATACACCTTAAAACCATAATACTGTAATACCATGGTATTTTTTGTGATGGTTATTATACCATGAAAATCTCATACTGTTACACCCCTAGTGCATATAAATATTATTATTTCTATACATAGTATTATTATTAAAAAAAACACCACAAATTGGCCACAAGTCATATGCCACCAATCCAGATTGAGTGGATGCCATATAACACAGAAACAACAACACTAATAAAATATCAAATGTACTTTGATTAGTGTGGACCAGCAGTGTCGGGAAATTATTCTAAGCAATTTTTAAGCAATTCAGGTAAATATAAGACTTTTTTTTTCATCTGTGGTAAAATATCTTGTAAACGGTAAGCTGTTAAGAGAAAATGTAGCACCATTTGTCTTCTACGTGGAGCCTAGTAGCGGTCATGTGACAAATAAACTAAAGACTCAAAGTCAAATCTGAAGACTGAGTCGGTGGGTGAACTAATCAATCCTGTTTCCTGTGGAGTCTATGCAGCTGTCATGTGACTAATGAAGGAAATTACTTTAGTAAAGATTAGTTCATATTGCTGAACTAGATTCAAAGATCCAAGTCAGTAAAATGTTTCAATGTTTTCATCACTACTACTTTCAAGCGAGACATTTGACATCTCAAATGAGCGTAATATGTTTGAAAATTGGAGTTTGTCCAAAACAATGAAAATAGGGGTAATTGGGGAAAACACCCAACTGATCCTCTATTATTATTTGACATGTAATCAGAAATGTCTCAATTCAATAAAATATTGATACTAATGAATTTTTATGCTATCAGAATTATTGTCTCCACTATTCTGTGTACTTTTCTGTGTATTTTGAGCCTACCCACACATTGATCTGTGATTCCCAGCCAGATCTCTCATTCAACACAGATCAGACACCATGGCAATAGGCTTGTTTTGAATCAATCACTGGTGATCACCGACAGGTGCATACCGTTTAGAAATCTGTCTGACTCGCTGTGATATTATGACGACGTATGTCAAAAATACTCACGTGAAAGCAAGACGGCCACAGTTGCTTTTTCCAAGCTTTGCATGCACAATAGGAAATGGCTTGCTGACATCACAGCTTAATGCTTATTGGCTTAAACAACCATGATGTTTCGTTATCTTCTAAAATGTTAGATTTTTTTTAATCTGTTTTTATTAGTAACTTTATATCTATTGTCCCAACTATATGGCATTTTCTGAAAAAAAATAAATATATACAAAATCTGATCGCAATTTAGCATCTACAATGTTCTGGCATGATGTTGCACAAATTTGGTGCCAGTCACATGAATCCCCTAAGTGGACTATTTCAATGCTTGCGATTTTCAGAAAATCCAAAATGGCTGACTTTCGGTTGGGAGGAGATAATGACTGTATGAAAGTTGTTCGGCTTGAAGAGAACTGTATACATATTCATTTTGGTAACTGTAGGTGAAAATGGGGGTGCTACAGGGCCCCCCTTACATACCCATTTTCAAGGGGGCACTACAGAGCCCCCCTGCACGTCAACCCCCATATATAGCTAAATATATGCAAGGAAGACAAGACTGATTACATACAGTATGTATATACACTCACTGAGCACTTTATTAGGTCTACTATGGCCTTCTGGTTTTGTAGCCCATCGGTCTCAAGGTTTGACGTGTTGTGCATTCTGAGATGCTATTTTGCTCACTACAATTATACAGAGTGGTTATCTGAGTTACCGTAGCCTTTCTGTCAGCTCAAACCAGTCTGGTCATTCTCCGTTGACCTCTGAGAAGATCAGCACTCAAACTCAGACCATCTGGCACCAACAATCTTGCCATGGTCGAAATCACTGTGATCACATATTTTTTCCCATTATGATTGTTGATGTGATTATTGAATGAAGCTCCTGACACATTTCTGCATGGTTTTATACATTGCACTGCTGCCACATGACTGACTGATTAGATAATCACATGAATAAGTGAGTGTACAGGTTTTCCTAAAAAAGTGCTCAGTGAGTGTACATGTAAGAAATGCATATATAACATTAACATCATCACTGTCAGTTAATGCTGAACATACTTTCAACGTAATTCAATGGGAGATTTTGTAACGTTTATCTTACATTTCTTAAAGGGATAATCCTTTCATCATTTACTCACTTTCATGCCCTCCCAGATGTGTATAACTTAATTTTTTGCTGAACACAAACAAAGATTTTTAGAAGAACATCTCAGTGAAATGTGAAAGTGAAAGTAGAGATTTATAGTAGAAAAAAATTGAATAAATATTGATCTGTTTCTCACCCACACATATTATATCACTACAGAAGACATTTATTAAACCACTGGAGTCGTATGGATTAGTTTTATGCTGCCTTTATGCGCTTTTAGGATCTTAACATTTCTGGTCACCATTCACCTGCATTGCATGGACCTAAATTGCTGAAATATTCATCTAAAATATTCATATTTTTGGGTGAACTATCCCTTTTAAAAAATATAAAGTTTACATAAAAAATAGATGGCACATCTAAGACTGAAATCATCTACAAAACAAAGTTTCAATGTAGTTTGTATGTTAAGCAGTTCAGGCTGAATTATATGCAGAAGTTTAGTTATTAAGGTTATGGTTTTAGAAAAAACCTCAAACCAGAATGTTTGAGTCATTTCAATACGGCACTGCTGTGCAGGCACTGTAATTAAATCATCTTGGAATGGGCTTGGAGAATAATCTGTCAAGGATGAATGTTTGTGGGAGAATTATAGCTTCAGGCAAAAAACAAAACTGATTGCTATCCTTCTTTTTTTCAGATGTCTGATCAGGCAACAGGAGTTTTCAGTGATGCAGAGAGAAGCACTGTTTCTAGCACAACCACAGCTAATGTACCTGCTCATGTTCCCTCATCACAGCTCATTTAGTTCATCACCCTCTCATTTCAAGTCCCTCTCATAAAATTGATTAATCTCTCTCCTATCATTATCTCTAAGTCTTCCCCTCATCGTGTCAAAGCCACTTAACCTTTAGCATGCTGCATAAACAAAAAAAGAAGCTCTTGAAATAATGACACTCTTGCTGTCCACCTGCTTACCTCTACTTCTTTCACTCCTTTTAATAGGTTTTTATAGCGTCCGTCCTGCTGGAGCCTGAGCTGAGTCTGACTCCCATGAATTCTCCGGCCCACCAGAGTTACGGCACCATGGGGAACAGCCAGAGTTCAGTGCATGACACTGAAGAGGGGGAGGAGAAAGACCTGGAGGAAACTCTGGAGACTGAACTCAAGGATGACCTAGTTTGTCCCAGCACTCTCATGGACAGCCCTGTGGGTTTCAAATGACCCGCCTCGCCCCCTCGCCCTGCTTCCATCCCCAAAGCTCAAGCCCCATACCCCATCTTAGCTAGTGGCTGATGCAGAGGAACTATGCAGCAATTTTTTGTTCTCGCCAACCTCCATTTACAGACTAATTAGGGTCATCCAAACTATAAACTGCTTCAAAATCTTGTTGATGGGGAATTTGCTGAGATGGTGGTTTTAGTTCTAAAGACTTTAATGAGCTTTCAAAGATGTACCACAGGCTCCATCTGAAGTGGATAAAAGCAAAAAAAGAGACCAGTCCAATTGTGTTGCTCTGACTACTCTTTCTACTTTCTCGATATTCTCTTGTATTTTCCTTTCCTGCGTAATCAAATTAATGGGTGTCTGTCATTATGGTTGATTGAACCTTGGAACACTGCATTTTGAAAGATTTTTCGATGTGCTTTTTTGGCATAGTCAACATGTAGCTCCAAAGAGAGGCAGTGCCCCAGACATGCAAATCTAATTTGTTAATGAATCCTTTTGCTGTTATTACAGTTTGTGCTTATTATTGTGTATTTTATTAACTACTTGTATTTTAGCATTGGTACAGTATGTAATTGTGCAACATTATGCCAAGAGGTCACTGTTTTCATGTGTTTACTATTGTTAGATTATTATTGCATTTATTATCACCAACTTTTTTTGTCCTTTCTTTGCCCAACCCCCAGTTACCTTTTTTTTCCCTGTGACAACAGCAGTTGTGCACTTTAAAATGACATTTTAAAGTGAAGAACTATTCTAAAGTCTAATTACAAAGAATTAATTGAAAAATAATTGCAGCTACTTAAAAAATGAAAAAATTGCTTACTTTATTTTGAAATCCAAAGTATCAAAAGATGTTCCAGGTTCAAAACAAGTTATGCTTTCATGTCATAAATGCAGTCAATTACTTCAGAAAATAATTTGAACTCATACCTCAGTGTTAATGCTCTTGCATTGGAAGTCTGTTGTGCAAAGCATTCCGACTTTACATGGTCATTCCAGGAGTTGAAAAATCGGATGGATCTTTGCATAGGCAAATTTAATAAACAATTTGATAAAAATAGAGGTTACACAAGTTAACACAAACCATCTTTAAGTGTGGTGACTATACTTTTGAAACAGGGTGTATTTTTACATTTTATCCCAGTGCAGTACTGTGCCCCATTGTGAAAGGAATGGTTATAATTCTCTCATAATTTACTCACCCTTATGCCATCTCAAACTTGTATGATTTTTTCTTTTGCAGAATGCAAATGAAGATATTTTGATGGAGATATGATGTGAATATATCCATACAATGCAAGTCAATGGGGTTCCCCCAAGACTTTCAAGCTCCAAAAAGGACATAAAAGTGGCATAAATGTAATCAACAAGACTTAAGTGGTTTAATCCATATATTCTGATGCGATGCGATCGGTTTTGGGTGAGAAACTGACCAAAATGTAACTCTTTTTCCGGTCGTATCGCTTTAGAATATATGGATTAAACCAGTTGAGTCTTATGCCACTTTTATGCCAACTTTATGTCCTTTTTGGAGCTTGGAAGTGTTGGACCTCATTGAATTGCATTGTATGAATATATTCACATCATTTACATTTACAAAAAAAATCATACAAGTTTGAGATGGCATAAGAGTAAATGATGAGAGAATTATATATTTTGGGTGAATTATTCCTTTAATTGCATTGAAAACACAATTTCTGAAACTGTCTAAAGAGCCTAAAAGGGCAATTCGCCCCATAATAAAAAAAAAACTATCATCATTTACTCACACTTGTATTGTTTCAAATTCATATGACGTTCTTTCTTCCTTGGAACATAAACAGAGATTTTAAAGATGCATTATTTTAAAGAAGAAAGAGGTCAGGTAATACAGGTTTGGAGAATATGAAGGTTAAGTAAATGATGACAGAATTTTCATTTTGGGGTGAACTATTCCTTTAATTTCTATTAAACCTGGAACATTACTTTAAGGATAATCATTCAACTATGTTGTGGGTAAAATTTAGAGAATGTGTTGCAACCCAAACTGAAAGTGTCATGTTGGTTTATCCTGGTACATTAGATTCAACCCCAAACGTCCCAACATTATGTTGTCAGACACCAAAAGTGTTGCCCTGGCTTCTGTAGCAAACGCTCTAATTTCCTTAGTAAATTTTGTACTCTTGGTCTTTGCTGCTAGTGGTTATAGGATTGGAAGGGATGGGGTGGGTGGAGGGTTTTCTTGCCAAACTGAATGTAAAGGAGTTGTGATTTGTTTCATGCTCTCTTGCTGTGCCTTGAAGAAACAGATCTCAAGTAAAGAAAAGAAAACAGAAAAAAGTATGTCAGAAAATCCAGCATGACCTGCAATATGCTGCATGGACCTAAAGAGCAACAAGACAAGGATCTAAATTAAAATACGCATTCCACCTATGAACAAATGAGGTGTAAGATCCCTGAAATGCGGTACACATTTTAGGTGTCCGTTCTTTCAACTAGAGCAAGGCTTGAAAACACTCTGCACTAGTACATGAAAACCAATGCTTCTACATTTGCTAGCTTAATTTCATATGTTCTGAAATGTGTCTGATTACAATTCATAAAGCATGGCATGTACATGTGGCCTTCTCAGCATTGCCAACAGGGGCACTATAGCAGACATTAGCGCAAACTGTTCTACTGAGGTCTGTTTTCTTTTTCAAACCTACTTCTGTAATATAAAGAAGAACAGTTTGAAGAGAATCTTTCTGAGCAAGTTAGTTAAAGTAAAATCATCTGCATTTTCATACTTGTGTTTCATACTTGAAGTATTTTTCTTGACTTACTGTTTAACAGAAACAGAAACAATTGTATTCATGCATCTAATCTCATTCCACTATTAAACATCAATTTATCACTTATCTATACACACGCACGTGAAAACACACAAACATATACAAACTCACTTTAACATCAGTCTCTCCAGAACTCAAGTACCAGGCAAAAGGAGCTTTTGTGAGTTACCATTTGATATTTCTTTGATGTGGTTTGTTCTGTTTGTATTTGCAAGTCATTGATGTGTTTTTGTACTTTAGTGGAAGTTTCAGGAAATGTGGCTTAAGGTGCCATCATGTCATGTGACTGGGTGCTTATGACACAGTCAACATATGTACCTCTTTAAACTGTGCAGCACAGCTCTTTGTAAAGGGTATAAATCTACATTTGCAAAAATTCAATGTGGTCCAGTGGAGCCTTTGTTTTATTGTGTGAATTTGAATAGGGCTTCAAGAATATCAATTAATCACTGTTTGATCATTTTTAGAGATGCTTGCAGGACTCTATGGTCGAGTATTAGATGCATTTGTGAGTGAAAATTACTGTGTGTGAATGTGGAAAATTTTTTCACCACACTGATGTGAGTGAAAGCTGATCTAACACACAAATGTATTATCTTATACTGTAGCTTACCATCAGAATACCCCCCACTCGTTTCCTTCGTGTGTTTATTTCGATTTTAAAATGATGCCCAACAAAACAACAAATGTTGATAGAGTATAATAAATCTACGAGCTGTCAGACTTTCGCCACCTTACAGTGGGAAACTGTTGATGTAAAACCGCTGATATTTATGTGGGGAAACAACGATAAATGTCCTTCATCTGCCACCGTCGTATCGGATTCTTGCTCACAAGTCATCACTCGATCCATCCTCGATATCTGGCCTGATCAAGAACATATCCGTGTAATAATATGCATTCTCTGTACTTGCGTTCTTGAGAAGCCTATTAGAATTGAACTTTGGCAGTGGATGATGACGTTGAACGTGTCCACGAGAACACAAAAGAACACACATTTAGAAACAGACCAAGTGAAGCCAAAACGTTTTTTTCTTGTTTATTTATTTATTTATTTTTTTAAATAATGGACAGCGTTTTGAGAATTTATGGAGGTCTTAAAAACATGGCACACATGCACAAGATTCTGAGAAAAACAGCGAGATGCGGTGCATTGGTCAAAGACCTCCGTCTAGTGTAGATTTTCATAGAAAATCTGTTTTAAAACAGCACTCAGATACAGAAACGCATCTTCAATAAAATGTGAGGTAGTTTATGTGCACGTCATAGAAAATATATTGTTAACATTTTATAAAGTTCAAGAATAACATTAAGCATTATTCCAAACACTATGGTCCTAATAAAGTGCCTGACGTGGTCTTCTGCTGCTGTAGCCCATCTGCCTCAAGGTTCGACATGTTGTGCATTCTGAGATGCTATTCTGCTTACTCCAATTGTACAGAGTAGTTATCTGAGTTACCATAGCCTTTCTGTCAGCTCAAACCAGTCTGGCCATTCTCTGTTGACCTTTCTCATCAACAAGGTGTTTCCGTCCACAGAACATCTTGGTTACTGTCGTAACCTCTGATCCCTGATGGAGGGAATGAGATGTGCCGATGTAGTGACACTAGGGGTCGATCTTGAGAGCCCCGATCACCTCAGATCTTTTAGAAAAGGCCAATGAAAATTGGCGAGTGGAATTTGCATGTCACTCCCCCAGACATACGGGTATAAAAGGTAGCTGGAATGCAGGATTCATTATGGTTTTGTGCTGAGGAGCTGAGACACGGTCCCGGCCATTTCAGCGGCTAGTACAGCATTGTGGCAAGAGGGACACAAAGCTTGTTCCCGCCATCAGGGAACGGAGGTTACAAAAGTAAATGAGACGTTCCCCTTCTGTCACTCACTCGACGTTGAGTCAATGTAGTGACACTAGGGGTCCCTATGGAAAAACGGCATAACAGCTGAACCATCTTATGTGAACTACCAATGCAGATGCAAGCAAGCTGGTGCATCAGACTGCACGCAACTCTCCCTATCCCCCAAAATACGTCATGTAGTTCCCCACATCCCTGAGGGGGGGAAGCACCATAACTAGCAGGGGAGCTTTTCTCTATATTTTTTTCTCTCCACAGAGTATTAGATTCAGCTGTGGCCATCTAACACTATCATACGCATCAGGGAAGGTGTACTTTTCTTTTCCTATTCTTTAGGAAGACCCTGCAGAGATCAAATCCTGCCCAAAAGGGGAGGTCAACATGTGGCAATTAGGAACATGCACTCAGTAGCCGCACAAGGATGAGGCACGGTGGTAGGTCCCACCACGAAAGGGGGGGGGGGCTCTACAAACAGCTCTGCCCAAGGGTGACCATACCACGGAATATACATCACAGGGGTTACCGGACCTGTGGAGCACCTATACCAGTACAGGGCATATTAGACCCCATAGTGGGGCTGGCTCCTCCACCGTGTTTGTGATCCATAGGGCTAGGGAGGAAGGATATCCAGGGTCCACAATTTTGTGAACTGGACTGGGGTTAAAAGCGCACGTTTTCACCTGAGAGGAGCAGAAAGTCGCAAGCGATACACCCGGCCAGCTGTTCCGCATTACAGATCTCTACCTGTTCGTACCAGATAGAACACAGGATGAAACCAGCTCAACCCGGAGATTGTAAAAATTTGTGAAGGTATTGGGTGTTGTGCCCAGATGTCTGCTAGAGAGGTGCCATTGGCCAGTGCCCACAAGGACGCCACACTCCTTGTAGCGTGTGCTTGAACCTGCAAGGGGGCGGGTACGGCCTGGGTCTGGTAGGCCAATGCAATGGCGTCCACGATTCAGTGGGCAAGCCTCTGTTTGGAGACTGCGTTCACTTTCCCCTGTCCACCAAAGCAGACAAAGAGCTGCTCAGAGCGCCTAAAGCTCTGCTTTGAGTACCTACTCAAAGTAGGTACTCACCAGACACAGCAATGACAGGGCCGGGTCTTCCTCCTCCCAGGGCATCACTTGCAGGTTCACCACCTGATCCCTGAAAAGGGTTGTGGGAACCTTGGGCACACAGCCTGGTCAGGGTGTCAGGATCACATGAGAATCTGCCTGACCGAACTCCAGTCAAGTGAACAATTGACAGAGACAGAGGTGACAGAGAACGATTGCAGGTCCCCCACCCTCTTGATGGAGGTGAGCGCAATAAGGAAGGCCATCTTTTGACAGCTAAAATGAGGCTCTCTGAAGGCCCAGGAGGACCATGGAGAGATCACATGAGGGGAAGAGGCATGGCCTGAGAGGATTCAGCCTCCGGGCGCCTCTGAGGAACCTGATGATCAGATTGTGTTTCCCTAGGGACTTACTGTCCACTGCATTGTGGTGTGCTGCTATAGCGGCTATGTATACCTTCAAGGTAGAGGGGGACAGCCGCCCCTCCAACCTCTCTTGCAGGTAGGAAAGCACTGACCTAATTGCACATCTCTGGGGGTCTTCGCTTTCCGGGAAGTGAACAGGTCTACCTGTGCTTTGCCAAATCGACTCCAAATCAGCTGGACCACCTGGGGTGGAGTCTCCACTCTCCGCTGAGCGTTGCCTGCTGTGACAGCGCTTCTGCTGTGGTGTTGAGGCTGCCCGGGACATGAGTGGCCCAAAGTGACCTCAGGCGCTGCTGACTCCAGAGGAGGAGATGACGGGCGAGTTGCGACATGCGACAAGAGCGTACGCTGCGATGTATATATGCTACTGTCGATCTGTTGTCGGACCGGACCAATACATGCTTGCCCTGGATCAACAGCAAGAGTAGTACAGCCAGCTACTCTAGTAGCTACTCAACCCAATCGCAGTCCTGACCAGGAACCGGCCACTGTGTGCACATTGTCCAGCCCAGTTTGGAGGGATAGGTGGTGACCACGTCATGTCTCAACAATTGCTGTAGGAGAACTCCTGCCTGTAGAAATGTAAGGTTTGTCCAAGGACTGAATAAGTGGCGGCAGAGCGGCGTGATAGCTATGCTATGTGTGCCGCGGCACCATGTCCATCTCGGGACTCGAGTCTGAAGCCAGTGCTGAAGTGGTCTCATATGCATCCACCCGAGCTGCGTGACTGCCGCTGAGGAAGCCATATGCCCCAGGAGCCTCTGAAAGTGTTTCAGTGGAACCATTGTCCTCCGTCTGAATGACTTCACGCAGTTCAGCACCGACTGCGTGCACTCGCTTGTGAGGCTCACTATCATTGAGACCGAGTCTAACTCCATGCAGAGAAAAGAGATATTCTGAACCGGGGACAGCTTGATCTTTTCCCAGTTGACCCGAAGCCCTAGATGGCTGAGGTGACTGAGCACCAAATCCCTGTGCGCGCACAGCAACTCTCGAGAGGTGTGCTAGAATCAGCCAGTCATCAAGGTAGTTGAGTATGCGGATACCCACTTCCATTGACGGGGCAAGAGCTGTGAATTTCATGAAGACACAAAGGGACAGGGACAGGCCGAAGGGGAGGACCTTGTACTTATATGTGCCTGGCCATCAAAAGCAAACCGTAGGAAGGGTCTGTGTCGAGGTAGAATCGAGACGTGAAAGTACGCGTCCTTCGGGTTTACAGCCGCAAACCAATCTTGATGCCAGACGCATTTCAAAATATGTTTCTGCATCAGCATCTTGAACGGGAGACTTTGAAGGCTCGGTTCAGAACTCGCAGGTCCAAGATTGGCCGCAACACACCACCTTTCTTTATCACGATGAATTAAGGGCTGTAGATCTATGCATGAAGGGTAATGGCGTTCTCGCTGTGGACGCTGATTATGTGACCCAAGGATTGAGGTAACTGCTCTTTTTTATAATTTGGCAAACAAAAAGAAAAAGGAAACAAAAGATTTACCTCCCGGCCCTCCACCGGGGATGGAGTGGTCTGGATACCAGCTCCGCAGCAGATGTCTCACTCCCTGGGTTGTCCGTCTCAGGGGCACTTAGGAGCCATCCGGGTCCTCTTGCCGGGCCAAGCAATGCGGGGGGCATCAGCTTCCTGCGGGGGGGGCTCTACGCTGGGGTTTAGAACAGGGCTCGGGCTGAGGTGGAGCCACCTGGGCTTTCGCCACCGCAGGGGAATGCCCTCGCCGAGAACTGCTAGGTGAAGTCCTCAATGGTGTCGTTGCAAAGTCTAATCTGGGAGATGGGCGCATTGAGAAAGCGTGCTTTGTCGCCGTCCCTAATCTCGACCACATTCAGCCACAGGTGGCACTCCTGGACCACCTAGGTGGACATCGCCTGCCCGAGTGCACGCGCCGTGAACTTTGTCACCCAGAGGGTGAAGTCGGTCGCCGAGCACATCTCCTGCAGCACATCAGGATCAGGAATATACACGTGCAGTTCTTTTAGTGCCTTGCCCTGGTATACCTAGCAAGCTCTCAGGGGAAGTCGGAGGGTTCCAGTCCAACCCGATACTCGCAGTAGCCCGGTCACGCATGGCTGTCAGCTCTGCATCAGCTTCAGACTGGGCAGGCAGACCTGAAGGTGGCAGCCCAGTCGAGCCCTCAGCATCCGACATTGCCAGTGTGCTCTCCGATGCAGCAATCGAAGACTCATCCAGCTCGTGGACCCCGAAAGAGACGTCAAGCTGGCCACGTGGCAGGCTGGTCTCATTTCGGAACCAGAAGGGGGCATACGAGTGTGCTGGGGAACGGGAGGTCTGAATTACCCAGTGAAACCATGCCCATTGAACTCCCCAAATCGCCTCATACACCTGGCCCTTTTCTAGTGGCATGCAAATTCCATTTGTAAATTTGTAAAAATGCAAATTTTCATTGGCCTCACTGGATGTTTTTTGTTTTTGGCACCATTCTGAGTAAAATCTAGAGACTGTTGTTCGTGAAAAACCCAGGAGATCAGCAGTTACAGAAAAACTCAACCAGCCCGTCTGGCACCAACAATTATGCCACGGTCGAAATCACTGAGATCAAATTTTTTCCCCATTCTGATGGTTGATGTATCCATTAACTGAAGCTCCTGAACCTTATCTTGCATTGCACTGCTGCCACACAATTGACTGATTAGATGTACTGTATGATACGTAGGTGTACATGTGTTCCTAATAAAGTGCTCATGAGTATATTTAACAGAGATAGTTTCAGCTGAAAATACATTCAAATAGTTGTGAGTGTCATCAAAGTTTGATTTTATATATTTGAGTAAACTAGTCTGTTAAGAATTACCAATATAATATTTGTTACTGGCAAATGGAAGTGTAAAATAAGTGTTATCAATATATTTTTAGTTTATTAGATGCTCATAAAGGTGATCAGTCAGGACTGATGTTGTTTGGTGTTGCCTGTCAGGTTAACTTGAAAAAATTACTTTAAAAATGTTTATCCGAAAAGGTGTCCGTTGTCAAGTATCAAGAATCTTTTTCTTTCTGTAGTAATACTTTAACAGTTAACCTTCCTATTCTGTTTGGTCAAATACATTTTTCTAATGTAATAAAAATGGGTTTATTCATTTATTTGAGCGGTACAAGATTTTAGTGATTTTACCTCCACTTGCTATTTGAACACGCACACAAAAATAGGACTTGATTCGATAAGTCTAAGTGGTCTAAGTTTGGGTAACTGATTAGACTTCGTGGTTAGGTGTACTGTAGGTTTGAGTCAAAGGATCTCAGATTATGGTGTACAAAGTTCTTCTCTTGTTGTCTTAGGAAATATCATTATAATTTTGATTACAACTCGATTTCTTATGGTTTCGCCGTCCTGTACAATTATTACGACTTGTTGACAATATCTTAACATCATGGTGGCAACTTTTGCAGAGACAAGCACCTCTGACATTTTCCTCAAAGTGTAAAAAGCTTCTTTTTTTATTTTTTATTACTGACTCCTTTCAAAGTTTTTCAACGGCAGTCTTAGAAAATGAAGCATCGCCCCTTAATTAAATTTCATGCAGTGCCAGAAGACCGGCCAGTGGTCACTTGAAAACTGCCTGACACTTGAAAACTGCCAATTATTTTTTTTCCTGCACACTATATGTCATTACCATCTGAGTGCTAGTGTTACGAGACACCACAGCAGCACAACAACTGAAGCAGCACATAAGAAAGCTTTCCAAAGCACAGAACATGCACACTCAATCATTATGTTGCCATACAAAATGTGATCTCTGGAGTTTTGCTTCACTGAGCTTCTACACAGTCTTAAAATTCATGATTTCTTTCCTTGTAAATATCTGGATACATAAAGACAACAACAGAATGTTACCAAAGGAAGGAAGCAAGTGATTTACCAGATTCTCAGTTATGGAAGTTTCCAGTTCGATATGGAAAGTCTGATAGATTGAGTGTTGAAGAAAAATGGTATTCCATGTGTCCTCCCAAAAGATGCATGTAGAATAATAAAATAAACCCATAAAAAAGGAAAGGAGGTTTGATATTTAATTGATTTGCCCTTTGAGTGCCCATCTGCAACCAGCCTTTGGTTTATTTAGCATATTCAGTGGTTCTTGCCTATGCTATTATTTTCCTGTCTTTTGCAGAATTGGCAGGAATCTCTGACAGTAAGGCTAAAATACAGATCTGTCTAAATCTCTAAACATTTTTCCAGAAGGCACAATCTTGAGACAGAAACATTCTGCAATTCTAATTTGGGTTATTTGTTTGTACCACTGCTGGTCTGTCCGCATGGAACGTGCTCATATGAGGACACTGACCCAGGATTACATAAACATGGCTTTCTTCTTGTGGTTTTTCCAACACAAATCTGTATGTTTCAAGGTCAAAATGCTTAGCTAAGTGAATTTGCACTACATGACCAAAAAGTATGTGGACACTTTCTAATTTGGCTATTTAATCTATTACCTTTACTAGCAGGTGCATAAAATCAAGCATTTATTATACTTACTACATTACTAAATTGTGTTATATGTTTGTTTATATGCATCATTTGTAAGCTTTACAAGTATTTACATTGAGTTTACATTGATCTGTATAGCAAGAGTTAAAATGGTACTGTCTCTTTAAGAGTACCTGGCAGATCCTCAAACAATTAAGTGTTGGTTGGGTGCACATTAATGAGAGAAGTTGCTAGATGCTTTTTTACCTCGTCTGTGCAATCTATGATTATAATTAATGTTTCTTTTTACTTTTTGATCAACAATTGACTGTAAATAACAGAAAGGATGTTATGAAATGAAAATGGATTGTGGGGATCTCATATTTGGAAACACTTTACACGGAACGAGTCAAAACAAGTCACTTTACTCACATATTATGTTTTTACTTACATGTACACATATTTGTTGTACAAGTTATCAATTTCAAATCTACAATCTCTCAAGTTTTGCAACACTTTTTACCTTCCAACAGACATCCAACAGGAGCGTTTCACTGGTCTGTAGTCATAAAACGAAGAATGGTGTGAAAAAAGTCAGTGGAACAGTAAGCAAAATCAGCAATGACATCTTTAAATCCAATGCAAATTAACTTTGGCATATCACATACACAAAACAGTTTTCACTGGTGAGTGAAATCTGAATATTTACTAGTCAATGGCTAACAAAAGGAAAAACATTTAGTCACATTTTTTTAGTGCAAAATTTGGTCAAATATGCAATATTCACAATGTAGAGGGCTGCCCCAGCCTCTTACATTTTAATGCAATTAAATATATACAAAATAATGTGTTAAAATAATTACGTAATTAATCATGTCTGTATGTATATTCCATAATAACATTAAACATTATGTTGGGCAATTCGAGTTTAAAGTACATGTAACTTAATGTTTTATGTGCTGTGTCAGCAGAGGGCAGTCAGCGCACCTTAACATACTTCACACGCAGTACAGCCACAGAATGAGAGCCAGTCATACAGGACATGTTAATAGGTGGATGAAGCAGAACAGAATGCAGGGATTTCGAGACATGATTTTCCAAGTTTCAACTACTTTTAGCTTTGACACAAGATCCTAACGCAGCTCTTATAAAGCATAAAACCAGAGAGACACTCTAAAAGTGTCTGTCTTACGCATATGTACATAAGACAACAATTAAAAATAGCACAGATGGAAAGTAAGAATGTGTCCTGTGAAAGGACAGATTGACAAACTAAATTGCAACTTGTATTGCTGTTGACTGTAGGCTTATGTTCAATGATATGGGAATAAAACAACAATATATTGACTTATAAAGCCACTTTTTGTATTGTCTAATCAATGCTTTACTTGTCCGCCACTATAATGGAATATATTTTTATCTGAATATCTAAATTATTATATTTATTACATTACATTTATAATTATTTAAATGATTATGGATTATTTATATTTATTTATCTTTAATCAGGGACCTTTCTCAGCAAATATTGATATGTGATAAATCTGATTAAATAATCAGCATGTCGTATAATTAATTTGATTAAAAATTGTAATCGGTTTAACAGCCCTAATTGTAATTATTTAGTGCCATTGTTTGTGTGTTTAATACCATCACTGAACCATGGTATAGACAGACAGACAAATGATTCTCCATAGACATAAAGTAACAACTGGCCATTGCCAGGAGTTTTTGAGCTCAATTACACTGATGTTTATCTTTCAGCGGGGTGAGAATTCCCTGATGGTTGCAGTGATTAATTTGTTGGAGTCAAATGTGTCTGAGTATATGCTGGAGATCACCTCTCTAATGACAGTCTGCGAAGAGCAGTGACTCTGCATACTAATCACTGCAGTTTGGACTGGCCCTGCATATAGTCAACCTTATTATACATGTGTGTGTAAGTGTGTATGAAAGAGAGGCGGAGAGTTGTCATTTTAGTGATTGTAAGATTCATGTTTAGTAGCAGCACTGTTGAGATATGTTACATGGCACTAATGTGTATACTAAACAATGAATTTTCAAAGAGAGTTGGTGTTTGAGGTGATTTGAGAGACAGTGACCACTGGCAATCCAACAAAGTTGAGCAGAGTTACAATTTATGCAAATGAGCAACGATGTGACTTCCAATGAGATACACTTGGATACTGGAGTTGAGTAAAAATATCTGTGACCTCCAGTGATTTAATCTATGTCAGTGTGAAAACACCTTAAGGCAGTGTCATGCCAAATCACCCCTACAAACACTATTTCCATTGGACCTCATTAGCATGTTATTTTGTGTTGGATATCTTATTTCTATTAATATAACTAAATCTACAAATGAAACATTTCTCTTTCTTTGCATTTTCAGTTACGGTTAACATGCTAATCGCCAATGATGGAGAGTAACTTTTGAAAAGCAGCATCACTACTAACTTAGCTACATTTTTCAGTAGCTTGACAGTAGTTTTTATTTTCTCAATAGTTTAGATTTTCCAAAAACAAGCTACTTTCAAAAACAATAGCCGTGTAGCATCACAAAACATAGCATAACTGTTTATATCAACCTGCATATACACAGCTTCACAGTTGAGTGAGCTCAGGCAGTTATCAAAAGGGCTCAGTGCTCACCAATAACATCCTCTCTCTTTCATATGTAGCATTTTGAAGTCATGTACCAGATCAAAAATACGGCTCACCAATTGATTTATAAGTAGAACTGGGAGGTCCGATTCCATGGTTCAAGTAAATTATCCATTTCAAAACGAATTGTAAATGGCTGTATGGAGAAAGATGCTTTTTGCCATGACAACTCTCCAAAACATTTAGGGCTCTAATTTTGTGAGTGCGCAAAGTGCAGAGCAAAGTGCAAAGTCTGCGCACGTCTTATCCAATTTTTGTGAGCGCACTAATTCTAAGTGCATTTGTGCTTGCACAAAGTGAAAATGGGCAAGGGTGGAAAAGTTTGTGCTACTGTGGGTGGAGGTATGCAAACTAATGGTGTATTGTATGTAAATGAAGTGCCACAAAGTGCAATTTTCTTAAGAAATATGTAATTACGCTAAGGCGTTTCAATAGCACCTATTAACTTAGCGCAAAGTCCAAATTCCATTTCTGCATTTGCAGTTTGGAGATTTTACCAGCAGGTGGTAATACATTTCATGTCCAAATTCTAAAAGTACAGAACATCAAATTATGTCCCTTCAATCACTGATGAAAACATTTATGAGATTTGAGTTAAACTTTCTAGTGGTCTTGGTTTATTATTCCAATTATTATTATTTTTATTGTTATGTTTATATGTATTATTATTCTTGTATAGTTACAATTGTATAATTGTATATTTGTATGATTTAATTTTGACTAGTAATTTTCCACCTGTTGTCGTAGAGTGATTCACTGAAGAAAGGGCCGGTGGAAGAAGTTGGAGAGAGTAAAATGTTTGGATTTAGTATGATTTTTTTTACCACTTTGTTGTTTTAATTATATTTTTGTTTTCTTTGAAGTGTAATTTGAATTTAGAAATATTTATTTTAAAATGTTTTCATGTTTCATGTTTCAATAAATTAATAAAAGTTTTAAAAATCATAATCGATCTGTATAAGTGCACGCCGATACAATGAATGTCATACTTGCTGTGATTTGTTTCATCAGTAGATGAAAATGATTAATAATTATTATTTAATTTAACTGAGCATATATCCAAATTCTGACATGAATTACATTTTCCATGCATATAAAAGAAGTGTGTCGTTGTCATAGAAATATGCCTGACATTCATCAAGGATGCAGTTAATGCACAGTCTAATTAATTGCATACCAACTTCCAACTTCTTATGTTGGAAGTTAAAATAGCTGTGTAGCAGCCAACAAAGTTACGTTATTGGTAGAAATATTATTACATTATTGACTTTTATTACATTAAGAATGGAAAATGTATTACGTTATTGGCATTTATTACATTAATGGTAGTTATTACATTATTGGCTGCTTGAGGGAATTGACCATATAACAGGACACAGACGCTGGAATTACTGAAGAAGAACCTATGATGACCAAAACAATGATGTAACGTACAAAGAGGCTGAACGTGATTCACCGACATCATGCTGACAGATAAGGTAGCATAACTAAAATTACACAGTTATGATTGTTTTACTACAAACTTTGAGACTGCATATTATATTTGACTCTCCAGTGTTGGAACAGGACTATAAAAAAGTGTGGATATATGTCTTACTATGCGAGATTGTAGTTTGAAGTAATCACTATTCTTTGTATGATACATTGACTGCATTTATATGACAGCCTATGTCGGCGTTAACTAGCTAGCCAGATTTATCAATAGCTGTTAGCTCAATTTTCTTGGCAAAATCAGGCAAAAGCAGGTAAGCCCAGTCGTGCCTCTTTTCCTCTTTTTCTCCTCAGAAAAGAGTTAAATTTGTCAACCGACTGGGGCCACCAGTGTCTACTTCGGGGGGTGTCACTCTCAAGGGTAAGACACTGAGGAGACCACACCTCTGCTGCTCTGCAAATGTCTGTTAGAGAGGCACCACTGGTCAAGGCCCAGAAGGCCACCACACTCCAGGTAGAATGGGCTTACAGCCCTGCGGGAGGCGGCACGTACTGGGCGTGATATGCCATCGCTGTGGTGCCAATGACCCAGTGGGCGATCCTCTGCTTGGAGACAGCGCTTCCTTTCCGCTGTCCACAAAAGCAGACAAAGATCTGCTCAGAGACTCTAAAGCTCTGCATGCGATCCAAATAGATGCGTAAAGCGCAAACCGGTCGTGGGAACATTGAGCACATAGCCCGGTTGGGGTCTCAAGATCACATGAGAGTAGCCCGGACCAAACTCCAGGAACGTTTTGCTGGCAGAGAACGTATGCAGGTCTCCAACCCTCTTGATGGATGTGAGCGCAGTCAGGAGGGCAGTCTTTAAAGAGTGCCTTAAGCTCAGCTGACTCCAGGGGCTTAAAGGGGGCTCCCCGTAGACCCTGAAGAGGAGCGTGAGGTCTGAGAACCAAGTCTGGGTGGGCCAGTAGGGTGGTTCTATGACAACCTGCTCCTCGTCCTCCCTGACCTAGCACAGGGTAGGCTCTGTAAGTAGGCTCACTGGGGGAAATACATATTTGAATAGTCCAGAGGGCCAGATGTGCGCCAGCGCGTCTATACCGAGGCATGGCATACCACATACCAGTGGGAGGATTCCAGGGAAGTGAACTGGTCTACCTGCACCTTCCCAAATCGACTTCAAATCAGCTGGACCACCTGAGGGTGGAGTCTCCACTCTCCCCTGTGGGTAACCTGTCAAGACAGTGAGTCCGCTGCAGTGTTGAGGTCGCCCGGGATGTGAGTGGCTCGCAGTGACTTGAGGTGCTTCTGACTCCAGTGGAGGAGACAGCAGGCGAGTTGTGACATACAATGGGAGTGTAAACTGCCTTGACGGTTGATATATGACACTGTTGCCATGTTGTCTGTCCGAACCAACACATAATTGCCATGGATCAATGGCTGGAACCTCAGCAGGGAGAGCAGTATTGCCAACAACTCGAGGCAGTCGATATGCCAATGTAGCCACAGGCTACGAGCTCTTTGCATACAGCGCCACAGCCTGTCTTGAAGGTGTCCATCATAACCATGATGCAGCCTCTCCGATGCTGCGCTTGAGAGCTCATTACCTTCGCAGGCCATGAACAAGAGGTCAAACTTGCCCTGAGACGATCCGGTGGACTCATCCTAAAGCCCGATTGGGGCAAACGAGCATGCTGGGGAATGGGAGGTTTGTCTGGGAATGCCAGGCGGAGGTGGTCCCATTGAGGTCCCCAAATCGCCCCCAGTGCTAGCCGCGCTGGCCACATACCTGTAGGTAGAAGGACTGAGGCGGGGAGACGCTGGGGTGGCTTGCTTTCTTACGTAGGCAAGCCGCAACCGCAATGTTGCCATGGTTATGTTCTCGCAGTGAGGACATGACCCATCCACGAACGATGTCTCCACGTGGGCAGCGCCCATACACGAGTGACAGCAATCGTGTCCGTCAGAAGGCAAGAGATAACGACCGCAACCAGGAATAACACACAAACGGAAAGGCATCCTTAAAAAGACGCTTCCATGTGTGCCGCTCTTTTAGAATATACTCTTTCAGGATATACTCTTTTAGAATACACTCTATTAGAGTATACTCTTTTATGGTTCTGCCGAAGTGCCCAGGGGCGATCTCTGCAGTGCACCAGTGCAGAGGGGGGAGAAGCCGCTGAAATGCACCGTCAGATCCAGCAGAGGTGAATGGAAGCCATGGGAAATCTCAGAAAATCTGAATGAGCGGTCCTCATGCCAGCTCCTTTATACCTGTATGTTCGGGGGAGTGGCATGCAAATACCACTCGCCAATTCCCATTGGCATTTTATCAAAGTGTCTCGTGCTCCCAATAGTGACCTCTAGTGTCACTACATCAACACAACGTCGAGTTAGTGACAGATAGGGAACTATGAGTGTGATATGGTGTGAGGCTGTACTAAGCCCAAACCCTAATCCCAACCCTAAAACTACATGAATATAGTGTTGGTAGCACATCCTGATAGGTAGCATTTCTTTTCCGGAATTGATCTGCTATGCTGCTGCTGCTGAGTAACGGCTGTTTTACACGGCATGCTGAAACAGGACAGAAGCAGTTTGTATTTTTTTCAACGTACATATTAACAAATAAGTGTATTTATATTGGAAGCAGAAGCAGCACGTCAGCGCAAGGCAGAAGCAGCGCATGAGCAGCAGTCTATGTTTGTTGTACTGCTTAAGCTGAATTAGTCGTCATTTTAATTTTTCTAGTGCTTTTCACAACATACATCGTTTCAAAGCAGCTTTACAGAAAATCATGCATTAAGAGAAAATGAAACTGTATTATCTAATTAAAGTCTTAAGAGTCATCAGTGAGTAGTTTGATTAAAATTATTGTAAATTGCATATAAAAATAAATAATTAAATAATTAATTAATAATTGTATTTAGAACCCCAGTGACCAAGCAGAAGGTGACTGTGGCATGGAACACAAAACTCTTTTACAAACTCTAACACAAAAAAATGTTGGTTAATGGAGAAAAATAACCTTGGGAGAAAGCAGGCTCACTGTGAGGGTCAGTTTATTAAGATGACATCATTAAGATGAGCTGACCAAAAAAAGTAGATATTCCACAGATTAAGCATATATTTGTAGCCTAATGTGTTTTTATTTTAATTACAGGTCTTAGAAAAAATTTATTAGTTTTTTTTAATTAAAAGACACAAAAACAAAAATGTAATTATTTTAATTATTTAGCTTTAGCAGACATTCGGTTTTGTCATTTAAAACTACAGTTTACTGCAAGTCATAGCCTTAAACAATATAAAACTGCCCTTTTTATATACTATTACATTGAGAGCAGGTTTAAAGGGTTAACAGTAATACTCATATAAAGCTGAGTGTGCTACCATCTGTAAACAAATGAATGTGACATAAAAAGGCTGGAAAGCTTGTGTTCCTTGGTACTAATGGAGATCACCTGCAGTTCACCTGAGAGTGGTTTATGTGAAGTTACTTCCCTTTCTAAGCTAAACACAGTTGACTCTCATTTTCTAACAAGAGAGCCGATGAACACACATAACTTACCTCAGTCTTGTACTGAAATGTACCCCCCACCCCCCCTCAAAAATCTAAACAAGCAAGTACAGCCCCCATCCCCCATTATTTATATCATGATCAATGGAAACATGTAAATGCTTCATTGCTTCATTTTGTTGGCTGTCACTACATTAAATAATTCTTCAAGACTGCACTAGATAACATCATGTAAATAAGATTTCATGATGATCAAGCTTGTAAAACTTATCAATAACTCCTGAAAGCCAAAACTTCATAACTTTTTTTCTGAATAGAGAAACACTGCTGGTGTAAAACCACACGCGTTGTTTGCTGCTAAATTGTCGTGCCGCAGTGCTTCAGTTCGGCTCACGCACTGCTTTGGCATGTGATGTAAAAAAGGTGTAAGTTTGGAGACTTGCTACTGCTAGAACAAACACAGACATCCTGGGTTAATCATGTAGATATGATGCTGTTGCACAATTAGAAAAACACAATACATGCTGCATCAAGTATATATGATATGCTGCTGCAAAATTAGACATAGACATAAATACAATCCCCTCCATAGCAGATCTAGACATGTGAGGCTTGGGAGGTGGAGGGTTTAAGAGAAAACACTTGTAGCACACTGCAGTGAAACCAGCTTACTTGCAAGCTGAGCAAATTTCAAGTTTAGAAAAATAAAAAGTATGCAAGTTGATTGGCTACCCAATTACACATCAAGGTATACACAAGGTATCATCATCAGCTCATACCATGCGAGCCAATTGGCTTGACATATCACATGTGAGCGAGTTGATTGGCAATCAGTTAACAAGTTTAAAGAACCTATCAGCTTGCGCTATTCATAATTGCATGCCTGAACTTAGTAATTTCAGTCATGACAACTCTTGGAAAGATTAAGCATGCTAATGTGGGTATGATATATTGTGACAGTGAGGAGGGCGGAGCCGGGTGGTGATTCTACACACCCGGTCCCTTATCAGGCTAATCAAGCCTCCGAGAGGGATAAAGGCCGACTGCAGACCACCACTGAGTGTATGCTTGTTAGGTGTGCCTTGGCATGCTTGGCTGAATGGCATACCGCTAAATGTATATGTGTGTCTATGTCTGCTTAGCCAAAAGTCTGAAATGGCTAGTGACCTGACTAATAATGTGTATTTGGATTAGTAAAGACCAGAGTGTATCTAACTAGTGACTTAGCCTAGCTATGTGATGATTTATTGAAACTAATTTCCTAAGGTAGCAATCTGTGCTAGTGCCTGATTTGACTATGGCTTACCTTGATAAAGGCATGCTTCTATGTGACATGGCCAAAAGCAGACCTTATTGTGCAAGTTCATTGAAGAAAAATCCCCAGCAACCACCTGAGAAAAATAGCATTTACAGAGAATACTCTGGCAGTGTGTTTTTGTAAAACTGGCTTACTTGCAAACTGAGCAAATGTAAATGTTAACTATATTACATGTCATTTGACCTATTAGCTTACAACAGATTGGCTTGACATATCACATGTGAACAAGCTGATTGGCTAACAGATAACAAGTTCAAAGGAGTTTCATGGCATCTACAGGCAGGGGGTTAATTGGCCATGCTAACAAGCAACATCTTGATCCCCTTCATGCAAAGAAAGCTTTTATGCAGCATTGGATCTTTACATAAAATTTGGAGGCAGCATAGAATCTCAGAGTCGATTTAACTCTGCAGTCTATAGATACCTATAGACTGGTGGATTATCTGAAAATATCTCATTACAATCAACCTCCAATTTCGTCATACAGCATATGAGGTTGAAAAATCATTACTTATAGTATTAATTATTGCATTTTGGACTATGCCCCCATCTCCAGTATTTTTCATCATATGCTACACTCGATGGAACTGTGGAGAAAGCAATCTTTCATACGACCACACACCTGCCGCAGCTGCAAGTGTCAACACAAGAAAAAAAAATAAACCTGCTTGGCATTTTCTGCTGTCTCCTAAGCAACCTTACTGAGATGGCAGCCTTCAGAAGGTGAATACCCCTGGGAACAGAACACATTGCTTCCTCCTCCTCTGAGCTTGTAATAGAACTGCAGCAGCTGTTTTCCCTTTTGATTACTTCAATACCTGTGCTTTATCAACCCTGCTGTGTCTGTGCAACAGAACAGCTTGCTTTGTTACAAATCAGATTGTTAAAGTTAGAATGGTGGCTACATTTAATAAGTGCCAGTATCTTGATCAATTTATTCTTTCATTTTGCACCATAGCATTTTACTATATATTCTTCAGTACACTTTAAAGTTAGAGCTGAAGTATGTAATTTCTGTGACACTAGCTCCACCGAACAGAATTGCACAAATAAACAATGTATTCAATACAGCTTTCTGAATACGCCCCTCACCTGCAATTGTTCAAACTGTCAGATAGTCCCACCCCAACTCACACCATTGGTTGAGTAACATTGCTGTGGCGGATCTATGCGGTCACTCAAAACAAACACATACATTTTTATAGCACCACAAAGACACAGTGTTTACAGTTTTCGAGAAAATGTACCTATGAATGGCTTACTTATTGTTGTCTCTGCAGATTAAGCAGGGATAAAAGAAAGTATTTCAACACTGAAAAAGTTACATACATTAGCTTTAAAATGAAATGCATTCACAAACCATTTTACTTTCATAATGATGTATTTCCAAGTGAAATTAGATATTCAATGAAAGAGAGAAAGAGAAAAAAGAACTGATTGTATTGTAAAAGTTTGTGTTATATACCTAAGGAATGTAATTTAAGGGGCGTAACAAGTTATAATGTTTGATGTCAGATTAAAAAGAAATGTTCTTTGTCTTCTGTGTGATGAATCATGCATAATAGGACCACAAATGTATATCAAGAATATAAAGAGGTCAATTTAAATTTCATATTGACATTAAAAGTGCCATTTTCGTCACTATTTTTAGTCCAATTGAGGTCATAATTTAGTTTTGCATGATCAATTTTCACGCTCTCTCTGACCCTAAACAGGCTGCTTTGCTACAATACCTTTAAGACTTCTTTATGTAAATGACCCCTGTTATGATTGGCTAACCTCTCTGTAGCAGTGTTTCTCACCTTGACGTCATCATCGTGGGCCAATTTACTTAACAGACAATTTGTACATGAGGGCAGTCTTACCTTAGTTAAAGCGCTTGATTGTAATGCCATAAATTAATTTTAAAACAATTTTTGCAGTTACATATCTATAAATGGTCTGAATGGACTGGGTTGAAAACTTTAAATAATGAGCATTAGAGTATGTCTGCATAGTAAATCAAAGTCTTACATTTTAAGAGTGTAGGAAAAATATGGTTTCCATGATATCGCCCCTTTAATAATTTTAAAGATAATTTAATTTTCATCTTGTCCAGGGTATGTGGAGGCACACTGCTTGTTGAATTCTGGCATAAATATCTAGTGTGAGAACTCTTCCTGGGAGTTACTTGTACAGTCTGCTGCAGATTTCTTGGCAAATACCCTATAACAACTTTAAATGTGCAGAGAGTATCTGATAACTATGTGACCGCTCACTGTGTACAGTCTTGCATTTCCTGTCATTACTGGGGTCCTAGGGAAACTAGTGGAAATGTCGAAGTAAGGTGTGAAAACTTTGGCAGAGGCTGTGACACAGAAGGACTCTTATTAGAAGAAGGAATATCAACACTATAGACTGACATGTACAGTAAGGTGCCACAAACTCAGCAGAAGATGCTGTAAGAATGATATGGGGACTTATCCTACAGTACGCTTTTGCACATGAGGATCAATAGTTTCTCTTAGCCGTTTAGAGGGGCATTTGTAGCTCCTACACCAGGGTTGGTATTTTTTGGGAAAAGAAGAACCGTGGGAGGTGCTGCAGCCTGTGATTGGTCAAGCACGTACTGTATGTATGTCTACATAGTATTTCAAGGCACTAAGAAATGTGCAATCTCATAAATTTAAAAACAAACAAACAAACTAAAATGCAATTAAAGGGATAGTTCATCCACAAATTAAATTCTGCCATCATTTACTCATTTACCCTCAAGTCATGCCAAACTGAAACTCTTTTACATACAATAAGTGAAAGGGCACTAATGCATTTGAGCTCCAAAAGTGACCAAAGACAGCACCATAAAAGCAATCCATATTCCAATTGTTCTGAAGCAGTGTGATAGCTTTCTGTGAAGAACAGAACTAAATTTAACATTATTTACTGAAAACCATGACCTCCACCGTGAAACTCAAATCTTATTCGCACTTGTATGTCCCATTCGGTTACAAGACACTTGAGAAACATTGATGCCCAGTGTTGGGTACTCAAAAAAGTAATCCTTTACAAATTACTAGACTTTAATTAATTTGATTAAAATATTGAATGCATTTTCCAATTTTAGAATAGCTCTTACAAAACAAAGCCAGATGGGACTTGTGACTAAAATAAAGTACTTTGCTTTCTTTGTGAATTGGAATTTTACCACAGAATTACCTCTTAACTATCATGTAGCTGCCAAACAGGATATATGGCACTGATGAGGGACTTCTGCACAGCTTGTTGGAGTTCTCCAGTGGACAGTCTGTCTGTGCTCAAAGTTCAAATTATTGTCAGTGTCAGCACTAAAAGCAGAACAAGACGTTGGTCATTTTCAGAATGTTATTCTACCATTCTACTCTTACTATTTCTGGTCATTTACGGAATGGCATACTACCATTCTAGTCTTCCTGGTTCTTTTTTACATAGACATAAAAAAAGCAGTAAGTGTAGTATGGGTAGGATGCCATTCCGGACACGATCACTGTCTGCAGTGCTTTTCATGTGGAGTTCAGAGCGGAGCTCCCACAAATAATGCACTTCACCTTTAAAAAATCCCCATAAAACTTGGAATATATCACATGATTCATATGAACTATTTTTATGATACCTTTATAGTGCTTTTTTGTAATTTTTGCTCAACAGCACACATCCTCACTCATTTTCATTACTAGGAAATGAGCAGCATTAATGTCTAGGTTACGGATGTAATCTCCGTTCCCTGATGGAGGGAATGAGACGTTGTGTCAAAGAAGCGACAATAGGGGTCTCTCTTGAGCACCTTTTGCATCTCTGATCTATGAGAAAAGGCCAATGAGAAATTGGCAGACAGAATTGGCTTGTCCCGCCCACGGGTTTAACGGGAGGGAAATGCATCTGTTTCATTCAGGATTTTTCTGAGGAGCCGAGAATGGTTTGGCCGCAACAGTGACTTGGTTCAGCGACGTGGCCGGGAGGACACAACTTCTCGTTCCCTCGAGGTTACATCTGTAATCTAGACATTCCCCGTCTGTCGCTCACCCATTGGGAGGGAGGAGTTGCTACAGACACGACGACCAGGGGCCAGTGGGAACTGCCCAAGGGAGACGCGGGTCCGCATGCAAGGGGACCGTACTGTGGAAAATACACACGGGGGGAAGTCCACGTAGGAGCCCGACCTGTGGAGCACCTATTCCAGTACAGGGTAGATTGAGTACCCGCATTGGATTTGGTCGGCGAATTCCTCTGCTAAATTACCGGACCAGACGGCTAGGGAGGAGTCATCCAGGGAGCCAAGTTTGTGGGATCTCCTGAGATAAGTGCGCACGATTTTACCTCAGCAGAGGGAAAGGGTGCTAGGTGCAAGCGATCCACCTGGTCAGTTTGTCAGCGTGTTACCGAATTCTACCGGCTCGGATCTGAGAAAACATGGTACAAAACCGACTCAACCCTGATATTGTAAAATCTCACAAAGGTATTGGGTGTTGCCTAACCTGCTGCTCTGCATATGTCTGGTAGGGAGGTGCCCCTGGCCAGTGCCCATGAGGACGCATCACTTCTTGTTGAGTGTGCTCGGACCCGCAAGGGGGGGGGACACGGCCTGTGTGTGATAGGCCACCCAGTGGGAAAGCCTCTGTTTGGAGACAGCATTCACTTTCCGCTGTCCGCCAAAGCAGACAAAGAGCTGCTCAGAAGGTCTAAAGCTTTGCGTGCGGTCCAAGTAGATACGCAAAGCACGTACCGGACACAGCAACGAAGGGGCTGGGGCAGCCCTCCTCCCGGGGCAGCGCTTGCAGGTTCACTACCTGGTCCCTGAAGGGAGTGGTAGGAACCTTGGGCACGTAGCCCGGTCGCAGTCTTAGGATCACATGAGTGTCTGCCGGACTAAACTCCAGGCAAGTGTCACTGACACCAACCCTCTTGATGGAGGCGAGTGCAATCAGGAGGGCTGTCTTCAGGGAGAGGGCCCTGAGTCCGACTGTTTCTAGAGGCTCGAAGGGGGGGTCTCTGAAGGCCCGAGAGGACCACTGAGAGATCCCAGGAGGGGAACAGGCTTGGCCAGGAGGGATTTAACCTCCGGGTGCCTCTTAGCAACATGATAATTAAGTCATTAAATTAACTAACAAAGACTTGCCGCCAACTGTGTCGTGGTGGGCCGCGATAGCAGCTACATACACCTTCAAGGTGGAAGGGGACAGCCTCCCCTCCAACCTCTCCTGCAGGAATGAGAGCACTGACTTAACTGCGCACCTCTGTGGGTCTTCAGCCCGGGAAGAACATCAATTCTTGAACAAGCGCCACTTCAGAGCGTAAAGTTGCCTGGTATGTCTACGACGGCAGGTGGTAGATCAGCTAGATCTTCCGCATCCCGTCCAGGGGCCAGACATGGAGGTTCCAGAGGTCTGGGTGCGGATGCCAGAGTGTACCCCATCCCTGAGAAAGAAGGTTCGCTCTCGTCACATGTTGCAACTCGCCCGCCATCTCCTATTTGGAGTCAACACTGGCTGAGGTCGCAGCACACCACTCATATCCTGGGCAACCTAAACAACACAGCGGATGCACTGTCACGACAGGTTATGCTCGGCGGAGAGTGGAGACTCCACCCTCAGGTGGTCCAGCTGATTTGGGCTTGGTTTGGCGTGTTTGTAAACAGCGGGTCGGCATTGAGGAATTTGAAGTCCGGTTTTCGGTGTGTAATTGTAGAACCAATATCCAGAAGCGTTTGTCTGTTGTATACAATAAGGCAGACAACATCCAAGACAAAAAACAGAAAACTGTAAACAAAACAAACAATAAACTGCAGTGTTGTATTGGACCTCGCAACGCAACAGCCATACTCGGCGCCATCTTGAGTCGAACCCAAGATGTATATCCTGTATATAGATTTCTTTGGGGAACATTTTCTATATATACATCTTAAAGGTGGAGTAAGGGATTCATAAGAAAGACTGTTGATATTTGAACTCAACAGCCAAACAAACTCACCTCTCTCTTCAGTGCTCCTTCAGAAGCTCTGCGCCCCAAATTCTTGCACACAAGTGTTGGCCTCGACTGACTCTGACCGGTCTGGCCCGGGTGAACTTACCAGCCCCACCATTGCCCCTGGGCCAGCGCATGGTGAGTGTAACATCGCCGGGTGCCCTCTGGTCCTCGGCACCCACATGGTCAATAAAAGAGCAGTTTCCTCATTCACTGTGTTATCGCGCTCGCGACGGCCAAGCGCTGGAAGTCTTCTGGGCATGATAAATCCCCAGCCTTTGTCTAGGCTGCCCGGCCGCGGAAACGCAGAAGGAAAAGGGGAAAAAGAGCCGCCGATCTCATCAGAGTAAGACGTCGCACAAATCGACCCCCGCTACCCAGTATACTACTGGCAAATGTTCAGTCTCTGGACAACAAGCTCTGCGAGCTGAGAGCGTGGATCTCTTTCCAATGAGAGACGAGAGATTGCTGTGTTATCTGCCTTACAGAAACCTGGCTGGCTGCGGAGATTCCAGACTCGGCCATCGAACCTGCGGGTATCTCCGTGCACAGAGCGGACAGAGCGAAAGACCTCTCAGGTAAAAGCAGAGGTGGTGGTGTATGTTTTATGATCAACAAATAATGGTGTGATCAGAGGAACGTACATTTTATCAAGTCTTTCTGCTCTCCTGATCTGGAAGATCTCATGCTTCTGTGTCGACCATTCTGGCTACCGAGGGAATTCACAGCGGTCATTATCACAGCTGTGTACATCCCCCACAAGCCGACACAGACCGGGCACTCAGGGAACTGTATGGGAGTATAAGTGAGCAGGAAACCGCTCACCCTGAGGCCACGTTCATTGTTACCGGGGACTTTAACAAAGCCAATTTTAAAACAATCGCTCCAAAATACCACCAACACATCAACTTCAACACACGAGGGGACTGGGTTTTGGATCATTGCTATTCTCCTTTCCGGGATGGCTACAAATCCCTCCCCTGCCCACCATTTGGCAAATCAGACCACTCTTCTGTTCTGCTTCTGCCCGCTTACAGGCAGAAACTGAAATGGGAAGCACCCACCCTCAGAACAATCCAGTGCTGGTCGGACCAATCAGACTCTGCCCTACAAGACTGTTTTGATCACGTGGATTGGGATATGTTCCGGTGGAGGCCTGACATGTGGCCTTGTAAGCCTTCGTCATTAATGAGGAAGAGAACTTGCAGACCATGGAAGGGAGATTTAGCATGCAAGCATAAATGCACCGCTATGGCGCTCAACCTGGGGAAGCTCGACATATCCCTTAGCCTCTCCGCAGTTGAGGGAATTTAGGATGGATGAGCTGGCGAAGCGTGTATGGGCAGAAAAGGTGCTTTCCACAGCTTTGTTAGATCTTTGTGCTCTTGCCCAGAAACCAATCATCCAGCTGCAAATGCTCAGGGCAGGGTGGAGGGTTCCAATTTAGCCCAATGTTTGTAGGCGGGAGCTCAGAAGATTTGTCTGCTTCCGACAGCAGAAGCCCACCCTTCGTTGCTGTGACCGATAACTCATCCTCGTCACGAGACATTAAATCCACCTGCATCACTCAATAGCTCCTCTAGGTAGAACGAGCATGCTGGG
This sequence comes from Moxostoma hubbsi, assembly GCA_032164185.1. NCBI lineage: Eukaryota > Metazoa > Chordata > Actinopteri > Cypriniformes > Catostomidae > Moxostoma > Moxostoma hubbsi. The sequence continues at coordinate 14,201,591 of JAVLUX010000013.1, read as the reverse complement.
GGATGGGAGGTCTGCGGGGGTTGAGGCGGCAGAAGAACTCCCATGTACTCATCCAGATCACCCGCGGCGCTCGCCGACCCTGGGCAATATTTTGATTTCCTTGGTGAATTTGCAAATTTTCTGATCTAGTAGTTACTGTGGATAGAGCTTTAAATGTATGTGACTTCAACATTCACATATATAATGAAAATGACACATTGGGATTAAGGATGGGCATTTTGTCTACTCGAGTACACAAACTAATTACTCAAGCACTCATTGAGTACTCAAGGGGCAATTGCATGTTCATAACTGTATATATAATAACATGTCTGACAAACGTCTATGGTTGTTGCATTGCGTCTTGTTGTCCCAGTGTATCATCTATTCATTATTATAGGCTGTTATAAAATAGTATGTTACAAAATGTACAAAAGATTGCAGAATCAAAACATAATGCATCATATTTTGTCATTATGTGAAGATTCCACGTCCAAGAATGTGCACAACACGCGTCTGTCTGTTCTTCCTTCAGGTTACCGTAGTAATCTTAGGAAGTGCGCACCAATTTTTTTAGTTGCTGTCTGAACAGTATATTTTCAAACAACAGGAGATGCCATAACCATTGTGTTTTAATATGCATGATAAGTTGAAGTTCAGTTTTGAAGATGCTGCATTGTCTTCAATTTAACTACGCTCTAGCTGTTTGAAACACTCACCTGCTTTACACTGCCATACGCGCCTGGTGTTTATGTGTAAGTGTGCGTGTGTGTGTATGTGTGTCCCCAAATGTTCGCTCTTGTGAGGAAAGCCGCGATGTTCTGTATTGTTGTTGCTGTGATTCATGAAGCCTTCCATTCAACTCAGAGAGTCTGAATTTCCACCTTTCAACTGAGCAAAGTGAAACGGAATGACAATTTATATTAGATATCTAACTTGGAAACTCGAGCGGAAATCTTCCTTCATTTCATCGAGATGCAGGTGTTACATCACGCAGGGTAGGGAGGTTTACAGTCAGTGACAAACATTTAATTTTATTAAATAATATCTTTAACGAGTCAAAGTTCTTACATTAAATGATAATAAAGTATGTTTAGCAAACGTATTACAGAGACAGGTTTTCAAAACAAGGTTAATTACACTCTCTTTGTTTTTAATATTAGCATTGCAGCATCGTACCAGTTAGTTTGCCATGAGAAATCTCTGATAATCAATGTACCCCTCAAGTCAAAATGTAAATCAATCTCAAAATAAAAAATAAGCTTCCTCTTTGACATGTTTGTGTAATGGTACCCCTCAAAGTCAAAATGTAAATCAATCTCAAAATAAAAAATAAGCTTCCTCTTTGACATGTTTGTGTAAGGTAATTGTCACAGGATTTAGAATTAAGTGAAAAGTCACATCACGTGTGATCACTATCGATCATCGTTTTCATGATCGATCATTGCTGCCACGTCCGAGTACCCGAATCCTTGAGTACTCGTGCTCATCCCTAATTATCCAAAACCCTGGGATTAGCATTTATTGATATTCTCAACTCTCTTGGAGTCAGACAAAATGTGACAGGACCAACCCATCACCATAATCATTCACTAGATTTAATTCTGTGTTATGGAGTTGATGTTAATACTATAGAATTAGTAAATCAGATTGATAACATCTCAGATCATTATCTCATCTTTGTATGTTGCAATCAGCTAATGTTACTCATGCTATCATTCAGGTTAAACTTACTTTCGACCGCTAGCTTCACTAATAATCTTCCAGATATATCTCATATACTCAGTAAGACACAAAATCTAGAAGAACTTGATGTAATAACAGAAAATATAAATACATTATTCTCTAGTGCTCTTGATGGCGTTGCCCCGCTTTGATTAAAGAAAATTAAAGAAAAAAGGCCTGCATCATGGTACACTGATCACACTCATGCTGTCACGAGAGCAGCTCGGAAAATGGAGCACAAGTGGAAGAATACAAAATTAGAGGTATTTCGCGGTGCATGGAAGGATAGTGTCTGTAGCTACAGACAGGCATTAAAAGCTGCCAAGTCAGCATATTTTAGCAAACGCATAGAAAATAACCACAACAATCCTATGTGTAGGGATGAAATGGTTACCGGTAAAAATTCTCGATGGATAGTATTAACATTTTAAATTTTAATTATCATTAAAACTGTGTTTGATTACCACGCTTGAAAACTTCATGGTAAATACTGTTCAGCATCAACCAAAGTGCAGCGTGGGATTTGTTTTGTGTGAAAACATGACGGAAGGCAGTGACAGCACTCGGGAGATTTTTCAGCCTTCTAGAGGGCCAAATCTGAAGTGTGGTCATATTTTGGGTTTTACAAGAGTGCTGTGGGAAACTTAATCAAAGATGGTCACCCTGTCTGCAGAACATGCAAAAAAAGAGTTGTGAATGGGGGCAATACTTCAAATAGTTTGAGGCATCTTCGTGGCCACCACCCACTACTTTAGAGCGAATGCAAGGTAAGATAACTTTTAGCTCAATGCATGATGTGGGGACTTCGGAATGGGGGAAAAGTCATGGTTTGTCTGTCTACCTTGCTAATAGCTTGTCAATAATGTAAACTAAATCTTTCACTGTGACCTACTTTTGTAAAAACACTACACGTGTTGTTCTGATGCTGTATGTGTTGTGTGTCTACAGACTCTATTCACCCACTGCACATGATAACACCTTATGTAGTCTAGTCACCCAACCAACATATTTTGTTCATTTAAAATCCGGCAGTCCTCAACTTGGTTGTAAAAGTGTTCCATTAGGAGAAACACTATAGACTCCTATACAAGACCACTGTATTTATTTCAGTTGTTGGGCTCACTGTAATTACCATAGTCTTCTTCTTAAGACTCATTTGTATTTATGTACATTTTGCATGGGGTCATTGCATATACTCCTGTAGCGTATTTAGGGGTTTCAATGAAAGTTCACTAACTGGTTAGTTTGGCGGTGTTGTGTTATGCTATTAGCTTAGCTGTACTGTGTTTACAATATGGACTTCCCGTGAACTTTCAGCGCCATAGCAACCAACACCAGGGATTGGTGATCTGGGTCAACACTAATGAAAACAGTTTCATCGATGCCTATGTACGTCAGCGAGTTCCACAGTACACAAACTAACAGTAATCAGTTAAAGTGCCCAGATTCTCACACCAATATATGTAGCAAATTTGGTATGATAAATGTTCACTGCATGGGTTATAGTGTCATGTACATTACCATTATTTGTAGGGAAATGTGTGAAATGTGTAAGAATGTGTGAGCTAGGAATTAAATTAAACAGTCCTATCTCTACATTACTATGTAAGGAAATGTATAATGGAATCAGTTGTGTTTGACAACAGTTATAATTTAGATTGACAAATAACTAGATTATTTGACTGATTAAATTCTCCACCATTAAAATTGTAATTCAACGTCTCGCTGTATCAGCTCATAATTTCTACTGTAGGAAATTAGCTTTAATAAGAGAATTATGATTAATTCTCTTATTGGAATGTTATTCTCATGGCTTATTGACAATAATATTACAGATATATGTATAGATTTGAAACGAAATATTTTAGAAATAGGGATGAGATTATTTATCAAAATATACCACAGTCAACATATCATTAAAAGGAAAACATTAATAATAACTTGTTACATTAATTATGGATCGGTTAATAGAATCAATTTAAGGTAGCTGAATTAACATTACAATCAATTTATCTGTTCATCCAGCAAACTCAGTATTGATTGTCTATCAATTCTCAGAAAGGGTATTTTTCGTGGCCACACAAAAATAACATTTTCTTAGCATGGAGCTGAGATGGAATCATTACATTTACATTGATTTACAAGCAGACGAGAATCAGCTCACAGGATGTACACAAAAATGTATTTACCTAAAATACGAACACATAACTAATCTGAACAAAAACATACACATGATACACTCATACATGTGAAAGGGAAAAGTACAAATAAAATGAAACCGGAACAGAATAGGGGAAATGCAGTTATGTAAAGAGTCATTTTGACCATCTGAGAGAACCATCAAGCTCTTAAAAGCACCTTTTGTTACAAAGGGGTTTACCTCTTATACTAAACATAGGTTCAGTTAGCTACTGGTACAATACTTGCAATTACCTTGGCTGTTTAGAGAGCCCGGATGCAGTCGAAGGAGAACGAGATGGTGGCGCGGTAGCACGCAGCAGCCACTCCGGATCCAAAATTTTATTTTAAAATGATTTTTGTCACTTAGCCCGACTTTTACGGCAAATGGACATCGGAGAAACCGGTGTTCGTGTCTACCATCGACAACTTCAAACTTCGCTGTCATAGGTCATGAAGAGCTAACAAAACATCAAAAGCCACAACATGTATGTTAGATCCAATACCAACTAAGCTCTTAAAGAGGTATTCCCTGTAATCTCAAAACCTCATCTTAATATTACTAACTCCTCGCTATCCTTAGGACAGTTCCCAAGAAACTTTAAAATGGCAGTTAACAGCCTTTTATTAATAAGCCACAGCTTGATCCTGGAGGATTGGCTAATTACAGTAAAGACTGATTTTGGGGCCTGGGTAGCTCAGTTTTAAAAACTCCAGCCAGGTCTACTAAGCAACCAAACTGGCCCGGTTGCTAGGGCAAAGAGTGGGCAAAGAAACACAGACTTTGGACAACAGATAATTGGAAAAGAGTGTTATAGATCTTAACCCCATTGATATTTTGTGGGATCAGCTAGACTGAAAGGTGCGTGAGAAGTGCCCAACAAGACCGTCACATCAATGGCAAGTGCTACATGAAGCATGGGGTGAAATGTCATCTGAGTATCTGGTCAAACTGACAGCTAAAGCTGTCATTGCTAGTAGTTTAAGAAGTTCTGAATTTTTTTTCAAATTGTCATATTAATTTGCACATTATTAATGTCCTGACTATATATTGCGATCAGTTGAATGCCACTTTGGTGAATTAAGGTACCAATTTCTTGGCATAAGAGCAAAATCTGTACATTATTCTAAACTTTTGGCTACAAGGACATTTCTGGCCATCCAATCTTTGATTTCATTGATACACTTGTGAAATTCTGTCGGGTTTCAATGAAATATAAAGCCAGATATCTTCTGCATAACAGTGGAAACTTATTCCATGATTCATGATAATATCTCCCAAAGGAAGCATATATAAGGAGAAAAGTAGAGGCCCTAAAACTGATCCCTGTTGCACTCCATACTTTTGTCTGATATGTCAATTCCTCATTTAAATTGAAAAAGTGGTAGCGGTCTGCTAAATAGGACCTAAGCCATACTAATGCAAGTCCAAAAATGCCATCATAATTCCCAAGCCTATTCAAGAGAATGTTGTGATCTATGGTGTCGAAGGCAGCACTAAAATCTAAAAGCACTAGAAGAGAATTGCAGCTGCGATCAGATGATAAGAGCAAGTAATTTGTAACTATGATAAGTGCAGTCTCTGTACTGTGGTGGGGCCTAAATCCTGACTTAAATTGTTCATATATACTACCTCTCTGAAGAAATGAACATAGATGGGAGGACACAACCTTTTCTAGTATTTTTACATAAATGGGAGATTTGAAACCAGTCTATAATTTTTTTCTCCCAATTTGGAATGCCCAATTCCCAATGTGCTTTTAAGTCCTCGTGGTTACGTAGTGATTTGCCTCAATCCGGGTGGCGGAGGACGAAACGCGCATCTAATCACGTGGCTTGTTGAGCGCATTGCCATGGAGACATAGCAAATGTGGAGGCTTCACGCCATCCACTGCGGCATTCATGCTCAACTCACCATGCACCCCACCAAGAACAAACCACATTATAGCGACCACGAGGTGGTTACCCCATGTAACACTACACTCCCTAGCAACCGGGCCAGTTTGGTTGCTTAGGACAGTGATTCCCAACCCCCGGTCCCCGGACCGGTGCCGGTCCGTGGACCCGTTAGTACCGGGCCTTGAAATATTCACAGAATAATTTTTTATTTTTTTTATAATAATAATAATTGTCTTTTTTAAATGCTTTTTAAAGTGATATGAGCCTTACATGTCATGTTATTTAATCCAAAACATAAACAATAAATAGATTAAAATGTGTTTCTTTGAGCGCCTTGCGATTGCTTAGCAACGCGTCGTATCTGAACGGACTGCAAAAAAAGCGCGGTGCACCTGAAGTGACAGAGAATTATGTGGAGAGATGAGCGGGCCTCAGCAAACTTCAATGGCTAATTTCATTGTGGACAGTTCTGGTAAAAGGAAAGGCGATGACCAACTCGAAAATAGCGAGAGAGAGAGAGAGAGAGAAAAAAAGTCAAGCTTCAATCGTAAATACGATACCTCATACATTAGGTATGGATTTACGACAACAGGCGATTCCGTGGCGCCAAATCCGTTGTGTGTTATTTGTGGTGATAAACTCTGCAATGAAGCAATGAAGCCGTCAAAACTTCAGCGGCACTTAAACACCAAACACCCAACTCTCAAAGACAAAACGGAGGAGTTTTTCGAAAGAAAGAAACGTGAGTTGGACGCTCAGCGGCAAGATTTGATATCCTCAACATCAGTAAACTTAGCTGCAACTAAGGCGTCATATCTGGTTGCTCACCGAATAGCTAAAGCTAAAAAAAAAAAACTTGCCACCATATTAATTTATTTCATTTTAAAACAAAAAATTTATTTAAAATAAAGTTTTCGAAATGGATGACTTGGACTGAATTATTAAGAAAAGCAGCCAATTAGTGTCCATCAGAGATGGGAACTCCTTCAACACTGTTAGAAAGCATCCCAGGGTGATACTTCGAGAAGTTGGTTGAGAAAATGTCAAGAGTACATGTCAAATTCTAGGCAAAGGTTTGCCACTTTGAAGATGCTAATATGTAACACAGTTTTGATTGATTTTGATTTTTTTTTTTTTGTCACAACATAATTCCCATTGTTCCTCTATTATTCCATAGTTTTAATGACATTACTATTATTCTAAAATGTGAAAAACATTTTTTATAATAAACAATAAGTGATCCTAAACTTTTGATCAGTAGTGTATATATACGTATATATACCCCCTGGTCATTACTGATGTAAAAAACAGCACTATCACTATTTGAAAAAAGTCATTTTTTATCGAATCTAGACAGACCCCATTTCCAGCAGCCATCACTCCAACACTTGCCATTATATCAAACAGTTGAAAACTATTTGGTTCATTAAAATTTAATTTAACTGTTTTACACAGTGATATGTTCCAAATCCAAACGATGCATCTTAAAATTGAGGCATTAAAATTGACAACTGGTCCCTGGAATTTTTTTTATGAATATGCTGGTCCCTGGCACAAAAAAGGTTGGGAACCCCTGGCTTAGGAGACCTGGCTGGAGTTTTTAACACTTAGCTACCCAGGCCCCAAAATCAGTCTATTCACTAAGTCAGTCACTAAGTTTTATATTGAAAACCAACTCTGTAAAAAAGGGATAAGCAAATGTATTATTATAAGTGTTGTTACAATATACATTTCTATTAAATTCCGACAAAACAGAGGTACTTATTATTGGACCAACAACCTCTAAAAATAAGTCGCAATGGATGTACTGTTACATCATCTTCTACAGCGAAGAACTTAGGTGTTGTATTTGATATCAATTTGTCCTTTGAAAATCAAACTTTCAATCTTTGTAGAACAGCATTCTTCCACCTCAGAAATAGATAAGACTCAAAAGTTAAGACTCACATAATTACCCCAGACGATAGAGCACGCACAATATGAAGAGGGATCGTGTCCACTGAATTTTCAAAAAACTTGTAAATCCTAAATAATTAAAATAAATAAAAAGGGAGTTAAATCCAATCCAATTCTATTTTCCTTCACAACTTCCATTACACTCATTGGAAGCGATTTGGCATTACCATGTCCTGTATCTTTATAGTGTACCGCCATGGGAAAAATTAAGTTTGTTGATCTAATAGCATGCTTATGTTCAGCCAATCGATCTTTTAGGCAATGTTTTGTACATCCAACATAGAAAGTTGGGGCACCCTCTGGCCCGTGCCCAGAACTCTGTAACCTCCATGTCTGGCCCCTGGACGGGACGTAGAAGAATTAAGCGGTCTACCACCTGCAGTTGTAGACACGATCAACAAAGCCAGAGCTCCCCCAGGCAGCTTTACGCCCTCAAGTGGCATCTGTTCGCAAATTGTTGCTCTTCCAGATCTGAAGACCCGTGGAGATGCGCAGTTCGGTCAGTGCATTAATTCCTGCAGGAGAGGTTGGAGGGCAGGCTGTCCCCCTCCACCTTGAAGGTGTGTGTTGCAGTCCACCATGACGCATTGGATGGCAAGTCCCTTGTTAAGCACGACTTGATTATCAGGTTCCTTAAGAGGCATCCGGAGGTTGAACCCTTCTCGGCCAAGCCTGTTCCCCTCCTGGGATCTCCCTGAAAGAATAGGAACAGGAAAAGATGCCTTCCCTGACGCATCTGTAGCCCCAGCCGCTTTTAACACTATGACGAGAAACATAGAGAGAGAAAAGACCACGGCTAGCCGGCTGGCCCCATACAAGTCATGTCGCCTGTTCCCATACGGGTACTGGAACCTAAGAGCAGTATACGACATGTTTTAATGGGGGCATTGGAGAGGGTTACGTGCAGCCGACCCAGCTGCTTCTAGCATCCAACAGCCTGCTTGCATCTGGCTCAGCAGCCACGTAACACGGGTTAGTGCATGGCATTTTGAAATGGGATCCCTTGTGTCACTACAATCGACACAACGTCGAGTGAGTGACAGAAGTGGAACGTCATGGTTACTGTTGTAAACGCCGTTCCTCTATGGAAGTAACAAGACGTTGTGTTCCCCTTGCCACGTCACTATCCCTACCATTGTAATGTGCCGTAACCTTATTCTCGGCTCCTCAGTGAAAACCTGTCTGACATTCGCTCACCCACTCCCCTTTATACCCGTATGTCCAGGGGCAGGGCATGCAAATTCTGTCTGCCAACTTGACATTGGCCTTTTCTCAAGTTCAGCGGTATGCAAGGCTCTGAGAAGAGACCCCTTGTGTCACTAAAATCGACACTAGTTTCATTCCTTCATCGGAGAATGGAGGTTACAACAGTAACCATGACGTTTTATTCGGCCTACCCCTGCGTATTTTTCGTTTCATTGGCTTTTATTTCCCCTTTTTCCTCTTCTAAAAAAATCAACTATCCTATTTGATTCCCCCACAAAGGACTCTTCATCCTCACTCGGAAGGTTGAATGAAACTGTTCTTTTCCTTGTGGGCATTTTGAATTGTTGTATGTTATGTGTCCAAGTATACACCACACTTTGTGTATAGTCAGCTTTGTCTCGATTACATTTCTCCAATTTCATGTTATGTAAAAAAAGTCCTTAAATTTAACTTCTTTTTAAAGTGCAGTTTATTTTCCTCAAGTTTACAAAGAACGATTTGGGCTTTGCATGCATGTATCTTGACACTCTTCATCTGTTTCAGGCATTTGGCTTCTTCAATCAGTAAAAGTATCAGATCCAGGGAACATTTATTGAGTATAGCTTCCCGTTTGATCCTCATGTCTGAAAGATGGAAATGTCTTTATACATTAACCTTGTGGTATCATCTCTGTCCTGCAATAGTCTAGCAGTGTGATCACATGCAAGTCGAATTTAATCTCTTTTCCCTCAATCTTTTTAAATTGGAGTAAAGTTTGTGTAAATCTGTTGGTGTTGTTAGCTTTTCATCCTCTCCAAACAAGGTATCTTGTACAGTAATGTTGTTGCCTTCTTCATTTGTAAAAAAGAAAGTGTTCTTTGTAGCCATTGCAAATATTCAGTTGCTATCAACTGGCATTTGATGTTTAGATTATTGCAATGCATTGGTTAAAGATTCAGCAGCCAGAGCACTGACTAGAACCAAGACCAACTAAATAAATTTAAAACTTTTATTAACTACATACAAAGCTTTGAATGGTCTAGCTCTGCTGTACTTAAGTGACCTTCTACCATTATATCTGCCACAAAGGTGAGACGAAGTGACCCAAGAGCAGAGGAATAGTTGAAAGGATTTATTAACAATAAATTATAACTTCAGCAGATCCAGGTGAAATGTGTTTTTCCCGGCACTGACTCCAGTAGAAGGTGATCGGTGTGTTTGTTGATGAGTGTGCGCCAACCACACTGTGATCAGATCCATAAGGAATCCTTTGTGAAGAGTGTGTTCGTAGACGAGTGTATGCATTGTGGTAGTAAGGAGCAGACTCGTGAGGAATCCTCCATTGAAGAGATGTGGAGGAAGAGAACAGGCATACAGCAAACTGGAAGGCAACCACTCTCCTGACATGCAGGGAGAGACGGGCAACCAAAACAGATACACAAGACAGGACCAACTAGGTAGAGAGAGCAAGGCAAATTACTTCAACACTAAACAAAAATCTAGCAAAGAACATGACACAACAAAAGGCTTAAATGGGCAGTGAATTAGTAGAGAGACAGGTGGTGCTAGCACACTAATTAGTGGTGTGATCAGCGTTCCCATGGGAAACAATCAGTGTTCCCATGGAAATACTGACAATGCATATAGACAGCGCCAGGGACACATGAGGGAGAGAAGTAACAAAACAAACAGAACAGACATACAAACTCACCAGAACCGGGCCGACTCCTGGCATCCCCAGCAGAATTACCTTACCGGGGGAACTGATCTATGATGGTGTGGTCCAGGGTGTCCCAAGCAGGGATCCAACATCTCTCCTCAGGTCCATTACCTTCCTAGTAAACCAGGTACTGGAACCCTCTGCCCCTCTGCCTGAGGTCGATCAACCTCTTGACCAGATACGCCGGAGTGCCCTCAACTTAATGTGAAGGAACGGGACGGGTGTGGTGGGATGCAAATTGGAAGGCAAAACTATTTTGATCTTTGAAACATGAAAAACAGGATGGATGCATTTGAGGTAAACAGGTAATTTCAGATGGACCACCACAGAACTAATGATCTTGACGATGGGAACTGATAAACTTGGGACTCAGCTTACATGAGGGGAGTTGGAGTGGAATGTCCTTAGGGGACAACCAGACCTTCAAACCACACACATGTTATCTGGGGGTTTAGACTGGTGCCGGTCTGTATGAGGGCTTCTCTGGTGGTTTTCCAGGTGCTCTGATACCTCTGCATAAATGCATAAATGGATGTGGCTGATAAATGAGGCTACACTGGAAGGGTGATAACCCCGTAGATGACGACTGCAAGGAGTTGTGTGCATACTTGACCCAAACTAAATAATCGCTCCAAGAAGACGTATTATGGGAGGCCACACAGCACAGGGTTTTCTCAAGTTCCTGATTCTCCCGCTCCACTTGCCCATTTGTCTGGGGGTGGAACCCAGAGGACAAACTCACAGTAGCCCCCAGCTGTCAGAAGAATTCTTCGCAATAACATGACAGAAATTGGGTGCCTCTTTTAGAAACCATTCGACCGGGAGGCCATGAATGAGGAAGACATGGTTAATGACCATGCCACCACTGTCTCCCTCACGGTGGGTAATTTAGGGAGGGAAATTAAATGTGCCGCCTTTGAGAACCGATCCACAACAGTCAAACAACAGTGTTGCCATAGGAAGGGGAAGGCCTTATTATTCGACGTATTATTCGCGCAAATGTGACAAGCGGCTACGAACCGGCATACGTCCTGCGCTAGCGATGGCCACCAGAATTGCTGTCTAATGAGCATCTGGTTGTGAGCTGCCCCTGGATGACAAGCAACGTTGGATGAGAGGCCCCACTGTAGGAAGTGTGTCCGGACTGTACGTGGAAAAAACAACTGATTCACTGTACATGCAGCGGGAGACGCTGTGTTTCGTAGCAAAGCACAGACTTTAGCCTCCACATCCCAGGATACCATACCACCCAAGTGGTGGGTAGAATAGTGGGATGGTAGAGGTCTCGATTTCGAAACATCAAGACGATGAATCTGGCCTGATGTTCTTAGAACCTGGGTGATACAAAAAGACGTTGTTATAAAGGGTAAAAAATAGTGCCCAGCAAGCCTGTCTAGAGTTAAGATGTTTAGCACTACGAATATACTCTAGGTTCTTATGATCAGTCCAGACCACAAAAGGTACCCCTGAACCCTCTAACCAATGTTGCTACTCACCCAAGTCAACCAGACAGCCATTAATTCTCTGTCACCATTAGTTCTGTTCAACTGGTGTTAAACGGTGCAAAAAAAAAAATCTTTCCGTCCGAGAAGAGCGCTGTGACAAGACTGCTCCGACAGCAACCTCCGACGCATCCACCTCCACCACAAACTGACATACAGGGTCAGGAGTTATTAAAATTGCCGTGGTAGAAAACTGCTTCTTTAATTTAGAAAACGCTGCCTCGGCCTGTGGGGACCAACAAATATCAGTGGTAGTGGAGGTGAGATCCATCAGAGGCGCAGCGAGTAGGCTGTAATTACGAATAAACCTACAATAGAAATTAGTGAACCACAGAAACCTCTGCAAAGCCTTGTGAGAATCTGAGGTTGGCCAATCAGAGATGGCTCTGACCTTGACAGTGTCCATGCGCACTCCCTCAGACAAAATGATGAACCCCAGGAACAGAACCGGAGATTCCGGCACCGACTAATTAGAAGATGATGGGTGTGTTTTTCGATGAGAGCGTGCTGACCATGCAGTGCGAAGATCTGTCAGGAATCCTTCATGAAAAGTGTGTTCATAGGCGAGTGTATACGTTGTGGTAGTCTGGAGCAGATTCATGAGGAATCCTCCAATAAAGAGATATGGATGTAGAGAACAGGCATACAGCATAATGGAAGGCAACCATCACAGATACATGAGACATGAGCAACTAGGCAGAGAGAGAGCAAGGTGAGTTACCTAAACACCAAACAACAATCTAGCAAAGACCATGTCACAAACAAAGGGCTTAAGTGGGCAGTGAATTAGTGGAGAGACAGCTGTTGCTAGCATGCCAACCAGTGGAATGATCAGCATTCCCATGGGAGAGATCAGTCTCATGCGATTCACCTATCTCATTTCTGCCTGCATCACCTTGGTCTAATGATGGACTACACTCTTGAAATGGAATACATAGACTATCAATAAATTGCCAACTAAAGCCTTCATCAGCCAACCAACAAAGGACAATTGCATCTATGTGAACTTCTGCAGTTAATCCAGGATGAACTTCAAAGACATTAGTCATTAATTTTACAGTTCTTACAAAATATTTGTTTAAACACTGGCCCTTAACACTTACTTAGTTTACTCATTTTAAACCATGAATTGCACTGCACATAAATAAGTAACATTGGCATTATATTCATGCTTTTTAACCAGAGGGGAACTGGCCCCCTCAGTGAGCCTAGTTTCTCCCAAGGTTATTTATTAATGGAGTTTTGTGTTCCTTGCCACAGTCACCTTCGGCTTGTACACTTGGATTCTAAATACAATTATTTATTTATTTTTATACACAATTTACAATCATATTTAATCAAACTACACAATGATGACTCATAGATATTCCAGTTAAATTTTCTGTTTATGTATGATTTTCTATAAAGCTGCTTTGAAACGATGTGTGTTGTGAAAAGCATTATACAAATAAAAATGACTTGACAAATGTCACAGCTTCTGCCTGCCAGTGAAAGACCATACTCCTATCATCAACTCAACTGCATGGAGCGAACAACGCAAATCTGAACCTCATCTAACCTATACTTGTTTCACCCACTAAAAGTGTAGATATGTGTTTGGTGCTCTACTCTATGTAGCAGTGGTGGCATGGGCTAGCCTTTTAATTTACTCAACAATGTCCAAGCACACTGATATTCTGTAGAGGCTATGTGGGAGGCAGATTTTTGCCCCTCATAAGCAAGGCAGATTGTCCCTAGACTTGACAGTCAGCCTTCAGGACATTTACAATAATTCAATGTAATTGAATCTGGTAATGTCTCATCTGATTCAGAAACCCAGCAAGAAACTCTCGCTTCTGCAGTTTTGTGTGGCCTCAATATCTCATCCATTCTGACAGTGTCACATCAGAGAGAGAAATAAAAAGAGAGAGTGCAAAGCCTTGAACAGTTTTTCTTTTATAATCTTCTGATTGTTGGAACTGTGACATGTGAAGAGCATAGGACAAATACTATTTCTTTGTTTTTCAATCTGTGCCAGTGTTATATAAGGATCTGGGATAAGGATATTTACTGACTGTAAATAAAGTGGTGTGGTGCAATAGTATTTGTTAAAAAAGGCTACATCTACATTAATCCGGATACATTTGAAAACGGCAGTTTCATTTCAAAACACTCTCCGTCCACTCTAACGTTTTTCAAGTGTTTTCCAAAAGTTGCTCAAACACACTGAAACGTATGAAAATGCTTAAATCATGTCACTGCGCATGCGGAAATCCCCACTGCATGTACGGTCTGAAACGCAATTGTCCTCGTGTTCTGTTGCCAGACACCAATTCCGAATAAACTTCCCTTCTCCTTTGAAGGAATGCAATGTGAAGGTTGTACAAAGTGACATTTATTTTTTAACAACAATCAAATTGAGTATCAGGCACAACAGCGGCACCATCTTGACTGTTTTGGTTGGATAGATCACATGACTAAAAATGCGTCATCGTTTTCCAAAGCATCTGTTTTCACAGTCCACACTACAACGCGAAAACGGCATTTTCAAATTTATCCACTTTGGAGTGTTTTCAAAAAGCTCAGTTTTCGTGGAAAAAAACGGCATCTCAGTGTGGACGGAAAAATATGCGTTTTCAAATGAAAACGTTGTGTGGACTAGGCCGAAGACTATTTTTAACCATTTTTGCACCTGACCTCCAACTCTGTAGCATGGAACTGAAAACATTTCAAGGAAATATAAATGAAAACCGAATAATATATTTTTTGTAATATTTTGCAGAACATGACCAAAAATGGGAACAAATTCCCTTTCACACATTTCTTTGCCTTAATGCACAATATGGATGTAGCCTTCTGTAACAGTGTAATTACTACATTCATGCATGGCTAATCCAGATACAAGGGAAAATATTGAGGTTAAAAGTAAATTTCTCAGCTGTCTAAACTGAATTATTGTTAGATATGATGCATTGATACAGATTTGATGCTAATGGGTTCTGACCGAGAAGCAGATCTGTAATTAAAACAAATAAAATTATAATTAAATAGTAATCCCTTATTTTAAGTGTGTTTTTCCAGACAAGGTAAATTTTTTTCTTGAGAGATCTGGTAACACTGCAACTGGTGGTACATTACTCTCTCTTAGCACAGAGTACTGCCATATATATATTAAAAAAATTATGTTATTAACCTTTCATTAATTTTGTTCTAACCGGTTACCAATAAAGCACAACTGTAAGGTTCCAGAAGTAAAAATCCCATTATTTTTTCCATAGACTAATTGATTTTAACAATAACTTATAAACCTTTAAAGACAGATCTACCGTGAGGTCCAAGGTGGTTAATCTATGTATCTCTTGAAGCTATCAGCCCGTGCTATTTTAACTTCATTGTTTAATAATCGCATTTAATAGTGGAATTCCTATTGACTACACGTGGTAAAGCAGTGAAATATCCACCAATCAGTGAACTGCGTCCAAGCAAGCCTACAAAAAAAGGCAGGAAGAGACCACCCACTTCCATGATGTACTCTAAGAGATGATTTAGAGTCGGTCTTCCTTCACCCTCAAACTAATTATTTCTTTGTATGTATTGAAATATTTTACAGTAAACATAAAATATATTGTTTCTATACTTCTAAACAACAACCAAAAATCAATAGTTTTATATATTTCCATTGGTTTTTATCTGATTGTCATTCGCAATGCTTCATGGGATTGTAGTTTGTGCCCTCGTGAAAGATGGTAAATACACAGTGTTGTACCTTTGTCTTTTTATCTGATTTTCAAATACCTTTTTGCTTCAAATCAAAGTCTGTAATGTGATTTACCTCAGAGGTGGTTGGTTTGGTTCACTCTTTTGTGAAGGATTTTTTTGAAGGCAATGGGAAAAATGCCTCCGGAATTGACATGGCTGAAAAAAAAAAAAATGTGTCCCTGATTTAAACATTTTGTTTGTAAAGAAAAATTTCATGTGTTATTCATATTGATTTACAATAATAATATTGTGCCTTTTTACAAGGAACAACAAAACTGATTGATACTACATGTTACCCGTTATCTACTTATATTGCTTATATTGGTTCAAATTTAGAGTTTTAAGCAATCTCTAAAAAAATATATACAGGAATGTATTTACAACTAACACAGGTGTCACTTTCTTTTCAAAAGTGGTGGGGACAATTGGGGGGTGACCTCACAAAGTGGTGAATTTTAATAAATATTTAATGTGCTGATAATGCCAGTACATCTAACACTGTTAGTACTGTGATTTTTATTAAATACATGGTTCAGTGAGCTTTTGCCAGAATGATAGATTGGTCTCATAGTAAAGACTGTGCTGCTAATACAAGAAGTTCCGGGTTCAAAATCCGGCCTAATATAACTTTTTAATTTAGTATATCTGTACGTCAGTGGATGTATGTCATTTAACTAGAAAGGAGGGCAAGGTGCAAAGCGAGTAGAGAAAGCATCTGGATGCACGAGAGAACATTGCCGCTGAAGGCCACTTAAAGCCACTGATAACAGCTTTAACCAGCATTCATCATAACAAAAGCAATAACAAACTCTAGTGCTGGATCACCACTTATTATAACACACATGAACGAAATGGAAATTCCTGCTCAAAAACAGGAGATGTTTCTTCTGCATTAGAAACTTAAAGCTATTTAAAAAATGGTGTGGACAAAATTGGCAAAGGCAAAAAGTGGTAGTGTCATGTTCCACCAGTCCCACCTGTAAATGATGCCTTTAACAACTAATGTTACTGTAATATTGGAGGGCGGTAGGGAAATAAATCAATAAAATGCCACCATTTCCTGAGAATAACACAAAACTCTATTAGATTCTTAGAAAAAGAAAATTTAGAGAGAGCAAACATGTTGAGACGTTAATCTCATATTATACTTAGCATAAATTAATTGATTACTGTCAGAGCCACATTTGTGTGATTTTCTTTATTTATGTCATTTGTTACAAATAAGCTTCAAATACATATGCTGACATAGAGCTTGAATGATCCTGATACTTATTGGATTGATGACTGGCAAAGGAAATAGGATGTACAGTGTATCACTTTTTTTGGTTATACTGAGGAGTCAGGTCATAACATCGCTGTTTACTGTAGTAGCAGCTGCTTCAGTGAGGTAGACATTGAGACACTTCAGTTACAGAATATCAAGAGAAAAATGACAGAGGCAAACACTGCACACACACACACAATACTTCAGTGGTCAATAAACAGAGATTATGACACAGAAACACTTTCACTTGAAAATGTTGAAACCATTGATTCTTTGTAAAAGATTTTTAAGACTAATCAGCTTATTATATAAAGCTTATCATTCCATAAACATGTTATTGGAAAGCCATTAGATGGCATATTTTCAGCAAAAGAGAAAAAAGTATCTTAGAGAGATATATATTACACAAAAAAGTATCATAGGCCAGGGTTGGACAAAATTCTCAATTTAAGAGAATTTAGTTCCCTATTAATTCACAAGTTGAAATTTGAATTTAAATGACAAGGAGAGGAATTTACTGAAATGAAATTCAAAGAAATTCAACAGAGTAAGACAAATAGAATGCAAAATACAAATAATTACATAATTATGCCTATTTATTCCCTGATATAGAGTACAGATAGCCTATTCTACTCTAAACAAAGTTTAATATGGTTAAAACAGTTTAAAACAGGTTCAAACGACACCTTCAAAACTGTGACACCTTCAGTCTCACAAAATGTCCATCACATTGCTTTCAGTAAACTTACTAAATAAATACTGATATCAACATTTGGAATAAAATAGACCATTCTGGGAAATGAAGTGGTCTTCCACTAGGGTTCATACAATTACATTTACTTTATTACATATAATCAAAAATGCATGAATTAAATACTTATTTCTATAGGTGACATTTCAACAATTGATTATAAACCTCACCATGTTTATGGGTAATTCATGCTGAAAAATGTAATGTTTTAAACTCCACATATGTTCATGAATCATCCACAGTCATTTATGGTTTTCTTTAAATTTAACTCAATTTTCTACTTCTCCAAATCAAATTACAGTTCTGCATCCTAGTTGTTACCTCAATTTAAATTCAATTCAAATTCAATAATTTAATTGGAATTTAAAAGGTATCTCAATTCAATTCTGAGTGGCACACAACCCTGCATAATGCACCATTAGGCATTCCACATGCACCCAAATATAAACAAAATGTTATATACAGAACCTAAAGTAGGTATTGTCATATCAACACGTGAAATGTAATGTATTGGCATTTTAGATATAGGGTTGTGATGACATCACACACAGCTACCTCTACACATTTTGAGATACTTAGCCAGGACCATTCAAATAGAGGAATCTATTGAATTTGTTAAACAATAGCAGCAAAATGGTTATCAAAGCTTTTAAAAATGTTCTATAGCTCATAATTATAACAAGTCTCCTTATCTCTTGAGATAATAGTCTTAATGTTCTTAACTAACAAGGTTTTAATAATAATAATAATAATAATAATAAGCCAAGTAATACAATTTACTTTTTTAAAATATTCAGAATAATTGCTAACAAAAACTGCAAAAAGGTGATAAACCACATTTTAATAAAAACCTTTATGTCCACTGAAGCAGATCATTTGACATAAAAACATATTATCTACAATTCTAAATAAGTGAGATATCTAGTTAATATGATAAAACAGTCACTTAATATTAAGTAACAGTCTACACAAGTAAGTAAGCTTTTAAGTAGAGTGCTAAGAGTATAATCCCATACAATGGAAATGTAAACGTATGACATGGCACGGTTGATAAATTAACAGTCTAAAATTTCAAAAGCTATTTAGGATGTAACAGTTATCGTCATTTACTTTCATCGCCAGAAATACTGATAATGGTTCAAGAAGGTGTCAAAAAAAGTTTGGCATGAACATTTTGATGGCATAAAAATATAAATGGTTACAATAATGTATTATATGGCTACTGATTGCTTATTTGTCTTTTAAAAATACTTAGCGGTCTTTGAAACTTTGATATTATTAAATATTACTATGGTTATGCTGAAGTAATTTACTAAGCATCTCAAACTTAAACTAAACTTAAACTACCAGTAGATTCTAGAATTATTAATTTATAGAAGAATTTATAGCAAGTTTAAGAAGAATTAATACCATTCCTGTGTAATTTAGAATTAAAGTGAAATTGAGGTGGTTTTAAATGTCTTATATACTGGTAGATTGATTTTAAAAGGTGTTATATAGGTCTTATTTTTCAAGCTGACCAAGCTCACATGTGCATAGTCAAACCTCTGTCTTAGCACGCTCACATGAAATATCACTACATCTAAACAGTCATCTAAGATAGTTTGAGTAAATACATTTAGTCATTATTATATGTACAAAGCAAATGTTGCTTTTAAAATTTCAACCATAAACTATCTGTCCTGATCTTTTCCCATCTTAAAAATCGTAGAGATCATCAACCTCATTACTACTTTGTTATCCATAACTACAATCTCAGACCACAGTTAGAACAAACTAAGTTTGGACTGTTCCGGCAGTCAACACAGTCAACTGAACTGAACAGATATTAACATTGGTGGTCCCATTACCAAGCCCCTCAATCTTTCAATAGATTTTTTTGTGTAGTTACATTTGGTAGACCTCTATAGCAATCATGTTACATACAGTATGGTGTTCTTCAGTGTGAATATTCTACCTCCTCAGTTGGACTTATGTTCTCCATTTTTGGCCCAGCCTCGGGTCATGGCTGATACCACACTGCTGTACATATTTAGCCAGGCCTGACGCAATGGTGCTGTGTATGCTGGACCCAAGCTGCATTGAAGCATATATAGCAGGGACTCTCCAACCACCTGATAAACACATCAAAACAATCCAATCAATCCACCAATGGTTTGACAACTCACTGTGACTTTTTTGAACCCATTGTCAGTCTCATTGTCATTTTGACATTTGAGAGTCATGGCTGCAATTTTTTATTTATATCATCTGTCACACAAATAATTATATTTTTATTTATGGACTCGGCAGTTGCTTTTATCAAAAAGTGCATTCAAGATATAGACTTTATCAGCATATGGGTCCCATGCTCTACCAGTTAAGCTATACCATATACCTTCATGGTTGTAACAGAGACTGTTTATCAGAGACGAACAACTTGAATTAAAATGAATGGGAGAAATTGGAATGCCCAATGGTTGTAGAAAAGGAAGTCCTGCCTTACAGCTAAAATAACCAATACGCTTTTAGATATAGGCATCAGCTGTCAAAAAACTTGAGAAGGCGCATAGGCATTAGCTGAGCCTGCCTGAAAAAAAAAGCTTTTTTTAAGCGTGACCAGTCTTTCCCCATTCAAGTAGATAAGAGCTGTACTTTATGCTGTTTGTTTACATAGAAAATAGCTGCCTAGCCTGCTCAGGAGCATTCTTAATATGGCCGACAAATGGACTGACTTGCCTTGGTTGTTACAAGGTTTACTCACAGTAAAGGACTGGATCTTGACCCCAACTGCCTGGTGCTTCCGGCCTAAGTTCAACAAGAAGTCCTCCAAAGTATGTAGGTCATCAAGATGGCTCACAGCTGCATCGATCACCAACATTACCTGGACATGTATATAACAACCCATAACCCTGGTTTTAACATTTCTGTAAAATCACGTGTTTGGACCAAAGCTAGTCGATGAAACAAAGCAATTTGAGTATTCATTCTTCTCATTCTACATGAACAAATAACAATGAAATCAACAATCCTTATTGACACAAGTCCGGTGGACTTTGATTCTGCAACTTTGACACAATGGTGCTATCACTGCTGAAATGACCAGCATTGCTGGTCCCCAGTTTTAGATGCTGGTCCCCTACATGGGATGATGGTGTGTTTGTTTGCCCACAAGGCTTTTTAAGTAGATTAATTGACAAGACTTCCACGATCACCCAGAAACAGTGTGCTGGTTGATCAACTTCAGCTGCTTGGTTTTGGAGGTGAACAGTATGGCTATGTTGGTCCACCAGCTAGTCCAGCATCAAACCAGCATGGAAATTAATACTGGTTTAAGCTGGTACTTTTATCAGGAATGAATGTATTACAAGGACAATCTCCCAGGGGTTACATACCTTGTGCAAGGGCATAATGGTGATGGCTTATGGGTTATTCTTGGTCATGTCTAAAAGGTAACTTCGTTCTACGGTAACTCTTGCAAAAGCGCATTTCCTGCTAACAAAGCATTAGGTTAGGCTTAATCATTTGAGAGTTACACAGCACGAGCATTACCATCTAAACACGACACTTGCTCCCTGTCACCAGAAACCGTCTGACTCCACTACAACACACAACCCCACAAAAGGTTTTCTCCTGAACATAATTTTTACTTTCAGCCTCACCTTGGTGACATGTTTAAGAAACTCAGGGCTGGATAGACATTCAGGTAAAACCCCACAGTTTGTGCTGTAGCTGAAGAGGGTGAGCAGTGTTGGGTCCAGCTCAAATAACCTACCAAAGACACATTTTACACACAAGTTAACACTACAGATCATTTTATTGACAAGGATCATCAACAATGATTGCTTATCCTATACTATCCTCAAGCAATCAAGTGAAACAAGAACATAAGATTACTTAATATAAGCTATATACCCTAAATTGATTAAATAGCAAAATGTATCCAGCTTTAAATCACCTTTACTCTTTTCAAAGAAAGTCAGTGATATCTTTTTATCCTTTATGGAGAGTTCAAAGAGGAGCACTCTGTAATGTGATACTTTACAGCATCTTTTCTTTAAGGTGATTTTGATGAAAATTATCTTGCTAGTCCCTGTCGCCAAGCAACAAGTCAAGCCTCTTACTGAGCTGCGGTTAGAGAAACAGACAGCGGGAAAACTGATGAGGAATGTTTTGATGGATTTAAAGAGATTTAAAATATATGCTTTTGTTTTCTTGTTAATATGATATACCTTCTCATTCGAATCAGATCATTGAAATCATAATATAATCTGGAATACCTTTGGGTTATGGTCATATTGGCTATTTTGAATGCCAATTATGTAAAAGTTGTATTATTTACATAGCATAAAATGTAACTTTTAAAAATGATTATTTAATTATTTAGAATGAATTATAATGAACAAAATGCATCTTTCACACTAAAATACCTATATATTTGTAAATAAATAAATAAATACAATGTCACACCATCCTGCCATGAAACTTTCTAAAATAAACATTTAGACACATTTGCATAGTACGTATGACACCTTGAGTCATGCCAGTATGCAGCATGTTGGATATATTACCTTGTGAACATAACAATTCCATGTGGCACCTTGTTCTTCCCCAGGCTCTCCCAGCTGTCCCGGATCAGACCTTTATCTTTTTCAGAGAGTTTTTCCATCATGACCCTCAATATTGCTGCAATCTCTTGTTGACTTTCAATGGTGTGGCACCAAAATATGTACTTCAGTTTAAAAGTAGGACCTCCCAAATTCTAATTTCCAGAGTTTTACTGAGTTTTGGTCTTCACGTTTGACCCACCTGTGAAGTGACCAGTATATGCAGACATCATTCACCAAGGACAAATAAGACACAAGAGAATATAATATCAGATGAGAGTGCATGAGGGACTATATGTTAAAAGAAAAGCTTATCAAATACATCTGAATCGGTACACAACTACAAAACTCTCAGCTCATCAATCTATTTCCCTTGCACTGACATGAATTTTTAGCATGCAAAGGTTTCCCACAGATGCTTCTGCACTCAACATCTAGATGAGAATGTAATCTAACTTAGCACTGACTTTATGGTCACAATAAACTGACACACCATACCTTCACTGTTCTAAAGATGACCTTCTTCTTCTCTCAGTGGCTGCGACTGTGTGTCTCTCTGGCAATAGGATTTCTGGTTGTTCAGTGAGAATATGTATATGTCAAGCCTGCTATCCTTGTGTTTTCTCTCTCTCTCTCTCTCTCTCTCTCTCTCTCTCTCTCTCTCTCTCTCTCTGTCTTTCTCTTTTTCTCTTTGCCCCCCCTCACACACATTCATACACTTTCTCTCTTTATCTCTCTCTCCATCTCTCCCTCTCTCTGTTCCCTCTCCTCTCTCTGTTGCATGTAACCTCATACATGCTGCTTGATGTGTATTGAAACTGAGATGAAAGGGATGAAGACATTTTTTTTTGTCTTCTGCAATGGTATAACCCCTGATTTTACAATGTTGACTCTTTCAATCACATGCTAACACTCTTGAACGCTTTCGCCACTGTGATTCTGTGCTCATTTGAACAGCAAACAATGACTGAATGTAAAGATCTCCGCTGCTCTTAGGAACAGCACATGTTATGACCCACAGCTCCTCCTGCAGGTGACTGCCTGGCCTTCAAGACAATAAAAACACCTTCAGGTACTACTAATTAAAGACAAAATTTAGAGTGAACAAATATGAAACAAAAGGATGGTACAAAGATGAATAAGTGAAATATGTAAAAGCGAACTAAATCAAATGTCTCTAATGAATAATTATGTCTAAACAAACAAGTTATGTATAAGGTTGTTATACATGCTAATAAATGTTCAAAAAAGCATTTTTAATGTATAATACCTATATAATACCTATATAAAGTGCACATGCAAAAACGTGTGCAAAAGTACGGGACAGTACAATAAATTACTAACAATGAACATTACAATAGGCACAGTGATAGACAGTGCAGCGCCGACCAGTATACAGTAGTGCAAAAAGATGACAGTTACTAAAAATGCCAAATGTAAACATAACATAGTATGAGATAGTGTTCTATGCACATAGCAGTTATTGAGGTAGCAGACAGTTATAAAGTGACAGTTATTAAAGTGCAACTCAGGACACATGTGTGTGTGTCAAACCAGTCTCTGAGTATTGAGGAGTCTGATGGCTTGGGGGAAGAAGCTGTTACACAGTCTGGTCGTGAGGTCCCGAATGCTTCGGTACCTCTTGCCAGACGACAGGAGGGTGAAGAGTTTGTGTGAGGGGTGTGCGGGGTTGTCCACAATGCTGGTTGCTTTGCGGATATAGTGTTTTATGTAAATGTCTTTGATGGAGGGAAGAGAGACCCGATGATCTTCTCAGCTGTCCTCATTATCCTCTGCAGGGCTTTGCGGTCCGAAACGGTGCAAGTCCCAAACCAGGCAGTGATGCAGCTGCTCAGGATGCTCTCAATAGTCCCTCTATAGAACGTAGTGAGGATGGGGGGGTGGGAGATGTGACCAACAATCATGCCAAGGTCGAAATCACTGAGATCACATTTTTTCCCCATTCTGATGGTTGATGTGTACCTTAACTGAAGCTCCTGATCTGTATCTGCATGAGTTTATGCATTGCAATGCTGCCACATGAATCACTGATTAGATAATCGTATAAGTAGATGTGCGGGTGTACCTAATAAATTGGCCAGTGAGAGTATATTTCATGTGATATATTATGTATTGAACTGACTGTATATTGATTTGACCTTACCCTCACTTACCCACATTTTGTTATATTTGTTGTTATATACACTGTAAATAGTGGTAATCTGCGGTTGTTACCTTAAAGAGCTATTTTAACTTGATATAACCATTAAAAATTATTTTGTCGGTGTAACTTAACATAGTCAGGTTGATTCAAACAAGTTCAATACAATTTTTGACTGAAATCAAAGTTAATTTACTCCGTTTAGTTTTTTTTTCTTTTGGTTAGGTGTATACTTAAAAAAAAAATATGTTCAGGTAACATAAAAATGTGTGTGGCAGGACGGAGGGCAGGGCCGGGTCATGATGATACACACCCGGTCCCGTATCAGGCTAATCAAGCCTCCGAGAGGGATAAAGGCGGATGGCAGACGGTGGTGCCACATAACTCAAGTGCATAAACTCTATGTCGATACATC
Source organism: Moxostoma hubbsi (assembly GCA_032164185.1). Lineage (NCBI taxonomy): Eukaryota > Metazoa > Chordata > Actinopteri > Cypriniformes > Catostomidae > Moxostoma > Moxostoma hubbsi. The sequence continues at coordinate 14,176,532 of JAVLUX010000013.1, read as the reverse complement.
AAATGGTTTGGAAACACTTTTTGTCGATAAAATTGGCATTAACGTGAAAATGTAGTGTCACGTGACAGAGTTTGCCCCAATTGTTAGCCTGTGTTAATCATGACGACAGTATTGAAAGCCAATTTATTGTTTGTGATTATGGATTGATCTTTATGGCATATAGAGCCGATCTGCAAACGTGAAACTTCCAGGAGTGCCAACACAAATATCTTGTGCACATTGAACAAATTAATGGGCACTGTTTGCGATTAATTTAATCACAGAATCCATACATTTATTTCTTTTCCACACCATTCAAAATAATAGACAGCAGTCACAGAATTAGCCCACAGTATAAAAAACATATAATTTCTGTGCATAAAGATGTTTTAAATTAAGAATAAATACACAATACTAGGTGAAACGCTTCAGCATGCTTTTTTTTTTTGTTTGTTTTTGTTTTTGGAACACTTATAGCCCAATTCTATTAAATGATTGTTTAGTCTACTTTTGAAAAAATGCCGGCAAAATCCCCTGTATTAAATTAAATAAATTACCAAACGAAACAGCATTACATTAAAAAATAAATTACCAAACGAAAAAAAAATACAAATGTTTTGACCTATATATGCCTTTTCTTTTCTCAAACTTAAACTAGCTTTACCCTGTTCTGTAGATGAATAAAGTCGCTGAATGACATTCTCAGAATGTTCTACACATTTTTCAAGACTATAAACTTGCTTTTAGGTATGGCGTCATCACGTTTTGCCTTGAAAAATGAGTTTCTACTTTTTATTTATTTATTTATTTTATCCTATTATTTCAACTATTGTTTTCCATCTGCCTTACAATAACTGATAATGTAATATGTCCTTGAGCTTTGGAAATGCACTATATAAATACAGCTAATTATTATTAACGTCTGACACCCGTGTAACACACAGGCTGTGTGAACACTAAAGCTCCAGATATGTCAGTGCTAGCAGCTAGACTGTTTTACTACTAAATCCTGTGACTGTGATCTGTATTTCAATCAGCATGCTCTTAATAATAAGCTGAGATGGGTTGAAAGAGCAAAAAATGTGATACTGACTGCATGATTTTGTTTTTTACAGTAGTAGATCAGAGGTCCAAAATTAATTTTGAAAGTCATTTGAAAGTTAGAAAATGCTGTTTAATTCTTTTTAAATTATATTTAAATTAAGTCATTAATTTCAATTTAATTTAATAATTCTGTTGGATTTTAGTTCTTCATGATGTGGGCAAGCTTGTTCCTTGGGATACCCTGAGGGTTCCTTTTGAAAGGATGAACAGGATTTACACAATTATAGCACACCTAGAACTCTCAGAACTCTATCTGTCATGTTATCAGTTTAGGGACATTCAGTTTTGAAAGCAAGACACAGAGCACTTGATTAGAGTGTAGCAGGGGATGACACAGTTGCCATGGCGACCTTGCAGGAGCACTTGAACTTTCTGTTATCTGACACTCAAAGCTCAAGACAGATCCTGTCACTCAACACTGTGTTCTGTCCTCTCTAAAAGATCTGACTGTCTGTTTCAGTCTATGCAAGAATCAGACAGGATGGACTCTGAGTTTTCCAATCAACTTCATTAAATCTAGACATTTGACAAACATCCAGTGACAAATAGCAAAATGTAATTATTTTTTCATAATGATAGCATTACATTATGCTAACATTTTCTGACATATACCTCGCATCCCAATTAATATACTATCTGTCCTAAATATGAGAGATTTGCATTTCAAAATCTGCCAAATTCATGCATTTTTCATGCATTTCCCACAACTCATTGTGCAATGGGCAGCCTGATCTCATGAAAATGATGACTGTTGCAACATTTTTGCAAAACTTTTAATCTGCTTTTGTAGTTGAGATTTGTGAGAAAGTGTTGTAGTGTTTATTTCACCAGAAAGCTGAAAGAGGCACGTCAAAGTGATTTGGCAAGAATGTAGCTCTAGTAACGTTTTTACCATGAGACCAGACCGGCAATGGGAGAAGAATATATTTTTTTTATCCAGTAAAGGAAAAGTGGAGAGGAATGCAATGTTTTAAATTGTACGAATAATAAATAAATAAATAATATTTTTTAAGGAAATTAATTTACCTATATTTTACATGCAAACGCAGTATTATACAATGGGGGTTTGTAGTCTCAAGCCACTATTTTGAAATATGGCAGTGTGTCCTAGTATCACACTAAACAACTTTCACTACAAACTTAAAAGTAGAACTTTCCCATCACCAGCGAATACATTGGCAATGTTCAATAATAGCATTGTACCATACTACTTTACTATTCCTGCAGTATAACCCTGCTGCAAAAACAACAGAAATTGTAATGATTATAATGGGAATTGTACTGGTTTTAATGGAACTATAACTCTAGGTCTCTACTGTTATTGTGTTAATTGGCTTCTATTGGGGGCATGTTATGTTTAATGGATACTATTAGGCACCAATACATCTGTAATGGAAACTCTGGTTCTGTGAATTCTGGATGACCGGAAGAGGTAGTGTAAATACAAGTGGATTATCGCCACGGCAGCCAGATAACTCAAGAGAAAATATCAAGCACTGGGAGATTATACATCGGAGTAGCTAAGTATGTCTGTCAGGAGACTTTTTCACACCTGAGTCACATTTACTTTTCTTTCATTTTGGATGAAATGTTCACCCCTATTGGTCATTTACCTCAAACTGGATTGGCTGCCCTTAAACTTAACCTACCCTTAAATCTTTACATCCATTGGGTCATTGCATACACTGGCTTTCATTTTATTGTTTACAACTTATTTAGCACATCCCTAAATTTTGACAGCTATTGGGCCACTGCATGAATAAGCTTTAATTTTATTAGTTAAGCTTAAAGGAATTGTTCAACCAAAAATGAAAATGTTCTCATTATTCACTGACCCTGATGCCATCCCAGATGTGTATGACTGCCTTTCTTCAGCAGATTACAAATTAAGATTTTTAGAAGTAGATAAAGCTCTTTCAGTTCCAAATAATAAATGCACATGGGTGCCAGCACTTTGATGGTTAAAATTTAGGCAGCAAAAAAGTAATCCATGCAACTCCAGTCAATCAATGAATGTATTCTGAAGCAAATCGATAAGTTCGTGTAAAAATATATCAATGTTTAAAAGGTTATTAACTTTTAAAAAGTGCTTCCTGCCACAGCTGATGTGAAGATTGATGTAAGCGTGTCGGTGTGTTGCAGCGAGAATTCAGAAACGGCTCTTATTTACAACAGAAGAATGAATGTCACACGAGAGTTTGGCCATTTCAAACAGCATCAGAGCCCTGGATGGAATCACCGATTTAAAGTTAAAAATGTTTTAATTATCGACTTACAGTATATAAACTTATCGATTAGCTTCAGAAAACATTCATTGATCGACTGGAGTTGCATAGATTACTTCTAATAGATCCTAAATTTGACTTTTGGACCATCAAAGTGCTGGCACCAGTGTACATTCATTATAAGGACCTGACAGAGCTCTCTCTACTTCTAAAAATCTTAATTTGAGTTCTACTGAAGAAAGACCTGGGATGGCAACTGGGTACGTGAATAATGAGAGAATTTTCATTTTTGGGTGAACTATTCCTTTAAAATTTTGCCCACCCAATACCAAACAGCATTTAGCTTCTGCCTCTTATTACAGGCCTTTACAACATCAATGCAGAGACAATAATTGGGTTTAAAGATCTTTATTAAAAGGAAAACATGAAATATACAAAATTTAACAATGTTAACATATAATATTGAAATATAGTGTGAACATTTAAATTAGAGTTCAGTAAATGAACTGGCATTTGACTCTGTTACTTGCCATCACCCAGTATAGTGTGGGTCTGCATCAAGTCTCTTTAGCTTCTGAAACTGAGGTTCTCAAAACTGGACTCCCATAGACAACAACATCTTCATCATCAGACATCATGTCCACTGAATACACAGTACTCCTGTGTCTGTCTTTGTTGACCTGGTCTCCAGCAACAGTAAAACATTACAGTAATTTAACCACTGAAAACACCCACTAAAAGAGCTCCTAATAACATGCACTAATCCTAATAACATTTGCCACAATCTTGATTGAGTCTCTCAACTCTGCTTTTTCCAGGATGAAAGTAGGAAAACTTCTTCTTTATAGTCTCAATAAAAGTCTGGCAGGATGCTTAAAAGACATAAAATATTGTTAGTATCAGTAGGCTGGATAGGTAAACAAGCATAAAAATGTATATTAAAAGATTACAACAATAGTTTGAATGTTACCTTATATAATCGCTGGCCTTTTCTGCATATCGCGGCTCCATTTTGTGGTCCATTATGCATAACGCGGTGGCTCATTTTAGCTTATCGTGGCCCCTTCGGCCCGTTTCGTGGCCAACCCACCAGCCCGTTCGGTTCTCCTGATGGCCAGTCCACCCCTGATCGGCCCCAATCTGCGTCGGCCCACCGAGGAAATGCCCGGTATGCCAGATTACCAGTCCAGCCCTGGACAACGGCTACACCACTGTGGAAGGCATTTGGAGGAGCATTTAAATATGAGGACGCTAAAATCTAAACAAATGTGACATTAAAATGTGTTATCAATGGCTTTATGCCTCATTCTATGAGTAGAATTTACATGAGGTCAATAAAAGAAACTGTTTTAACCAACTGATGATGATTTAAAGTAATGAAGTAGAAAATGATTAATTTGTCTTGTTTACATTTTCAATTCATGGCACTAATGCGCTAACATGCTATATGTGGCCATAATATTTGTGGCAATACAAAAGAATGATAAGCTTACTTTGGGCAGATGTGTAAATGGCTTTCACCGCAGATGGCACATGAGTGAATGGGCACTTGAATATTTGAGAAGATTTGATTTCTTTTGTGGACTAATTAAGCAAAACAAAAAATCTTGTGTCATGGTCTTGGAAAATTTAACTACACAAACGATCGTACAGATGTGCGTAGGTAAATTTGCATCAGATCACTAAGAACCTTATGAATGATTTTGACTGACTGAACAACATAAACAGAATGAGCTGTCAGTGTCAAGGTAGGTAATAGCTCCAGGTCACACCTACCGATGAAGTGGACCAATGGCAGTAAGGAGTTAAGCAGTCAGTTAGAAGTTTTCCTAGGCAATCTGTTACGAACCAATGAAACTAATAGTCTTTTTGGCCTGATTTTGTTCTAAATTTTGTCACACCCATGTGTTCTTTGATTTCTTATTAAGTATATTTGGGACTTCATACTCCAGAAAATATTTCTCAGAGTTTTTTTTTTTTTTTTTTTTAAAGTCTTTTCTGTATAGCCACACATACCTTAATGCCGGCCAAAAGAGAAGGTATCAATAGTAATACCACTGTGCACATTGGTTGAGGTTTAGTCCTATATGATTCCTAAAGTTTTCATTTTTGGGGGTTTTTGATGCACATGTCAGGTTATTTTTTTAACACAAGACATTTTATAGTTTAGGAAATTTTTAGTTTAACTTTATTTTTTGTTATGTTTTTATAATTGTATTAACTTTATTTTCAACTGGACAAATTAAATTGCATTCAGTTTCTTTAGTACCCATACTTTATGGACATCCTTCAAAACATTATAATAATAAACTCTTTTGTTTTATTTTAAGCAATACAGATTTGTTGACATTTTCTAAACAAGTGATCATGGCTCATTATGAATGATCCAATAGCCATTTAAATTAACTATTATGTCAGCACATGGTAACAGAGTAGTTGTTGAAAATGTATTAAAAAAAAATACATTTAATTTAAAAAGTTTAAAATCATATTTTTTTCTGTAATATCTGTCAAAAATGTCAGGTAAAATGAAATCTAGCAGCCAGGTCAATGGACTGATTTATGAACTGAGGAAGAAGGACTTTAGTAAGAAAAGATGGATTGGGCCGAAGGGAAACCCCAGAGACCTCTAACAACCAAATCTAGCATGATTCGCTAACAGACAGTGCACGTAACTCACTAACTCTTTTACAGAATCAATAGCTAGCTGGAAAACATTCTTCAGGGACATCCATTTAAGATCGGCACTCTGCAAGGCTCAAACAGAGATTACCACAGGAAAGGAGAGGAAAATCCCACACAGGAAAATGGGGATTCTGGGATGGTCTCAAACATCTTGCATCTTTTTTAAAAGCTGCAGACAAGGTTATGAGTGCCAGGAGTAGAGCCACCAACCGGAACAAACAAATTTCAGTGTAAAGGCTCTCTACCATCTGTGGCACGGCGGAGGGCGGGGCCGGGTCTTGACTCGACACGCCCGGTCCCGTATTAGGCTAATCAAGCCATCGAGAGGGATAAAGGCCGATCGCAGAGGGCGGTGCGGCAGAGAGAGATCCTTACGGACATGTCCGTCATCCTGTGTGTTTGTCTTTTGAGTTTTTCATTAAAACTATTATGTGTATGTCAAGCCAGTTTCTAGCCTCTTCCTTGCCCGTGAGAGTGAACTGTTTTACATTGGTGCCGAAATCCGGGAAGGAAGAGGGCTACGCCGTAGCGGAGTTCTCGCCACTACCCCAACGAAGCATCCGCGGCCATTTGCCCGGGGATGAGGAGCTCAGCCGCCTGGAAGTGGAGGAACGGCCGCCGACCGCAAGGGGAGAAGGGGCTCCTGGCCGACCGCCTGGAGCGAGGAATGCCGCTGCCAGGGGCGGAAGAGACCCCTTCTGGGCGCTGAAACGCGGCAGGGTAAGAGACCACTGAACGCGAGCGGGGAGGGGCTCCGAGTCCGACTGCCTGGAGCAAAGAAACCGCTGCCAGGGGCGGGGGAGGTCCCTTCCGATCCCCGAGAACGCGGCGGGGCATTCCATCCACCAGGGGCTGGAGGTAGACCTCTGATCCATCCGGAGAGCCACGGCTGCTGTTTGGTAGAGGGTGGAGGAGTGGCTGAGGAACAAGCTATGGCGTATCGGAGAAGCAGCGAGTAAGTTTTATTTATCTCTCTCTCTCCTCTCTCTCTCTCACTGCCGCTCTGCGTTGGCCTTTTCCCTCTTTTTTAAATTGTAGAGGTTTTTTGGTATGTTTTAAAAAATTTAATGGATTGACGGGGGGGACGGTTATGAGTACCCCCCCATATTTTAATTGTTTGTGGTTTCCCTCCCCTTGTACCCTCCCTCGTCCAGTTTGATGGGGATGACCTGCCGGCAGACCGCATGGAAGGTGCTCCCCCCCCCCAGGGAAAGAGAGGGGGGGATGTACGTCAGGCCGGGGGCTCCCCAGCCTGAAAGAACGAGGGAGGAATGTGGCACGGCGGAGGGCGGCGCCGGGTCGTGACTCCACACGCCCAGTCCCGTATTAGGCTAATCAAGCCATCGAGAGGTATAAAGGCCTATCGCAGAGAGAGATCCTTATGGACATGTCCGTCGTCCTGTGTGTTTGGCTTTTGAGTTTTTCATTAAAACTATTATTTGTATGTCAAGCCGGTTTCTCGCTTCCTCCTTGCCCATCCTAACCCCGTTTTACACCATCATCTTAAAAATGTTAAAAAAAGCTCAAGACTCTTGAAATATCACATTTTACAGGATCACCTCCACTGGAGATAGTGTGAACCACTGCAGTGTCGCAATCCTCTAGAAGGGGGTTTAACCCAGAGGCCAGACCCAAAGCTGCAGGTGGACTGGGTCCAGATGACAGATGCAGCCCTCCATCTGGGAAAAAAAACCTTTCTGAGGGAAAGCTACCATGGACTGCCTAGCTTCAGAAGCAGAGGAAACTAAGTCCTGGCCTTTAATCACAGGGGAACCCTCTTTAAAGTCTCCCACAACAGTGGAATAGCAGAAAACACATAGAGTAGGCAGTTCGGCCATTCACAAGACAGTGTGTCAGACCAAACATGGATGTGGCGGCCTGCCAGGACTAGAAAGAAAGACCTGTAAATCACATGTAAACTGCACAAAGCTCCAGCAAATTCATACAATATGTGGATTGAACCGGTGTCCAGCAAATGCAAATACCCCTCTGATTCCACATCACCTGCCAGGCTATGAGAAAAGTGTCAGTCATGATAACTTCCTGATGAAAGGGAACAAATCTCAGGGGCACCCTAAGCATCAGGCACTCCAACCATCTCCACCACCTCATTGTGCAATGGCAACAGTGAGAAGTTATGATAATCCGATGATGTTGTCTGGGGGATTCAACTACAAACAATTATTCCACCTCTGGAGTTGTATGAGGTGGAGTAAGCCAAGAGGAATCACTGCTGTGGCAGCTGTCAGCATCCCTATTAGTTGTAGGAGTACTCCATACTGTAGAGACACTCCCGTATGGAAATGAGCTAGGAGCTGTAGGATGTCGGTTGCACATGTGACAGGGTGGTAGACTAAAAAGAGAATTCAAAGTCACTCCTATGAATGTAGTGGAATGTGCTGTAATTAGGCAGCTCTTCATCTCATTCACAGAGAGGTTTTTGGGGGAAGCAGTCAGTCATCCAGATAAGGCAAAATTAATATTCCCCTTGCCCATAGAGGATACAGTGCTGCACTCATGCACCTTGTAAAGACACAAGGAGCAAGGGACAGACCAAATGGTGGAACCTTGAACTAGTAGGCTTGATTTTGAAAACTGGAAATCAAAAACTTCCAAAAACAGCAATAGGAACATGAAATGATGCATCCTTCCCCTCATCACAGACCAAATAACATTGGCTGTGTTCAACATTTGTAAAGGAAGGGCCTCCAAAACCAAATTCAGAAGCTTCAAATTGAGAACTGGGCAAATGTTTCAGGTGAGAAAATATGTTGAAGAAAAACATCCCTCAGAACGAGTGCATACATTTTTTATGGCTCTCTTTACCAACAGATACCGAACTCCCCGAGAGAGAGCTGTGGTGGAACGACCCACGCCTCCCTCTCATTATTGTCGCCCTGCCTTTCAGGGCCATCCTTCAGCCAGGCTCATGAAGGGAGCTGGACAGGAGAAGAGGCGCATAATTAATAAGCCTCGTTTGGGAAGTGGAGGGAATGCGGCACACCTGATTGTGTGTTTAGCCTCATAACCACTGCCGAATAAACAAAGAGCATCCCTCTTCTCGGGGAGCTGGCTTCTATTCTCGATGTGTGCATACACTGGCATCATCGCATGCCCAGGATCAGAGCGGGGAGATTCAGCTGAGTTAAATGCAAAGCCGGACCCACTCCTCGGAAACCCCGGCATTAGTTGCAGCACGCATTGCAGTCGATGGGCTAAAGGCTGGCCCCCCCTTCCCTTCCATTTTCTGGGAAGAAAGTCCGCCAAGGATTCCGCCGCTCCACGCGCCTCGGACCCAGGAGGTAAGCACATGTGGCCATCGGACCCCACTAACATCTGGGCCATTCCATGGACACTCCCCCGACCTTCACACAATTTCCCCATTTTTTTTACATTTTATGTTTATTATTTCAATAAATGCCTCTCTGAGACTTGACACCACTCCCACTGTGTCTGTCTCTTGCTAACCTCACCACAGAGCTGTTGAACAAACTGCATCCCTGACAACTCTAGGGACAATTCTTGAAAACTTGAGGCTGGCTTCGAAACTGTTGAGCAGGGGTACTTCAAGGCATAGCACTTCAATCTTTCCTTGTCCAAACGTCTTGGAACCAGACACAAATTTAATTGCCAAGAATTTGTGAATTTGTTAGTTCTTTTTGTTATTAGACATAGAAGAGAAAGTTACATCTCAATTGGAGAGTGGTTTCTTCCAAGGGTCTCCCCATCTCTCTCTAAGGATGCCAACTGTACAGGGCATATTTAAGTACATCCATGGGGAAAAATTTAACATCACGTGTTCCACACATATTCTTTTCAATGTTCTTATTGAGCATGTTGAGGTCTAGATAACACAAAGCAGAAGTTTATGTAACTTATAAAAGCTTATAGCAAACATATAAAAGTAAATGTGACAATACAAAGACAACATAATATAATACAATATAATATAATTACAGTATAATATAGAAAAATTATTAATAGTGCTACAAAATTATTAAGAATACTAATAATGATTAATAATACTGATCAGCATGAAAATGTAGTCCACATTTCCCCTAAATGGAGCTACAGCCATCACACTCCACACCATCATCTCCAGGTTGTCACCTGTAACAAAGATAGAAATCAACAGAAAAGAGAAATAAAAGAGATAGACTTAAAGAAATACAGAAAGAAAACAAAATAAAACCCCAACCCTGTAATATGCACCCAAATGGCTATGTGTTCACATGTGAATATGTGTAAGTATTTAATAATGAACCCCAGTCTTCTAAGAAAAGAAAAACTAATTCACCTGTCCCTGGATGAGCAACGAGTCACTCCAGTTCCTGTATAACATAACAAACTAACATAAATGTAGATGTTATAAAAGGTCCTATCCCTTGGGGTGTGAATTAGTAGATGGGTTTCAGTTGCTTGTGAGGTTATATTTTGTATGCAGTGTATGACCCATTGCTTGTGTTCCCTTATCTTGGTCTGAAAATATGCACTACCATGCTTCTGATAACTGCCATCCACCTGTAACTTGGTCTGGAGGAACTACCTCCAAACTGAAGATCCGTTAAGAGAAAAACTGAATATTGTTGAACACAAACAAATTACACACTTGTGTTACTCAACACAACAATCTGGTAGAAAGCATTGGTGATTCACCTCCAGCTCAATATCCATTCCTTTCTAATCTGATCACTGATTCTCCTTGTCTAACAACTACTAACTGGAATTGTCTAACTGACATTATAATACACTTACCCACATTGTGGCCATACCACTACTAAGAGGGACAACCTGACTCTCATCTCAGTTGCTTCACACCGCAAACTGCCCCAGTGCATGCCGGAGATCACAGCCATCAGAGCAACATCATCTGCAAATAGCAGAGATGCAACCCTGAGTCCCCCAAACTGGACACACACTGACCCTAAACTGCACCTTAAAATCCTGTCCATAAATATAAAAAATGATAGGTGACATGGGACAGCCTTGGTAGCGTCCAATACCCACTGAGAAAAAGTTTGACTTACTGCTGAGAATGTGGACACAGCTCTCGCACTGGTTATTCAGAGACCAGATGGCATGCATTAACGGCCCCAGTACCTCATACTCCCTTAACACCCCCCACAAGCCACCCTGGGAGACACTGTCATAAGCCTCTACTCCAAGTCCACAAAACACATGTAGACTGGATAAGCAAACTCCCATGCCCCTTGGAGTTTCAATGCCAGGGTAAAGAGCTGATCCATTGTTCCACAATCAGGATGGAATCGGCATTGCTCCTCCACTAGCCGAAGTTCGACAATAGAGTCTTCTTTCCAGCACCCTGGAATAGGTTTTCCCTGGTAGGCTGAGAAGTGTGATCCCTTAATAATTAGAACACCTTTTTTAAAATGGGAGCCACCAAACCTGTTTACCAATCCCCAGGCACTGTCCCTGACCTCCATTTAATCCTGAAAAGATATGTCAGTCATAACAGCCCAACAACATCAGGGCCTTCAGAATCTTAGGGTGAATCTTGTCCACTTCTGATGCCTTGACAATTCTGAGCTTTTTGACTACAACTGTGACCTCAGCCAGAGAAATGGGCCAAGACTCTCCCGAGTCCTGCATCCCTGTCTCCTCCACAGAGGACGTGTCAGTCTGGTTCAGAAGTTCCTCAATACTCCTTCCACTGCCCGACTACATTGCCAGGCAAGGCTAACTACAAGTGGCTAACTACAGCCTGGACAAGGCCCTGCCTCCCCCGCCTAAGCTGTCTGACTGTTTGCCAGAACCTATTTGAGGCAGACAAATAGTCCTTATCCATAGCCTCCTTAAACTCCTCCCACACCCATGTTTTTGCTTCTGAATTCATCGCAGTCCTTCTGGCCTCCTGTCAGCTGAATCAGAAGTCCCACGAGCTAATCAATCCTGAAAGTCCTCCATCTTCAACATGACAGCTTCCTTCACTGCTGGCGTCCACCAACGTATCCTTGGGTTGCCGCCACAACAGACACCAACAACCTTTAAGCCACAGCTCCAAGCAGCTCCTTCCGTGATGGAGGCATTTTAACAGGGCCCATTTGTACTCCATGTCCCAAGAACACTCAGGATGTGGGAAAAGCTCCTTCGGAGGTGGCAGTTAAAGATATTCTGAACAGAAGTCTCTACCAGATGTTCCCAGTTCACCCTCACAATTCACTTAAGCTTGCTAGATCTGCCCGGCAGCCTCCCCCGCAATCTGATCCAACTCACCACCAGGTGGTGATCACTTTTTTCCTCGAGTGTTCAATACATATGGCTGCAGGTCTGATGATACAACGATAAAGTCAATCATCGACCTTTGGCCTAAGGTGCTCTGGTACCAAGTACACTTATGAACATCCTTATGTTCAAACATGATGTTTGTTATGGCCAATGACTAGCACAGAACCCCAAAAACAAAACACAAATCAAGCTGAGGGCTTGTTAGTATCACCATGCCTCCTTGGCACCTCTCACCCTGGGGGACTCCGGAGAAGGAGAGAGTCCAACTGTTACAATGCCAAAACCTCCCAGCAAACAGGCTGCAAAAGTTCATGTCTAGGGAATATGCTGATCTAGCTTCCATACGTAACGTGCAATCTCAACTGTCTCTATGTGATGCAATATAACATGGGAGTCAGTCCTATTAAAATAGTGTGTGTGTGTGTGTGTGTGTGTATCAGATAGGAGTCGCCCAGAGAGAGGCCATTCACTTGTTGATTTGGCCTCTCGCTGGCTCGGTGGAATGGAGATCAGGTTTCCCGGTCAAGCCCAAGTGTAGATTGCATTTAGTTTAATTTTAAAATGGTGGTAATGATAAAAATGCACTCCACAAACATAAAGTCACAATTTCTCAAGAAAAAGGCAACATCAGTAGTCCAATGAAGGTAAAATGATTCACAGTGACAAAAACACAGAACATGCACGACAAACCCCCGCATGTCCGATAAAAAAAACACTCCTCTTTTATCTCCTTCCCATAGCACAGAAGCCCAAAAACAAAACATAACTTAATAGATAATAATTTAGACTGTGGGAAACATGAAGGAAACAATACTGAAAACAGAAAACTACTGATCACTTAAAATGTATGAGAGAACAGCCATCCTTGAAATCCTTGTCTGCCATAATGTTATCTTTAATGGCCACATGCTGTATAACCAGATTATATGTCTGTAAAACCAGTCTCCATAAAATCACATGTTGATTGGATGTCTGAAACTCTGAAAGGAACACTAGAGGATTATGATCGGTATACACCACCAGATCTCCAAGTGCACTGGATGCATAAATTTCAAAGTGACGAATTGCCAAAACAAGAGCTAGTGCCTCTTTCACAATGGTTTAATATGATTTCGTGTTTATTCAACTTCTTAGAGAAATAGGCAACCAGCCTATCAACTCCAGACACATCTGGTTGAATTAAAACAGCTCCTACTCCCACCTCACAGGCATCCTCAGCCAGCTTGAATGGTTTCTTAAAAACTGGAGTGACAAGAACTGGCAGACAGGATAAAATGGCCTTAATCTGAGCAAATGCTCAGATTACATTTGTCAGACCAAACAAAGTGAATGCTCCAAGTGCTCTGGCCATGAGCCACTATACAGTGCTGTGAAAAAGTATTTGCCCCATCTTGATTTCTTCTCATACTAATTTTTTTTTTTTAATTCTAACAAAATCTAACATAAAATAAAGGCACTCTGAGTAAACACACAATACAGTTTTAAGTGATAATGTTATTTATTGGAGCAAAAAAGTTATCCAACATCTTTTATCACCCATGTGAAAAACCAACTGCCCCATTAAACTTAATAGCTGGTTGTGCCACCTTTAGCAGCAACAACTGCAACCAAATGCTTCCGATAACTGGAGATCAGTCTTTCACAATGCTGTGGTGGAATTTTGTCCCACTCTTCAGAACTGCTTTAGTTCAGTCACACTGGAGGGTTATCAAGCATACATTTGCTACATAATCCAATTGCACTTGAGCTTCAACTCATGGACTGATGACCAGACATTCTCCTTTAAGCTTTTCTCGTAGAGAGAAGAATTCATGTTTCCCTAAATTATTGCAAGTCATCCTGGCCCTGAAGCAGCAAAGAATCCCCACACCATCACACTTCCACCACAATATTTGACCGGAGGTATGATGTTCGTTTTGTGGAATTCTGTGTTTGATTTACACCAAATGTAACAGGACCCCTGTCTTCCAAACAGTTCTATTTTCTACTCATCAGTCCACAGAACATTCTCCCAAAACATTTGAGGATCATCAACACGTGTTTTGGAAATATACAGATGAGCCTTAATGTTCTTTTGGGTTAGCAGTGGTTTTAACATCATCACTCTTCCATGGATGCCATTTTTGGCCCATGTAATTTTGATAGTGGAGTCATGAACATTGACCTTTATTGATGCGAGAGGCTTGCAGTTTCTTTGATGTTTTTTTTTTTTGGCTTCCTGGATGAGTTGTTGCTGTACTCTTGGAGGAAATTTGGAAGGTTAGACACTTTTGGGAAGTTTCAATAGACCAAGAGCCTGTGAAATAGCTTTGTAACCCTTCCCAGACTGATGCAGTTCAAGCACCTTTTTCCTCACCATTTCTGTCATTTCTTTTGACCTTGGCACAGTGTGTCACAGAGTCCCTTTTAACCAACTTCATGCTGCTGAATGCTGCTATTTAGGTGTTGATGTGAATGAACTGGGCTGGCAGTAATCAGGCCTGGGTGTGTCTAATCTAGCTGAACCCCATTATGAATGCAGTTTCATAAATTTGAGGATTTAGTAACTAAGGAGGCAAATACTTTTCATAAAGGCCCAAATGGTATTGGATAATGTTTTTGCTTCAATAAAAAAAACATTATAGTTTAAAACTGTATTTTGTGTTTACTTAGATTGCCTTTTATGTTCATTTAGTTTGAATTTTTGAAACAATTTAGTATGAGATATACACAAACCAGAAGACATAATGATGGGGGCAAATGCTTTTGCACAGATCTGTATACCACCACATCATTTATATGTACCAAATTTGGAAGACCAGCAGTAACTATTAATTAAATTCTGGAAAGTGGCAAGTGCGTATTTAATCCCAAATGGCAAAACCTGCAAGTTCCATCTGATTTCGGAACAAGAACTGAGCTTCAATCGCTCTGACCTGGCTCAATGGCTCCAAACTTCTCCAAATAGGCCAATTCATTCTTTACCAAACTTAGCTTACAGGGGGACAACCGGTAAGGATGTTGCTTTATGGGGGCAGTGCCTTCCATTTCCACATCATGCACTGCTAGGGTTGTAAGGCCAGTGGTGTTCCTAAACAATTCTGGAAACTCCTTCAGCAAAACTTTCATAGTTCATATATTTGTATAATTTGCATAAAAAAGGACTATCCATGGACCATGTATTTGAAGCCATTATACAGATCATATAGGCATTTCATGTATGACTCTTGTATAGCACAGAGAAAGGCCACTCAACTGTTGATTTGGCATTGCTCTGGTCCAGTGGCAGGCAGCGTGGTGATTATGTTTCCCGGTCCAGCCCTGGTGTAGATGCAGTTTAGCTAAATTTTAAAATAGTGGTAATGATAAAGATGCACTTTACAAACATAATGTGACAATTTCCCAAGGAAAAGGCTACATAAGTAGGCCAATGAAGGGATAATAATTCACAGCAACCAAAACACAACATGTGCGACAAACATGTGAGCTCTTCTCCCAGGCATGGCTCCAGAAGAGGGCCCCTGGACTCCCTAATCCAGACGAGGTGACTATATTTCTTCTTGATGATCACATCATAGGGGTGTAGGTGTTAGCACTCTTTGTTTGGCCTCTTGCCTAGGTCCAGTTTGACAAGGGAGGCCCTACCAGGAGCTTGTACTCCAGACAACACAGCTCCCAGGGTCACTGGGGCACTCATACCCCTCCACAACTGTAATGTGGCAATCCATGGAGTGCCTTCTTTTAGCCTTTATTCAAATAGCTGGAGAAAAAATATCAGTTGTAGAATTTTTGCTTTTATTTGAAGTGAAAAACACACACATACACAAACTTTCTTTAAAAATAGCCAATCTAATTGATATTTCTTTTCTTTTTCCACATGATAACGAATAAGTAACTACAGTAACCAGGATTTGTTTTCTCTCATGGTAATTCATACCCTATAGATAACCGGTGTTGCCTACTGTATCTATGTGTTAATGTTCGACTTTGGTTGCAATCATTTTAAGGGGTTCAGTCTTAGCTGTCGTTGGGTTTGGGTTGAAAGGAATTCTTGAAACTTTAATTTTTATAGATTGGGCAATGTTTGAAATCACAGAGGATACTTTAAATATTATTGCATTTTTGTAAATTAACATTTAGAATTGTATCATATTTAAAGCTTCAAGGTGTAGATAAAGATGATTTAGGTAACTAAGGTGCTTTTATTTCAATCTTAAAAAGCTGTACAAACCCTCTATAATTGTCACATATTCCCTGTTGTCTTTTGTTTTTGTGCTTTTATGTTTAAATTCTTGTTTAGTTCTTGTTTCCTGTTAGTTTTTGTAGTCCTTTGTAGTTTCATTTTATGATTGGTTTTCCCCTGATTGTTTTCCACAGGTGTTCCTTGTTCACTTAAATATAAGCCCTTAATATGACATAAATTGAATATACAATTTATATTAGCATTTAATCCGAGAATTACTAGTAATTAGAATACATTTCCTATTGTAGTGGTTTCTATTCAATTTACCGATGACATCGAGATTTTTGATCATGTGTCACTTAAGGTGTGGTTATGAGTGTATCAGATGACCCCTCCCCCTTTTAAATTCTGGGCACCAGTTAAGAATACTATCTTAACTATTTAAGAACACTCCCGAAAGAGTTGTTCGCTAATTTAGAATTAATGTAAAATAAAGTGAGTTGGTCAGCTGATTTATCTGAAGGATTTGTGAGAGTCTGGACAACTTGTAGAGTCTTTGATCATCAACACAATGAAGACACAGTTGTAATCAAATTTTAATTCATTTAACAAAAGGATTTTTATTAACAACGATTAATAATGCTTATAATGAATATGCACTGCTAAAGGATAATAAACTAATAACCAAAAGAAAAGTACTGAATTAAACAATAAACAAATAAATTATTTGAAAACAGAATGGATAAATGCAATGCTGCTGAACTGAATGTAAAAAAAGAGAATTGTATGGGAATGCTCCTTATGTGAAATCACCTATTAGCTCTGGCCAAATGGTGATAAATAATGCTTATTTATCATTAAATAAATAATATACCTATTATTTGTAACAAGCCGACCCCAGGTAACTGTTATCTAAGCTAGTTAGAAAAGAATATGCTGCATGTATAAACGAATGCCAAGGTCTCTAGAAAGAGGTTTGTTAAGTTTATATTTACATTCCACACAGTCGAGTGATCAGTCCGGCTGTCATCTACTGATGGAGGATGCTGAACTTCGGTTGAACCAAGAGGGTCCTTATGGGCTAAAAGTTCCAGAAACTTATTGTGAGAAGCTTGTGGAAGGCTACCCAAGAAGTCTGACCCAAGTTAAACAATATAAAGGCAATGCTACCAAATACTAACAAAGTGTATGTAAACTTCTGGCCTACTGGGAATGTGATGAAAGTAATAAAAGCTGAAATAATTTATTCTCTAATTATTCTATTTATTCTTAAAATAGTGATCCTAACTGGGAAAAACGTCCTAAGATAGGGAATGTTTTCCATGATGAAATGTCAGGAACTGTGAAAAACGTCATGGTTACTGTCGTAACCTCCGTTCCCCGAGGGAGGGAAAGAGATGTTGTGTCGAATGAAGTGACACAAGGGGTCTTCCTGGGACGTCAAACATACCTCTGAACTTGAGAAAAGGCCAATGTCAAGTTGGCAGACAGAATTTGCATGCCCCGCCCCGGACATACGGGTATAAAGGGAAGCGGGGCAGCGAGTATCAGTCAGGATTTTGCACTGAGGAGCCATCTGCTCTGCAGATGTCTGCTAGGGAGGTGCCATTGGCCAGTGCCCACGAGGATGCCACACTTCTTGTCGAGTGTGCTCAAACCTGCAAGGGGGCGGGCATGGCCTGGGTCTGGTAGGCCAGAGAGATGGCATCAACGACCCAGTGAGTTAACCTCTGTTTGGAGACGCCGTTCCCTTTCCGCCTTCCACCGAAACAGACAAAGTGCTGCTCAGAACATCTAGAGCTCTGCATGCGGTCCAAATAGATTTGCAAAGTAGGTATACCGGACACAGCAACGAGAAGGCTTGGTCTGCCTCCTCCCGGGGCAGCTTGCTTGCATGTTCACGACCTGGTCCCTGAAGGGGGTAATAGAATCCTTGGGCACGTAGCCCGGTAATGGCCTCAGGATAACATGAGAATGTGCCGGACCAAACTCCAGGCAGGTGTCGCTGACAGAGAACAGTTGCAGGTCCCCAACCCTCTTGATGGAGGCTAACGCAATCAGGAGGGCCGTCTTCAGGGAGAGTGCCTTGAGCTCAACTGAATCAAGTGGCTCAAAGGGGGGTCTCTGAAGGCCCGAGAGGACCACTGAGCGATCCCTGGAGGGGAACAGGCTAGGCCGGGGAGAGTTCAGTCTCCGGGCACCTATCAGGAACCTAATAATCAAGTTGTGCTTACCAAGGGACTTGCCATCTACTGCGTCGTAGTGGAGTGCGATAGAGGCTACATACACCTTCAAGGTGGAAGGGGACAGCCTCCCCTCCAGCCTCCCCTGCAGGAACTCTGTGGGTCTTCGGCTCGGGAAGAACAACATTTTGCGAACAAGCGCCACTTTAGGTCGTAAAGTTGCCTTGTGGAGGGAGCTCTGGCGTGGTTGATCGTGTCTATGGTTGCAGGTGGTAGATCCACTTGATCTTCTGCATCCCATCCAGGGGCCAGATGTGGAGGTTCAAGAGGTCTGGGTGCAGGTGCCAGAGGATGCCCTGTCCCTGAGAAAGTAGGTCCTTCCTCAGGGGAATTTTCCAGGGAGGTGCTGTCGCAAGGAGTGTAAGATCCGAGAACCAGGTCCGGATGGGCCAGTAAGGGGCCACCAGGATGACCTGTTTCTCATCCTCCCTGATCTTGCACAGCACCAGTGCAAGAAGGCTCACTGGGGGAAATGCATATTGCGCAGCCCCCAGGGCCATCTGTGTGCCAGCGCGTCTGTCCCAAGAGGAGCTCCTGTCAGGGAGTACCAGAGCGGGCAGTGGGAGTTGTCCTGGGAGGCAAAGAGATCTATCTGTGCCATGCCGAATCGGTCTCAGATCAGCTGGACCACATGGGGGTGGAGCTTCCACTCTCTTCTGGGCGAAACCTGCCACGACAGCGCGTCCGCCCGTAGCACATGGCGCACAAACCCAGTTGAGAGGCGTCTGTGGTGACCAAGACACATCTGGGCACCTGCTGCAAGGGGACTCCGTTCCACAAGACGCAGAGGTCTGTCCAAGTGTTGAAAGTCTGACGGCAAGAAGGGGTGATTGTCACACAGTATTTACCGTGGCGCCATGTCCATCTCAGGACTCAAGTCTGCAGCCAGTGCTGAAGCGGTCTCATATGCATCAACCCGAGCGGCGCGGCCGTGGCTGAGGATGCCATATGCCCCAGGAGCCTCTGGAATTGTTATAGAGGAACCGCTCGAAGCGAGGCACCTGAGCACTGACTGAGCGTGCTCGTGGTGAGGCGCGCTATCATTGAGATGGAGTCTAACAGTGAGCTTGCTCTTTTCCCAGTTGATCTGAAGCCCTAGACGGCTGAGGTGCCTGAGCACCTGGTCCCTGTGAGCACATAGTAACTCTCGAGAGTGAGCCAGGTTGAGCCAGTCATCAATGTAGTTGAGTATGCGGATGCCCACATTCCCTTAGCGGGGCAAGAGCTGCCTCTGCGACCTTTGTGAAGATGCAAGGGGGCAGGGACAGGCCAAAGGGGAGGACCATAGGAAGGGTCAGTTTTGAGGCAAGAGGGAGGCGTGGAAGTACGCGTCCTTCAGGTCTACTGCTGCGAACCAATCTAGCTGTCAAATGCAGGTAAGAATGTGTTTCTGCGTGAGCATTTTGAACGGGAGTCTGTGTAAAAAGCCCGGTTAAGAACTGGCAGGTCTAATATTGGTCGCAACCCACCACCTTTTTGGGTACAATGAAGTAAGGGCGGTAGAGACCCTTGGCTGGAGGGACAGGCTTTATCGCATCCTTGACAAGCAGAGTCATGATCTCTGCCCGTAAAGCGCTGGCTTTTTTGGCGCGTACGGAGGTGGAGCGAACACTGCCAAAATGAGGCGGGAGCCGGGCGAACTGAGTTGCTTAGCCAAGTCGGATGGTCCTGGCCAACCAGCGCGACGGGTTGGGTGGCGAAAGCTGCGTGTCCAAACTCCGTGCGAGGGGCACTAACGGGACAATCACCTTTTACGTACCGGGCGGGGCATCACGGCGGGGGGAACAGGTAATAGTGCGTCGGGAGGCAGAAGAGCCTCCCGAGGTTTGGGTGCTGAGAAAAGACTCAAAGCACTTACCTCGCTAGAGACTGAGGAAGAGGTCCTAGAGAGGCGTCTTCGGAACTCATCAGTGCTGGCCTGCCGAGGTTGGCGGCTGATGTGGCTTTCTCTCGTGAGAAAAGAAAGCCATGACCGCAATGTTGCCATGGCTATGTTTTCACACTGAGAACATGAACCATTCATAAAACGCTGCCTGCGTGTGATCACAGCCCAGGCATGCGAGGCAGCTTTTATGACCGTCAGAATTGGAGAGAAATCAGCCGCATCCAGGAACTACACAGAGGCGGAAAGACATCTTTAAAAAGATGTATCCTGTAAAGGACGTTCAACACCTGCTGTGTATTGTTCTTTTGAGTGGGAACTCAAACTCTTTTTAAGAGGAGAAACACTCTTTCAGGCAATGAAAGCAGTGTCGAATGGCCCAGGGGCGTGGACTGCACAGCGTGCAGAGAGAGAGAGAGAACGCCAGCTGGAAACGTGCCATAGATCCAACAGCAATGCTTCTTGCCAACAGAGGTGAGTGGAACAGTGGTGAACTCAGCTTTGCTGTTGCACAACCGTTTGGCTCCGAAGAAAAATTCTGACTGACACTCGCTGCCCCGCTTCCCTTTATTCCTGTATGTCCGGAGCGGGGCATGCAAATTCTGTCTGCCAACTTGACATTGGCCATTTCTCAAGTTCAGAGGTACGTTTGGCATCCCAGGAAGACCCCTTGTGTCACTTCATTCGACACAACATCGAGTGAGTGACAGAAGGGGAACTGATTTTAAATGTATTTGGCTAAGGTATTTTATTTTACTTCTGACTTCAACTGTACCTCAATACAGTACATAAGTATTTTTTTGTGTTCTCATAGGCTAATCTGTTATTCTAAATACAGTTTCAGATTTACATTAATTTCTCCCAAACTAAATTTATCTTATTCCAACATTTTTAATAACTCAAAGGTATGACTGTCAATTATTTTGATTATTTTATCCTTTTCTAGTAATTAAATCCTCAAAAATGTTCTTAGACATCAAACCTTATCCAGACAAAATATATTATATTAGCCATCTGTCTAAACTTAGAAATTTGAATCTCTCTCATAATACATTAACTTCTCCTTTTAGGTGGGTTTAATTTACTTATTGGTAGATATCATAACTCCTCAATTTTCTGCTTAAATCTTATGACCAAAAAAAACACATTATTTCTGTTGTTTTGAAATTAATATTTAATCCTTAGCAAGTTGTTTAAAAACTGTCTTTACTGTCTTTTCATGTCTCGTAAACCATCACTACATTGCCAATGTACACTTCTATGGGTAAATATTCTAAAATATTTAACATCACAGTTTAAAATACTTAAGATGAGTTCTTATCTCTTTGCAGTATTCTTTGATAAACATAATGATAATATATCATTCTTTTTTTTTACTTTCCTTTTTTAAAATTTTCTAAATCTGTTTTTTCAGAGAAATCTCCCTTCTCTTACTCTCTCTACAGTGTCGCCAGCATTTATAAGACTTAAACACCTATCACAAACATATTTATACAACATCTATCAGACATTGTCACTCGATTCAAAACTTTGTCACTAATCTAAAAGTTTTACAGGTTTCTGTTAGTTATTCCTCATTTAATCTGTTTTAAAATTCTGGTATTTTATTTAATTCAATTACCCCATTTTATTGACGGGGTGTTACTATTTCAAGGTTTATGAATATTTCCCTCCATTATATGCTTATATGTAGATAACTTTTTTTTAACGTTTTACTCTTACCATGTGTTTTTGTCTTCTCAATTCAAATTTTGACACATTTTGAACCTTTCATTGCTTTTTCTATCCTATTGGCATATGACTTTTACAGTCATTTTTGTATTTTATACATGGAGTTTCTGCAGAACTTGTGTTAATTAGTCGTTCGGATGTTCCAATCCTTTCATTTTATCACATATTCTTTTTAAGGTCTCTTGCTGCTAACAAATTTTCAATTCAAATTTTCCCAACCGTGAAAAAAAAGAAATGTTCAATTTCAATTCAAATTTTCAGTCATTTTTATTCCATTTTTTTTTCACCAAATTTTTCACAATTTGTGTCTCACCATTATAAGTTTGAACACAAATATCTTCTTTAGCTATTTTTAGTAGCTCTGCAGTAACACACATTTCAGCTCCTGTATCAATTAAATATTCTATTCCATCAGTATTAATATATACATTTTAATATATTTTTATATTACACCACATATATGTATATCACATATTTGACTGTTCAAGCTGTTTCACACTGTGCTGAATTTTCTTTTTTACGAGTTCTTCTTGTTTTTCTATATTTAGTTGCATCTGCTTTAAATCGTTATGATTTAACTTCGCCTTCTCTTTGAGTAATACAATCTTTAGTCCCCATCAAGAAAATTTCTGAATGAAACAGACGCATTTCCAACCATTCATACCCGTATGTCCGGGAGCGGGACATGCAAATTCTGTCTGCCAATTTCTCATTGGCCTTTCTCATAGATCAGAGATGCGAAAGGCGCTCAAGAGAGACCCCTAGTGTCACTTCTTCGACACAACGTCTCATTCCCTCCATCAGGGAAAGGAGGTTACAACAGTAACCTAGACATTTTACGATTCATATCTGCACCAGATTTTATTTTCAAGATTTAATTATTTTGTACGGGCGTGCTTTCTACCTTATTTACCTTATTTTTTACCTTTTAGCCTACCTTATTTTTATTATTCTCAAGTTAAGTAAAATAGGTCAAATCTGGCCTAAATTACAAGCATCTGAAAATATATTTACAAACTGGACAGAAGACTCCTTCACAGCATGTTCTGGCTCAAGACCTCAAAACAAACAATCTCAATAGGCATATTACTTGTAATCAATAAAATATAATTTATTGGTAATATTTTTTTTTTTTCTAGCTGTCAAAAACTTTCTAGATAAATACAAAGTAAAGAAAAACAAATCAATCAAAGGCAATATCAGCTTGGCATGTTTAGTGTCAGAGATACTGTTCAAATCGAAGCAGCATCTTGCGTCAGTCTTTTATAGATGACATGTATATCGGACATTTCCCAGTTGTTTTTTTCTGGACTTACCCAGATAATTCCCCACTGCAACCAAATTGCAAAATTACAAAATTAAATTAATGTATTTAGGAGTTAAACATTAAAAAAATTAAAAAAATTACTTAGTGCACCTGTGACAAGAATGAGGTTACTGTTGCTTTAAAGGGGCAGGTAGGGTAACGGGACAGATGGCTTTTAAGGTCCCCCGACGCTTGACAAGTTAACGTTTGATCTTGTTCCCTGCGGCATTCGTGAGTTGGAAGAGCTGTGAACATTTCCTGGTTTTTTGTAACCTTTACATCAATTGTGTCCCTCGCTCTGTCAATCACAATAAACCAATCTCTTTGTTTTTTGGTGATTGGTGATTTGGGTCGGCACTCATGTTTTATGTGTTGCACAGAAGTGTGTTAGAACTAATATTTAACTGTGTCTGTTATAGTTATTTTTCCATCCAATTTCTGATGAGGCATTGTTACATCCCATTTCTCCATCTGACGGGGCAGCTAAGTTACAAAATTACCCCCATAACCACAACTGCGCTATTATTAAGGTATGCGATTTGTATGATGATTGTTCTAAATTATGTATTTTATTTATGAATGCTTTATTGTTTTAATGTGGTTTGGATGTTGATGTGTATTAAAGTTTTTTTTTTAAAATTATTATTATAGGAGTTGGATTAGCTGCTGAAATGGGCGACCACCCTTTCTTATGTTTTTTTTTCTATTGAATATGATGTTTTGTGCATTTGTTCGCTTTTATTTGGAATTAATGTTGAGGCGCTTTATTGAGTTTGTGTATTTCTTTACCCTTTGTAGTTATTTTGGTTTGGTTATTCTTATTGATCTGTCTTGTATGATTATTTGTATTATTATTATTATTATTATCATTTTGTGTATAGTGGGCTGTTGGGTTGAGTAATTCTGTAAATGTGTCACTATTTTAAAGGACTGATCTAACCTGTTCTCCCCTCTCCCCCACTGACTCTAATCAAAAACTCATCCTCAACATTTGGTTATCTTATTTAACTGTGAATCAGTAAGGGGAACCTATTGGCAGTACTGTAATGTATTTTTAAAATGAGGTATTATTAAATAAATGTAAATGTGACTGATGCTGTTGATCCCTAAAATTCTGCCTAACATACTTTTGTGTTCAGCAGAAGACAGAAATGTATACAGCTTTGGAACAATATTTGACTGAATAAATGATGACAGTGGTACAATTTGAGTGAACTCACTGTTAAATCCTTTTGAGAAATGCATCTCATTCCTCATGTAAAGGTAAACAAAAGGTTTATTCATGCAATGTTACATTGGATGCAGTTAAAATTCTAAAATACTATATTTTCAATATATGAGAGGTATGAAATGTTTGTGTTCTATAGTGTGACAACTGAGATGTTCAGTGAGATCATCTGCAGCATGATGACATACAGTATAACCTATGCATATATTGTCGGTAGCTTATTTTACAAGTTATTTATTGATATGTATCTATATTCAGGTATAAATGCTTGGGAAGCAATGTTTAAAATATAAAACATCATGGTTACTAACGTAAACCATTCCCTGATGGAGTCAATGAGGCGTTGTGTCGATGTAGTGACACTAGGGGTCGCTCCTGGGAGCCCCAGACATCCCTTTGAGAAAAGGCCAATGAAAATTGGCGAGTCGAATTTGCATGCCACTCCCCCGGACATACGGGTATATAAGGAGCTGGAATGCAAACACTCATTCAGGTTTCGGACACTCAGACAAGGTCCCGGACATTTCAGCAGGTAGTTCAGTGTTGAGGCAGGAGGGACACAACATCTTGTTCCCTCCATTAGGGAACGGAGGTTACATTAGTAACCATGACGTTCCCCTTCTGTCACTCACTCGACATTGTGTCGATGTAGTGACATTAGGGGTCCTTATGGAAAATGCCACAACTACTGAAATGTGTCGTGCTTCACAGCAACTCGAGGCAGTTGATGTGCCAATGCCGTCGCAGGCAAGTCCAATGACCGGCAGCTGCGTGCCTGTTGCACACAGTGCCCCAGCCATTCTTGGAGGTGTCTGTCATAACCACGACGTGCCTGGAGACCTGGCCTAGGGGAACTCCTGGAACACTATGTCGGAACAAGGGCTGAACTGATGGCAGCAGACCATCTGAAGCCAGTGCTGAAGCATTCTCATTTGCATCAACCCGAGTGGCGTGACAGCCACTGAAGATGCCATTTGCCCCAGGAACTTCTGAAAAGATTTCAGTGGGACCGCTGTGTTCTGCCTGAACATATGCAGGCAGTTCAACACCGACTGCGCATGCATGTTCGTGTGAAGCGCCTTCTTTGAGACCGAGTCAAACTCCATACCGTGAAAAGAGATGCTCTGAACCGGGGAGGGCTTGCTCTTTTCCCAGTTGACCCGAAGCCCCAAACGGCTGGGGTGCGTGAGCACTAGGTCCCTGTGCGCACACAACAGGTCCTGCGAGTGGGCTAGAATCAGCCAGTCGTTAAGAAAGCTAAAGCGAACCGAAGGAAGGGTCTGTGTCGAGGAAGGATTGAGACATGGAAGTACGTGTCCTTCAGGTCTACCGCCGCGAGCCAATCCTGATGCCAACACTAAGATGCGTTTTTGCGTCAGTATCTTGAACGGTAGTCTGTGCAAAGCCCCGTTCAGAACTCGCAGGTCCAAGATTGGCCGCAACCCGCCACCTTATTGGGTTCGATGAAGTAGGGGCTGGAAATAGTCACGATAACGATGGCCGTGGACACCGAGAATAGGGCCCAAGAAGTGAGGGAACTGCTCTTTTCTTGAGAAAGTGGGTACCGTGGGGCATGCGGTGAAATCAAAAGAAAAGGGAAATAAGGTTTCTCCACCTGGCCCTCAACTGGGGGAAGGAGTGGTCTTCTTACCAGCTCCTTAAGTGCAGATTCCGGACCTCCTGGACAGGCCATCTCAGGGGTGCTTCGAAGCCTACCTCGCGTTCTTGGCGGCCGAGCGTTAGACGGGCAAAAGTGCACCGCAACTGCCTGATCCACCTGAGGAAACGCAGAGTACCCCCTTGCCGCCCCATCGTCGAGGGTAGTGAGAGCGGAGGAGTTCACAAATCAGTTCGGGCAGTAAAAGGTGCCTACCACGACCGCATAAGTTCCTCACCATGAGCAGCGCTTTGGCCCCAGGAACCAATCATTGAGCCGCGAGGGTTCAGGGGGGAGCACAGGGTTCAACTCCAGCCCGAAACTCGCGGCTGCCTGGGCAAGCATGGTCACCAGCTCCGCATCAGCCTGCGACTGGGCTACCGCACCTGAGGGTGGGAGTCCAGTTGAGTCATCTGTGTCAGACATGACGAACCCGCTGTCTGATGCTGCAATCGACAGCTCATCCTCTTTGCGAGCCCGGAATGAAACAGCAAACCCGTCGTGAGACAGACCCACGGTCTCATCCCAGAACTTGACATACGAGCGTGCTGGGGAATGGGAGGTGTGTGGGGGATTTCATGGTGGAGAGGCTCCCATTGAAGTCCCAAGATCACCCCAGTGCTAACTGACTCTGCCTCACACCCGGAGGTAGAAGGACCAAGCCGGGGAGCCGCTAGGGTGGCTTCCCTCTGAAGAAGGAAAGATGCAACAGCAACATAACCATGGTCATACTTTCACAATGAGGGCATGAACCATCCACGAAAAATGTCTCCGCGTGTGTAGCACCCAAGCACGTGAGACAGTGATTGTGGCCGTCAGAAGCTGAGCGATAGCGACCGCAACCAGGAATATCACACAAACGAAAACGCATCTTGAAAAAGACACTTTCGTAAGTGCCACACTTTTAGCAGGAAAATTATCTTTTTAGATAAAATGTAAAAAAAAAATAATTCCTTTTTAGAAAATATACTCTTTCGCTGCTGGAGCGCCCAGGGGTGTTTCTCTGCACAACACCAGTGCGAGAGGGGGAGAACCGCTGCAATGAGCCGTAGAAAACAACAGCTCGTAAGAGCGAGAGATGAATGGCTGGCAGAGTAATTCAGCTCAGTGAAATACAACCACTCGGCTCCGAAGAAGAAATCTGAATTAGTGTTTGCATTCCAGCCCCTTATATACCTGTACAGTATGTCCGGGGGAGTGGCAGGCAAATTCCACTCATAAATTTTCATTGGCCTTTTCTCAAATATCAGAAAAGTCTGGGGCTCCCAGGAGCGACCAATAGTGTCACTACATCAACACAACATTGAGTGAGTGACAAGGGGAACATTGAAGAAAGATTATAAATGCATTGAAAAACATATCACATAGTAATTTTTAAAGTGTACTCTAAAGTTAATTTATCCAAGACAAAGTATCAACCAAATTAAACAAAACAGGTATCAGGTGAAACTGGGCAGTCAATTTGCAAAAGTGCAAATGATGTCTCTGTAACTCTACAATATATATTTTTAAATAACTCAAAACACTGGAACTTTCCAGTTCAACATGGCACCTCATGGCAAAGAACTCTCTGAGGATCTGAAAAAATAAAGATGGCCTAGGCTATAAGAAGATTGCCAAGACTCTGACACTGAGCTGCAGCACGGTGGCCAAGACCATACAGCGATTTAACAGGACAGGTTCCACTCAGAACAGGCCTCGCCATGGTCGACCAAAGAAGTTGAGTGCATGTGCTCAGCGACATATCCAGAGGTTGTCTTTGGGAAATAGATGTATGAGTGCTGCCAGCATTGCTGCAGAGGTTGAAGGGGTGGGGGGTCAGCCTGTCAGTGCTCAGACCATACGCCGCACACTGCATCAAATTGGTCTGCATGGCTGTCGTCCCAGAAGGAAGCCTCTTCTAAAGATGATGCACAAGAAAGCCTGCAAACAGTTTGCTGAAGACAAGCAGACTAAGGACATGGATTACTGGAACCATGTCCTGTGGTCCGATGAGACCAAGATAAACTTATTTGGTTCAGATGGTGTCAAGCGTGTGTGGCAGAAACCAGGTGAGGAGTACAAAGACAAGTGTGTCTTGCCTACAGTCAAGCATGGTGGTGGGAGTGTCATGGTCTGGGGCTGCATGAGTGCTGCCGGCACTGGGGAGCTACAGTTCATTGAGGGAACCATTATTGCCAACATGAACTGCGACATACTGAAGCAGAGCATGATCCCCACTGGGCCGCAGGGCAGTATTCCAGCATGATAACGACCCCAAACACACCTCCAAGATGACCATTGCCTTGCTATAGAAGCTGAGGGTGAAGGTGATGGACTGGCCAAGCATGTCTCCAGACCTAAACCCTTTTGAGCATCTGTGGGGCATCCTCAAACAGAAGATGGAGGAGCACAAGGTCTCTAACATCCACCAGCTCTATGATGGAGGAGTGGAAGAGGAATCCAGTGGCAACCTGTGAAGCTCTGGTGAACTCCATGGCCAAGAGGGTTAAAGCAGTGCTGGAAAATAATGGTGGCCACAAAATATTGACACTTTGGGCCCAATTTGGACATTTTCACTTAGGGGTGTACTCACTTTTGTTGCCAGAGGTTTAGACATTAATGGCTGTGTGTTGAGTTATTTTGAGGGGACAGCAAATTTACACTGTTATACAAGCTGTACACTCACTACTTTACATTGTAGCAAAGTGTCATTTCTTCACTGTTGTCACATGAAAAGATATAATCAAATATTTACAAAAATGTGAGGGGTGTACTCACTTTTGTGAGATACTGTAGATGTGTGGTTAGCTCACTTGCCACACACTGAATCATTGTCTGGCTTTAGATTTTAGCCCAACAAGCCCAAGGATTTTCAGAGTCGCAACTCCTTCAACCACAGAATATAAAATGCAATCCTGAATTGGACAGCACTGGAAATCATATTTTGTTTAGTCAGATTTAAGCCTTAAACTGCACTGGATCCTGCATGGCTCATTTAAAGCAATTATGTTTCAGCTCAAGATTATCATGTTCAAGCAAAAGTGCAAATTATGTCTCTGTAACTCTACAGTATATTTTTTTTAAATAACTCAAAACACTGGAACTTTCCATCACTACACAGAAATATGAATTCCTTCAATTCCTGAAAATCCAGCCAGACCTAAAGAAATGTTCACTGGCCAGTTGCAGTAAAATGTTCTTGATGTGGCCAAAAACAGGTCATAATGCCCCGATAGAAGAGAAATGTCCAAAGCTGTTTACACAGCTAATTCTATGGCTCTAAAAAAAGCTTGACTTCAGAATGAGAATGTCAGTTGGCCCTTGAGCTAAAGGAGAGATGTCATAGAGTTATATTTGTGTATTTATTCTAATGGTCTTTTGTGAATAAAGCTAGTCTCTGTGACAGTTATAGTCCACAATCATAGCAGTCAGTCAATAACCACATTTGACAAACTCTAGGTGGATGGTGTGTTTGTGCCAAGACAAGGCATCCCCAGTTTATCGTCCGCAAACTTTGAGGGAGCTCAGCATTAGGCCCACTTACCATTTCTGTGGTTTACAAAATGATTTAATGAGGAAGGAGTAGATCTCAAGCAAATATACTACTTTTAATATGCAGTTCCTCTGGTTGTATTTTTTTTTTAGTTCTTTTATTTTTTTGTTGGGTAGGTTGTCCCCTAACATTTTTACAATCATAAAATTAAACTGCTTTTGATTTTCTATTTTAATAAATATTTTATGACACCCAGATGGAATTTCTTGAACATTCATAATCCTCTGTGTACTGTAAAAACATTATACAAGACTCAGCAGTATAAAAACCTAAGTTGCTTCACCAACACAATTTGTAAAACAAAATAAAACTATAATTTTTATGTTGCAATGTCCTTTCAAAAGAAAAAAGCTTTAAAAGACTAAAAAAATTTACACTGCTGAGCGAAAACATTATGACCACCTGCCTTATGTCTGCTGGTGTTCCTGTGTTATCTGGCACAAAGCCATTGGCATCATATCCTTCAAGTACTGTAAGTTGTGAACTGGAGACACCATGTATTGGACTTGTTGGTCCAGCACATTCCACAGATGCTCTATCAAATTGAGTTCTGGGGAATTGGAAACCAGGGAAACACCTTGAACTCTTCATCATGTTCCTCAAAACATTCCTGAACAATATGTGCAGTGTGGCAGGGTGCATTATCCTGCTGAAAGAGGTCACTTCCATCAGGGAATACCATTGCCATGAAGGGGTGTACCAGGTCTGCAACATTGTTAATGTAGGTGGCACGTGTCAAATTGACATCCACATGAATGGATGGACCCAGGGTTTCCCAGCAGAACATTGCCAAGAGCATTACACTCTATTTCACTAATCATATCAGCAGCACCTAGGAAAGTGTGAACGAGTACTAGTCAGGTGAAATCACTCTATCATTCTGATTGGATTATAAGAGCAGACTGATTGCTATAAAAGGAGGGAAGAAGTGCTTTCAATCATTGTGTTCTTGTTTGCAATGGTTACCTCTAAAGAAAGCCATCATCGCTTTGATTAAAAATGGCCTCACATGCAAGGAAATTGCTGCAAAGAATATTTCACCTGAAAGAACTATTTACCGGATCATCAAAACGTCAAGGAGAGAGTTTCAACTGCAATGAAGAAGGCTTCAGGACGTCCCAGAGTGTACAGCAAGCGCAAGGACCTTCTCTTCCTGAGCAGTCAGCTACAAAAACATGTCACCACCAGTGCAGAACTTGCTCAATATTGGCAGCAGGTTAGTGTGAGCACATCTGCACGCACAGTGAGACGAAGACTTTTGTACAATGGCCTGGTGTCAAGAAGGGCTGCAAAGAAGCCACTTCTCTCCAAGAAAAACATCAAGGACAGACTGAAATTCTGCAGGAAGTACAACGA
Organism: Moxostoma hubbsi; assembly: GCA_032164185.1. NCBI lineage: Eukaryota > Metazoa > Chordata > Actinopteri > Cypriniformes > Catostomidae > Moxostoma > Moxostoma hubbsi. Next base: position 14,145,193 of record JAVLUX010000013.1, on the reverse strand, counting down.
TAGGACAGCAGAAGACTGGTGCAAAGCTATTTTCTCTGATGAAGCCCCCTTCCGACTGTTTGGGACATCTGAAAAATTGATAGTCTGGAGAAGAAAAGGTGAACGCTACCATGAGTCCCGTGTCATGCCAACAGTGAAGCATCCTGAGACCATCCATGTGTGGGGTTGCTTTTCATCCAAGGGAGTGGGCTCCCTCACAATTCTGCCCCAAAACACTGCCATGAATAAAGAATGGTATCAAAACTTCCGATTCAGGACAAATTGGTGATGATCCGTGCATTTACCAGCATGATGGAGCACCATGTCACAAGGTAAGAGTGATAATGAAGTGGCTCGGAGATCATTACATTGAAATTTTGGATTTGTGGCCAGGCAAATCTCCGGATCTTAATGCCATAGAGAACCTGTGTTCAGTCCTCAAAAGGCTAGTGGACAAGCAGAAGCCCACAAATTGTGATAAACTCCAAGCACTAATAAGGCAAGAATGGATCGCCATCAGTCAGGATTTGGCCCAGAAGCTGATATCAAGCATGCCAGAGCAAATTGCAGAGGTTATGAAGAATAATGATCAACACTGTAAATATTGACTCTTTGCATATTTTGAATGTTTTTGCCAATAAAAGCCTTTAAAGCTCATGAAATGCTTATCATTGTTTTCCAGTATACCATAGAAACGTGTGAAAAAGTAATCTACAAATACTGAAGCAGCAAACTTTGCAAAACACAAAATTTATGTCACTGCCAATACATTGGCCACGGCTGTATGGTTGCTAGAAGCGCTTTATAAAAAAACATTGATTATCAGAATAATTGCTATCTTAATTTTAAAAATCTCGATACCGATTTTGAAAATCAAAGGTCGATTGGATTACTCTATGCACAACCTACAATGCAATTAAAACACACGCATGCATGGCCAAATTTCACGCCATGTGACTAAATGTCTGTCAATTTTGCCAGTGATTGAGTAGTATAGTGGTGAAGAAGTTCAACACAGAGATCCTTTCACTGTGTGTTGAGTGTAAAAGTTTGACTTGACTCATTCTGTGCAATGTGTCCAAAGATGAGATCCATGCAATTTATTTATCATTGAATAATGACTCTTTTATTACACTTTCTATTATTTATAGTCAGTTGTGGATCAAACACACACACACACACACACACACACACACAAAATAAACATTTAATTCTAAAAACACATCTTGTTAATGTGTGTTCAACCAAAACACTTTGTGGCTGCAAAACAAGCCCAAATCATCACCCCTCCATGATCAAGCTTGACAGTTGGTATGAGATGTTTGTGCTGATTGTACTGATATTCTGTTTGGTTTTCACCAAATTTGGCACTGTGCATTATGGCCAAACATCACTTTGGTCTTGTCTGTCCAAAAGACATTGTTCCAGAAGTCTTGTGGTTTGTTCAGATGCAACTTTGCAAACTTAAGCCATGCTGCCATGTTCTTTTCAGAGAGAAGAAGCTTTCCCTGGCAACCCTTCCAAACAAGCCATACTTGTTCAGTCTTTTTCTAATTGTACTGTCATGAACTTTAACATGCTAACCGAGGCCTGTAGAGTCTGAGATGTAACTCTTGGGTTTTTCTTGACAATTTCTCTGAGCATTGCACGGTCTGACCTTGGGGTGAATTGGCTGGGACGTCCACTCCTGTGAAGATTGGCAACTGTCTTGAATGTTTTCCACTTGTAAATAATCTTTCTCACTGTAGAATGATGGACTTTAAATTGTTTGGAAATGGCCTTATAACCCTTCCCAGATTGATGGGCAGCAGCAATTGCTTCTTTAAGATCATTGCTGATGTCTTTCCTCCTTGGCATTGTGTTAACACAAACCTGAATGCTCCAGACCTGCAAACTCCTAAAAGTTTTTTTCCTTCAGCTTTTATAGAGGTGGTCAAACTTGCTGATGATCAATTAATCAAGGGTATTTGATTAGCAGCACCTGGCTACTACTTAACCTCTTAATTCCTATGGATATATATATATACACACACACACACCGTAAATGTATATATATATATATATATATATATATATATATATATATATACAACTTTTAAGACATTTATTGCTGGAATACATGGAATTAGTACATTTTTACAAAAGCTAAAATGTGAACAAAATAAAAAATTATAATATTGCTAAAATAAAATGTAAAATTAATATATTTATAATGTACCAGGTTAAATGGTCCCCTGTATAAATAACAGTATTAGCTAAGAGAGAATTTCTTTCATTGGGTAAGCGGTTATGTTCAAACCCTTAAGTATGAGCAATAGTAATAGTGAACTAATCAACTGATCAAAATACATATAACACAACACACAATGTTTCAAACACTGAAATTATTTGAGGAACAGTCTGCCAGTGCTTTTATGTTCATGCACGTGTGGATTTTGGAAGACAACAGCTCATGAAACATGTCTTTTGTCAGCACAACTCTTCCTCTTTGGTTTCCACATTCCCCTCTTTTTTCTCATCTTTCCTTACACATCTTCCCCACTTCCTAAAATGTAAATAGCAGCATATTAGATCACCATGTATACATATGACCACAACATCATAATATCTGTATGGTTACTTTTCTCTAATGCCAATGACAATAAACCCTTGCAATCACACAAACATTTTTTAATAAATAGATCATTCCATATGTATTAACCATGTTGCTCTATTTCCAGTAAGACCCTCTTGATTATTTTTGGTTTGAACATTATGGGTTACAAGAGTGAAACTGTGATAATTAATTTACAGCACACTGTTAAATCTTTGCACTGAACAGATTTATTCAACTCAGTGACATTCATAAACACACTACACATATATAATGCAAAAGTGGTAATCTGCGATTCTTCATTTAAATACCACCCACTTCATTCATTTGCCTCATACCTCAGGTGGGTTTCACTCTCATTGCTGTTATGCTCCTCATCTTCACATTCATCATCCACGCTTTTTGATCCATGGATGAGCTTATCAGTTTCTCCTTTTGATCTCACAAAATTTTCGTCCAAACCTGCTTGTTCCAAAGTAGTCCTGTATCTACGTTCTGCTTTATTTTTGGCATTTTTCTGTAAATTACAACATGAGAACTTGTTAAGAAGTTTAGTGCTCTGAAGCCTTTGCATACAGTATGTAGATTTTGAATAATTAAACTGTAAAAAAACACTGAATTCTGAAATAAAACAGTTTAAACAGCTGGTAGTATACCTGGGACACCTGCTCAAAGAGGTACGGACGGGCTGTCACTCGAGTTCTTATTTCTTTAAGTTCTTTTTGATAATATTTTACCCTCTCTAGATCAGCTTGCCTACATACACAAGTACTCACAGTTAGTCAATGCATATGTGTGATAGCTTGTTCATTCATTAAAGGAATGTTTACAGTTCACAACAAATTAAACTATATGAACAGCAACTGTGACATGCTGTCAATTACCACAGTTCAGTCATGACAACTCTTGGAATATATTTAAAGGAATATTCTTGGTTCAATACAAGTTAAGCTCAATCGACAGCTTTTCTGGCATAATCTTGAAATAATTTTGACTCATCCCTCTGTCACCAGTCCTACTTGACCCACCCCAAGCGAGATTCGATCCCCGGCATAGGAGTTGGATGCGCTAGCAAGGGGGCTATAAAGTCATGGCTATCTAGCCAGCTAAATTCATCTAGCCACAGTTGCTAGTGTGTCTTTTAAAGCCAGGGGAGTGAGGTTTACACACTGCACAGCTATCACGTATCAGCTGGCTGCCATTAAACCTCCTTTTCTTTAAAAAAATAAATTAATAGTGTGGTTTACAGTGAGGCACTTACAATGTAACTGAATGGGGTGAATCTGTAAACATTACAATATTCAAAATATTTTAAAAGTATAGCCACAAGACGTAAACAATATGTGTGTTAACATTGAATTTAGTGATGCAACTGCTAACTAACCTTTTCTGAGTAAAGTTTTATCCAATTTTACAACTTTGTTGACATGATGACATAATGGCGTAAAACATGCAAACACGCATTTCTGGTAAAACACAGAAAATAAAAAATATATATATAAATATATTTTAAACCCTTAAAAAATTGGTTCCATTAACTTCTGTTTTAAGTGCCTCACTGTAACCTCAAATTTGTATCTTTTTTAACTTCCTGTGACTCCCTGTGTGAATGCTGTGTGCATTTTCCATTCCCATTTTCCATTTGTAACTAGTAGTCCCTAAGAAACATTTTATTGGACTAAATAGTTTTCCTAAAAATGTATATCCACATATGTGGACAGTGGGACTTAGATGTGACATTTTAAATAATACCAAGCTATAGAAAGTCAGAATTTTTGTAATCAAATTGTTTATTATGTTTCTAGAAGTGTTGGTTATTTGTGTTTTTGAGACATTACAGACATTACAGACATTACATCAGAAATTAGCATATATAATTCTGATTCAAAGTAATGGCCAGCATCATCCAATCACTGCCAACCATGATAAAATAAAATTGTGCATACAAAATACTGAATCTATGTACTGATTATCATTGTCACATGTCTGCCAAACATTTTGAGTGGTCCAAACATCATCTGCTGCAAGAAACTGAACTTTAAATAGGAAGTTTGAATTGAATGCTCTTAGATGCGTAGAGAGCTACAGAATGCTCCCTTGCTCCCTATTTAGTGAATGACAACCTCCAGTGTGCTGTCTGTCTGCACTGGGCTCAGAACAGATTGAAATGCACCTTGTTTTTATCCTAACTCAATATACAGTCTCTGAAAGCAACCTCTTCCAGTTTTTGGATGCATCCATTAATTCTCAATATGATAATACACAGGGAATATAAGATATTTTAACCGAAACTGAGCACACAGTCCACGAATGCGGTCATTGTGTTTAACACTGTGCCGTTTAGTGATAAATCGATCAAATTATAAAAATGGCAAATCAGATGAAACTAGAGACTCAAACAGGTGTCAATGGAAAAACGTATTTAGGTTTCTTAGCAGATAGTTTTGCTGGCGTTTCAACCAAACACAATCTCCTCTGCGATTGATGTTTTGTCACATGTCTCCTGAACTGAGATCAGTTGGATTAAATTAAATTAAATTATGCGTTGCGTATAGCAATGTGACTAGATCTGTCTTGGTGGACTAGATCTGCTTAAGCTGCTGCTGGAGAGCAAGTAAGAAGAATCATTCCTGGTAAAACATACACAGCCTTGCTGCTGCTGCACAACTAGACAAACATAAAACACATTTCAAGCAGCTTTAGAAGTTTGGTGCTATGTAGGAGAATGTTTTTAAGAGGGAAAACTCTCGTAGCGCACTGTAATGAAATAAGCTTACCTTTAAACAACTGAGGCAATTTAAATGTGAGACAAAGAGAGAGTATGCAAGTTCATTTGCTAACGGATAACGTCAAAGGACCTCTCAGCTTGGAACATAGAATATGCAAGCCAATTGTCTAACAGAGGAACTAACAGCTTGCAACATGTAGTGTTTCATGACTGAACTTAGAATCATAAATAATTTCGACTTGTGAATAGATGTGGATAGTTATGTCATGTCCTTTTCTTGTATCATAGCATGTATAATTCAAAGGTTACCAGGTCTCCTGGCTTTACATTGTCATGACAGAGTTGGAAAATTGGATAATAACTTTGGACATGCAAGACTGTTTATTGATTCTATCACACCAATCTTATGTTAACACATATAGAGTTTGTCTTGTGGCTATACTTTTAAAACGTTGTCAATTTTAATGTTTATTCCTGTGTATTGCCTTCCCCCAAGGATTTCCATAGTGAGCATAATACTGTGAACACTATTTTTGTTTGTTTTTATAAAACTAAGGGATAGCATGCTGTGGTACTCGACAGCATGTCACCGATGTTGTTGATACAGCTTAGCTGGAATGAAACCTGGAACATTCCTTTAAAGTCTGCAGATCAACAAACAATTGGTCATTCTTCTTAAAGTTCTCACCTGTGCTGTTTGAGTTTCTCCTGGTAGACCTCTTTCAGACTCCTATGGGGGTCCATTGCCTTGGCTCGCATTGCTACTGCCTTGCTCATAGCTTGAGATTTAATTATGTGTTGTCTCATCCACTCAGTATTTTCCTGCTCCTTGAGGTCCTTTAGCTCTAGAGATCTTCTACATGACAGGCAGATAAAAAAAAATCGTGTTTTGAGTAAATGCGTAAATAACGATAAAGAAAAATTAATGCATTATACTTTTTTTAATTAATCGCATGCGTTAACGCGTTAATTCTGACAGCTCTAATTTGAATTGATGCATGTGTGATGGGAGAGGCTGCCTGTCAGTATGGGGTTGATTGCAGGGTACCGGAACATTCAGTAGCAACATGTCGATTTCCTGTGTGATTATTTTCTTAAGTAGTAGTAGTAAGTAGTAACCCTTTATTGTCACATAGTCACAAGTAAAAGTAACCAGTGAAATTGGCCATCATCCTGCCCATACAAACATACAATATGACAACGGGTAGACAGGGCAGGAAGACAGGGAATTGAGAAGATATACAGCATTACATGGGGAAAGGTGAGATAAAAAAAGCAACCCCCAGACTATGCTCCTGTTAGGATTACAGTATGGGAACAGGAAAAAAACATCTCAGCAACACTTAGCACATAATCAGTACATCTACACCATAACAAAAACTTGCAACAGGGTAGGGGAGTGGGGGATGGAGTTAGCCCAGCACTGACAGACAGCCATCTGGTCCTGCTTCTTAATTCAAGAGTCAGAATCAGAATGAGCTTTATTGCCAAGTATGCTTCCATTCTTGGTGACAGAAGCTTCCAGTGCATAAATAATACAACAAGACAGAGATAATAATATTAATAATAATAATAATAACAATAAAATAGAATAAAAATAGAGCGAATAGAAATATAAGTATAAACAGAAATACACAATAAGACATAAATATACATATAGTATGTACAAATACAAATCTGTTATATCCAGTGCAAGGGAATGTAATGCAGGAGAGGAAGGATATGTTAAATAATATAATTGACTAGGCTGTGAAGTTTGGAATAATATACAGATTTTGGAAAGAAATTGGTACTCTTATTCACCAAAGTGGCATTCAACTGATCACAATGTATAGTCAGGACATTAATATCGTGAAAATTTACTATTACTTCTTAAACTACTTCAAAGAGTGCAGCAATGGCAGCTTTGCAGATCCTTGGCATTCCACCTGTCAGTTTGTCCAGATACTCAGGTAACATTTCACCCCACACTTCCTGTAGCACTTGCCATAGATGTGTCTGTCTTGTCGGGCACTTTTCACGCACCTTACAGTCTAGCTGATCCTACAAAAGCTCAATGGGGTTAAGATCCAGAACACTCTTTTCCAATTATCTGTTGTCCAATGTCTTTATTTCTTTGCCCACTCTAAACTTTTCTTTGTTTTTCTTTTTAAAAAGTGTTTTTTCTTTGCAATTCTTCCCATAAGGCCTCCTGAGTCTTCTCTTTACTGTTGTACATGAAACTGGTGTTTAGTGGGTAGAATTCAATGAAGCTGTCAGCTGAGGACATGTGAAGCCTCTATTTCTCAAACTAGAGACTCTGGTGTACTTTTCCTCTTGTTTAGTTGTACATCTGGCCTTCCACATCTCTTTCTGTCCTTCTTAAGGCCAGTTGTCCTTTACTTTGAAGACTGTAGTGTACACCTTTGTATGAAATCTTCTGTTTATTGGCAATTTCAAGCATTGTATAGCCTTCATTCATCAAAACAATGACTGACTGATGAGTTTCAAGAGAAAGCTGTTTATTTTTTGCCATTTTTATCCTAATATTGACCTTAACCACTGAGGTGGAGGTGGCGCAGTGGACTAAAGTACATAACTGTTACCCACAGCCACCACCATTGTGTCCTTGAGCAAGGCACTTAACTCCAGGTTACTCTGGGGGGATTGTCCCTGTATTAAGTGCACTGTAAGTCGCTTTGAATAAAAGCCTCTGCCAAATGCATAAATGTAAATGTTAACACATGCCAGTCTATTGAATACTGTGGCAACTCAAAAACAAACACAAAGACAATGTTATGGTTCATATAATGTGTTTGATATAATTGCAAGTGATTTTCTAGTACCAAATTAGCAATTTAGCAAGATTACTCAAGGATAAGGTGTTTGAGTGTTGGCTGCTGGAAATGGGGTCTGTTTAGAATTGATCAAAAATGACTTTTTTTCAAATTGTAATGGTGCTGTTTTTTATATCAGTAATGCCCTGACTATACTCTTTGATCAGTTGAATGCCACTTTGGTGAATTAAAGTACCCATTTCCTTCAGCCAAATCTGTACATTATTACAAACCTTTGGCCACCAGTGTAATTATAGTATAGTTTGAACTGTTCAAGAGATGGATAGCCTGAGGGAAAAAACTGTTCTTGTGCCTGATGGTTCTGGTGCTCATTGCTCTGTAGCGTCAACCAGAAGGCAACAGTTCAAAAAGTTAGTGGACTGGGTGAGTGGGGTCCAGAGTAATTTTACCAGCCCTTGTCCTAACTTTGGAAGTGTATAGTTCTTGAAGGGAGGGTAGGGGCAACCAATAATCTGCTCAGCAGTCCGAACTCTCCTTTGTAGTCTTCTGATGTCCGATTTCATAGCTGAACCAAACCAGACAGTTATTGTGCAGAGGACAGACTCATGGACTGTTGCTGAGTAGAACTGGATTAGCAGCGCCTGAGGCAGGTTGAACTTCCTCAACTGGTGAAGGAAGTACAAACTCTGCTGGGCCTTTTTCACAATGGAGTCAATGTGGGTCTCCCACTACAGGTCCTGTGAGATGGTAGTGCCCAGGATCCTGAATGACTCCACTGCTGCCACAGGGCTGAATGGTGAGCGGGGTCAATGTTGGGGTGTCCACAATCATCTGAAAACTTCAGGAGCTTGACAGAGGGGTCCTTGACAGTGCAGTCGTTGGTATAGAGTAGTGAGGAGAGCACACATCCCTGAGGGGCACCAGTGCTGATCGTACATATGCTGGAAGTAAATTTCTCCAGTCTGAAAAGCTGTTGCCTGTCCGTCAGAAAGCTGTTGATCCACTGACAGATAGAGGTGGGAACAGAGAGTTGGGTTAATTTATTGTTAAATATTCAATAAGTCCTAGTAGGAATGCACATCTACTCACAGAAACTGATATATGATGTAACAGTATCTGTGAGCTCGTCCAGACTAATGTCTGGAGCTTCAAAAACACTCCAATCTGAGCAGTCAAAGCAGGCTTGTAGTTCCAGCTCTGCTTCATTTGTCCATCTTTTTATTGATGTAAAAACAAGTTCCACCGCCTCTCATTTTCTCCGTTATCTCTACAACGCGATCCGCTCTGAACAGCTGAAAGCCCGGCAGGTGTAATTTACTGTCTGGAATGGCTTCGCCGTGTTTCTGTGAAGCACAAGGCAGCAGAGTTTGAAAAGTCTTTGTTTGTACGGGTGAGGGGATGTAGTTCATCTGTTTTGTTAGGGAGAGAGCGGAGATTTGCTTGATGAATACTCAGCAGCGCTGTTTGAAAACTCATTGATTCTCATAGTGCGCTAAAACAACACAGATGCGCCTTTGACTATATTGTCCAGCAAAATGTCAGAATAGTCAAAAAACGGGAAAAGATTATCTGGCATGTGCTGTCGAATGTTTAACACCCTGGTAAAACTGATTGGAAAAAATGATTAACATGGGACGAACAATCAAAAACAACAAAATAATTGGAGAGCTCCACACGAGGCGGCCATCTGCGGTGCCATCATGGTACAATATGAATACAAGTGAGAATGGCATTTGAGAACAACGGCGGAGGGGAAGATTTTGAGCAAATATCGACTTAAGTTGACTTAGATTTGACTTTTCTTCATACAAATCTACAAAGCTATCGTATGTCTTCAGAACACTTGGAGTATCGCACACGTTGTATGGACCTCTTTTAATCAAGCTTTTTTGATATTTTTGGAGCTTGACGGCCCATGTCTGCATTATGGAAAAAAAGCACTCTGGACATTCTGCAATATTTCGTTTTCTGTCTTTAAAGAAAAAAATTTAATTCATAAGGCTTTGAAATGAATATGAGTGTGAGTACACGATGACAAATTGTTCATGTTTTTTATTTATTAATTCTAACTTTTTGGTCACTAGTCATTCTTTTATGCTTTTAGATGCAGCTCCAAACTTACCTTACAGCCATAGATCTTTTCCTGGCAGCATCTGTTATATAGGTTGGAAGAGTATCCAGAGATAGTGATGTCAAGCCTCCAAATGAACTGCTCCTCTTTAAACTTGTTGTGTCTGATTTCTGTTAATCAAAGAAAAAAAATCCTTTTAAAAAAGGAAGGTTTGCAGAATGTCCTTGCTGTTTTTCTTTATACAATAAAAGTGAATGGTGACTACAACTATCAAGCAAGATTTTCAGTGATCACAACTTAAATTTCGGTCTGTTACTCACGAGAAACAATCTTATGGCAACAGAAGACTTAGAATATAGTGTGTGATTTAGTGATTCTCTTTTGTACTTTGGGAGCTTGACAGCCCATGTCACCATCCGCAATAACTTTATGGAATAGAGCAGCTTGGACAATCATCAAAACTTCTCCTATACATATATATATTTCTGGAGCTGACATTGGGTGAACTATTCCTTTAAAGGAATTAAAATCTTCAAAGAAATTTCATCAAACCTCTAAACAAGTAATCAAAGCTACACATGAAAATAACCAACCAGTGAGTTTTCTGGGCTCCTGTGGCGTGGCTGTAATGTTGATGTGCGCAGCTGGAATGGCTTACAGTGAGTGACATCTCTCCTATGTGCTTTCTCCATTGCCTTTTGTTGAAAGGCCTGGTAAAGCTTGTCAAAGTCAGGTACTGCAGTGTTAGTCTTCGGTCTGAAGGATGGATTCTGCTCCAAGAAACTCAGCATCTTGCTTTTGGTCTTTTGAGCAATGCGGGACTGGCTATCTGCACTGAGTTCCTGCCTTTGAATGGGAGCTGAGGAAGCTTTCAGAGTCTCCTGAGCTCTCTTCTGAATACGAATCTTCCTTTGCAGCTCCCGTTCTGAACCAGCAACACCAGAGAAAAAATTACAAAGTGAATCAGCCACCATGTGCTAACATAAAAGTTTAGTTTACCCAAAAAACACTTCCTGTTGTTCCAAACCCATATGACTTTCTTTCTACTGTGAAACACTTTCTGAGATTTAGCAGAAAGCCCCGGGTGCTTTTGTCCATACAGTGAAAGAGATATGCTCCTATAAAAAAAGCCTAAAAGCACCAAACATGGTTCATATGACTCTTACAGTATATTCCAAGTCCTCTGAAGTCAAACAATAGTGTGAGGAAGTGACCCAAAAGTTATTCGCTGAAAATCTTTCCCTTTGCCATAGCTCTCAAATGAATTTTTAAGCATGTGTATATTCAAACTGCCATAATGTTCATTACAAGACATGCAAGAACCAATGCAATTTGGTGTCTTGATGTCAAACCTGGCGCAACAGGTCTTTATACGCCATACTTGAATATGAATGTAATTTGAGAGTTGCTCAAGAGGGGAATTTCTTCAGCGAATAACAACTTAAATTTGTATCTTATGACTTCAGAAGACTTGGACTATAGAACATGAGTCATATGGACTACTTTAATAGTACTTTTGCATGTATTTTGCATTTTGTACTTTTTTTGCAGCTTAACAGTCTGAACATTTTCATTGTATGGAAAATTGGAGCGTAGACATGCTAAACGTCTGCTAAACATCTTTTTTGTTCCATGGATGAAAGAAAGTCATACAGGTTGGGAATCACATGAGGAAATAATGAAAGAATGTTTTATTTTTGAGGCAAACTATTCCTTTAAATACAATTTATCATCAGTTAATCCATTTAATATGATTACATATTCTTATGCAAATTCTCTATATTTTAAATACATGGCACCTTTCAACTGTTCAGAGAACCTGGGGTCTGACACTGCTTGCGGTATAGGTTTCCTCACAATAACGGGTTCTGTTTTTTCACTTTGATTGGAAGAGGCCATCTCCTTCAGCCTCTCTCGCTTTTTCTCCTCCCTCTTGTGGAACCTGAAGGGCTTCTGCATGGTCAAGAGGAAATCTTTCCTCTGCTCGCGACCTTCTTTCCTCAAGCGTTCTTGTTCACGGATTAGGTCATCATAAAGAGGTTCTGAGACGTGCTCAGGGATGGGGACGACGCAGAACTGTTTCTGACACTCCGTCAGGTCTGCTTCCTCTTTGGCTGCCTTCGTTTCTTGTGGTAGAGGCTTCTTCTGCTTCTCTCTCACCATTCCCTTAGAACTGGTTACAGTACTTGAAGACTTGATCCCATTTGAGGTAAAATTCTGAAGAATCAACTTCGAGCTGAGGATAAGAATGGAGAATGATTACTTTGGCCCCTTCAAGGAATACTTCACCCAAAAATGAAAATTCTCTCATCATTTACTCCCCTCATGCCATCCTAGATGTGTACGACTTTCTTTCTTCAGCAGAACACAAACGAAGAATTTTTTGAAGAATATCTCAGCACTGTATGTCCATACAATAAAGGGAATGGTGACCAAAACTTTGAAGATCCAAAAAGCATATAAATGCAGCATAAAAGTAATCCATAGTGGTTTAATCCATGTCTTTAGAAGAAATATGATAGGTGTGGGTGAAAAAAAGTTCAATATATAATTTATTTTTATACTATACATCTCCACTTTCAAACAGCCTTCCTAAAGGCTCTTTTCTCCTAAGAGTTTGTCTTCTTTTGTTTATGAATTCATCATGCATATCACCACCTACTGGGCAGTGAGGAGAATTTATAGCAAAAAAGGACTTACATATTGATCTATTTCTCACCCACACCAATCATATCAATTCTGAAGATATGTACAGTATTTATCTACTGGAGTTGTATAGATTACTTTTCTGCTGCCTTTTAGATGCTTTTTGGACCTTCAAAGTTCTGGCCACCGTTCACTTTGTATGGACCTACAGAGCCGAGATATTCTTCTAAAAACAATTAGTTTGTGTTCAGCAGAAGAAAGAAAGTCATACACATATGGGATGAAAAGAGGGTGAGTAAATAAGACTCAAATTTTCATTTGTGGGTGAACTTTCCTTTTAATATTGATCCACACACACATGCTGTTATTTTTCCCATGGATCACAAAAGTTGCAATTTTTAAAGAATTGTTTTACAGCTCTTGCCAAGTTCACAGTGACTGTCAAGATCCAAAAATTAGAGAAAAATGCCATAAAAGCACAAAAAAGTAAACCATATCTCATGTCTCATGCGCTATATCTGAAGGTTTCTGAAGCCAATACGTTTGTGCGAGGAACAAGCCGAAATGTATGTCATTATTAACTGAGTTGACTGTGTCTAGCCTGCATTGAGGGAGATTATCAGTGAATAGTTGCTTAAATTTTGGTATGTTTCTCACACAAACCTATTGTATGGCTTCAATAGACTTGGAATATAGTGCACAAATTATATGGACTACTTTGTTGGAATTTACGGAACTTGTTTTATGGCAAGAGCTGAGTAACAATTCTTCAAAAAGCTCTACTTTGTGTTTTATTACATCATTATAGTGTCATTTTGGTTTCTAGAGGCTTATTTAAGTACAAAAAATAGTAAGTAAACTAGTACTTTTTCGAACATCTACAACACATCTAAGACTGGAACTACCTTCGGTGCCTATGTTTCTCAGCATCTCGGCCAGGATGGTTACTGATGCACTCCTGCAGTAAGTTGGTTTTTAGTATCCATTCAGTGCTTGTGGAGAGCAGCGAATTCTGCAGAACCCTCTTCTCCAAGCCCGCCTGGTGCTGAAGCTCTAAATTCTCCAGCTGCTGCTTGTTCGTGGTCTTTAGAGCCTCCAAATGCATCTGGAGAGATGGATCAGTCTTCTTCATTTCCTCAGAAAAGGACAAATGGCTTTTGGAAACTTCCACACCACCTCCCTCTAAAGATTTGGTGAACTCTAAAGTGGGAGAGATCTGTAGAAAGAATATTTATTTAGTATGAATGTTGGATTGATTGACTGACTGAATAAACTCTTAAAGAAACCCTTACTGTTGTTATGTGGATTGTTGTGTTTTTTCTTCCATGTATACGCTCAATTAATATAAAGTCTTAAGATTGCATGATTGACAGTTATATAAGAATTAAGAATTAAGGGGGAAAACATTATGAATGAAACTTCCAATATAAATACAATAGCCTAACGAATAGAATAGCCTTAAATAAAGAATAGTTGCCTAATGAAGAGTTTGTGACCCATGCTAAATGAACCTAAATAACGTATTGAAAGCCAGATATTCTTTACCAACATATCAAATTACACAGGAAGCAAAGTACGCACACTGACAGAAGATGTTTAAATGCAGGTAGCGAATATAAAGTGCATGGTAGGCAATGGTAAGATGTCTTGGATTTGGAATGACACAAGAAATGCTGTTAGATACACAGACACGCGCTTGAAGAAACAGAAAAGCCATCTATGCGCATGTCTGGCTCGCTGTATGTTCGGAGGCGTGCAGTCTCGTGGGACAGGTGTATGTACAGGGTTCTCATTCTTTCTTTGTTTCAGTCTTCTGAACATTTTTTGCAAGAATAGTATCGTCTGTGAGAATGCTGCAAATGACCTCAGACCATCAGAGGTGCTTTGAGTTCAGTTCATTTTATTTCCACAGAGCAGTTCATTGTGACCACAATTCTGCAGGGTCACTTTATATACAGCCTATACAGCTGTGATTGTGATTAAATCATCAAATAATACAAAAACATGTTCACATCGAACCATGATTTTATTTCAGTGATTATTATCATTATAATTATTATGTTTACATATATCATTGTTTTTAGATCTTAATATTTATCAGTAATTTTCCGCCTGTTGTCATAGACGGATACTTGCGTGACGGTAAACGGAAAGGTGGCTAAATATGTTTTTTTACCACTTTGTTACTTTAATAGATTTTTTATTTTGTTTGAAGTGCAATTTGAATTTAAAAATGTCTTTGGTTTAAGTTTTTCGTTTTTTTAAATATATGAATTTAATTTTCAAAGCAAAATCACTAAAGCAAGAATATTCACCGATCCCTCAGCTGGCGGGTTAACGATGTAATTGGATATTGTGATTTTTATTTTTTGTTTTTTATTATAAAAAAATATCATGAACATTTCTTGTGTATCACCCAGCCCTAGCCAAAATGTAAATTATTTACACACATTCAAAGTCATTACCCTTATGAAGCAGCGTAACTGGTCTTGGGATGAAAGCTAATAAAACATCAACATAAAACCCACAATAACCCACAATAAGTGATGTATTTGCCTAGAAAAATAAATACCCGACTGGTAGCTTATGGTGGAGTGAATGCACGGATGAAGTAGGTTCACTGCTAAAGAGATGCTGCCCTTCACAACTGTTGTAAAGCCACAACACACATCTCAATTGCACTTCATATTTTTTCCAGTTAATTTTAAATTTTAGTCCAAAAAAAAAATATTAAATTCAAAGTTTGAAATCCATCTGCCTTGCATTATTTTGTAGGCTATTGCTTAACGAAAATTACCCCATAGTGACACTTAGTGCCCAACCAGAGGTAACATCGGTGTTAGTAGGTTTGAATGTGAACACACCGGAGTGAAAATGATGATACTGTGGAAAGTCTAGATGTCACTGCTTGATTTGTCATGTTAAATAACCCCTGACAAAAATGTAAAAGAATATTCCGGGTTCAATACAAGTTAAGCTCAATCGTCAGCATGTGTGGCACTATGTTGATTACCACAAAAAGTCATTTTGACTCGCTCCTTCTTTTCTTAAAAAAAGAAAAGAAAAATCTGTTACAGTGAGGCATTTAAAATGGATTTTATAATTTTTCATTCATTCTTCCATTAAAATTGAAAGCAATTTTAGCATACTAAGATCATGTCAACTTCATATAGCTTACAAATTGTGGCAATACTTTTGAAAGAGAGTATTTGAACATTTACAAATTGGCCCTGTTCACTTAACTGTAAGTGCCTCATTTTTTTATTTATTTTTTTAAAGAATAGGACTGACGAGTCGAAATGTTTTTTTGCGGTAATCAACATTATGTCATAAATGCTGTCGATTGAGCTTAACATGTATTGAACCCGGAACATTCCTTTAGCATGGTAGAAATCTTCCTCATGTAGGCTACAACATTTGTAGTATGTTTGGTTCTTCTAGCATATACTTTCCCATACAAAAATCTGATATATGGCAATATATGTGAACAATATGTTCATAAATGATTTTCACTGATTTAAAAAGTCGCACATAACACCTGTTATGCATGGAACATATATTTCAAAATACTAAAAAAAAATGGGAGTTTTCATAAATGTAAATATAGATATTTTCCCATATAGCCTACTAGTGGAATTTGTATATGTACACATGTGCTCATATAGACTATATTAACTATTATTTACGTTCACATATGGCCTTATATCAGGTTTCTGTATGATATGTGTTTACTCGTTTGTATGACAACATGTTTTGTATGCATATTGGGAAATTTTTCGCAATTAAGACCATTAAATTGCTCTGATTGTAGATAAAACTTCGCAGAGCGTGACATTTTATTTGATCGAAATATTGACAGCCTGTTCTTCCTAATTTGTAAGTAAAGGGAGCGCTCAGCGCTGTAAATGTTGTTACCATGGCAACCCTAAACGCTCACATTCAACGCGCTATTATTTTTGGACACCGTTGCAGAAAGCGATTCGGAATCAATAGAAAAGAAAAATAAACTGAACATGCGAAAATGACCGTATTTACAAAACGCTGAATCTATATGTGTGTGTAAGCAGCATATTTGCTGGAGACATTAGACACTCTTTTCCTGCTCATCGTGAACTCTATTCAATAACGTTCTCCACCCTAATTGCATTTTTTCTCACCAGTGTCATCTGATCCATGGCGTGATTAGACCAGCTATAAGGACATCATTTAAACACTTATCCGTTAACTGTGAGAGATCAGGACACCCTCCATTTCCTCGGAATTGAATGATCTCTGCGCTGATTGCAATCTCCACCCACCAGCGCCTGAGCACACACCGATAGTACGATGGTGCCTCGGTTTGTTCCTGGGAGGCAGCAGATGCCCTAACCCCGCCCCCACCCTAATCCTGACCACTGGATCCTGTAAGGCTGAGTACCCTGGAAGGAACAACAAGATGAGAGTCTCAAAGCGCGACTGTCAACAGTACGTTTAATCTCCAGGGACCAAATATATTTACCATATTATTTGTAGAGCATATAGCAGACTTTTTAAGCAGAAAGGCGCTGATAAATATTTCCTGTACTATCCTGGAAATATAGTAAACGCAAATGCAGTTCGTTTTGCCTCCGAGGCGGTGTATGGCGCTAAAGATAACACTGCTGCAACAGTTAAACTTTTAAAGAAGAACTGTGACGTACAATTAATTTAAAAGAAAAACTTTAGTTGCACATACTATTTGGCATACATGTTTCATTTTGTAGACTGGAGACGAAGGATATGTTTTTTCTTTCTTTTTTTTTTTTTTTTTTGTAAAGTTTTTTGAATCCCTTTCTATATTTGAACGACTTTTAAACCCGGAAGGACCATAAGCAATCAGAACTGTTACGTATTTCATGTCAACAACATGGCTGGGTGACAGTGAATACCGTTAGTTAATAACAGGACATATCTAACGGGGGCTGTTCAATCAATTATTTAAAGCTCTGTAATTTGTAATAAAGAGGTTGTTTCGAGCCTTATAGCTAAAATGTTCGCTTTCACGAAAGTTAGACTAGCTGTAATCGGGATAGGACGGCAGTGCGTTACAGCACGGGCTCTCAATGGAGCGCGAGCGGCGTGCAGAGGATTCACGTCCTACTCGCCCGACGATGAATCCAGTACATGTGTGAATGAGCTCTATGACATTGTAATATCCGGCGGGGGAATGGTGGGCACCGCGATGGCATGTTCGCTGGGTGAGTGTCCCTGACATGCTTTTGCTCCTCAGCCTCACCCTCCCGCGCTGCAGTGCTGTCAAACCTCTTAGTCGTAATGAATTCGTTCCCCTCACCCGTTTTCCCCCAAAATGAATTTGTCATTTGTTGATGAAAGTATTCAGATGGAGCCGAAAGGTGCAACTGTGGTTTTAGTGTAATGTTACTCTCTCATACAGTAAGTAGTGTGCGATCAACGCACAGCTTGTTTGCATACAAATCTGAAATGGGTACTTTAATTCACCAAAGTGGCATTCAACTGATCACAAAGTATAGTCAGGACATTACTGATGTAAAAAACAGCACCATCACCATTTGAAAAAAATATACAGGCCCCATTTCCAGCAGCCATCACTCCAACACCTTATCCTTGAGTAATCATGCTAAATTGCAAATTTGGCACTAGAAAATCACTTGACATTATATCAAACACATTATATGAACCATAACATTTGTCTTTGTGTTTTATTTTGAGTTGCCACAGTATGCAATAAACTAGCATGTCTTAAGTTATATTAGGTCAAAAATGGCACAAAAATATATATATATATATATATATATATATATATATATATATATATATATATATTTCTCTAGAATCTCATCAGTCAGTCATTGTTTTGAGGAATGAAGGATATACAATGCTTGAAATTGCCTGGGAGAGATCTTTGTATGAAATTGAAAAGATTCCATACAAAGGTGTACACTACAGTCTTCAAAGACAAATGACAACTGTCTCTATCAAGGACAGAAAGAGATGAGGAAGTCCAGATGTAGAAACCTCACATGTCCTCAGCTGACAGCTTCATTGAATTCTACCCGCTCAACACCAGTTTCATGTACAACAGTAAAGAGAAGACTCAGGAGGCCTTATGGGAAGAATTGCAAAGAAAAAGCCACATTTGAAACAGAAAAAAAGAAAAGGTTTGAGTGGGCAAAGAAACACAGACATTGGACAACAGATAATTGGAAAAGAGTGTTATGGATCTTCACCCCATTAAGCTTTTGTGGGATCAGCTAGACTGTAAGGTGTCTGACAAGACATCCACATCTATGGCAAGTGCTACAGGAAGTGTGGGGTGAAATGTCACCTGAGTATCTGGACAAACTGACAGCTAGAATGTCAAGGATCTGCAAAGCTGTCATTGCTGCATTTCTTTTAAATTGTAATAATAATTTTTCACATTATTAATGTCCTGAATATACACTGTGATCAGTTCAATGCCACATTGGTGGATACAAAATCTGTGCATTATTCTAACTAAAAACCATCCACACTCTCTAGACAATATACATTATTAAAACATAATAAAAACAAAGAAAATAGAGGGGAAACACACAGTGTCCACTCAAATTCTGGTGTTGGTGGCAGCAGTAGCAGCATATGGTAAATATATCAGTATATGATATTCAGTAAAGTGTTGTGCAAAAGGCTGAAAGTAGTGCAAAATGTTTCTTTCATTTAAGTTTAAGTTCTTGTCATGGAGGTGGTAGGTTGTGTCAGGGTGTTGAGGAGCCTGACAGCCTGATGGATAAAGCTGTTGCGGAGTCTTTGTGTTTTGGCCTGTATGCTGCGATATCTCTTTTGAGATGGCAACAGGTCAAGACTCTGTAGGAGGGTTTGGCCTTGTGCAGACAGGAGTGAGAGTCCGATGATTTATAGGCCTTGCGGTCTGAAGCATTGCCGTTTCCAAACCAGGCCTTGATGCAGGTTGTTAGAATGCTCTCAATGGATCCTCTGTAGAATGTGGTGAGGATGGGGGGCATTCTGACATGACCGTTTTTCCGTTCCAGGTGTGTTGAGGCCAGATGTAAATCTTTTGCAAATATATGACCACAAAAGACATCTCTCTCTTTTTTCTGTTATCGCTTCTCTTTTAGGACTTGATCCAAATTTGGCAGGAAAGAAGATTCTTTTGCTGGAAACTGGTCACAAAAAAGAGATGGACAGGGTACCAGAGACATACAGTACAAGGGTCAGCTCCATCAGCCCAGGCTCAGCAACACTTCTTAGTGGTACAAACTTATTTTAAAGCTTTTTTTTTCTTTTCTTTTTTTCATATATTGTACATTTTGTTGTCTCACTAAACCATTCAAGAACACATCCAAGTCATAGTTTAACCCAAAATCAAAAGGAAGAATGGATGAAAAAAAAAATGTTAAGGCAGTTAAAGGAATGGTCCGGGTTCAAAACAATTTAAGCTCAGTTAACAGTTTTTGTGGCATAATGTTGATTTCCACAAAAAATAATTTTGTTTTGTCCCTTATTTATTTATACAAAAAATAAAAGAAGTAGCAAAATGTGCGGTTACAGTAAGGTGCTTAAAGGAATAGTTCACCCAAAAATGAAAATTCTCTCATCATTTACTCTCGCCCTTATGACAACCCAGATGTGTATGACTTTATTCTGCTGAACAAAAACAATGCGCGTGTGAGGAACAGGTCAATATTTAATCCCTTTTTTACTATAAATTTCCACTTTCCCTTTCACATTCTTCTTCTTTTGCTTTTGGCTATTCATGTTCTTTGTGCATATTGCCACCTACTGGGTAGGGAGGAGAATGTATAGTAAAAAAAAAAAAGAACTTAAATGTTGATGTGTATCTCACCCACATCAATCATATCACTATCACTTCTGAAGATATGGATTTAACCACTGGAGTCTTATGGATTACTTTTATGCAGCCTTTATGTGCTTTTGGAGCTTCAAAATGTAAATAAATTAAAACTATTAATTTTTTTCAATATTTTCATTATTGGGTGAACTATTCTTTTACAATGAAAGTGATTGGGGCCAGCCCATGAACACAAAAAGACACTGTTTCAAATGTATAGCCACTAGAAAAACATTATGGGTTAACATAATTTAATTGTGAAAAAATTGCTTACATTATATGTGTAAAGTTATGTCCAATATTACAACTTTGATGCCATGACGAAGTCCTGTAAAGCTTTAAAAAATAAAACCTTTAAAAAAATCTTTACACAGGTAATCTTTTGAAAACGTATGTATTTTAGTGTTCATGGCCTGGCCCCTTTACTTCCATTGTAAGTGCCTCACTGTAATCGCTATATTTTTTTTTTTTTTTTTTTTGTTATTGAAGGTCTATTTTTGTTGTTGTTGTAATCAGCATTATACCACAAATGCTGTAGAAGACTGAGCTAAAATTGGTCAATACCTACATAAAAGTTTGCACTTAATAATAATGAAAGAGTGCCAAAATGTTCTTGTTTTGAGGAATTTGCCATAAGTATTGCCTGAAAAAGGCAGTTCAATTTTCACCATTGGCAGAAATGTGTTTAAACCCCTGTGTTTAATGCTCTGTTTGCTCAAAATCCAAAATGAAAAAGTATAAAATGGGCTTGACCTTATCTGTACTTCCCCAAAAAACGTGGAAGATTTGATGCCAAGGTCAATGTAACACTGTCCTCTCGTCCTTTGCCTGGCTGCACTGTGTGCTGTTTTGAAACATGTCTTTGTGTGCCTCCACAACTTCCCCTAGAATGCATGTTTGCATTATGGACAATAAACATCTTTTAGAACCAGCACTTTGGCCAATTTAGTGGCACAAATCAAAAGGCTTGTGGTGAGTACAATTACATCTGTTCCAATCAGATCTCTGAAATACAACGCTCCTTGTCATTAAGTCTATTTACAGCAATGTTTGTATATGAAAGACTCACCAGGAAGTAGGTCAGTAGGTAGTTTTCTCTCTCATGCACAGTAGGTCAGGGGTTGTGCTGGCATGTGCATTCTTTATAATTCTTTTCGGTACTATATCCATGTATCTTGGCCCTGCTGTGTGGCATGTCCATATGTACTACTTATGTTGTCAAGTTTGGTCTAGAAACATCCTGAGTTTGCAATAAAAAGTGGTTTCATAAAATGGGAAATTATAGGTACACTTGTACTGCAGGAACAGTTTAATTTACAGTTTATAGGCAGGTTAAGGATGAATCCATTAAATGTAGTTTTTTTTTTGTTCTGGCCTAATTTCATCCTTTTATGTTACAGGTATTGGTGCATGGGGCCATGTTGTCAATATGAGGTGCAAGCCATATAATAAAATGCAGGTCAGTAACATTAGCATGTTGTAATATAATTATATGAAACATCTTGTGAAGTCTTTTGGTATTTTCTCAACCTTTACCAAAAACGACAGTGGTGGTATCATGATACAGTAATATACACAGTAGGGATGGGCATTTTCGAGTTATTGTGTTGTCAAGTACTCTAAGCCAAAAACAAGAAATCCGTTACTCGTAAATTATTTGTATTTATTTTATTTAGTTTTTTTAAAAGAATTATGACATGCACGTGAAATGTATTTTATTCAAAAGCATTATCAAGAATGGTTTCAGGTAACTTCAACAAACTATGCTTTTCTCTGAGGAAAATTTTATTAGTAAATAAAAATGAAATGGTAAAAAAAAAAAAGATTTAAAAGTAAAAAACATTTGCTCCCGGAGCTTAAAAAACAGACACCATTGCTTACGGCATTAGGGTAATGCACATATAAACACTGAGTCTACACAAAGGCTTTCACATTTTTATAATTCATAAAGTAATTCATTAGTAATTCCAGACTTACTTCCTGTACTAACCTATGTAATTTGGTAACAAAAAACCCACTTCTGGTCTGTTTACATATACAGCCAGTGCACGCTCTTAGCCTGTGAGCCTCTGCTAACCGGCTAACTCACGTTATTGTCAAACTACATATAAACTTACCACTGAGAAATGTCCTGTTCTCATCGTGCTTTCGATGGTGGTTCGGGTTGGTCTTCTGATGTATCACTATCGGACTCGGTCTCAAATTGGTAAGCTAAAACAGAAATTTTTTCTGAAACTCTGATATGGTAGTGGCCATTTCCTTTCTGACACGTGCTGTAAGTGGTAGACCAATCACAACAGACTGGGACATCTGACCAATCAGAGCAGAGTAGGCTCTCTGAAAGGAGGAGTTTAGAATGAATGATTTAGCTCGGATCATTGAACGAGTCGTTTTTGACACTGGGGAAAAAAAGGTAATGCTGCAGTTTAAATTATATGCAAATTAAAATGTTTTTTGACCTTGGATGCTTGTAAATCTATTGGATGAAAATTAGGAACATTTAAAAACCATTACATGTGCACTTTAAATGCTCTCTGCCGGTGTTTAGAGATTTACCACACATACACACATTATGGTGTGAAAAGCTTCCGAGTTTCTCGTACCGCTTCGCAGTTTCTTTCCACCATAAATGCAGATCCTACTCCATTAGTTTGCCTGACTTCAACAAGAAATGAATATCAATAGAATGGAATTCAAAGATAATCAAAATATTACAAGTATTGCAAGTGCTACACTATATAGGCTTTTCCTTCAAAAGCACAGACCCCATCATATCTTCGATTATCCAACAGCTCGACAACACCAGTGTTGCCAGTTAGTTTGATGATTTACAGCCCAATAATTGTTCAAAACCTGACCAAATGTATAAAATACCACCCAAATTGTGTATATGAAAATCAAGCACATTTTAACCATAATACCAAAGCATAGCCTTTACAACTTTAAAGACACAATTAATCAATAAAACAAAAAATTATGCCAAAAGGCACCAATGGCCTGGTCACTCTTTGGTGCAGTTTCTCCATTGGGTTGCAAGAACATCAAATGTGAATGAGAAAAATGCTGCAGATAAGTCCTAGCATTAATCATGACTTGGTCATTTAGTTAACGGTTGTTGTTAAATTTTGCTTGTTCCTTTTAGGGATGTCAATTTTCAGACATTTTAATAACCAATTAATAAATCAATTAATTGATTCTATACAGTCTCAATGCTATCTGTGGAGGGCGATGTTTTGAAAAGAGGGAGTGTCTATTTTATTGGCACAATCTTGTGTAAGTTACAGAACAGCTAAAATAAGTTACAGCACCTTTAATGTGATAAACTACACCCAAGTCTACTCTGCTAGGAAACCTGTGAGAACTTGGGGGGGAACTGACTTAATTCGTACATCCACTAAAAATGATCTTGGGACCAGTTGGTTAAAAAAAAAAAACATGTTAGTGAATATGTAAATAAAGTAATCAGATATCACCCTTGATAAATCTCAGATCATGTAAAATTATTCTCCCACACTAAAGCAAAACACATTTGTGATCAACCACCAATGTAGCACAGTCATTAACTTACCTGCTCATTTTCCAGAGGGTGTAAAGCATCTCCATTACAAACAGCTGCGTCGTGTTCTCACCATAAGCTGCCATTCATAAATTAATGTTACAAAACCACAACCTCAGAATACAAAGCATATGTTAAAGACACAGAACCTCAAACTGCTCAATGCAAAGTGACAGTTAAGCTTGGTTTTGCTCTTGACCACAGAGCTTAGTGTTTATGTATTAGAGTCTGATTTAGCTGGATGACATAAATCTCTGCATCTCTTTCAAATTGGAATCTAACTCATGTGCCTGTCTACTAATTATGAAGATTCATGTGAAAAGCAGGGAGAGAAGTTAAAAACTGTGGAGAAGCTGTGGCCTTTTCACTCCCAAAATGAAATCCTGTGGTTTCTGTGCAAACTAAAATATGTCATCAGCGTGCACTTTATAGTGAAATACCTCACCCATTATACCTTTTCTGTAATCTTTCCATTTTTTTTGTTTTCATGTGTGCATTTATGTCCAAGATAGGAAAGAAATAGCAAAAGAACTAGCTAGGCTCCATCTCTCTCTCCAATTAAATTCAAGCAGTTAGAGGAAAGTGACTAAAACATGTTTTAAGAAATGCCATGTAGCAGAAAAGGAGTTTTTAAAAGCATGGAGGTTCCCTAAAGTGTTATTAGCTAGATTTCTTTCCAAAAGCGTTCTGAACCTTTTCTGGGGTCTCAAAAATGGGTCATTTTGGCAAGACACTTTAATTTGGCAGTGACTGAACGTACATAGCAACTCCAAAACTTATCAACAGCAGTGTTTTTCCTATTCGTAAAATCCTCGTAATTGTGGGTTGTTCATTTTAAAACGTTCACGTAACCATGTATCAAATTGCAAAACCACTACTATTAGTGGTTTTAGCATGGGAATATAACAAGTAGGATAGTATTTTTTGCAATATGTTGCTCATGGGTACAATTGTTTGTCCTGTTACAAGCAGAGGTGGGTAGAGCAGCCAAAAACTGTACTCAAGTAAATGTACAATTACTTGAAAAAATTATTATTCAAATAGAAATAAAAGGATGTAAATATTACTAGAGTAATGGTGCGTTCAGACTAGAGGCATCAAGAGCGTCAAAACGACCGAAGTCATTCATTTTCTATGGCAGCCAGCGTCTCTCGGCAGCAAGAAGCGGCGCATTCATGGCCGGCGCGGCTTGGGAGTTAGAGGAAAGTGGGGCAACATTGTGGCAATGAGCTTTGACGCGGTTTGGCAGCAACCTATTGGAATATAGAACTGCTCCACTCTTAGTGAATTCTAGAGAACACAGTGTAAACTTTGGTTCCCACCAAACAATAGTTCCGAAGACAAAATGGAGGAGAAACTAATTATTGCCGTGGTGGGTTTTCCCGTAATAAAACACTGATTCTGATTCATTGCACTACACAACCAGGACCACAGTTATTATTACAAATGCATTTTATTTTGGTAACAAACGATCATAATTTTAATTACTTTCTGCCATCGATCAATTTCTTTCACATTTAAAAGATTTCATGAGGATATATGTTACTTGTGATAGGTCGACATGTCTGGATGTTTTGCGGCCCATTTAAATATAGTTCACAAAACCAAGCATTCTGAATGAACGATTCCACCTATTTAAACTACATCAGAGTGTCCACGAATTTTCAGTAGCGTTGTTGGCAGGGCAGCCAGAGCGAATTTTGACACACTCGCCGCCTCTGGCCTGAACGCACGGTAAAGCGAGTAACTAGTTACTTTCATACAGTGGATATAAAAACTCTACACACCCCTGTTAAAATGCCAGGTTCTTGTGATGTAAAAGAATGAGACAACGATAAATCATGTCAGAACTTTTTCAACCTTTAATGTGACATATAACATGAACAATTCAATTGAAAAACAAACTGAAATCTTTGAGGAGGAAAAATAAAAAACAGGCTTGGATATTTTTCTTTGTAAGAAAAGGCTTCATAGCCCATTCATATGAAGAATACGGGAGATTGTTGTCACATGTAGCACACAGCCAGTACTTGCCATAAATTCCTGCAGTTCCTTTAATGTTGCTGTAGGCCTCTTGGAAGCCTCCCTGACCAGTTTTCTTCTCGTCTTTTCATCAATTTTGGAAGGACGTCCAGTGGTAATGACTCTGTTGTGCCATATGTTCTCCACTTGATGATGACTGTCTTCACTGTGTTCCATGTTATATCTAATGCTTCGGAAATTCTTTTGTACCCTTCTCCTGACTGATATCTTTCAACAATGAGATCCCTCTGATGCTTTGGAAGCTCTCTGCGGACCATGGCTTTTGCTCTGAGATGCAACTAAGAAAATGTCAGGAAAATCCTGTCAGGAAATGTCAGGAAAATCCTACTAAAACAGCCGAAGTTTATTTGTGATTAATCAGAGTCACTTTAAATGATGGCAGGTGTGTAATGACTTCTATTTAACATGAGTTTGAATGTGATTGGTTAATTCTGAACACATCCACATCCCCAGTTATAAGAGGATGTGCACACTTATGCAATCAGGTTATTGTAAGGTTTTTCATTAAAATTTTTCCCCCCACGAACATTTCAGGGTTTTTTTTCAATTGAATTGTTCACATTATAGGTCACATTAAAAGTGGAAAAAGTTCTGACATAATTTATGTTTGTCTCATTCTTTTACATCACAAAAACCTGGCATTTTAACAGGGGTGTGTAGACTTTTTATATCCACTGTATGTAACATGATAGATGTTTACTTTCTAATATTCCATAATAATAATAATACACATTTAACATGGATTATAGATTATTAATAATTTAATAATTATTAAATATTATTATTATTATTATTATTATTTTAAATTCTTTCATCATTCACCCTCATGTTGTTCCAAAGTCTGTATGACTTTCTTCAATGCAACACAATTAAGAGGATGTCAGACAGAATGTTAGCCTTATAGTCACCAGTTACCATGTTTTTTTCCTCCATATTTTAAAAGGGAATGGTGACAGACTGCCAGTCTCTAACATTCTGTCTAACATCTTTTGGGTTCCAGAAAATACAGAAAGTCACATGGGTTTTGAACAAAATGAGGATGAGGAAATGATGACAATATTAATTTATGGCTGAACTATCACTTTAAGGACGCTTGTCAGATTTAGACAAATTAAAAGAGAAGTTTGGAAACCATTTTCTAGTAATTATTACGGTCATAAACGTGAAAAATATTTCACAGGCCCAATAATTTATAATGTTGAATAAAACAAAGTACGATTAGTAATGGCTACTTTCGCTCTTTCACATTTTTCCTATATGAAAGTCCTGTATGGATTCTTAGTTGAGTGTTGTTATAGTATTTTCAGTGTAGAAAGAATTTAGATCAATTGTTCTATACAGTAAGGCTAAACTGCACCCATCTCGGTATTGGGAAGCATGTTAGGCTTATGTAAGTTCAGAGCTTGTTCTCTGTTGTCCATAAGAAATACGCACCATGTCTGTCAAACGCAAAGTTGCTGTGCAGTGTGCACGCGCAGAGATGTGCTCCAGTAGACACTCACCGCACATGTATGCACGCAATGGGCGGAGCAAACGGCATTTACATTTAATGCGGATGTTTACATGGGTTTATATACAGTAGGCACTGATATATTTCAGCAGTGATTAAAAAATAATAATTATACTTAGAATCTGAGATCATAAGAGCTCATATAGTTACAGAATCACGCTGAAAATGACCATCACCACAACAAAGACAGTCTTACGTTATCACAATTGGCAAATCTTACCGCAACAAGTTTTCTTAAGTTGGAGCTGCAATTCTAATCTTGAAAAATCCACTTGTCTTGGTGTAAAATGAAGGCATTGCGTGATAAAAGAACATTTTTGCTTTGAGCGCTTGCTGCTGGACCAGTGACATTGCGCAACTGTGAAGTTCCGCTGTCGTAAAAGTCCCATTCAAAAATCAATCAATAAATTACACATTTATTAAAATGTATTTAATAGTAAAAGTAACAGTAAAGTAACGAAAGGAACATTGCCCATTTTAAAGAAGTAAAAGTAAAAAAAAAAGAATTTGAAATTTACTTGAGTAAGAGTAAAAAGTACCCTACTCTTAAAAGTACATTTTCACCAAAAAGTTAATGTAGCACGTTATTACCCACCTCTGGTTCCAAGTCATTGTAGGTTTTCAAAAAATAGTCAATCACCAAGACATTTTTGTAATGTCAAATTAGCTGAATTAAATTTAAATTCGCAATGCAACCAAAAACTTGGCTTTCAAATTTCGAAACAGACAGCCAACAGAAAATTTTTGTTTGACAGTAATGTTCATGTTGCCAGAAAAAATAAAACATGTGCTTTGAACCTGAAGGAAACTTCTGCATCACATATTTCTTTGCCCAATTGTCTGTTGTGGATGTCGTATTCTGTGAATGAAGACCTTTTTAACAAATATTTATAATTACTACATGTACATCCACGGCTAATTCAGATACAAGAGAAGCATTATTTGATTAGGATTAAGGATTAAGTCTTCACTCAATTATTGTTAGATATTGTTATCAGTAATACAGATTTGATGCTGCCGGGTTTTAACTCAGAAGCAGATCTTTAATTAAAATTTTACTTAACTGTTACTTAACTGTATGCTTGTTATGATTTCGTAATAAATCACAATTTTTTTGTTGTTGTTTATTTTAAAGCATGTGGCTTATTTTGAACTTGATTTCCAAACCTTTTCCAGACCTCTTTTGAGATCTGGCAATGCTGAAATTGGTATTTCACCCACCCCTTAGCGCAGAGTACTTTAATTTAAAAAGGAACGCTATTAGCCGTTCTTATATTTTGTAGGAACTGTAGAACCAGAACAAAAAACTTTTCGTTTTTAGTCCCTGGGCTTAACTATAAAAACAGGCATAAATCGCCATAAAGAATGGCATTTCTCCCTCGCCCCAATGCATTTACAAAGTCAACCGTGCAACCTCAAGAACAGTTGGTGGCTTTTGCCAAACCTAGTTTGATTTTTGGTTAAGAGTATCTGGCAAAACTCTTCTCTCAGTAGAACAGCTTTGATGTGTTCAAGTTCAGTGAGGCACGTGCTGTTTTGGAAATCCATAAATAGAGCTTGAGCGGTGACTTAAGGATAGAGTTGTAAACCACAGCAATAATTTGTCCCTTTCCTTTAGGTTTGGGATGCTTGTTCAGATGCCCTGATTACATTTGATAAGGAGAATCTGCAGGATGAGATGGCTTACATCGTTGAGAACGATATCATTTTGGCCTCCCTTACTAAACAGCTGCAGACCCTCTCTGGTAAAGATTAATGTTTGATGTATGGATTAATTTATCATTAAATTATATTTGATTTGCTGCTGCTTTTGCTTTGCTCTTCCCAGCAGTGGACTGTACACTCGGACACTCAGCTAATTCGTTTTAGGGATGGCTTGGCAAATGATGTCACCACAAGCCATTCCTTCCTGTCTTGGCGTTATGTTTATTTGTACTCACTCCTTTTGAACATCTTTCTTCCCCTTTTTTAGAGATTCCGCTTCTTTGGATGCATCATGTTTTTCCTGCTATTTCGATCATCTGGCACATTACTTTTGGTGGGAGTTAGAAGCCCCACGAGAATTGCCACCCTGTTCGGACACGTGCAGTGGTCTATTGACCCATTTAAGAAAACCACATTCCTTTCCAGCCGAACCTTCTCGCTCGGGGTGCATAAGCCCGGACAGTGTTTTACTTTAACATTTTGTTGTTGTAATTAACTAAACCATTCCAAGGCTCTGCGTTTGAAATCTTAGTCTTTTCCATGCCATGCTCTGTAAAAGTGCATATTTTTTTAAAAACAGCCATTTTTAAAACATCTTGCATTTAACAGATGTGTGGTAGCACGGGCATATTCACGTGTGCATTAGGCTTTAACATGTTTTTCTTTCTTTGGACCTTCTGTCTCTATTTCTGCCAAAGGCCTAGACTAAAAGAACATGCACATAACGCACATGCATCAGATAGCTGGGGGGGGTTTTTTGTAACTCTGCTTTCCAATCAGCAGATGAAGACAATATTCAAGTCTCACCCTTCTTCATGTACTAGTGTTCAATTTTGTGGACAGAATGGTCTCCCAAGTCTGCAAACGTAGGCGTAATTCCGGATCTTTTCATTTGCTAGATGACTGACCACCAGTGATTCTAAGAAAAGTGGATTTTCTACTTTCTTCACTTTCTTTCTCTGTTGTGTGTAGGTACTGGCAGCTCTTCATATGTATTGCATTGTTTGCTTGTAGATAAACCATATTAGTCAGACCTGGGAGGCTTGCCAAAGCCGTTAAGAGAATTGTCAATGTTAGCAGGCCTCAACTAGAGAAAGGGAAACAGCTTGTGTTTTACTCGGTGGTTTGCAGATCCATAATTTTGGACACAACCAACCACACACCCAGCCCCCCTCACCCAATGGCCATTTTTCCAAGTAGAACTGAAGAAGAACAAGATCTTGCCATGCTGCTTATGTTCCTTGATTTTAACAAAAGATGTCTCTGATTATTACCTGTCATTCCTCAACCAGACCGTATTGAAGTGCAGTACCAAACAAAAGTGGTGAAATATACCTGGCCCAGGCCATACCACGTTGCGGAGTCCATCCCTTGGGTTGAGGTGACACTGGCTAATGGAAAGACTCTCCAAACCAAACTTTTAGTAAGTAGAATGTATTTGGTGCATCATTCTGTAATGCTTATAATGCAGCTCAAACGAGGAGTTCACTAAAACCTAAACGGACTCTTTCAGATTGGAGCTGATGGGCCAAACTCAATGGTGCGGAGAGAGTCCGGCATCCCTACTGTTAAATGGAATTACAACCAATCAGCTGTTGTCGCCGTTTTGCATTTATCTGAGGTATGATGATCCTGATGACAAAGTTCTCATGATACTGCGTCTTATTTTTGAGTTCTTTGAGTCAACATGAAATACAAATTGACCCCATTTACTGTTTTTATAGATATTTCTGTTTTTATTGCACATGATTCATCATTGCACATTATTCTGAAGAAAGCAAAAAGTTGTATTTTTGTAATCTTTTATCAAAATGTAATAACTTGCTCTGACTGTGAAATTACTTTACTGCTAACCAATAGCCAAATAGCAGTTTGGCATTGCTTTAAGATACTGTTGTAAGTAATGCAGCCTTTTAAACCTATAGTTAAAATAGTTAAACAGTAATTTAATACTGGTTAACGTTAATGTAATAAAGCAGCATCGACCTACCATTCAAAAAGCCACCTCAAAAGTAAAACTTTTCATGATCCAATCAATTCCCGATTGATAAATGAAGTACCACCCAACCCTTTTTTTTTATTATTTTTTTTAGTTTTATTGAAAGACATTATGGAGAACATTATGGAAGTACAATGGCTTGCAAATGCCATTTCAGTGCTTTGATTTTGTTAACTTGCATTTTTGTTTTTTTAGCCCACAGAAAATAACGTGGCCTGGCAGAGGTTCCTCCCAACTGGACCCATTGCAATGCTTCCTGTGAGCTGACCTTCAGTGTTGTAAATTATGTCATTTTTTCTTAATTATTTTCATTGTCTTATTGTGATATCGCTTAGTGGTCAAATGTGTTTGTAATGGTACTCAAAGCCAGTCCTGGTTATGTGTCCGCTGTGCAGTTGTCAGACACTGAGAGCTCACTGGTCTGGTCAACCAGTCTACAGCATGCTGAAGAACTTCTAGAGCTGGATGAGGAGAGCTTTGTGGATGCCATTAACTCTGCGTTTGTGAGTAAACACTAAGACTGTTTCCACACTTCTGGTCCTTGTTCTTTAGCATGGGCTATGGGTAACTACACACCTTTATAGTGCTGTGCTGACACATTGGGTCTCATTCATTAATAATTGCGTACAAGTTGTGCAGAAAAAGAGCTCACGCAAAATTTCCATCAGATTCACAGCAGCTGCTAAATTTTTTCTCACTTTCATTCTAGTGTTATTGAATGTTGATCACTCTAAATGAGTGAGTGTGTCCGCTATTAGTCATTTGCATAAAACACACCCAAACTGTCCCTATATACAGTAGCAGTTTTAACCACCATGCAATTGCATGGAGCCCCTGACATCGGGGGCCCTCCGCTCCGGGTAGGTTAGCTCTTGAGGTGTGACATGTTGTTCTGAGTACACGCGCGGATACGCTGTTGTCTGCGGTCTCAAGAGTCGTTTACAAAGCCGCTAGGTTTGGGTCAGTTGGACTTTGGTTTCAGCTTTGTAATTTATGAAAAAATATACAGGCCATCCAAACATGTTTCGCCAACGCGCCAACAGATATGCACGACAATATGAGTTAGGGGCTGTTCACACCCAAAGTGTTTTTGCTTGCGTCTGCTCTGTTTTTCATTGTTTTTCTATGTAAACGTGCTGGACGAACGTCCTTGACTGCTGCACTGTGTCTCTCCATTTCTTCAGTGTCTCACACAGGACTGGCACATTTTAAGACTCTTTAACTTTTGTCAAGTTAAAAAGAACTTCAGGTTTCAAAATCACATGTCAAGACACCTGTGTTCTCTTTCAGTCTTTGCGCTGTGTCTAGATTGTTTTTAGCGCAGGTGCCACAAAGATTTAACGTTCTGAGCAAGTTCAGGTTGCAAAGAGGGGACTGTTATTATGTTTAACATTATTCCAGATTGTTCTGCATCAAGCAAAGTTTTAGCGTTCGATAAACGGAAATGTTTTTTTCCTTCTGATCTTTTGTTCTGAGGGGCCACCGTGCTTGTATGTATACTGTTACAGTTATGAATGTTGCCTACAATGCTTACATAAAATACAGCCTTTATATAATAATTTGGGATGTCAATCGAATATAATCAAATTAATTACATGATGTGCCAATTAATAAATCCAACTAATCTCATATATAAATATTTGCTAAGAAAGCCCCTCAAATAACAATAATTAATTATATAATTAATAATTATAAATGGTTATATTTAAATAATTATAAATATATATTATAAAAATAATAATGCAGATAATTAAAATGAATTACAAAATTGCAGCAGATGAGTAAAGCATTGATAAGGCAATGCAAAAGTGACTTTAGAAGGCAATATATTGTTTATTTCCATATTCCTAAACATAAGCCTATCATTGGCCTACAGTCCACAGCAATCCATTTTGCAATTGACTCTGTCTGAGATAGATGTATTATAAGGAAACTAAGCGTCAATGTACACATGCGTCAGACAGATGCTTTGGGACATCTCACTTTGTTTGTGTTGCGTCATAAACATTGCCTTTTTAGGCCGATGTGTCAAGTTAAATATATCTTGAAACTTAGGTAAACACATTTCAAGATCACTACATTCAAAATTGCACTTTATGTTTGAATGCAAAAACACTTCCTCATCTTGTGCTGTTGCTTGGTTAAGCAAGCCTGTGGCTGGTTTGTTCTCTGTAGAGCTGCGCATTGCCTATACAGCTGGAGTTTTGCTTACTTCCCCCTTCTGTAAACAGGTGGTACTTCTAGCTTGAATCGCTCAGATGGTAGGAATTTTCTTAAATATGTTCAGAGACATTAATTGCGTTAACTTTTTTAAAGCATTATTTTTTATATAATTAATTGCACCGAATAATTCATAATAATAGCATAATAATTTAGATGAATCGTAAATTCTGCGTGAAGATGTTAATTTTTACTGACAAGTAGGTGCATACACACGTTTATTAAATGATCTGTTAACACAAGTTCATATAATTATGTAAGTAGAACATTATAAAGCATTGTTTTTTTATTTAAATATCATATCTTTGCCCTGATGTCTCTTCATTTTGTCTGAGTGGCCTCATACTGACCCTCACACCCTTTTTTTTTTTTAGTTTGCGTTTCCGTCAAAGAAACACCTCTTTTCCCAAGCTGACTATTTTTAAATGCCTTACTGGTCACAGGCCTTTGCATTTGAGTCATGCTTGCCATGAAAAATGGTTTGCTAATTAAACCCAATGTTTGCCACTGTTGGTCATTACTCTATGGAATGTTTTTTCTGCAGACCAAAGGCAAATTTGTGGCCTGGTCAGCATTTTACTTTAATTAGGTATGCTTATTGCATCTCTGCTTAAATACATTTTCTTTCTCAAAGGCTTAAGTGTATTAAGTGTATAAAGGAAGATGGTATTCTATATCCCCAGTTTTGTTTAAAAAAGAAAAAGATCAGCATGCTTGTTATGTTGAACACACTATCACAGTATAGGCAGCAAACATAATGTTTATTTATAGAAAAACTCTCTCACACTGATGGTCGTGTCTAGAAGGGATCCCTTTTTCGTCAATCTCGTGAGGTTCGTCAGATTATACACATTTTAAATTGTCTGTTTGAAAAAGTCATTTCTGAAGCTCTAAAATAATTGTTTCACTTAATAAATTTGATAAATGCATCTCTATTTGTGCTACTGTCGGTCATGAGATATTGTAAGTAATTGGAGAAGTACATCAATCAGCGCCGGTAGTAGGAGTCCATCTGGGTGGTCTAGTGTTAACTAATTTGCCCTGTGCATTAGAGGCTAACCGTGCGTTGAGACCAGAGGAGGAAAGAGAATCAAAATTCGCTCTTGCTGCCCTGCCAACAACGCTATCAAACATTCGTGGATGCTCTGATTTAGTTTAAATAGGTGGAAACGTTCGTTCAGAATGCTTGGTTTTGTGAACTATATTTAAAGGGTCCGCAAAACATCCAGACATGTCGACCAGTATCTTATTGCCGACCTATCACAAGTAGCGTATATCCTCATGAAATCTTTTAATGTGAAAGTAAGAAATCGATCGATGGCAGAAAATAATTAAAATAATGTTTTTTTTATTACCAAAATAAACAAAATAAAATACATATATCCCTGTAAGCATTGTCTTCGGAACTATTGTTTGGTGGGAACCAAAGTTTACACTGTTGTGTTCTCTAGACTTCTTTAGAGCAGAGCACTTCTATATTCCAATAGGTTGCCGCCAAAACTGCGTCAAAGCTCATTACCATAATGTTGCCCACACTTGAACTTTCCTTTGATGCCCAAAACGGTCCGGCCATGGACGCCTCACTTCTTGCCGCCGAGAGACGCTGGCTTCAGTAGAAAATGAATGACTTCCTGTCGATTTGACGCTCTCGACGCCTCTGGTCTGAATGCACCATTAGGGTTCTAATCCACCCATAGGCAATTTTATATTTTATTTTACAAAGTTTGCATCCGCACCTCAGTGAATGTATATCTTCAGTAAGCACACATTTGTTTTCATTTTTCTATGGGATTTAACTGCAAAAGAGCCCGGGTAACTCGCAGCAACGAGGAGCGCTCGCCACCCATTCTCGATTCCTCAAGTACTTTGCTGCGGCACATATGTTGCTATCTTCTTTATACTGTATAATTAACGCTTATGCCATTTCAAAATTAAAAGCAGTTCATGAGCATGCCGTTGTTATTTTGCAGCCATCTTGAACTGATCTTTAACTTTAGATGTTTACTCATGAACGAAATTCTGCATACTTGGACTATATATAACAGACTGCACATGTGCAAGAAGTTGAAGAAAGAGGGATCCCTTCTAGACATGACCCACAATGATTGTGGTTCTTCTTCTATGATGCAGACAAGACGTGACATGCAGCATGTAAACGCCCTCTAGCAGTGGATGACTGTATAGACAGTATTAACAGCATCTGCTGGCTTGATTAATGAACGCATTTGAAATTAATTCATTGACAATCAATACGCTTAATTAAATTATTAACAACAATTAATCAATTATCAGTTAATAATTAATATCCCTAGCAGTCACCGTGATCAGTAACAGACAGCATTAGAGAGAAACTTACATAATTTCAAAGGCTAAAATTGTGTTTCTCCAAAAACTACTTCCAACTCAAATGATGAAGCCCTTCACATTGGTGGAAATGTAGCTATTGGTAAAAGTGTATATATATAATACACAGTCTGTATGCAGTTATGAAATTATAGCATTATCCAACAACTTCTTGCCTACAGCGTTTTCCCTCCATATCATGCAGCCCTATTTCAGTGGATGGTAAAGACCTGAATTCTTCAAAATATGTCCTTTCATGTTCCACATAAAGAAATTCATATGGGTTTGGAATGACATGGGGGTGAGTAAATGATGAAATAATTTAACAGGCCTCTCCACTTATGTCATTTTTTATTTCTACTCTGGCTGTCTTTCCATCCACTTTGAACTTAACAACTCTATTATGTGTAGTTTCTTGCCATCAACACCATCTGTTCAGTCGTCTGTTGCCATCAACACCTCTGTTCAGTTCTCCTTGTTTTGCTTTTTCTTTAGTGGAGTAATGAGAACCATTCTGAGCTGGTGGAGACTGCCGGCTCTTTGTTCCGGACTGCCCTGTCTGTCCTCATGCCCGACAGTGGCTCTGCACGTCAGCTTCCACCTAGTGTGTCAGGAATTGGCCCAAAGAGCCGGGTCATGTTTCCGCTGGGTATGGGTCATGCCACAGAGTACATCCGCCACAGAGTGGCCCTTATTGGGTAGGTCTAGAAAGGGTCTATAGTGAACTTGGTGTATAAACCAGTTTTTGGTTTTGTGACAATTTATCATTCAGAATTTTCTGTTTTTCCATATGTCAGTAAGTAAAGATTTTTATGTATGTATAAAGGAGAAATCTCTCAATATGCTAAGTTTATGGTGCAGCCATAATGTTTGTGGTTTTCTGAGACTTTACAATCCACTGAAGGAGTAATGATGTATTTCGGTTTATTTTTCTTGGAGATATTTCTGTGGATATAAGGTAATATAGTATCCATATGGAGGAAATTTCACCAGGTTTGGTCAGTTTATTGAAATACTCAAGGTTTCCTCTCTTTGTTTTCTGATCTTTCTAATTTCAGAGATGCTGCACACAGAGTCCATCCGTTAGCAGGCCAAGGTGCCAATCTAGGCTTTGGCGATGTGGCCTGTCTCACGCAAGTTCTTAGCCAAGCAGCATTTAATGGGAAAGACCTTGGTAAGCATTCCAAAATCAAGAGCAGTTAAACTGAATGGACCCATACATCAGATGTGTTGTCTTATAAGCACATTTTTAAATATAGACATCAAATATTTTCATGTAATAAGCATAAGCAAATTGTATTTTGTCACAGCTTCATGGATGGGGTGAATATTTAAGCTAATACTTGGGTAATCAAATGTTGACAAGAGGATCATATTCAGACACTCACATATAAGCCACATTGTGAAGAACCACCTCAAGTTTAAGAAACTTGAAGGATCCTAAATGTCTTATTTCATACCTGAGGTACCAGGCTTGTTGTTTAGATCTCAGTGAAGCCACCTTTTATTTTTCATGACATGTTTTCCATTTCCCTAACCAAGTCTAACTGGGTTTATCTTTATTATAAAAATAACCATATACAGTATGCAATGTTTTTGACTGTCACTCCTTGCCAAGAACAGCCCACATATATTTTGGCAACCACAAATGGAAATTACATTATTAGGAATGGTTGACATCAGTTTAATAGAAAATCCAATCTAGTAAAAAAGATAAATTATATTTTTCCTATGCCGTGGACATTTGTTGTAGCCTACACAGAATCGGCACACTTTTTGCATGTTCTGCACTGATTTTGGGGAAATCTGTAGAATTTTGTGGAATAGATAAGCATGGTAAAATGTAAAGCAGAACTGAGACAATTACACTCGCATTGACAGCTGAAAGCATTTTCAGATTAACCAAAATATTCAGTAGATGACATTGCAGCAGAGGTGGGTAGATTAGCCAAAAACTGTACTCAAGTAAAAGCACAATTACTTCAAAAACATAATTACTCAAGTAGAAGTAAAAGTACTAACATAAATAAGTATTTGAGTTAGAGTAAGCAATTAGTATCCAATTAAAATTAACAGTAGTGAGTAACTCGTTACTTTCACAAATTACATAATATATGTTTACTCCCCTATATTCCATTACATAATACACATTGAACATGTACTACGGAATTAATATTATTATTATTATTATTATTAATGAAAATTCTGTCATCATTTACCATCATTTTGTTCCAAACCGGTATGACTTCCATGCAACACAATAAGGAGATATTAGACAGAATGTTTGCCTGAGTTTCTATTTACTTTCAGTGAATGTTTATATATATAAAAAAAAAATATATATATATATATATATATACAGGTGCTGGTCATATAATTAGAATATCATCAAAAAGTTGATTTATTTCAGTAATTCCATTCAAAAAGTGAAACTTATATAATGTATACATTCATTACACACAGACTGATATATTTCAAGTGTTCATTCCTTTTAATTTTGATGATTATAACTGACAACTAATTAAAACCCCAAAATCAGTATCTCCGAAAATTAGAATATTGTGAAAAGGTTCAATATTGAAGACACCTGGTGCCACACTCTAATCAGCTAATTAACTCAAAACACCTGCAAAGGCCTTTAAATGGTCTCTCAACCTAGTTTTGTAGGCTACACAAACATGGGGAAGACTGCTGACTTGACAGCTGTCCAAAAGATGACCATTGACATCTTGCACAAGGAGGGCAAGACACAAAAGGTCATTGCTAAAGAGGCTGACTGTTCACAGAGCTCTGTGTCCAAGCACATTAATAGAGAGGCAAAGGGAAGAAAAAGATGTGGTAGAAAAAATGTACAAGCAATAGGGATAACCGCACCATGGAGAGGATTGTGAAACTAAACCCATTCAAAAATGTGGGGGAGATTCACAAAGAGTGGACTGCAGCTGGAGTCAGTGCTTCAAGAACCACCACGCACAGACGTATGCAAGACATGGGTTTCAGCTGTCGCATTCCTTGTGTCAAGCCACTCTTGAAAAGACACAGCGTCAGAAGCGTCTCGCCTGGACTAAAGACAAAAAGGACTGGACTGCTGCTGAGTGGTCCAAAGTTATGTTCTCTTATGTTCTCATTTCCTTTGGAAATCAAGGTCCCAGAGTCTGGAGGAAGAGAGGAGAGGCACAGAATCCACGTTGCTTGAAGTCCAGTGTAAAGTTTCCACAGTCAGTGATGGTTTGGGGTGCCATGTCATCTGCTAGTGTTGGTCCACTGTGTTTTCTGAGGTCCAATGTCAACGCAGCCATCTACCAGAAAGTTTTAGAGCACTTCATGCTTCCTGCTGCTGACCAATTTTATGGAGATGCAGATTTCATTTTCCAAAAGGACTGGGCACCTGCACACAGTGCCAAAGCTACCAGTACCTGGTTTAAGGACCATGGTATCCCTGTTCTTAATTGGCCAGCAAACTTGCCTGACCTTAACCCTATTGAAAATCTATGGGGTATTGTGAAGAGGAAGATGCGATACGCCAGACCCAACAATGCAGAAGAGCTGAAGGCCACTATCAGAGCAACCTGGGCTCTCATAACACCTGAGCAGTGCCACAGACTGATCGACTCAATTCAGTCCATTGCTGCAGTAATTCAGGCAAAAGGAGCCCCAACTAAGTATTGAGTGCTGTACATGCTCATACTTTTCATGTTCATACTTTTCAGTTGGCCAACATTTCTAAAAATCCTTTTTTTGTATTGGTCTTAAGTAATATTCTAATTTTCTGAGATACTGATTTTGGGGTTTTAATTAGTTGTCAGTTATAATCATCAAAATTAAAAGGAATGAACACTTGAAATATATCAGTCTGTGTGGAATGAATGTATACATTATACAAGTTTCACTTTTTGAATGGAATTACTGAAATAAATCAACTTTTTGATGATATTCTAATTATATGACCAGCACCTGTGTATATATATATATATATATATATATATATATATATATATATATACAGTATCTCACAAAAGTGAGTACACCCCTCACATTTTTGTAAATATTTGATATATCTTTTCATGTGACAACACTGAAGAAATGACACTTTGCTACAATGTAAAGTAGTGAGTGTACAGCTTGTATAACAGTGTAAATTTGCTGTCCCCTCAAAATAACTCAACACACAGCCATTAATGTCTAAACCGCTGGCAACAAAAGTGAGTACACTCCAAGATGAAAATGTCCAAATTGGGCCCAATTAGCCATTTTCCCTCCCTGGTGTCATGTGACTCGTTAGTTTTACAAGGTCTCAGGTGTGAATGGGGAGCAGGTGTGTTAAATTTGGTGTCATCGCTCTCACACTCCCTCATGCTGGTCACTGGAAGTTCAACATGGCACCTCATGGCAAAAAACTCTCTGGGGATCTGAAAAAAGTATTGTTGCTCTACATAAAGATGGCCTAGGCTATAAGAAGATTGCCAAGACCTTGACACTGAGCTGCAGCACGGTGGCCAAGACCATACAGCGGTTTAACAGGACAGGTTCCTATCAGAACAGGCCTTGCCATGGTCGACCAAAGAAGTTGAGTGCACATCCTCAGCGTCATATCCAGAGGTTGTCTTTGGGAAATAGATGTATGAGTGCAGCCAGCATTGCTGCAGAGGTTGAAGGGGTGGGGGTCAGCCTATCAGTGCTCAGACCATACTCCGCACACAAGATAAAATTATTTGGTTCAGATGGTGACAAGCGTGTGTGGCAGAAACCAGGTGAGGAGAACAAAGACAAGTCTGTCTTGCCTACAGTCAAGCATGGTGGTGGGAGTGTCATGGTCTGGGGCTGCATGAGTGCTGCCGGCGCTGGGGAGCTACAGTTCATTGAGGGAACCATGAATGCCAACATGTACTGTGACATACTGAAGCAGAGCATGATCCCCTCCCTTCGGAGACTGGGCCGCAGGGAAGTATTCCAGCAAGATAACGACCCCAAACACACCTCCAAGACGACCACTGCCTTGCTAAAGAAGCTGAGGGTGAAGGTGATGGACTGGCCAAGCATGTCTCCAGACCTAAACCCTTTTGAGCATCTGTGGGGCATCCTCAAACAGAAGTTGGAGGAGCACAAGGTCTCTAACATCCACCAGCTCCGTGATGTCATCATGGAGGAGTGGAAGAGGACTCCAGTGGCAACTTGTGAAGCTCTGGTGAACTCCATGGCCAAGAGGGTTAAAGCAGTGCTGGAAAATAATGGTGGCCACACAAAATATTGACACTTTGGGCCTAATTTGGACATTTTCACTTAGGAGTATACTCACTTTTGTTGCCAGATGTTTAGACATTAATGGCTGTGTGTTGAGTTATTTTGAGGGGACAGCAAATTTACACTGTTATACAAGCTGTACATTCACTACTTTACATTGTAGCAAGGTGTCATTTCTTCAGTGTTGTCTCATGAAAAGATATAATCAAATATTTACAAAAATGTGAGGGGTGTACTCACTTTTGCGAGATACTGTGTGTGTGTGTGTGTGTGTGTGTGTGTGTATGTATATATATATATATATATATATATATATATATATATATATATATATATATATAAATATAAAATATATATATATGTATATTATATATATTATATATATATATATATATATATATATATATATATATATATATATATATATATATATATTGAAATTGAATTGTGAACGAGACTGTCAGTCTCTAACATTCTGTCTAACATATTTTGTGTTCCACATAATACAAAGCATCACACTGGTTTGGAACAACATGAAGGTAGAGAAATGATTACAGAATATTAAATTATGGCTAAGCTATCATTTTAAAGTGATAGTTTAACCACAAATGAAAATTCTCTCATCATTTACTCACCCTCATGCCATCCCTGATATGAATGACTTCCTTTCTTCTGCTAAACACAAATTCTGATTTTTAAAAGAAAATTTTAGCTCTGTAGGCCAAAATTTTGTTGCTCCAAAAAGCACAAAGGCAGTATAAAATTAATCTATAACACTCCAGTGGTTTAATCCATGTCTTCAGAAGTGATATGATAGGTGTATATTTGTCTTTTTTTGCTAGACAGCAGGGGGCGATATGCAGAGAAGAATGTGAATCACCAAAAACACAAGAAGAATGTGAATGTGATCTGTTTCTCTGTTTCTCATCCACACCTATCACATCACTTCTGAAGATACTGATTTAAACACTGGAGTCTTATGGATTACTTTTATGCTGGTTTATGTTTGTTTGTTTGTTTGTTTAGCTTTAAATGTTGCCACCCATTCACTTGCATTGTATGGACCTACAGAGCTGAAAAATTCTTCTAAAAATCTTCATTTGAGTTCAGCAGATGAAAGAACGTCATACACATCTGGGGTGGCAAGAGGGTGAGTAAATAATGAGAATTGTAATTTTTGGGTGAACTAAACCTTTAAAGGCTCTTGTCAGATCTGGATGAATATGTCAATAAGAAGAGAGGTTTGGAAACATTTTCAGTAATTATTACAGTGAAAATGTCCCACAAGGGCATTATATATAATGCTGACAAATGCCTTCTTTTGCTATTTCATAGCTTTTAAAGTCCTGTGTGGATTCTTATTTCAGTGTAGTTACAGTTTTCAGTGTCGTAAGTATTTAGATTATTAGTTCTGTACAGCAGTACCGCCGCTGTCTAAATGCAGAGTACACAACCTACGTAGGGCACCAACCCTGATTGTGGAACACTCGCTGTGTCTGAAACCGCCCCTATCCACTATATAGTGCACAGTGTAGGAGTGTCTGAATTCTGAGTGAGAAAATCATTCCCTACTTTTGTTCACTCATTCTTACCCACAATGCACTCTAATTTCAAGTGTAAATTTCAAGTACACTCGATGAAGGTTAATTTCCTACAATCCACCACGGGGAAGATGTACAAGCTGGGAGTTTACTGCTTACTTCATTCCTGCAATGTTTTATTTCATGCTGAATGTAGTGAATTACTTTTTGACAAATCATACTTGATTAAAATAACATAATAACATATAGAGAGACTCTTTATTTGATCAAATGTGTTTATTCTTTATATTAACTCACAGTATATATTAAAAATGACAAACAGAATGAAGATTTATTGTATTCATATATTATTTAATAAGAATAACAAGTATTTAAAAATGTCATATGTGACATTTCTGCACCAGCCCCAGAGATCCGTCACTCTCGTCCGAATTCACTCATTTCATTCACTTACTGCTGAGATATAGTGCACTAACTGCCATTCACTATATAGGAAATAGTGAATGAGTGAACGATTGCGGACACAGACACTCTCGCCACGACGATCGCCTCGCGCCCACAGATATGCTGTCTGTTTACGCTCCAGTTGTCGATCACACGATTGGCAGTAATTTACACTTAACTTGGATGTTTACAAGGATTTATACAGTTAATCCACCTGAAGTAGCTGCGATAGTTTCCAGTACCCCCGCGAGGGTGCGGAGTAAATGAATACTGCTTATGACATGCGGGACAAAGCACACTGATATATTGCTGCACTGATTTAAAAATGTACCCTTAAAAACTGATGTTATAAGTGTCCAGTTACAGAATCACCCTGAAAATGACCATCTCATTACACAGAAAAGCCCACATTAGAATTAGAGCCAAAACCCCAGCGTGCTGCCTGAAGTTGGAGCTGTGATTTTAATCTTGAAATATCAGCTTGTCTTGGTGTTAAATGAAGGCATTGCATGACGAAACTATTCTTTTTTTTTTTTCACTGTGTGGAGCGAAGAAAGTGTTTCACTTTGAAGAGTTTGATGCTGCTGTACTGATGACTTGAGTGACAGTCTCATCGCTCAAGTGGGAGCGTCTCATCGTGCGTAGCTGTGAACTTCCACTCTTGTAAAAGTCCAATTCAGTAATCTCTCAATAATTACACATTAATTCAAATTAAACCCAGTAATGTAACAACAGTAACGCCACACATTGTAAAGAATTAAAAGTAAAAAAAAATGGATTAGAAATATACTTGAGTGAGAGTAAAAAGTACCCACTTTTAAACCTACTCTAAAAGTAAAATATTTCCCAAAAAGTTACTCAAGTAAATATAGCGGAGTAAATGTGATGCGTTACTACCCACCTCTGAATTGCAGATAATGGGGGATTTGGAGCACTTGAGTGTCTGATTTTTATTGAAATCTTCAGAACTTTGTGCTTTCTCTGCAGGCACAGATTCTGTATAGGCCTTGCAATAAGTTCCAAAAGTATTGCAAATAGGTTAGATCACAAAGGGCAGCTCTTTAAAGAAAATAACGATGCATTGGAAATGTACTTTAAATCCATATAATCCTAAACTCTAGGAGCCATGCAGCACCTGTTGGAGTACGAGACTGAGCGTCAACGACACAATCTTCCCATGATGGCAGCCATTGACCTCATGAAGCGGCTCTACTCAACAAATGCTGCACCTGTGGTTCTGCTTCGTACACTTGGCCTTCAAGCTACAAATGCACTGCCACCTCTTAAAGTACTTATCACATCTCTTCTCACCTTCTGCTTTTTTAGCTGCTACTCCTGTGGATGTTTTTTAATTCCATTATTTCAAATGAGTTGTACTTGCTTTTACATTTTATAAGCGATCAGACTTGTGATATTTGCTCGCAGACGATAAAGCTACCTTAGACTTATATTGAAAGAGGGATCAGAGCCATATCTAGGAAGTCAAATATCATAGACTCTTGGAGGTGGGCTCTTTTGACATTGGCCAGTTAGCAACCACTCAGAATAGCCTAGCAACTGCCTAACAACTTGCCTAAAAACCACTCGGAACACATTAGCAACTGCATGACATTGCCTTGGCAACCAACCTCAACACCTTACACCC
This sequence comes from Moxostoma hubbsi, assembly GCA_032164185.1. Taxonomy (NCBI): domain Eukaryota; kingdom Metazoa; phylum Chordata; class Actinopteri; order Cypriniformes; family Catostomidae; genus Moxostoma; species Moxostoma hubbsi. The sequence goes on along the minus strand of JAVLUX010000013.1, from coordinate 14,100,304 downwards.
TGTCTACACTACGCAATGCGCCACAATGGATGCTTCCAGTGTAGACTGCATCATTGATCATAATGGGTTCCATAGCTTTTGACGCAACGTGTCACTCAGTGTAGATAGGATGTTAGCAGCATGGTGGCTCTGTTTTGCATAAGCAAGCACCGCACACATTTTCTTAGAGAATGTAAAAATGTAAAATTATTGACTTGTGCATTTTGTTACCTTGTTCAACCATATATCCTTCCGGTACATCATGTTCTTTTCCTCAGCACAATAGCAGTCCTCTTGTGCACTCCTTCCTCCCCGTCATCCATGCCTTCCTCTTCTCTCTGTTCTACTTCCAGCTTCCCTTAACCTTCTTTCACCTCTCCAACTTTTGCTCCCTCTTTCACTCTTCAACCCCATCCCCCCATCTTGTCCTCTGATTACATGCCTTTCTACTCTTATCCGTGCCTGTAATTTACATGGTCAGGAGCTACTACTATGGCTATGTTTAGCCCTAAATTTACTGTTACCGAAAGTGTGTGGGTGGGGTTGTAGGGCTGCCCATGGTGGTGTTGGCTTGTGTTTTCACACTCCTTTTATTACAGGCCACTCTTAAGAAATGGCTTCATTCCTTTACTAAGCGATTCTGACCAGAGGGCCCATAACTAAAAAGGGTTTTCACTGTCTTCATAGCCTGGAGGAATATCTCCTACATTTGGTTTCTATTATAGATGGTCATGTGTGCATTGCTCAGATATAAGAGAACTACAAGGAGAACTAATGTCACCCTTCATGATCAAATCTTAGAAAATCACTGTTTATGAATGGCTTATGAATATTGTTCACCAGCCATACTCGCCTTTTAGTTATATTTTGTCTTGTATCAACAGGAGCAGATCATGGCCTATGCTAGCAAGTGACGACTAGCTGCACACTGGACGTTTGCAGGATCTCTTAAGACATGTCAAAACTTTGGTCATACAATGTAAAAGTGTAAATTAATAAATATTTTATCTCTTAGTCTACACTGGCAGTCTTTTCTATGCCTTGATATTTAATTTATTGTAGGCTTCATCCTATCCTATGAAAGCTGCCCATTTCAAGGCATGTAACCTGTAAAAGATAAATACAGACCTGTGTGATTTGTATGTTACTATTATAAGAACAATGTAGGCATTGTAATGGGAACAAAAATATATTTTCCTGTATGTTTATAGGAACCTTCTACCTTTATACAGCACACGCCTTTGCATAATGGTTGGCCAAATATATAAACCTACTACTATGAAATGTCTATTTATCACAAATACATTTCAGGTAGAACATTGTATCTTATTAATCTTTCCGAACGATCTTGAACTTTGAATATAAAAACTGAGACCCTCGGTTTTTCAGGAGTACAAAATGTGGTCTATTCTGTAAAATTATTGTCTACTGACATGTTTGTTTTTCAAAGCTGCATTTTCTAATCTTAAAGAGAGAGAAAAATGTTTATTTGTGAATTAATCCAGTCAGAATTTTAAACTATTTTATACAGATGGGAGGTGAATAAAATAAAATAAAATCAGCTCATCAAACAACAGCGCCAAATTATAAAAAAAAATCATAAATTCCCCATAATGACAACATGAAAGAAGGTTGTTTGAAATCTTTGCAAATGTATTAATTAACAAATCAAAAAAAAAACACATGTACATAAGCCTTTTCTCAATACTTTGTTGAAGCACCTTTGGCACCAATTACAGCCTCAAGTCTTTTTGTGTATGATGCTACAAGCTTGGCACACCTGTTTTTGGGCCGTTTCTCCCATTCTTCATTGCAGGACCTCTCAAGCTCCATCAGGTTGGATGGGGAGCATCAGTGCACAGCCATTTTCAGATCTCTCCAGAGATGTTCAATCGGGTTCAAGTCTGGGCTCTGGCTGGGACACTCAAGGACATTCACAGAGTTGTCCCGTAGCCACTCCTTTGTTATCTTGGCTGTGTGCTTAGGGTCATTGCCCTGTTGAAAGATGAACCTTTACCCCAGTCTGAGGTCTAGAGCGCTCTGGAGCAGGTTTTCATCAATGATGTCTCTGTACATTGCTGCATTCATCTTTCCCTCGATCCTGACTAGTCTCCCAGTTCCTGTCACTGAAAAACATCCCCACAGCATGATGCTGCCACCACAATGCTTCACCGTGTAGGGATGGTATTGGCCAGGTGATGAGCGGTGCCTGGTTTCCTCCAGACATGACACTTGCCATTCAGGCCAAAGAGTTCAATCTTTTGTTTCTCATGGTCTGAGAGTTCTTCAGGTGCCTTTTGGCAAACTCCAGACGGGCTGTCATGTGCCTTCTACTGAGGAGTGGCTTCCATCTGTCCACTCTACCATACAGGCCTGATTGGTGGAGTGCTGCAGAGATGGTTGTTCTTCTGGAAGGTTCTCCTCTTTCAACAGACAAATGCTGGAGCTCTGTCAGAGTGACCATTGGGTTCTTGTTCACCTCCCAAACTAAGGCCCTTCTCCCCCGATCGCTCAGTTTGGCCAGGCGGCCAGCTCTAGGAAGAGTCTTGGTGGTTCCAAACTTCTTCCATTTACGGATGATGGAGGCCACTGTGCTCATTGGGACCTTCAATGCTGCAGAAATTTTTCTGTACCCTTCCCCAGATCTGTGCCTCAATACAATACTGTCTCGGAGGTCTACAGACAATTCCTTGGACTTCATGGCTTGGTTTGTGCTCTTACATGCACTGTTAAATCTGGGACCTTATATAGACAGGTGTGTGCCTTTGCAAATCATGTCCAATCAACTGAATTTACCACAGGTGGACTCCAATCAAGTTGTAGAAACATCTCAAGGATGATCAGTGGAAACATGATGCGCCTGAGCTTTTTTGCGTTTCTTTTATTTTTAATAAATTTGCAAAGATTTCAAACAAACTTCTTTCACATTGTCATTATGGGTTATTATTTGTAGAATTTTGAGGAAAATAATGAATTTAATCAATTTTGGAATAAGGCTGTAACATAACAAAATGTGGAAAAAGTGAAGCACTGTGAATACTTTCCAGATGCACTGTATATAGCCTGCATTAGATATCGAGTCACTCATGAAAATTGATGATAAAATAAGCAGGACTTAATATTTAAAATATCCATTACTCCTAATTTTGAAGAACAAGCATTTAAGACCCTTCATCTCTTTGAGGAGATAAGAAGCACCAGCCATATACTTTAATTGTGCCGACCATTAAAAGTTGTGTTTCTGATACACAACATTCATGATCACAAGTTGATTTTGGTAGACATTAACCCATTTACATATAAGCTTTTATCATTAGACTGGACATGATTCTAACCTTAATGTTTGAGATAAGAATATTAGAAACATTGAGAGCTCAAGGATATCTCAAGTTAACTCTTATCTACATGCCTTTTTAGATTATCAGTGGTTGAGGTGAAAGCTTTAAGGGAAAAGTACGTTTGTAAATGTATTATATCTTCAATATCCACTTTGTGTCAAGTGAAGCTATTTAACAACAGATGTTTTATGTTTTTTTTTTTTTTATTATTTATACATATACAATAAAATCACTTAATACACAACATGTGACACATTTTGCAAAGCATATTTATAGCATTTGCTGCAAAGAAAAGCTAAAAAATGACAAAGCAATACATGGTCATTTTTTCAGATCATAAGTTTGTCTATGGTGGCAACTTGTATCAAAGTTGAGTACTGATATATACAGTCATAGTAAATATACATGTAAAGGTATACTGAAGATGGTTTAAAGAAGCTGTTGGATTAAAAAGAAATCTAACAACAATATAACACTGCATATACTGTAAGTATCTTTTTGTAATAAATATTTGTACAATAATTCACAAAAATTGTATGATTTTCCTAAATCGGTCAGGTTATCTGTAGCAGTATTAACCTGTAACAAGTTACCCTTCAATATTGCGTTAAAATCTCTGAATTGCCTAATAATTCACTAAACTTTACACCGGAGCAACTTTGCCTACACTTAACAGTAATGCTCTACCTCTGCTCCACATAAGAACTCTCTAAAAACTATTGAATAACATCCACAAAAACCAAACCAAAGTTTTAAGACATATGAGGTTGAAGGTATTGTTTCTATGTTGCCGAATGGCTTTTGACAATGTGAATTTAGCATAAAATACAGTAACAAAGTCTTATTAACTTCCAACCAGTAGTCCTTTGAGTTATATTTTGTCAAAGTATTGATAGGATCTAGCCATGTAAGGTAAGTGTTTATATACCTGTTGAATTATTTGATAACTGCATGCCATTCAGTGTGAAAAAAAAACATGGCTTGATAGACCTTGGTTTAAAAAAGCATCTGTAGCATTTCACCAAGAGCAATGTCCTTCTGAAAATGTTCCAACTCTACTGCTTAACTATGCAAACCTTCTCAACATACAACTAGTCATACGTAAATAAATGCATTCATTAATACATACAAAAACTTTCAAATAGTCATCAATTTCAGTGACACCATAATTTGCTCCTATCCTTACTTATCCAGTCATTCCCATTTTGAGCTGGTAGTCCCAAACCACATTTCAAAACATACAGATGGCTGTAGTTCTACCAGCTACATTTAAAGTGTTACGTGCTAGATTGAGGGCCACTTAACGCATTATGAATTTATTATATAATTTACCGTAACCTAAAGCAAATCTCACAATCAAGAGGATTCAGAAGCTACACTATTCAAAACAATGTTTTAAAAGCATCCCATTGCACAATATCCCGCACAACTGCTTGAATCAAGCTTCTTAGAGAGCTCTGAATGGTTGCATTAAACATTAAAACCTTTATAACTGCCAAAGTAGACAGACAGTGTCTCAGGTGAGACGAGAGCTGAAAAATGTAAACATACAGTAGAAATAGCAGGCTGACATGGCCTTTACAAAAATATAGTGATTTCTTTGTGAATAGTTCTCTGGCCGTTTGGTTGGGGAGCGTGGTGGTACAGGGCTGCAGTGATGGGCAGGTCTGAAACTCAAATGAGTTTGGGTGTGGAGGAAAAAGAGGGGCTGCTTGATCAGGTGAGATTTCTACCTGTTTGGCTCCTCATGCTGGTACAATCAAAACTGCAGACTTAATTAATTTTAAGATTGTGGAAGTGATCGAAGATGGCGCCAAGTGCCCAGCTTGTCTCCACGTTATTCACCTTTTTAGTAAGCTGCGGAGAAACAAGTTGATCAGTAATCTATTAAGTCATTATGCTGTCTAATTTGTGGTACTGTACCGGGCCATAAATATTGACCTTCATCTGCCAAAGGATGTTAATTTAGGCCCATAATTTACTTATGTACACAAAAAATAGCAAACAGGAATGAGACCAATTTACATCCTCCTCTGCAGTTTCTTAAATTGTCTAGTTTTATCTACAACTTTCCCACTCACCTGCAGAACGGTGCTGTCCTTGAAGCCGAATCCCTCTTTCAGTAGGCATGTGATGTAGGTCATGTCCATGCACAAGAATGGGCTGATGGGTCGGTATTTGGTCATCTTGTTGCACACTTGAATATAAAAAGGAAATCATTTTAAATCCTGTATTTTGTATTGAATTAAAAGACAATCATAAAAGACAATCAAGATTAAAGTTTCCCAGAGCGTCTTCACTATTAAGGTCTTTTCACTTGACTCGTGTCAATATTCCCCAATCCATTTCACTCTATGGAGCAAAGCGTTAAGCTACAGCATCACTCCTGGTTCTGCATTTTGCACAGGTCAAACATTGTATTGTGACGCTCAAATTTCAAAGAAATTAGACTTGGCCCCTTGTGTTGCTGACCTTTGAAAGCACAGCCAGTCTATAATCTTCTGTGCAATAATCAAAATGAGATGGAAAAAAGACTGATACTGTATGTAAGCAAATGCATCAAGTTTTTAAAGGCCAATCATGAGGTCAAAGCAGTGCTTGAAGCCTTGACACAAGTCATTTGCAAGTGAGAAGATAGTGTACACACTATCCAGTGAAGTCCAGATTGTCAAACTGTTGATTGTCAGGCCACGGTGTGTCAGAGTCTGGGAAAATTACGTAAGACATTGAGGCACCGATACTTTGTTTGCCACAACTGTCTGCCACACCTTTGCGAAACAGGCCTTCACAATATTTTGTTTTTCCTCTAGCTGACAAGGTGATTTGTGAAAGTTTGGGAAGAGGGGAAGGAAAGGGGGAAAGTGTGAAAGAACTATTTCATACCCTAGGTTGTGCACATGTGCTGATTGTGTGCCAAACCACGAGGGGGGACAAGCAATGCCAAGAGTTACCACAAAGGGTGTGACATTATCCCTGCCTGCCTCCAGTTAGATATTGGGCATTAGGTGTTGTCTCACAGTTGGAGAGGAGGGGGTGCCCACAGGGCTGCTGCCAGGGATAATCAATGTGCCAACTGTGGTTCATCGAGACCATGCGACAGTCTCATCATACAAATAAAAGTCTTAAAGAGGACGCCAACTCATTCCCCTTAGTGATTAATCTCTGCAGACATTTATTGTTTGACACAATCTACCAAGTGAGCCAGATTCCATGAATCAGTCTCAGGTGTCAAACTGACCAATATGTGGTCATTGCATTGAGAAGCATTTGCATCACATTCTATACAATACGACGACATCTTCTATCCAAAGCGCATGGAAAAGCTGAGATAGCGGTTTGGAGAGGTGCAAAAAAAGATGAACACACACAGTCAAAACTATTTATGTGGGAGAAGTGAAACCTGTGTTTTTGTGGTGGCAGAACTATCATTTTATGAAGCCAGTGTGATTGTTGAAAGCCTCAACTGCAAATAAGCATCAAGGGTTTATGTTTGTTCAATGTGTGCGGCAGGACTTTGACCTGAATGTGCTTTGAAGAATGGGAGAACATCCAAAGACTTACCTTCTTTAGCTCTCTTTTTGAAATCCCTGACCTCCACAGTACCACCACGGGATCCATCTAAGAGTTAACAGTGCTCTTATTAACAATTTGTCTGAGTTATCAGAACTTTAGAGGGTGAAAAGGAAGTACCCCACTCACCAATGAGGCCAGAATCCACAGCTCTGTCGAAGTAATGGGAGAAGGCATAGAATACGCTGCTTCCTTTCACCTCAAAGGGTTGGTGCACAATCCCTTTCACCACCCGCATCACCTCATGGTAGCACAGCTTGTACCCTGCATAACCTGAGAATAGAAGAGCAGATTTATTTACAGGCTACTCATCTAATTGGCCACTTAGAAAGCAACTGCAGTAATATTCTATTGCAGTCCAACATCTGGGGCCCCATGCAATTAACACTGCTACTAGGTCTGCCTAACATGTAAGGTGACCAATCAGTTTGTTTTGTTTTTACATGCCGTATAGGTGTGGGTTTATGTGAAATAGTTGATACCACAACAATAGACCACCCCAGTGCTGTGCCCATGTTTACCCAGTCCTTGTAAATACAACATTTACAGTTGGACTAGTGCACCTCCCAACTCCTGAAAGTTGCGTAGCACCAGCCAATCTGAAGGGAACTTGCAATTTGAGCCTGCTCTTGCCATTTATGTGTGCAATATGCATCAGACAGTGGGCGGTCCATGGGTGTACTCTTTGAGTCAAACTTAACACTTAACCTATACTTTATGTGCATGTTGCTATTTAGATTTACAGTTAGAAATGTCTAACTTTTCTCAAGCAAACTAATATCTTTGGCATGTTGAATGGGAAAGTGCATTTCAGGAGAGTGTCTCCTTGCTACATAATGAGGTCAGATTGAGGGTTTGCCACAAACTCTTCATGGAGAGGTTTCCTAACAGGAAACTCCAAATAGGCAACTTTCACCTGGGCTGGAGCAAACTAACTGGCTGCTCAGGTTTACCAGTTGGAAACCATGTGGACTAACAAAGCCCCCAAGATCAAGATAGAAGCAACATGCAGAAAGGAGTAGGCTTAATGCCAAGCGTGTGACTAATCTACTTTCTTTTGCCTACATGTCAGTGGTAAAATAGTGTTGAATCATTTGAAGAGTGAACTGACTATTTTCTCTCTTAAATACTATGTTTGTTATGTTATTATTACTAGGGAGCTGAGAATTGTGCAAAATAGGCAAGACTGTAAATAGTTAGCTAAAGTACAGATAAATAAACATCTTCAAGCCAGTTTCTTCAGACTGTAAATTTGGCACTTGATATGTTCTATTCCCAATGTCAAAATACTCACCATCTGGGATTCCACTGACTTTGTAGGTGACTCCACTAAAGGTCCAGTCGTCTTTGAATTTTTTGGGTAAGCAAGAACTTCTGAAAACTTTCCAGTCAAGATCTGGAAAGAAAGATTAAAAGACTATTAGGGTACATTAACATCCATTACAATAAATTATCATCCATTATTAAATATATTTATATTTATAGAAAATCTATATGCATTTTAACTGTCATTACCATCAGCACCAACAGCGCCAAGAGTTGCCACTCGGGCTGCAAAAAGTCCATTTCCAAGGTAACTACAAACGACAAGAGGTGTAGAAAAGGCATATTTTCCCTGAACACATGATAGATCTTTGAATAGATAGGGACACAACAGCAGGTGTTTTATCAAACTGTTTTACCTGTGGGTGTACAGCTCATAAGAGCTGTTAAACATGTTGATTTTGGCAATGTAATTTGGAGGAGCGGTCGTTACAGTTTTCTGTAAAAGAGAGTTCAACAGTTTCAATGTAGGAAATATTGCCCAGTATATCAAATGTGGTTTTAAACTTTTGTCATGTGCCAACCTTAAATTTTGGGAGGAAAGTAATCTGAGCTGAACCTCCACCCAAATCCAAGATCCCAACGGTTTTCCTTGTTCTAGCATACAAATGACCTGTAATACAAATGTATAGTTTTATTATAATTCAGTAATATTAATTAATTCATAACAGTTTATTTATGCCAATATGGCCCATTTTACTGCCTGTCTTATTGCTGCATGAACTAATTTAGTACATTAAGACACCTGCAGAATTTACAGCAAATTGATTTCTGCTTCTATATAAAGAGGGCTTGACCTTAAACATTAGAGTTACACCAAAAATGTAGGTTAGCACTATCTGTGAGCACATGTTGGGAGCTAAGTCCTAGCTTGCACTTAGGGTAAATGGGTTCTTAAATAGTTTAATCAGTACTGTTGAACAAAGCCTTTTCAAAATGAGCAATACTTTACCTGTTAGGAAGTTTACTGTGACCCATGCCAAGACCCCTGTATGAGAGAAAGTCCATTGTTAGATGCAGAAGTCACAATAATGATATTGTGTTAAACATCAATAACCAATCAGACTAAGAATATTATTCAGTATATGAAAACTTTTAATAACTCTGACACCTGAAAATACTTTGCATTGCTCCTAGGAGCAAGGCAGACAACGTACTGCTTGTTTCTTTTTATGATGTAATTTCTAATCTTAAGAAATATAGATCTTCAAGGACAAGCCCAGGTAATTAGACATGTCTGAGATGTAGAATTAGTCACACCTCATAAACCCACATGAAAAAGATGTGAATGTCTGAGTTTGCATGAAAGCCAATGTCAACTTGAATTAAAAATGTGGTGGATTATTTTATATTGAGCGTGGGAGGCTTCTAGACAAGGTGAATTTAGACTGCCATATTAAAGACACACAAAGAACCACTGAAAAAATTGGTTTCAAAAGGTATGATTCAAACTCTATGCAATGCATCATAGATTTAATTCACATTTGGGCTTCATTAACTTGTTTGAAATTTTAGGTTACCCTCATTGGTTCCATTCATGATAGTGACACTGTTGTTTGGCACAAAGAAAGGAGAGTCATCAAAAACTTCTTTCACCTACGAACAAAAAACAGAAATGTCATGTATTAAGGAAATTGTACAATTTCAGGTTCAGAACCACAAAAAAATAAAACATAACATGTTCTAAAAGTTAATGAGACATGTGTTCCTCTGTATTACAGAGAACATAAAAATTGGGGGGGGGGGGGGGGGGGCACTTGGTTGTTACAACATGAAAATTCAAGATGGCTCTTTTTTTTTTATCTGGAGCCAATGGGAAGTGCACTGAATCAGTCTTAGGCAAATTTGTCTGAAACTGGGAAAGCTAAAAACCACAAGCTTGGCTGGTGTGGTGGCGTAAAATACGATAATTCAAAAGCCATTTGTGTCCCTTCTACTCCAGACAGCCTCAGAACAGCTGCTTTTGCACAGTATTGGTTTCTCTTCTCTCTAACTTCCTGTCATTTCATCTCACTGTCTTCCACACAACGTGGTTTGTATCCCTTTGGGATGGTTGGTTTCTCTACCAACTTTTCTGAGAAAGAAAGCAACGATGTGAGAAAGAGAGCAAGCCTTACCTCATCCAGCAAGACTTTGGCTTTATCTTGAGGTAGCATGCGCAAGCCGGCGGTGGCTTTCAGAACCACAGGTGTCTGTATCCATTCCTCTTTGGGAATGGTCTTCTTTGCCACCTTCAGCAGCTGCCTAATGGATTCTCCAGCCTAGAAATGAAAAATGTTAAATATGAATTACACGTATAGAACAATTCCTCAAAGTGAACTCATGGGAACCACCCTTGTCCTGTTCCTGGTCAAAAAATTATAATTAATGAAGATAGATTCTCATTAGTATGATCTTTGAACAGTTGAATTTGCATTTGATTAGTCTACCAACAACTAGAGGAGAATTTCAACGAAGAGGAGAATTGTTAAGTGTGTTGTGTTCAATGTGTTCTTGACAAAGAGCTACACAGTTGAGGACAGGGCAACTAACATACCAGTTAAACTACTGGCATAAAGCAAATCTGTTTGCTTTTAAAAAGGATAACAGCAAACTTTAAAAGTACATATGCCAAGATGGAAATAACTATGTGGTCACACACAAATGTAATGTATCATTGCACAGTCTGGAATTCAAATTCCATACTACTGAGTATGGTATTACTGGTGTTCACCATGATAACTTCAGTGGAAATATCATTAAAAAATGATATGCTTTCTCTGTCTGCAAATTAAGACGAGACTCTGGAAAATGTCAAAGCCATTATAATTTAATAGAAATAGCATGTTCCTTGATGATGTTTTGAGAAAATCAATGGCTTACCACTTCAGGCATATCCGCATACTCTGACAATCCAGGCTTCACTGCATGGTACATCTCATTGTCGAGCACTGGCAGCTCAACTGTGGGACACAAAGTCAGACAGAAATGAGGGGACAATTGAAGATGTCTTCCATTAGAAGATGCACATTAGCGATGGGTTGTGGGCAACTTGACTCCATCTCCTCAAAAGTTATTGTGCATGAGCAGAATCATTTGGTTATTATGTGTTTACCACAAATGGTGAGCACCAACATTTTTCCAGACAGTAAAATTAAGAGTTTCTCCAGGCTCAGAGTTTACCTCATCAGGAATTATGCCATGTCTCCATTTGATATGTATTTAGGAGGACCGATTATTGCATTATCAACTCAAACCCATAATCTTTAACAGATTGCTCATGGTTGCATTTTTTTATTGAAACTGCTGCTGTCTTTATATCCTCTTCCTTCTTTTCTATGACCACCCCTGTGTTTCTGTTTGCCTTTACACCAAGCAGTGAATGAACCCTCGGCAAACACAGACACACTAAGCAGACGGTGCTGTGAGCCAGAGAAAGAGGGAGAGAGAGAGAGAGAGAGAGAGAGAGAGAGCGAGATGGAGAGGGCAGCCGTTCACAAAGTGAACAAGGCGGGACTCTTCAAGATCATTTTGAGTTCATGGTGTAGGCTACACTGAAGCATGGATGTCAGGACTAGTGGAGCAGCTGATATAATGAAAATTTGGCTAAAGAAGAAACTAAGTATGTTATCCAGGCATCTGCGTGGCACATTTTGTGTTAATTAATTCCAAGAAAGGGACATGGAAACAGAACAAAGACACTTACCTGGGTCTTTTTGAATGAACCTGTAGATATGGATTCGTGTGCCAGTGCTGCCAGCATCAAACATGATCCCATAAAAGGTGCGACTGAAGTTGACTGGGTGAGGGGCCACTACCTCCGACATCACAGGTACCTCTGGAGGAAGCTGATTGTCAATGTTGGCATGCTGATTGGCATAGTAATTGACAGCACGGTAGCGGTTGTACATATGGTGGTTGTAATACGTTGCCTCTCCCAGGAAGTACCCGGCAAAAAGCCACATGGACACCACCGTCAAGTGCAACATCTGCTGAGACATGCTTTCTTTCTCCCACGCCGGCACTGTGAAAAGCTGAAGGCTTGACTGGTGGTTTCTCTAAAAAAATACTCAAGACTTTTTATGGAGGAGGATGTGTTTGCTGATTTTGCCTGGTCTTGTTGAGAGAAAGTCTTGAGGATGTTAAGATGCAGATGTGGAGGTCTACCCAAGAGATGAAGAAGGGAAGATAGTGATGGAGGAGAGAGACAGAAAGAGAGGGTGAATGCAGAGACACACTCGGGACTGGTTGGTCATCTGTTTACAGTATATAAAGACATAAGTGCTTGGCTGAGAGCCATCTCAAACAAGGCCATCCACCAATCCTGAGCCTCTCCATTGCAAACCCTCTAAAATCCATCCTCCACCATCCCCTCCCCTTGCTTATAAAAATGGACATGGAATACCCGCTAAACCATGCAGTTTTCTACTCTTCAATTACATACAAGACACTCTAACTGGCAAAAGCACCTTGTACCCTCCCCAATCATATGAAGTGGCTTAACTGCAGCAAAAATGTCTTCAGAAGAACAAAAGCGAGTATATATTAAGACTTCAAAACCAGAGGGATTGCTAAGAGTTCATGCATTGGTTTAAAAATACATTTTATGAGTGCACTTAATTAAAACTTACAGCTTTACTTTCTACTTAAAGCCAGTCTTGTTACTTCACCACTTTTTCTTTTTCCTAACAAGCATTTAAACTTACTCATGCAAGCTTCCAATTGCTGCAAGCTAGCTTCCTCTCCAAGTATAGTAGTGATATCATGAACTGGCTCCAAAAGAATCTTAAATGGCTATTTAAAGGGAATATGGAGATTTGGTATTACATGTTACGACAGCTAATTGTCATGTAGTTAATTTGTGTCTTAACTTCTAATATTGGGCTTTTCCCTTCTTTGTTCTTTTTAAAAGAGGTGTAAAGAGATGTAGACATTATCTAATTTATTGTGGGACTTTGTGGATAGGATATAAAAGGGTATTATTGTCATTAAAATCTTCAGATCTGAATAACGGAGTACGAATTAGGACAAGCGATCACTTGGGTTGTTTTCGCATCAGTCGCCAGATATTTTGGCACAGCAGATTGTAAACTCCAGTGTCCGTGTACTTTTGGTGACCACAGAGTAGTGGAAGATCCTGTACCCTGGACACGTGGTGTCAGACTTTGGACTCCAACTGTTGCACAGTTCTTGTAAAGTAAATGAATAAATTGGCTTATAAAAATGTAAAAGTTTATTTTTAAAGTAAAATGCAACATTTTAAATGCTTTAAAATGAGCTGAAGGCAAGTGCAACCTTACATCTCTGCAAAGACTATTAGATTTTCATCTAGGCAGGAAACGTTTTTAGGATTATAAACGAAGAAACCATGTTGTGTAATTCTCAAAAATGTAGTCTTGATAGAGGGGTTTCATTACCAAGACATGTCTTTTTCCTCTCTCATTTGTTACTAATGAAAGTGGTTTGCCACACATTGAGTTAAGAATGGCTCTCTCTGCCACTGCTGGCGAGACCCAGCTCAGGCACATGGAAGAGCAGAAATAAGGGGTGGTGGAGACCAGTCTGCGATTTTAGTGCAGAGAGCGGAGACAAGAAGCATGGAGAGGGCAGAGGGAGGGAGGCTGGGTGGAGTTTGGCAGCTCCCATCATGCCATTCCAGTCCCCGGACAGTCAACTGAGCAAAGCAACAGTTCCAACGTTGTAATTTGGAACTAAAAATATTACACGTTCGTTCCTCTTTTTTCAAACTGCGGTACCCCATTATGGTCTTTTCTCCCGTGCCAAGCATGCATGTGCAGGCACTCATATTGACTTCTGACAATTTAAGAGAACACTTTCGGCTGTGCCATAGCAACAGTGTTTTGCACTGTCAATGAGCTCATTTAAAAAATGGCTGGCTACTCAAGTGTCATAAACAATTACTCACCCTGTTGCAAAGGATCATTATATCCAGTCTGGAATTCTTCATGTGGATTTCTATTTTGCAGTTTGTATGCAGATTGCACAGGTCTATATGGCACTAGATAATATGGTGGTATGTTACTGCTGCAGTAAAATGCTGCCTTGTTTTAAATACCCTTTTGTTATGAAAGAATGAAAAGATATAATTATGTTCACACATAACTGGAGACAATTACTGACAAGGCAGTTTGTACATCCATGGGATTATCACAATACATCATAAACAGTATTTATGGCATAACGCAAGGCAATTACAGTACACTGCTTAACTGATGCAATAAAAAAATGACCCAGGATGAGAGTCAAATCCTGACACATTTAAAACCATTTGTGCAATATAGCCTAACATTTTTCGCCACAACGAAACAATAATAATTTGAAAGAATTTGTTGCCAACCCATTAAAATGTACAATGCATCCTTTAATCTACTTTATAGCGAAACAAACAGTTAGAAAAAAATAGACTACTTTTCCAGTACATAAAACAAAAATGACAACAAAACTATGAGGTTTGACCATGCTCAAAATGAACTGAACTGAAATGTGTTATTTATTATTCTTTTAACACTATACAATAAGGTTGTATTCATTAATATTAGCTAACATGAACTAACAAAGATTAATACTTTCACAGCATTTATTAATCTTGGTCAATGTTAATTTCATTTCAACATATACTAATAAACATTTTTAATAAAAGGTTGTATATGTAAATATCAGTTAATGCCTTATAAACTACCATAAATGGCTTCATGGCAAATAATACTGAATAGAGTCTCTAAAGCTCTTAAAAATAAACTACAACCATTGACCAGCTCAATTCCTGAGACAATTTTGTTCAATGCAATACACTTATTTCCTAAAGATAAGAAAGACTGCATGTTGTTGTTACATTTACACATAACATGACTCCCTTTCTTTATGAAGTAATCTTACAAATACATTAAAACAGCATGCCACAGGAATGCCATTTTTGTGGGGTCCTGCCCAAGATCTCCTATTAAAGAGACTGAACCTTGTAATTATAGTTTTGATGATAATGACAGCTTGAAAATATTCATGTTTATTTGTATATGGTGAGGGATGGGGGGATGCCTGCTTTCATCTCTGTCATAGCAATTAGCTTTAAATTTAGTTGCCTAACAGCATACATGAACCTAAAGTCAAGAGCCGCTATACGATTACACTAGCTACACCCTGACATTTTGACATATGTTCTTTTGCCTTGTCCTGCATGTGGATTGTTTTATGGATACACTCCAGTTTTGTAAAAAAAAAACTGAAAAGAAATGACCGGCTGGGAAGCCGGCAACTAACTTGAGTACTAGGCATGCAATGCGAGGGTGGTGTTGCTGGATAGATTCAAAATTGCCCTGAGCTAAGTTTACATTGTTTTTTAGAGGCTTGGCCCCTGAGAATCTGCTAAGTCAACTGCAATTTTGTTTAAATTTTGTGGCTAGTCCACATCTTACGCAAAACTTGCATACAGCTCAAATTTGTTTGGTGGCTGAACAACCTGTCAATCATTTGAAGGACTGGAAACTAACCCCATCTGCCTACATAACCTCATGCACCCTTAGTTACTATTCAGATCACCCCACAATTCTTTGGTCTCTGAAGGTTACACCCTGGTGTTGCAAACAACAGAGAGGACAGACCATTATGCGACCCGTTTTTTATCCCTACAGATGTATATTTGTATTTTTTTTTTCAATAGGAAATCACAGGGTGATGGATGCCAATTTCTTCATAAATATCACAATTAGGAACTATCTAAAGACTTTGAAGCATTGTCAGAAATCACAGTTAGGAAATAAATTAGTAAACTGCAATAATATGAAATTTAAAATATATACATTTATGAATTCCATTGAATAGAGAACAAAATATCAAACAAAGTGTCATTTATTGTAAAGAAAGTTTGCATGAGCACACTTTTAATGCAAAACATTTCACAAAAAGAAGTTTGTTTGGTTTTAAATGGAAGGAAAAAAACAATAGATAAATAGTTTATTTTTAGACCGTTTTTGTTTGACAAATCTAAGTGGAACATGTGATGAACTAAATCTGTGGTACTTTGCTAGGACACCTGTGGTAACTTAACTTTATACATCCACTTAAAATCCATTTGCTTATGGTATTTTCTTTTACAATAAATGCCATTTGTTCGATATTTTGTTCTCTATTGCATGTTCATTATCGCATTAATAAGTAGGTGTAAAGGTGTACAAAAAACTGAGGCTGCAGTGGGCCTACCATCTGTGTACCTCAGCATAAATCCAGATTCATCAGACCAGTATGTTTCTCCAGTCTTTAAATGTCCAGTTTTGGTGAGCCTGTACCCACTGCAGCTTCAGTTTCTTGTTCTTGGCTGACAGAAGTGAAACCCGACATGGCCTTCTGCTGCTGTAGCCCATCCACCTCAAGGTTCAACTTGTTGTGCATTCTGAGATGCTATTCTGATCACTTTAATTGTACTGAGTGGTTATCTGAGTTACCATAGCCTTTCTGTCAGCTCAAACCAGTCTGGCCATTCTCTGTTCACCTCTCTCATCAACAAGGTGCTTCCATCCGCAGAATTTCCACTCACTGGATGATTTTTGTTTTTGGCACCATTCTGAGTAAACCCTAGAGATGGTTGTGTGTGAAAATCGTCTAGGATACTGTTGTAACCTCCGTTCCCTGATGGTGGGAAAGAGACATTGTGTCGAATGAAGCGACACTCGGGGACTATCTTGAACGCCTTGTTTACCTCTGAACTTGAGAAAAGGCCAATGAGAATTTGGCAGACAGAATTTGCATGTCCCTCCCCCTTACATACGGGTATAAAAGGAGGGAATCCTGTCTCTGTTCATTCAGGTTTTGCACTGAGGTGCCGAGAATAAGGTTCGGCCATTACAGCGGCTCGATTCAGCATTGTGGTCGGGGGGACACAACGTCTCGTTCCCTCCATCAGGGAACGGAGGTTACAACAGTAACCTAGGCATTCTCCATCTGTCACTCACTTTGAAGTTGTGTCGAATGAAGCGACACTAAGGGTCCCTATTCAATTACACCATGCGCTGAACCATGTACATGAGCTGCTGAAAATGTCTGAAGCCAGTGCTGAAGCGGTCTCATATGCATAAACCCCAGTGGCGTGACCACCGCTGAGGATGTCATATGCCTCAGGAGCCCCTGGAATTGTTTTAGAGGAACCGCTCTTGCCCCTTAGTGGGCCAAGGGCTGTCTCTGCGACCTTCGTGAAGACGCAAGGGGACAGGGGCATGCCGTAGAGGAGAACCTTGTACTGGTACACCTGGCCGTCGAACGCTAACCGTAGGAAGGGTCTGTGTTGAGACGAGAGAGAGACGTGGAAGTACGCATCCTTCAGGTCCACCGCTGCAAACCAATCTTGATGCCTTTCATTGGTACAATGAAGTAAGGGTTGTAGAAACCCTTCTTCATCTCAGCTGGAGGGACAGGCTCTATCGTGTCTTTGAGTAAAAGAGTCGGTGTGTTGGCGTCTTTGCCGTGCACCGATGTAAAGCGAAATGGGGCAGGGGCCTGGCGAACTGAATCACGTAGCCGAGTCGGATGGTCCTGGCCAACCAGCGCAAAGGGTTGGGAAGTGATAGCCATTTGTCCAAGATCTGTGCGAGGGGCACTAGGGGGACGATTCCTTTTGATGTACCTGACGAGGCTTCGCAGCGGGGCGGAGCAGGAAGTGTTGCGTCGGGAGGCAAAAGCTGGTCCCGAGGCTTTGGTGCCGAGAGAAGGCTTGAAGCACTTACCTTGCTCCGCGCACCAGGCAGGGGGCAGGTTAGTGACTGAGGAGGAGGCCCTGTGTAGGCGTCCTCTAGACTCGTCAGAACTGGCTGGCCAGGGAGTAGCAGTCGTGGATTCAGAGGTGAGGGGTCCACGTCCGGGGAGCCGGGACTGCCGGAGAGTGGCACCGGGTTGCCGTGAGAACGGCATTTGCGGGCCAGAAGACCCAGGAAATGAGAAAATCGCTCTTTTATTGAGAATGTGGGTACCGCAGCCCGAAGGGAGTGCGGCAAAGGAAATAACTTCAAACAAGGATTCTCCTCCCGGCCCTCCACTGGTGGACGGAGTGGTCTGCTTACCAGCTCCGGAGCAAAGGTCTCGTTCCCTGGATCGTCCGTATCAGGAATGCTTGGGAGCCTTCCGGGTCCTCGAGGTTGTTTGAGAGATGGGGGGGTGCGCTTCCTGCAGAGTGCTCGACGCTTTGACTTAGAGCTGGGCCAAGGTCGAGGCGGAGCTACCTGGCGTTTGGAAGCCGCAGGGGGACGCCCTCGGTGAGCAGACGGAGCATGGCCCGTACTGGATGATGGATGGGGCATTATGTGGGAAATGGCCTCTGTCCATTTCATTACCGCTGAGAACTGCTGAGGGCAAAGTCTTCGACGGTGTCGCCAAATAGGCCAAGCTGGGAGACGGGGGCGTTGAGAAAGCCGGCTTTGCGTACCTCCCGCATCTCGACCTGGTTCAGCCATAAGTGACGTTCCTGGACCACGAGGCTGGCCATCACCTGCCCGAGTGTCCACGCTGTGACCTCCATGGCCCGGAGGGCGAGGTCGGTCGCGGAGCACAGTTCCTGCAACACGTTGGGGTCAGGACTTTGAATGCCTTGGCCTGGTGAACTTGCAGGAGGGCCATGGCATGCAGGGTGGAGGGTTTAGCCGTGAGGGCTGCGGGGAGGATGGAGGGTTCCAGTCCAACCCCATGCTGACGGCGGCCCGGGTAAGCATTTTGGTCATTTGGGCATCAGCCTCTGACTGAGTGTGCTGACCCGAAGGTGGCAGTCCAGTCGAGTCTTCCGCGTCAGTCTGCCAAATTCTCATTGGCCTTTTCTCAAGTTCAGAGGCAACCGAGGCCTTAAAGAAAGTCCCCGAGTGTCGCTTCATTCGACACAACTTCGAAGTGAGTGACAGAAGGGGAACTCAGGAGATCAACCAGCCAGTTTGGCACCAAAAATTATTTAGCATCTAAATTATTTTACATTAAAAAAATGTGTTGATGTAAACAATAACTGAAGGTCCTGAACTGTATATACATGATTTTATGCATTGTGCTTCTGCAATATAATTGGTTGATTAGATAATCACATGAATATGTAAGTGTACAGGTGTTCCTAATAAAGTGCTCAATGAGTAACGGAAAACATGTAATGATTATGAATTTAATCCACTACAATTACAATCTAAATCATTGGTTATTAGAATACAGTTACATTCAAAAAGTATTTTGATTACTGAAGAGATTACTTTGCATTTTATTGTCATTTGTTTCATTTAGTATTTAGTCCATTCAGATGGAAAACATTTATACATATAAATAATACGATCCAATGTGCATTTGAACAGTGGTGAAAAACTTTCTTATGATGTGTTACATTCATACGAGCAGACAGAGAAGTAAGTTTTAAGTAAATATGGAGCAGAAGAAATAGAAATAAACCTGTGTATATTGTCAGCTTTATGCTAAGCTAAAATGCTATTTCTAGCCATTTTACATGCACATGTTACCAAACACGATCATATTTTTTTATCAAGAAAATTTATGTTAGATCATAATTTCTATTTTTCTAGTAAGACCTTTGATATTAGGGCATTTATTTAGGTTTTTCAGAGAATGTATTTTTAACATGGGTATTTTGTAAATCTACCAGTGCTGAAGATGTAATCCAAAGTATTTTGATTATGTTACAGACCTTGAGTAATGTAATGATATACGTTACAAATTACATTTTACAGCATGTATTCTGTAATCTGTTATGGAATACATTTCAAAAGTAACTCTCCCAACCCTGTGTATACTGTATATATAAATATAGCCGCCTCAAAAAATATTTGGGCACTTAAGCTCTAATTAACTGCACTACTTATTATATATATGCTTAATATTTTTACATTTACATTTACCAGATGCTTTTAGCACTTACAAATGAGGAACATATCAAGCAATTTGTCACACAAAAGTCAACCATTTGTTTTGCAAAATCACACTGCCAAGTTCACAAAGTGGCTGGAGTAGTATAGAAGCTAGCGTAGAGGAAAGACCATGGGTGGAAAGAGTACTGAAAAATCATACTCATGCAGAAGTACAGTTACTTTCAAGTTACTACTCAAGAGTAAAAGAGTAGCTCATTTAAAAGTACTCATGATTAGTGAGTACTGAGTTGCAAAACCCATTCCCCGTTATTATGAACACTGAATGCCAACTTTTAAAATACTTCACTTATCTATGATAAACACTACAAGAATCTGATTCCAAAAAAATAAAAGGGAGACATGATAACAGAAATTAAAAGATTAAAAAGTTATTTTCAATAAAGAATGTTTGTAACCAAAATGATGTAGTGAAAATGTATAATTTTGATACATTTTTATATTTTTCAAGGTAAGATATGCAGTAGCCTAGTCACTCCAGAAAATGCAGGCCCATTCATCTTACTAAGAGACAGTAATCAGCAATAAAGGAGCAATTGTTCTTATTTATATTGATTTTATACACAACACAGCAATTAGCTACCTGGCTAATAACTGTTACTACTATTAGGCCACCATTACTCCACCCTAGGTTGTCTTAATCACGATTAATGGATTTAACGTTAATACAGCATAAACACTTGTTGGAAGGGCGGAACCTTTGCAATGTGTCCACCTGCAATCATTACACTGACACACACACTTCACAAACACACACAACAGCGCCTCCGTGTCAGTGAAAAACTGATGGAGAATGGACCTCTTAACGCTATTTGATGTACAAAACAAGTCCAGATGGAGCTTGTGATAGAAATCAAGTATTTTTCAGCCTTTGTAAGGTGCATTTTAATTACCATAGAAGCACGACAAGTCTTAACTATCACCAGAACGCAGAATGACGCAATTGCTTTTCATGTGGATTTAAAAGCGCCGATTGGAGCTTGCGCTGATGCGAATTTCTGTAGAAAATCGAATAGCTACTGTCAACCGGCAGATTAATATTGTGGAGGCTGAGAATTTAAGAGATTTAAATACAACCTATAGGGAGGCAAGTTCTTTTAATTAGTCATCCTGCCACTTTGACTTTGGGAATTTGGGAATTTTAGAATTTGGGAATTTTTAATGTTACTTGAACAGGTGCTATTTTAGTGCATTTCTATCTTTACACTGTGGAAAGCTTTGTTTCAAAATTTTTAAGAAAGCATTATATTGTTATATTTTTTTTCTTTGTTTGTTTTATTTCCAAAGATGGAAATAAATGCATTTTGACAGGAAAAGAAGTATATATAGTGTCAAATGTCAGCACTTTCAAAATCTGCAATTAATTTCAAATAATTATGCGATTAATTGCAATTAGAAATTTGAATCATCTGACAGTAGTAATATATTATTATTCTTATTATAAGCTATTCTATAAATTATTCTAGCACAGGCAGTAGTGCATGCATATTAAAAATAAAACAATTTTTATGGACTGTGGCAATTACTCAAAATTTCCTTGGACTCCTTATTGTTCCTTTAAAAAAAAAAATGGTGTATTTGGCCCTGTAGTTTTCAGTAAGCCTGACAGCATGCCACAGACGCTGTTGATAGAGCTTAACTTGTATTAATCCTGGAACATTCCTTTAAAGGAACCCAAAATGAAAACTCTGTCATAATTTACTCATTCTCTAGTCGTTCCAAACCCAAACACAAATTCTTGCGGGAACACTGGAGCCATTGTGTATAAAAGTATGCATGATACTTTTTGGTCCATTATTAAGCTTTGAAGTGGGACACTATCCACTTCCAATGCATTAAAAGGATGAAGGGCTATCTTCAGAAAGAAAGTCACATGGGTTTGGAATAACATGAGTGTGAGTAAATGATGACAGAACTTTCATTTTTAGGTGAACTTTTCCTCTAATTAATTTTTTGTTTGACTGGTTCAGCAAGTTCACATAGTGTTTATTTCAGAAGCGCAAACATATCCAAAATAAGTTTCTAAACCCACAAACTGCAGTTTTCTCATCACATGCATAAGACAGCTAGATGGAGTTTTTATAGTGTGGCGTGTAAACGTGACACCCTTTAAGAGTAGAATGTCCGACTTAAAAACACTACACTGATTTTGACATCATACGTTTAAATAAATGACTGTATAATTACTATAAAAAAAAATGGCACTTTCTGGTTCTGTTAGCCAGATAGTAGAGATCTATTAAATTATATAAGGGTGTATATATTATCAGACGAGTTCTGTATTTTTTTCATTTATAATAGATGGGTAAGATATAACATTTACATTCCAAGAACAGGGAGTGACCAGGCAGTGTACTGGAAACAGCCTGTCTTTATCACATACACAAACTAAAGTTTCAGCATGATGAATGTTCACTGAATGCTTCGCCAGGCAAAATGCAATACATGATTACACTTAACTTGAACTTAAATCTTTAAAAGTGTGTGATGCTTAATGTGCAGTGTAAGTATACTGTATAAGTACCTTACATGTCTGTTGGTGGCAACCAGCAAATTACAAAAGAAACTTCAATATTATCATAATGTCGATGTAAGCATCCTATAAACCCATTTTTATATACATAAAATGCATTGCAGTGAATTGTAATATAATCCTAAATGTAGTGAAACATCACACCATGTGTGGTTTTTTTTTTTGTTTGTTTGTTTGTTTTTTTTTAATCTTATTTTAAAAATGTGCTGCTTTGGTCAACAGCTGTTTTCCATTTACAATCCGTTACTTCATTCAAGTAAAAATGGGTCCCAAAAAGTATTGGGCAGAGAAAAAAAAGCTTGGTCTGGACAACCATGAAAAAAATCCTTGAAAATGCATTGTTGTGGTGGACATTTTGAGGCCCACCCCCCTTGGCCTTCACGATATGTGATAAAACACTTGAGAAAGGTCTTAGCTAATGGAAACCGACAAGAGAATGTGAGTGTCTGTTTTTAATTTTTCTTTTTTTTTTTTTTTTTTTCTTCTTTTTTTTTTATTAAGTGGTCTGACATGTGACTAAAACAGGGTGAAATTCAGTCAGCCAAACTGTTATTTCATTAAGGATTTTCCAGGCTGTCTGGTGACCCAGCCATCTTCTGACAGCTATTAAAAAAGGCCACTAAGGCAAAGGAAGAGAGAAAAGGCATGACATGCTACCGCAGGATAATTGGCCTTTGAAGTGGAGATTCATCTACTAATTCAGTTTGACAGAATTGTCAAAACCTTAAGACATTGGAAGCTATGATTAAATGTGTATCAACATTTTAACCACAAAGATTATTATTCAGCTGTAGCACATAGGGCACTGTCTGTGCTGTAATAATGCGTTTTTTTTTTTTAACTGATTGGTAACTCATTTGGCATAAAAACTTGTGTTAAAAGTTGAAATACTCCTTTGAGTGAACTATGATTCAGTAATATGATTTTACTGGCCAAACTAAATTTTAAAAGTTGAACTGAGTTCACCGCAAAATAAGAAATGTCTTCAATTACTAATTTAATTCCAAACCCATTTAACATTCTATCTTCCGTGGAACACACAAAGAGATCTTTAAGGAGCACCATAAACGTATTCCATCCTACTCTATATGCCAAGTCTTCTAAAGCCATGCAATAGCTTTGTGTAAGTAACAGACCAAAGGTTTGTCTCAAAAACATCCTCATATTAAATCTTGGTGGGATGCTTCTTGACATGCCATATTGGAATATACACAAATGTAAATAAGATTTGAGATCTGTCGCAGACAATTTACATTTCGGGCTGTTCATCACACAAAGCTTTCATAGGGTTCGGAAGACTTTCAATATAGCCATTAGTCATTTTGACTTCTTTCATGGTTCTTTGTTGTATTTGTCATGGCATTTGTTTTGAGAAAAGAAAACAATGAAATATAGCAATATAGCATATACAGCCTCTATAGAATGTACAGTATTTGCTGTAAATGATCAACTATTAAGTGGGTTGCACACTGGGAGAGAAGCGCCACACTGCACCTTGTCACAGGTAGTACAAAACAGAGTTATATGCATATGAATTATGCATTGGTGCGATACATAGAGGTGGCAGTACATAACAGCCCATAATTACCATAAAGGCAAAAGTTACATAAAACGTTTTTTGCACTTATTCAAGAATGAATAAAGTGAGATAGATGACAGGTTGGTACATGGGGAAAAAAATGCAACTGTGCAAATTTAAACATTAGGAGTGTTTATTATGCAATTTCCCTGTAGCCAATGTAGCCTAGGCTTAATTCAAGCTATCAAACAACAAAAAGACAGACTTGCTATTGAAAACTTGCCAATACACTTTTTGAAGTGTTGGAACAAATTTGAGTAAATTTCATTGGCGTGATTGAATTTTAAGCAGCCCTGAAGTCGGAGCTGGGCTATTCACCGGCCAACGGCAGCAGTGTGTGTACATTTAATAGAAAACAGTTGTTGCAATTCGTGCTGATATCACTGTGAATTCTGTGACAGTAGGTTGAAAATTCTGCTCAAAATCGGTACGCTGGCGAGGAGACAAGATGCGATTTTTTTTTTCATGGAAGAGATGCTTCAGTGTGCTTCATAAACTGCTTTTGTGAGGAAACAGCTCAACACTTATTGAATTGACCACCTGTCCACTCATCTTCAACATGTTTTAAACTAAACAATCCTTTTGGAATGAACTATGTGTGGAGTTTGCTATGATAAAATTGCTGCTTTGTTTGCAACAAGTAGAGGTAGGTATCAGTTTACGGCTCTCCCCATTCATTTGTTTGGTATTCGTAAAAGGTGACTTACTGTCGTAACACACAAGTTGACTGTTACGCACTCTCCTATGGTAAAAGGGCAGAGGTTGTTATCTCAGTATAGAAGATTTCTGTTCTAATGTTGGAATCGCTCTGTGCTTATAGAAATTCAAAACACTGCCCCCAGTGGCCGAAGTTAGAAACGTTGTTGAAAGTCTGAACTTGTGTCAGCTCCAGCAATTTTAGTTGTATGTGATTTAATACAGTCAACAGGAATACATATTTTATTAACGCTACTCCCTAACCCAAACCTTGACCCTAAACCTTTCTGTCATTGATGAAAAATTAAATGTTGTATAGAAAATCCAACCTCCGCCTTCTGGTTTCTATGGGACCAGAAACAACTTGGTTACTAACGTAACCTCCGTTCCCTTCTGTCACTCGCTCAACGTTGTGTCGATGTAGTGACACTAGGAGTGGCTCCTGGTAGCCCCAGACATCTCTGATCTTTGAGAAAATGCCAATGAATATTGGCGAGTGGAATTTACATGCCACTCCCCTGGACATACGGGTATATAAGGAGCTGGAATTCAGGTCACCTCATTCAGGTTTCACACTGAGGAGCTGAGACAAGGTCCCGGCCGATTCAGCAGGTAGTTTGGTGTTGTGGCAGGAGTGACACTAAGGGTCCCCATGGAAAATGCCACAACTACAGTCACAGGGTGCATGAGGTCCAAGAACCAAGTCTGGTACCCCTTTTCCACCAAGGCAGAGCTGGTGCTGGTTCGGAGCCAGAGCCTAGTTTCAAATCGGTTCTTTGTTTTTCGACCACCAAAGCACCAGCTCCGAACCAGTAAAAGTGGTTCTTAAGTAGCACCAAATCATTGCTGGTCTAGAAGTAAGAACCGCTTACGTCAGCGGCTGGGGGCGGGGTTACCGTGCCCAACAAGACGAACAGAAACTTGTGAGCGCCATTTTTGAATTAGCAGATAAACACGATGGATGCTATTAAACAAAAACAGTTGTGGTCAGAGGAGGAAACAAGCTGCTTTATTGCACTCTGGTCCTTTGCAGAAGTCCAGAGTAAGTTAGACGGGGCTTCGCGGACCGTTACTCTCGCTTGTAATCTCCGTCTGTACAAATGGCGAGCCGCGCGAACACGTTGGATCCGCCGTGTTTGGATGCCGATGTAGGTCCGCAAAGCCATGAACATCAATAGCAAAGCAACGTCCGCCATTGTTGATGGTGTGTTTGTGTTTGGCAGCACCGTGCTAACGTTGCTGGGAAAGATGACACGTAATAAGACCTGGCTCTTTAGCCTGTGGAAAAGCAAACCGGTTCTTTGGAGGCTCATCAGTCGAACCAACTCCGAACTGACACTAGCTCTAGCTCTGAACCAGCACCTGGTTCTTGTTGGTGGAAAAGGGGTATGGGTGGGCCACTAAGGTGCTACAAGGATGGCCTGCTCCTTGTCCTCCCTGACTTTTCACAACGTGTGTGCAAGTAGGCTCAATGGGGGGAACGCGTACTTGCGCATTCCGAGGCCTGACGGCTGCGTACCTGGTGCACACAGCGCCCCAGCTACGCTTGGATTCGTCCGTTGTAACAACGACATGCCTGGAGACCTCCCCTAGGGGAACTCCTGCCCGTAGGAATGCTATGTCGGACCAAGAGCTGAACTGACGGTGACAGAACTGCATGACGGGCACACGGTATGCGCCATGGCACCATGCCCATCTCGTGATTTGAGTCTGAAGCCAAGTCTCATATGCATCAACCCAAGCTTCGTGGCCGCTGCTGAGGATGTCATATGCCCCGGGAGCCTCTGTAATTATTTCAGTATGACCAACATGACAGTTCAGCACCAACTGTGTGTGCGTGCACTTTTCCCAGGTGACCCGAAGCCCCAGTCGGCTGAGGTGCCTGAGCACCAGGTCCCTGTGTGCAAACAACAAAGCTACAGTGAGCTAGGATCAGCTAGTCATTGAGATAGTTGAGAAAGCGGAAGCCCACTTCAATTAACAGGGTAAGGGCTGCCTCTGCAACCTTCGTGAAGGCGCGAGGTGACAGGGACAGACCGAAGGGGAGGACCTTGTACTGGTATGCCCGGCCCTCGAAAGCAAACCGCAGGAAGGGTCTGTGTTGAGGTAAAACTGAGACATGGAAGTATACGTCATTCAGGTCTACCGCCGCAAACCAATCTCGATGCCAGACGCTCGCTAATATGTGTTTTTGCATCAGAATTCTTGAATGGGAGTCTGTGAAAAACCCGGTTCAGAACTCACAGGTCCAAGATTGGCTGCAACCCACAGCCTTTTTTGGTTACGATGAAGTAGGGTATGTAAAAACCCTTCTTCATCTCGACTGGAGGAACAGGCTCTATCACGTCCTTCCGTAGGAGGGAGGCAATCTCCGGCGTTCTCGCCTTTCACCGTAGTGAAACGGATGCCGTTGTACTTGGGTGGGCGCCTGGCAAACTGAATCGTGTAGCCGAGTCTGACAGTCCTGACCAGCCATTGCGACGGGTTGGGGAGCACGACCACACCCCCAAGCTCCGCGCAAGGGGGACCAAGGGAACAACCATGTCGGACTCCTAGTGTCCACCATCAGAACGGTCTGAAAATCATCCTCGCAACCAGTCGAGACCATCACATTGAGGGCGGGTTTGTACCACAGCTGGGTGCGTGGGGGCGGGAGGCCCGCCTCCGAGGAGCCATACCTGCCAGGGTAAAATGGTGCCCGTCGGTCGTAATAACAATGGCCTTGGACTGATTGTGAGGCCCAGGAAGTGAGGACATTTTTACCTTCTTAAAATGTGAGAACCGCAACCCTTGGGGTGTGCGGTGAAATGATAAGAAATGGTAAATAAGGACCCTCTGCTTGACGCTCCACTAGGGGATGGAGTGGAGCTCTTACCAGCTCCTGTGTAGCCAGTCACTGACTTCCTGGACTACCCATCTAAGGGGCACTTTGAAGACTTTCTTGGGTCCAGGTCCTACTGGGGCGGACTGTGGTGGAGCCAGTGTGTAACAGAAGGGGAACTGTGTCTCAAAGGCACCAGAGAGAAAGGTAAACACCTTTGAATTGAATATTAGAAAGCAACATGTCAAAAGCCTTTCACACTAGCAGTCTAGTCCGAAGCAGAGTATGGTTTGCATAAAAATTGGTATGAAAAAGCTGTTTTTTGGACTGAAAGCTGTTTTTTGGACTGGGGAGCAGACCATGGTACCAAACTCAAAGGAGTAATCTGAGTTCAGTTGCAATGGAACTGTTGTATGGTTCACAAGACTGATAACGCAACCTTTACTAGGGTCTGCACTGTGATGCAATTGTCGTTAACTTTGTGACGCATAATGGCACAAAATTAAAAATAAACACACAAATATAGACCCACGTTGTGTTCTCCATCATTCACACTGTGGTAACTCAAGTTGAACCGAGGTTCGATGGAATCATAAGTGAGTGTGAAACCTGACCAATGCTGTGGGTGGCGCCAAGAACAATCACACTTAGATGTGGAACGAGGCAAACGTGCCCATGATGAAAACCACCTCAATTTCCCATGTGATCATGTTATTTAAATTTTAGGATACTATATGCTGTTCACCTGCCACATCTGGTATGCAACTCCCTTTACATGGAACAACACTAATGGATGCGATCAGTGAGCTTGAAGTTGCAGAGGTATCAGCTAAAGCAATGGTTTTTCAAGACCTTAATGGGCCACAAAATGCACTTAACCATCATGGATTTCTCCAACATGTGGTTTACAATAAAGCAAATTAGCAGTATGCAAATAAATGTCTATATGACGTTTACTTTCTTGTAATAGACAAGGCTTTCTCAGCAGTAAGGCTCAGTTGTAGTCGTTATACAATCTTTTAAGCAATAGAAGTGACAAAAGAATCATTATTTTGGTCCCTTCTGCTCTGTTCCATTTTATACATTAAATGATAAAACACCTCACCTTCACCACTCAAAGACAGTCTAATGCAGTCTGCATGAATGAGGTGTGTTTAAATTATAGAATTTTTGTATAGAAATTTGCTTACAGAAAGAAGCATAGGAAGATCGCCCAGCTAGCACTCCATCCCACAATCCTACCCTCTTTACAATTATAGGCTTATTTTATGCTTCAAACTGCACTGTCACACAGTAAACGAAAATAAATAACGTTTGTTTAAAACAAACAAGGTTATTATCTTGACCATTCTATATTTTCCCTCTTGGAGACAGCATGGATCACCTAAGCCAATGATTACATCTTCACCGGAGGGATTTTTCTCCAAACACAGTGTGGGAAGTACTACT
The DNA here is from genome assembly GCA_032164185.1 of Moxostoma hubbsi. Lineage (NCBI taxonomy): Eukaryota > Metazoa > Chordata > Actinopteri > Cypriniformes > Catostomidae > Moxostoma > Moxostoma hubbsi. Next base: position 14,071,125 of record JAVLUX010000013.1, on the reverse strand, counting down.
ATGTGTTTCAACGAGTGTGTGTTTGTAAATGTATACGAATGCAAGAGCCTGTGTAATTGTGTTTATCTTTTCATAGCCACAGTAAGAACTATGTTAGTTTAGCGTGATTAGTTTACCAAAGCCATGTCAGCAAAACATCTTGTATCTTGCTCATTTACTGTACAATATGTGGCAATGGGCAGGAAGCCTCTTGCTAGGGAGAAGGGGTATTTTAGAGTATTTCCACAGGGCAATCCTTCACCTACTTTTCCCAAACCTAGCACTTGAGGTTAGCCTAATTTAATTAGATGAGTCAGAGTTAAGTGCAGCCAAGACCAGCCCAGTGCCTCACAACTGTAAACTGGTGGAATGTAAAGCGCCATACCAATTGTACCAATCATCCAGTCTCCCCTTTGACACTTTTCCAAGTGCCCAAGCTCCTAGGCAATTAAGACTGTTGATTTATGTACAACAATGTCTTTCCTTACTTGTATGCCTGGGCTGGACAATATGACCCATTTTTCTTTCTTAAATGGATCGCTCACCCCAAAATTAAAATTCTCTCATCATTTACTCACCCTCATGCCATCTCAGATGTGTATGACTTTCTTTCTTCTGCTGAACACAAACAATGATTTTTAGAAGAATATTTCATCTCTGTAAGACCTTTCAAGCTCAAAAAAATCATATACAGGCAGAATAAAATTAACCCATACAACTACAGTAGTTAAATCCATATCTTCAGGAGTGATATAATAGGTGTGGGTGAGAAACAGATCAGAGTAAATAAAAAATCTGATTAATGATCTGCTAACCTGTAATAAAAGTTAAGACAGAAATAACAGATTTAAAGAAATGAAAAGGTTTTCTTGCGATCTTCAGTCAAAAAAGCCTACTCAAAACTGGGGTCATGCAATGATTCAGGAGGGAATTAGTCCTCTACAATTGACTGCAAACTTTCAGGGCTGCCTCCAATCTGATATGAAACACTCTCCTTTCACAATCCCAACAATTCCCTATGGATAAATTCAAGTCCTGCCCTATTTTTCTTTCTTGATCAATATTCTGTTTCACTCAGAAATACATCACATTACAGATGTTAAATTGGTTGCAGTCAATAGGGTCCAACACTTGACACCTATTTGTACAACACATTCCTAAAAGGACATATTGGCAGCATAAAAGTAATCCATCATAAAAGTAATCCATACAATTTAGTTTAATCCAAGTCTTCTGAAGTAAGAATCAGTTTTAGTTTAGAAACAGACCAAAATGTAACTCCTTTTTCACAATAAATTTGACATCACATACACATGCATCAAGTTTTAATCCACTTGAGTGTTATGAACTACATTTGCGTTGCCTTTTTGGAGCTTTAAAGTGTTGGTCCCCATTGAGTTGCATTGTAAGGATATATATTTACAGAAGGGAAGAAAAAAGAACATCATTAGGAGTTTAAGGTGGCATAAAGGTGTGTAAATTATAATTGTCATTTTTGGTTGAACTATTCCTTTAAGGGTAGTGAGTGCTATTGCTGTGCAGGTTTAAACAAAAGGATTCCACTAATTTCATCTATTGCATATTGCATAAAATAACTGAGGGATCATAGGTTGCTGGAATAGAGGAAAGAAGTAAATAATTTACAAGTTTAAGTATTTCAGTAAATATTGTTCAGTTTAATTTTCCATTCATCAAGGTAAGAACGGACACTGCCTGAAGTACAGGCTTGGTGTGCGAGCTCTAATTACAAAACACATTTCTCTGCTTTTGTAAATTGGGGTTTCTTTGACCAGACACCTTCCTGATGTCCTAAAGCTAGTTTAAAAAAGTGTTCATTTTAAAAGCTCTACAAGACAATGGGATGTCCTCTTGGTGCCAAAAACAAACTCAATAGAGATACAGAAAACTTGTAGATACATAGTGGGACCAAAGTACATTTTCTTATTCAGGACGTTCTTGATCTCTGGTGGGTGCTGTAGGTATGGTATTTCTCTTCATAGGTATTTATTTGCACCATTCTGTGTATTTGTTTTGCTTGTGGCGGCTCTTTCCCTTCACCTCCACAGCAGGAGGCAGTCTCCTGTCTCGCTGTGGCCTGGCACTCAGCACTCTTTCCAAGGTTCTTACTTTCCAGGCCGGCAGTTCCTCTAATCCCTTTGTTGCCCTTGGACCACTTCTGGGAAATGCAAATGTGGGATACCATAATTGTGGACACACTGGTACTGTACACATTCTTCAATCTGAGATATGAACAACCTCTCACCACAAACACACAAACCAAACATATTATGATCTTGTTCCCAGAACCTGCATGAGCTTAGACATTCTGCTGCTGATTTAATCTATTTAGAGAATGTTGCATTATGTAATACATTTCCTGCTGTAGCATTCATTCTTTGCTCCTGCTTCAGTAAAATGAGTAACTATTTAGGCAGTTCAAATGATGACTTGAGGATGACAACAATGAGATCACAAAATGAGATCACAAAAAAAGATTTAGGATATAGATCATTATTGGCCACATTCCAGTTGGCACCATGAAGTGTCAGACATTAATCACCATAGATGTGCAGACTGATCTCACAGTGAATTCGGAAACAGTAAGTTTACTTTTTTGAGCCAGACTCTGTCCAACACACTCTCACGGGAGAAATCCTACAGATTTGTACAAGCAGAATGAGGTCTCCAGGGCCTGTGAGTGGGAAGGATGTGTCTGTACAGCAACAGGATGATTGACAGTATAGGTGGTTGTTAGGCATGGGTGGTGGGTGTATATATGTATGAGAAATGGTGTAACAGGAGATGTGGGGGGAGAAGCACATAGTCTGGTCAAACAGGTGTACTAGTATGTTTTACCTTTTTAATCTGGCTTTCCCACTTAGTTTCTCTCCTAAGAAAGCAGTTTACAACCTCTCTCTCCAGTGTCTCCAATGAGTGTTGCAGTAAATCTCGTAGCCCAACTAAATCAGCCTCAACAGCCTCTCTTAGGGTTGTTTCCCTATTAATAAGGCTAGTGAGAGACTGTTTGAAGTCTGTGTCCAATGTTTGAACCGTCTTAGTTAGGTCCGATAACTCAACTTTCAGCTGCATATTATCTATTTGCAATGTGGAAATGAAACCCCCTTCAGCATTGATATCTTTATCATCATCCACATCCTTATTACTGTACAATGAACTTAACAATGAAGTGAAATCAGCAGTGGGATTCCTTCTCTCAACAAATGAACCAGTAGTGAAATCAGAGAAATGACATACTAGGTACAGCTTCTGTTATTTCACTGCAAACACTAGCAACATTACCTATGCTAGCAGATGTTTTACCCCTCCTAACATCCATCATTGTGTCATCCTTCTCACCCCCGCTCCGAACGGGTCTCGAACCGACGTCTCCGGCGTGGGAGGCGGGTGCGCTAACGAGGAGGCTAAAGGCAACAGCATCTAGCGTCAGTCACTAGTGCACCTCTTGAGGTCAGGAGAGTGAGGTTTACACACTGCACAGCTATCTACCATCTGGCTCCTGTTACACTTACCCCCCTAAACCTCACTCCCATCTGGGTCACGGCACCACTGTAGCCGGTCCTACTCGCCCCGCTCCGAACGGGACTCGAACTGATGTCTCCGGCATGGGAGGCGGGTGCGCTAACGAGGAGGCTAAAGGCTACAGCCTCTAGCGCTAGTGCACCTCTTGAGGTCAGGAGAGTGAGGTTTACACAATCTACCAGCTGGCTCCCATTACACTTGCACACATAAATACACAGAAAATGGTCTACTCAGTATATCAAATAGTCAATGTACAATAATAAAAAGTAAAAAAAAAAAATTGGAAAGGGACAGACTGAAAGGAGAGAGAGAGAGAGGGGGGAAACACAGGGGGAGGGAAGAGAGAGTGGGATGGCTCTTCTGTCCTCTGATATGCCGACATATGGTCCTCTGTCAGTTAGACGGCCTACTCCAGTGACGCCGGGTGGTGGCACTGGACCCATTCCGCCATTCCTTTCGGTAGACGACGGATAATCTGTTCCAGTACAAGATCGATGCCTGCATCGGCGTTGCGGTCCTCAGCCAGTAGCCACTTCCGGCAGGCAACCCGGAGCTCTTGAGTGAAGGCAAACGGGTGGCTATGCATGTCCATCTTCATCGACTGGAAGAGTTGTTGGTATTGTTCAGGGCTGCGAATGACCCTCTGCAGGATGGCCATCCTCAGATCATCGTACACCAGGAAACTCGCCGCTGGTAGTTGTTGCCCCACGAGCAGAGCTTCCCCGGACAAGTCGGATGAGTCTGGCCGCCCACTGAGCATGTGGCCAACCCCAGATCTTGGCCATCCCAAGTCCAAGAAGGCCTCCAGATCACGTTCTGCCCCCATCTTCATGAGGGTGACTGGAGGCATGGGGGCTGCTTGGTCCAGGGTCATAGTCGGGGCTTTCTCCTGGTGCAGTAAGCTCCGGATCGCATGCCTGTCCTCTGCATAACCCTCTGGGATCGATGGATGCGCCGGCGCGTCCTGCTGGATTTTTCCATCATTACAGCGGAAACAACTTAACATACTCTGTCATTTTGGGGCATACAGATAAATGTAAGAGACTATAAAGGGTCTAATTTTATTTGTGTACACTCACAATAACAACAAAACCTTGTGCTTTTGTAAAATAAAGAAAATAAAAAGGGTGAGCTTTCAGCAGTCTCTGTGTGTACGAGCATATTTCTGAAACACGTCAAAAAAATTCACTGATGAATGAACTCTGCAAATAATTATCACACAAAAAATGAAACATATGTCTAAAGAAGGCTTAAAATGTCTACTTTTAAATAAAACAATTCAAATTTAAAACAAATATTCTCCTGCAATGTAATCTGTATGAAACTAAGCGATGTATAATTTCTCCTGGCTCAGCTAATTCTCCCTAATGTGATCCCACCCAAGGGCAGAGGGCGCTATTCATACAGTAATATGCTGAGACGATATATACAAATGGTAAACACCCCCGACTGTGCCTTAAAAACATCAAGATCATTCACTTTTCTGTGCATTTGGAAGATGGCATGATACACAGGTGAGGAAACTCCTGGATAGTGATGAAGAGTTAACATTTTCCTCAGAAGAAGCTTCATCAACGAAACTTGTGCTTGCAAATATGTGTTATGTGTAAATGTGTCAAATTTGATGTAAATATGCCCATGTTAGAAAATCAGCATATTATTATGATTTCTGGAGGATCGTGTGACACTGAAGACTGCAGTAATGATGGTGAAAATTCAGCTTTGATCACAAATTGCATTTTACAATATATTCAAATAGAAAACTGTTCTTTTAAATTGTAAAAATAATTCACATATATAGTGTTATATCAGACTTTATCTATCCATTAATATGTTTTTAAGCAGCACAAATGTCAAGGCATGTCAAAACTTCTCCAGGGCCCAAAACACCCTCAGACCCCAGAGGGTTAAGCTTTGAGCACCTCCTGGAATCAGCGATCTTGGTCCTGGCATAACTCAAGCAGGGCCTGATGTTGTGCATGATTTGAGGGACTTGACTTCCACCAACTGCGAGGACTCCATGCCGGCGTATTTCCTAGGTTTCAGCACCAGTGTGAAGGAGTTCGTTAGGTGGGAAAGGAGGAAACAGGAAACTTTGGACTTTTACTCAGAAAGGTAGGTCTTTAATTAGACAAAAACTCTAAATAGCTTTTCAGCAGACTCAATATTCACGCTTTTCAACATACACAGCTTGACACAGTAGCTCTCTCCCTCTCTAAATGTTCTAAATGTCAAGCTAAGGAACATTTAGAATATGCTTTTAATAGACAATACAAATTTCTTGGTGCTCAGGAGAGTTTTGAGATTTTGTTACTTATCTTTTACTGTGCTAAAATCTCTCTCTCTCTATAGATAGATAGATGGATGGATGGATGGATGGATGGATAGATAGATAGATAGATAGATAGATAGATAGATAGATAGATAGATAGATAGATAGATAGATAGATAGATAGATAGATAGATGGATGGATGGATGGATAGATAGATGGATGGATGGATGGATGGATGGATGGATGGATGGATGGATGGATAGATAGATAGATAGATAGATAGATAGATAGATAGATAGATAGATAGATAATTTTTTATTTTTTTTTATTTATTTTTTATTTAATGTTGGCAAATCAGTAGTAAAAGGGTTACTATGTGATTCCTGTGGAAATGCAGTTGTATAGCAAATTCATGGGCATTTGTAATTTGATAGTGACTCCAATTAATGAACTAGGCCTTACTTGTTGCAATAAAGCCAAAACAGTCAATTCCTCGACTCTGACAAGCCATCGAATTGGAGTCGCCTCTAGATAGGTATCAACTCTTTTGTTCTATCGACTCTGTATATTTTTTGAACAGGATGATGTCATTGGCTCAAATCAGTGAATTGGCTTTCTTAAAAACCAATCACATACCTTACACACACGTGTAGGTGGGACACTCATTTAGTCATTCAAAAGACGAAACTTTCTGAATTTTCTAGTATTACATCAATGCTTGGGGCAGTGGTTGAGAAGTAAATTGATGCTGGTTTTATTAGTGTTTATGTGAGTGCGTGTCATTTTTTATCTCTCCACTAGATACTACAGACGATTTGTTCTTTGATTCAAAACTTTCGTACCACGCCCCTGTTTCTCAATTTGTGTAGTCTCTATTTGAAAATGAATTAAATCATTTTTGACCCAGACTTTGTTTTGTTATTTTCCCCTTTTAAATGTGGTTATTGGTCGAAACCAGGTACAAGGTACAATGGTAAATGTCTCTAAACTGGATTAATTTGAACAGTTATACTTGTGCGCTGTTATATTTTGTCTTCATAATTAATAATGAAGTTTATTTCTTCGGGAGAACATTTTTAAAAACAAATCAAACAATAAAGCTACACTGAGTGTGTGATAATGACTGTAAAATTGTCAGGTCTATTGAATAGGGAACACTTTATGATCTGAGAGCAAGCAATATTTTAAAAGCAATAAGCACACCAAAATATGTTAATTAAACCCCCTAATACATTGTGGTAAAAACAAAATGCTGTCATTAAAAATACATAAAATTACCAGTCAAAATGAATTTTGTTATTTGTTCATGATAACATACAGACCTTATTGATAATTAAGTGAATCAAGCAAGAACATATGCATGGCTGTTATCCGGCAGCATGGCAGCCAACATGAATAATATATAGGCCTAACCACTGAATGCAGCGAAATCACACTTGCACCTGACATAACTTGTGGTCTTGCGACAATATCAGCATCAACTTGAAGAGTTTTAGGGATTTGGAATAAAATCCAGTAGGCAATGTTTTACATGTACATGGGATATATCTTGTGAATTATTTTTTTCTAGTGTCATCAGTGTAGGTTAGCTTGAGTTGACTATAACAGTTGCTGTGTAATTAGGGATGAACTCATTTTAATGCTATCATAATTTAATACATATATTTTACTCAATGAATTTCACTACTTTTATTTAAAATGTGTTATACATATATAATTATTAAAAAAAAAAATTCTGTGCAGATGCACACAGCAAGTAATCTGGTTTCAGTTGGCTGCAGGTGCTGATTTAGAGTCAGCTTTTCCTGCCCCACTAATGGTTTGGGTTTGGGTGAGAAAAACTGATCCTAGTCCAGCATTTACAGAAAAACTGCAGAATTATAACGGAGCAGCAATCTAACCTATTGGATTAAACAAGATAATATGAGTGAAAACTCCTGGGGATTTTTATGTCTCGTCACTGTCATGACTGCTAAGTTGCTCGGAACTGCACACAAGACTTTCACCTTCTGTTGCACTTGTGTACATGGTAGTGTGACAATAAAGTGATTTGATTTGATTTGATCATTCAATTAATTTCCCCCTCATGCCTGACAAGCAATTTTTTAAGGGCCACATTGTGTCACTTTAGAAGGCACTGCCCCCTAAGGGTCACCTTGGCGATGGCTTTGAATCTCGACCCTGTCCTTACTTCGATTACATCGACTCTTACGTCTAGAGTCAGGAAACAGAGTCAACTCCAAAAACTTCGTAATCGAACATCCCTACTCTTGCCACCCCATTAAAAATAACCTAGATCTGCCTCTGACTTGACTTGGACTTGAAATCGTGAATAACATGATTAACACGTGAATAACATAATTTTGCAAGTGTTTTTCCAGCTGGAGTGACTGCAGAGTTTGCCAACTCTCCCTCTCTCCCTTTTCTGTTAAGTGATATTATATGGCAAAAGCATTCAGAGTGGAATGAAACAATGCAATTTGCTACCCGGATCAATGGACAAAGCAGCACGAGTGCAGAGCAGGTGCCCAGCTAACAGTTTTTGGTTCCCAGAATGTTAGTTTATGGTTATAAAATAAAGAACCTAAAGAGAACGTTCTTAGAACTTAAAAAAACAAAAACAAAAAACAAACGGGAACCATACACTTGTCTTGTTATCTTGTTATGTTAGGGAAACGTTTGCTGGATTTGTTCACGTGTCTTGCGGACCGGTCTCGAGCTCTCATCCTCACAGCATAATCATTACAGTGCTGCGAGTACCAGTGAGAAGCACGGTGTGAGTCCTGGAAACATTTTAATTAGGCACGGAATTCTCTGGTGTAAACCTCTCGGTAAGCAATCTAGATTTAAACCACATTAAACTGCCCAACAAAACAGCATTGATGCTGAAAAAACACTGTGATATGCACAGACATAAATTAGCATAAATTAGCATTAGACTTTTCACACATCTTCAGCAGATAAGTGCCATATCTTATGATGTTGTTTTGACTTATTGGAAACATTGATGTTTTTAAATAAATTACGTTACAAAAGTTAGGCAACATTCGTTAACATTAGACATAACGATTGGTCAAATGCTGTAAAGATTTTATAACTGCAGGATATTCTGGCCAAATAGACCATGGTAGTAATTAATTTATAGATTGCCATTGTTACCAACCAGTGGTCAATATCATTTGAAGACTTACATGTCCTTACATTTTTGTGATTTTAGTACAAAGAAAAAATGTATATTTGAAAAATAAAAATTCTATCACCCGTACGTCATTCCAAACCCATTGTTTTCTTCAAAGTTTCTTTGACTTTCTCTGACGAAGGGATGCATTTTAAAGTATATTGCAGTCCCTAATTTTCAATAAATGCCTTCAGAATACTTGGTATTTGACACACCTCAAGACACATCTCATATAGACTACTTTAATTATAATTTTGGGTGCTTTTTTTAAGCTTTGAAGAGAATCACTATTAACTGACATTGTATGAAAATCATAGACTGACCATTCTTTAAAAAATATTTCAAGAATCATATGGGTTTGGAATTACATAAGGGTGAGTAAATGAGGAAATTTCATTTTTTGAGTGAACTATCATCACTTTAAACTTGGAGCAGTTATCCAAAAATATACTGGCAGTCATTGTACCTCATCTCAAATGTCTGAGCTGTCTGCAGGCAGATGGAAAATTGTTTTACCAGGTGAAATTTTATTCACATACACATTATACACATTAGCCTTAAATATAGATGTGTATCCAAATCTATCATTTCTCTTCTAACATTTCTTACTTACAATGTATTACCATTATGTGGAACCACTGAGAACATTACTCTTCCAGGTCCTCTATCTCAGTGTTGCAGTCAACACTGAGATTCTGTCATTATGTAAAAGAGGGAAAACTACATGACTGTTTTGTGAAACATGTTACACTCCTGCAATTGCCTCCAACTGGGATTCTCTTTTATGACTACCCACTCTTTTCAATATAAATATGGGGGTGGCTGAAATATCACAGGCCATAGGGCCTACCACATGCCTACCACAAGAAACATCCACATGATGGGTTTGAACATACCACTTAGCTTCACATATACGTTGCAACTAATTTTGAATTCTTAAATTTCTCTGGAGAAAATAGGAACACTTTCTCTGTGACATTCACATATTCAAAGAACATTATGGGTTATTCAGACAAAATGTCTATGGACTGCATTTGTATCATGCTGTCAAATACCACAGAAAATATTTCCAAATCACTCATCAGTTTGTAAAATAAATGGAAAATGCAGTAATGAAATCTTGTATTTTTTTAAAGCACTTGCACAAAATAATAATATGAGGGCTTTAAAGTTGCCCAATTCATTCTTTTGAGGCTCTACAAGACCCATCAGGGGATACTGTTGACATGAAGGGGTGTACCTGGTCTGCAACGATGTTTAGGTAGGTGCACATGTCAAATTGGTGTCCACAAGAATGGCCAGATCTAGGGTTTCCCAGCAGAATATTGCATAGTGCATCACACTCCTTCCACCGGCTTGTCATCTCCCCATGGTGCATTCTGCTGCCATCTCTTCCCCAGTTAAAAGGCACACACATACACAGCCGTCCATGTGATGTAAAATAAAATGGGACTCATCGGACTAGGCAACCTTCTCCCACTCCCACTGCTCCAAGGTCCAAGGCTTGCGTGCCTATAGTAGGCGCTTTCGTTGTTGGACAGTGGTAATCATGGTCACTGTGATCAGTCTGCATCTAAGCAGCCCCATACACAGCAGGGTGTGATGCACTGTGTGTTGTGACACATTCCTCCCATAACCATTATTACAAAAATGTGTGACTTGTGTAGTAGACCTTCTGTCGGATCAGGCTAGACAGGATAGCCTTTGTTGCCCTCATGCATCAATGAGCCTTGGGTACCCAATACCCTGTCGCCGGTTTGAGGTTTGTCCCTCCTCGGACCACTGCACCCCACAAGCCTTGCCGTTTCAGAGATGCTCTGACCCAGTCATATGGCCATAACAATTTGGCTCTTGTCAAAGTCGTTCGGGTCTTTACTCCTGCCCATTTCTCCTGCATTCAACACGTTGACTACGAGAACTGATTGTTTGCTTACCATCTATCTAACCAGACCTTGACATGTGGCCTTGTAAGGAGATGATCAAAGTTATTCGCTTCACCTGAGAATGGTCATAATATTTTGGCTCATCTGTGTATATTCCAACAAAATTGTTTCTTGTGCTTAAATGGTGCTTGTTAAACAAAACCAGAGCAGATTATTTCCAATGGTTGTTGTTCTTATGTCATATATTCGGTCACGGGTCAGTACTCAGGTCTGCACACATCCCCGGAAGTTCTTCTATTATATTCTATTTGCAAAAGGAATGTTTGGGAGTCTGAAATGTATATTTCCTACTGACACACTAAAGCTGAAGATATAAAACACCATCTTCAGACAAGTCAAGTCATTTTTATTTGTATAGCGCTTTTCACAACACACATCATTTCAAAGCTTAAACTGAAAAGCTGTGATATAGTAATGTCTTCAAATCATAATAGTGTGGTTTAATCATAAAAATCATGATTATAAATCATGCCTTAACATAAATAATAGAAAATAATTATATTTATATTTGTACCCCCAGTGAACAAGCTTAAGGCGACTGTGGCAAGGAACACAAAACTCCATTAAATGATGATTAATGGAAAGAAATAACCTTGGGGAAAACCAGGCACACTGTGGGGGCCAGTTCCCCTCTGGTTAAACTGCAAAAATATAATACCAATATTAGTTATTTATGTGTAGAACAAGTCAAGACTGGGAGCACCCCAAATTAGTAAACAATTTTACAAGTAGACAAATCTTTTTCTGAAACCTTTGCACTGCACTGTATATATATATATATATATGTATATACAGTAATGTATTCCACTACAGATTACAGAATACATGCAGTAAAAAGTAATTTGTATTGTATTCCATTAGATTACTCAAGATCAGTAATGTATTCTAAATCATTTGGATTACTTCTTCAGCACTGGTAAATTTTTTTCACTTGTTTTGACTATAAAAACTCTGTAAGACAAAACAAGGATTTCTTTTTTTTTTTTTAAGGATTTTTTAAATATTTTTACAGGAAAACAATACAAAAATTATTATCAAGAATAACATTTTTGCCCTAATATCAAAGGTCTAACTAGAAAAAAAGAAATTATAATCCAACGTGAATTTTCTTGATAAAACCAATATGATCGTGTCTGGTAACATGCATGTGAAATGGCTGGAAATAGCATTTTCGTTACTCACCAACCCTGTATATATATTTTTTCTTTTCTTTTTTCTTTTTGCTTCCAGAAAAAAAAAAAAAATCTAAATTTTAAGGATCTATAAAAACTTTTTCAGGTTTATGCTTAAAACACTAAAAAAATACAATAAATAAAAATCTAATAAAATATATTCTAGATGTAATAAGATGTATTCTCTGTAAACAAGTCTTAATAGACAGTTATGTTTTTCAGGTAAATTGATGTTGTATAAAGGATGATTAGATATTTTTATACTAAGATTAAGACCTTATTTTTAAAAGCAGCATCTATTCACGTGCAACATGTAGGCTTCAGTCTGTATTGTCTTCTGTTTTCCTGGTTTCACATTCTTGTCACGTGTCTAGATGGCAATATGCATATGGTAATTATATTTAGATGAGGTTATGCATGGTAAAAACAGGTGATGTACACGCTTGTATGGTTATTTCAGGGTCGGAGATGGGGAGGGGAATAAAACGTGTGCATGTATACACAATCGTCCGCTAACTGGGATTTATAAAGGAAAGTTTGTGCAGATTCTGGCATTCATACAGTTTTATAAATCTGAAAACTTTTGTGTACACTTTTGCGTACGCACAATTTTAATTTATACATGACGCCCCACGTTATTAATAGTAGAGCATGTCTTAACAGTCAAAGCATCTAGGCTCAGTTTGTAGTTAAATATCTCAATTCTAGAAGCTTTTGGTCCAACAAATAGTAATTCAGTTTTATAAGTTGAGCAGGAAAAAAATCTTTAATGCAATCCACAAAAATCATCTTTTCTAGAAGAGATATAGCCATGTGTCATACCAATGAAATCTAATGGCATGTTATAAAATGATATCACCTAAAGGGAGCGTGTACAGGGAGATGTATAAAGGGCCAAAGACTGAGCCTTGGGGCACACCATACTTTTTACACACCATACCTGTGTAAGGTCGAACAGCTCATGATTTGGCAAACAGAATCTAAACCAGACTAATGCCTTTAAGAACAATGAATTAATTACATATTTTTGCTTTGTCACAAACTGGTGGACACATCAAAATAATTGTCTTTAGTAACTGTATGACAAAAATGCTGTGTATAAGTCAAGTTGAAAAAAAAACCCCGAAAGGTGAACAGCTTGAGTGCTGGAATCAAAGTAGGAGTAAATTTCTAGAAATTCCGAAGAGCATGTTTTATGTTGTCTCTGCATTTTTCTTCACCCACATATGAAACCAGTCCATGTCTTGGCTTTGTCAGCTTTTTCCAAGGCACCAGGGTGGCAGCTATCCAGGGTTAGACACTGGCATGCCAGAGGACGCCATGCAAATTACAAAGCATCTTGAAGATTTACTCCATCTGAGGTTTGATGTTTAGCAGACAGAATATTTCAGCTGTAAGATGAAACTCCAGAAAGATTTATCACAGTTTTGCATCTTCACAGTTCTGGTTCACCATAATTAATGGCATATTGCAGAGGCCCTTTTTCAAACAGGATCCTTGAGGAATCTCATCACATCTAATAATGAGCTTAATCATAACCCAGGCATCATCACCAGGCATCAGAGTCAGGAAAGACGAATGTAGCAAGAAATTATGGCACTTGGGGACTGCTTTTAGGAAAGGTGTTGTCTTTCCTCCAAATATATGTACATAAAATCACCAATGACCAAAAAATAAATAAATAAATAATAATAATATATATATATATAAAATAATAATTGTGGAGGACCAAAAGTGACTAAAAAGTAAACACAATAACAATACAATTAGAAAAACAATTTTATGCTATACAATACAAAAAGAAACAACACAGGCAAACTAGATTTTTACATTTCTTGAGTGGCGCTTACCCATGCAAAACTCGTCACCATGATGCTAGGGTGTTCTGGGTCATTACTAATGGGCAGTTGTCAGGGCTTTGCAGTTGATAAGGATTTCTAAGTATTTTTTACTAAATTGTAATGCAGTATCTAAGGTGTACTGGCTGGTTGCTAGTTGTTATTTACTGGCCCACGTAAAAAAAAAAAAGAGCCCAAGTCTCTGATCTCTAGATGTGTTTCCTTCCTTTAGTGTTTAAGTCAAAGGGATTTATTTCACCTATTTTATTCCAGGTGAAAGATTGATGCACTCCTTTCCTCAAAAAGCACACAATTATGTATCATTTATGTCCATAGCACACATTGTGCGAGCACACAAGTTATGTGACAAAATTTAATTATTATGGATAGATCCACAGTATGAGAAATAGCAACAGTGATGCTTGTCTTAGCAAGCACCACTAAAATAAACTAACACAGGAACAAATTCATTTTCTTGTTTATTAAGGCAAACAGCCCAAAACAGTCTTCTATACAACCACAGTTGGCAAGTTTACATTTTCAGATGTTGCATATGTATACAGACATTCAAATATAACCAGAGGTTACGCTAAAGTTGAACAATTCAGAAAACAGAGTAAACGCTCTAACCAGCTAGCTACAGATATTGGAACATGTGGCACTCAAACGTTTTGCAGACTTGAAGAAACACCTTTACACTCCAAGCAAATTTACTGGGGGCCATTACATTGTGTATATATTAGCAAATGTTATGATGGTGAGAACTGTCAAAAATTTGATTGAAAGACATACAATGATCTGAAACAATACGTTTAATTGCTAAACTTTTCCAAATACATAGAAAAACTAAAATTCACATTTTCATATGTATTTCACTACATATTAGTTTAGCTGTGAAAAGGTCAGTTTCATTTGAAAATTCCCAACTGTTCAGTAGTTAAAACTTGTATTGAAGAATTGGAGATCAGGGCTGTCAGGTTATTGACACTTAGCGTCCCATTGTTGGCATGGTAACAGTGGGAGATTTCAATGTAGCATCTTCTGCTTTCCACTGTGAAGTAACAGTTTTGATCTGTGTGTAGAACTGGATGCCCTGTGATGGAAGTAAAATGCAAATACAAAACAATGAGTCAGGATTATTAGTCATTACCTTGTTATTATCCTCCCAAAATTACAATGACATGACATGAGAAATGGCAGGTGGATGGCAACCCTATGTTGGCAGGAGGAATAAACCACCAATGAGCCAGTCAGTCATTGCTTTTGATTCATGACAAACTAGAGCTGACACAAACTTACACACCAAAACAAATTTCATGGCCAAACTCTAGAAACAAACATTCAAATGGTAAACCAAATGGACCTGACGCAACCCGTTTTAAAACTCATTTGACATGGCCTTACATGGCCTTTAGTGGTTCACCTCATCATATATGCTTGAAATCAGAGCATCTTCGCTTCCACAAAATACTTTAGAATAGGGTTGCAACTAACTATTTTCAGCAATTTTGAAACTATCAATAATTTCTTAATGAATATTTCAAATGTCATGACTGTTTGATAGTTTATGGTGCTGAGTGATAGCAGTTGTGTTTGAGTGAACAGTTTAATATATTCGGATGCAATGTGTTGGATGTGCGTTATGTTTTATAATGTTGAGGGGATTGTGTTTATTCTCTTACAATGGAGTTTGCTGAATTTGAGGGGCTGCATGATGCATAATCTTAAAAGTGGCCGTTTACGTTGAAGTTTTAAGGAGGCGCTAATGCCAAAACCGAGTGTTTCAGACAGAGGGCCAAAAACAGGGTGGAAAATGATCATACATTAATACATTGACTGTTTTGGTGCAAAAAAACCCCCCCAAAAAACATAACTTTATCATTGTAACTCAGGAAAGATAATTAAATTACACTTCATGACCCCTTTAAAAAAAATACAAAACCAAGGTTACAATGAGGCACTTACAATGGACGTGGAAGGGGGCCAATTTTTGGAGGGTTTATAGGCAGAAATGTGAAGCTTATAATTTTATAAAAGCACTTGCATTAATTCACCTGTAAAAACTCATTATTTGAGCTGAAAATTTGTTTAAAACGTAATGTTAGTCATTTAGGGTTTGTTGACATTACAACACCATGGCAACAAAGTTGTAAATTTGGTTATTAAGCAATTTTAACACATTAAAATGATGCATATTGTTTATGCCTTGTGGCTATCATTTTTAAACCATTGACTGTCCCAATTCACTTCCATTGTAAGTGCTTCACTTGAACCCAGATTTGTGCTTTTTTCTTTTCTTTTTTTTTTTTGAAAGAAAAAAGAAAAATATGTTTTTAAGATAATCAACATATGCCACAAATGCTGTCAATTGAGCTTTCGTTTTGAACCTGAAATATTCCTTTAATATAAAGCACTTGATTTAAAACACTTTAAATCTGTTTGTTTCAAGAGAGTAACATCTATAGTTTCATCGGCTGTGCAAATTTGAACATTTCAGTGATTTATCACGAGAGAGCACACTATTAATCATCATGTCCTCGTATGAGGACATTGGGACTTTATTTAGGTAAAAAACAAGGCCCAATGGCTGTGATCACCATTTGGAATCAATGGCTGTGTTAGAAAGCTTGACAATGCTGCTTTCCATGGACGTATATGGAGGTAGGTTGAAAATAAGGTGCCTTTCAAACTGTTCTGAGATCAGTGCATTCATTTAAAACACTGTTAAGCCATTAACTGATTTTCTAATGTCAACATGATTGGCAGTCGTTAAGAACATAACTTCAGAATTTCTTAATTTTGCCATTTGATTATTTGGTCATTACTTTGATTCAGAGTTTTTGAAGCTAATTTCTGATTTTTCAAAAGCTACCGCACTGGCTACCATGTGCAACCACCTGTTTGTTTGAAAACAAGAGAGAGAACATTGAGATTTTTATGCCAAAGTAGAGAAAACATTGTAATAAAAAATGTATACACAAAGCTAACTTTCTATAGACACGCTGTCCCCTGATGACAAATCATTAAGGGACATGGAAAATGCACAGCAGTCTCGCCCGGGTCTCAGGAGGTAAAATGATCTTTACGTTTCAGTGTCTAATATAAGCCTATTCCACACAGCAAAATACTCAAATATCCAGAAATTAATACTTACTTGCTTTCCATAGAAATTGGTGTCGCCCCTAAAGGAGCCTCTGGAACCGGTGAATGAAAACATGGGCAGTGGGACGGGGATTGGTACATTAACTCCAATCTGTAAAAGGAGCAGTATGGTATATTATATATATACATGAATAGAGGTCAACTACTTTTGCCCTCTTGAGCAGTTCTCCTCATCTCACTTATTTGACACACTCACACCCTGATGACAGCGAAGACAACAACTTAACCAGCAGATGCAAAGGCATTTTTGTCTGCCGCAGAAAGCGTGCGTTTTCCTTCACATTGCTAGACACCACGTGGGAGAGATGGTTTGTAAATTATTTTACGTTACCGCTTCACATTAGTCTCCTAGCTCAATGTATACTTAGAAATCACACCATATCACTGAAGCTTTAAACTTTCCAATTGTGTACTGAAGAAAACATGCCCACTGCTCTTCAATACCAGATAGAGAAGTCATAAAATTCGTTTTAACATTTACAAGATAGCAAGGGAATGCAGGCTTGTCATAGCGGTCCGGTTTAACCTCTTTTTCCGAAGGTACATCTTTGCTTTTAGAACAAGCTGCTGTTGGTCTTCGACAACTGTGTATGGAAAGTGCAGAACAACCAACTCATTCAATTACGAGGCAGTCAGCACACAGCTGAAAGCCACAATCATTTGTTTGTGTACCAGCCGAGAAAAGTAATCCATGCAGAGAATAACTAAACAAAACATTTTGTTTTTGGGGTGGGTGAGGCTGGAAACTGGCAGTGTGTGTTGAAATGTTTGAAAGCATGGTTGAAAAAGTGGTGCCTTTTGGCCAAAGGGGACTTGTGAGGTAGTGGAAGAGAGAGAGAGAGCGAGAGAGAGAGAGAGAGAGAGAGAGAGAGAGAGAGAGAGAGAGAGAGAGAGAGAGAGAGAGAGAGAGAGCACAAAAGGAAGTTCTTGTGTGTGGGGGGTTTTGGAGGCCAGCTCAGCACATGGCAGGTGCCATTAGGCCTGGGCAATTTTTCTGATTAATTCGAATTTGCATTTTGACACGTTTTTATTTATTTATTTATTTTTTTAAATCGAGATTTAAAAAAATATTGCAAAAGCTATAGTTAGATACATTGCACAATTGTGTTCAAATAATTAGCAGCGCGTTAATAAAAAAAGAATAAAGTCCAAATATTTTTGAATAGCTTTTATTTCCATATTAAAAACATTACGCATTCTATTCCAAATCAAAGCATTAACAAATTTGTATCAAGTCTGTGTTATTCTTTTACAGGAAGCAAAGAAAAGGAATATTAATCTGTTCAAAAAAATAGCAGTGTCGCCATTTTTCAAGATTTAACTTCACTTTAAATTACTGAAATAATATTTCGTTGCATAACCATTGTTTTTGATAACTGCTGCGCATCTGCGTTGCATCGAGTCAACCAACTTCTGGCACCTAGAAACAGGTATTTCAGCCCAGGATGAAGAACTACATTCTAAAGTTCCTGTTAATTTTGGGGTTTTGCTTCAGGAACTGCATTTTTAATGTCACCCCACAAGTATTCAATGGGGTTGACGTCAGGAGATTGAGCTGTCCACTCCATTACCTCAATCCTTTTTGTCTGGAACCAATATGTTACTCGGGGTCGTTGTCTTGTTAAAACACCCATTTCAGGGGCATTTCCTCTTCGGCATAGGGCAACATTATCTCTTCAAGTATTTTGATGTATTCAAACTGATCCATGATCCCTGGTATACGATAAATAGGCCCAACACCGTAGTATGAAAAACATCCCTATACCATGATTTTTGTCAGCTGACATACTGTTGATGACCACTAGGCCCGAAAATAACAATTTTACTCTTATCAGTCCACAGAATGTTACGCCATTTCTCTTTGGGCCAATCGATGTGTTCCTTGGCAAATTTTAACAGATTCTACACATGCCGTTTTTTTCAACAATGGTGCTTTACGGGGGCTTCTTGCTGATAGCTAAGCTTCAATCTAACGTTTTCTGACTGTAACAGTACTTACAGGTCATTTTAGATCATCTTTGATCTTTCTGGCTATACTTCGATCCGATTGAACAGTAGTTGCTCGTTTTCGTCCGAGTGGTTCGAGTTTTTGGTGGCATTTTAAAGCATTTGAGATCATTTTAGCTGAGCATTCTATAATTTGCTGCACTCCTTTACAAGTTTTCCCCTCTCCAATCAACTTTTGAATCAAATTACGTTGTTCCTCTGAACAATGTTTGGAATGGCCCATTTTACTTAGCAATTCAGAAGGAAATATATTTTAGAACTATGTAACAATGTGTAATTCATCCGCCGCTCCATTTACCATGCTGATTCAAATAGATCGATTAATTATTGATTTGTTCTATGATATACATTTCAAGTGTTCTGCATCTATAGCCAACATTTGGCTAGCGATCATTTTGACAAACTTTGCTAGTTGAATTGTAATAATAAATTAGTTCATATTGCTGCACTGCTCAGTGTGAACCGCTAGAGGGTGCGTCTCTATCTGCAGGGGTTTATGAAAATACACACAAATTGTTTGATATACAATAGTACTTTCTAGATAAACTTGATCATTTATAGATATTGATTTCTAGATAACTTTCTAAATATACTTGGTTTGGATAAAATGAATACCTTCACTGCCTAAGAATTATTTTGCCATTTTCTTATTCAATTATTTTGAAACATCTTGGTTTATTACATTAAATTTATTTTACATTTACAACTTCCCCCTGTAGTGCATTTGGTGCATCTGTAAATTTGTTTCCTATAATGAAAAGAACCTGGATTTCTCTAAACAGGTTGCCTTGCATTCTAATAAAGAACATACAATTTGAATCATGTTGGAGTACATTTAAATGTAAAAAAAATAGAATAATGTGAATCAAATTTTTTTGCCATATAGCCCAGCCTTACATCAACATGTGATTTGCAAACACACAGTATAGCTGCTTACCACAGGCAAACAAACGGGGTAAAAGCGGCCCATTTCTGCGTAACCACCAGATCAACAGGTTGCAAGGAATCCCTTTTGAGTTAATTTCAGACTCAGAGCTTTACCAGCAAAATATTTCAGTGTTGCGCTCTTTTGATTAAAAAGCACATATTTGCTATATGCTATTTGGAGTCTGCATGCTTTGTGGTTGCAGCTGTATTTTCCTATGTTTTCAAAGCTGGTCGAAAACAAGGTAAATGCAAATGGGAAAAAAAATCATTTTCACATACATTTTGTAAGGGAGGGGTTGTGTTGCTCTTTGCGTTATACGTGGCAGTTGACATATCAACATTTACATATCAACCATGGTTCTCAGCTTTGGGTCGGGGAGTGGCACCAAGAGATTTAACACATTTCATTTACATCACATTCAAAAATGTACTCTAGATGAATGCCTGGAAGTCTTCCCCTACAAAAGTCTACATGACAAACAGACAGACAGACAGCCAGACAGGGTGACTGGCTGACGTGGGGTCGACTACTAACATGAATATTTTTAATGCTTGTGGTTTTAGTGGGAAATTAAACTTCTTGGAGAATGTTTTTGCATGATTATAGCTTGCTTTGCTTAAAAGTCTATAGTAGTCAGTACAGTAAAACCTTTTGCAAGAAGGTTTCTCTCTAATGCTTTAGGTGTAGTCCCGGGTGTCTCAATCATTTGCACACTGCGACCCACTGGTCATGGATAACTTCCACATCAGTGAGATTTATAAGTTCTACTACTGAAGTGTTTTGGTTAACTAAGAAGAACCGGCTTATAAGAGTCGTTCATTCAGGAATTAGAATACACTTGGTGTGCCCTGTAGATTCAAAAGAACTGGTTCAGAAGAGTCATTCGTTTGGGAATTTTAGTACGGTGTTCCGTTCGAGAACTATTAACAGAATCAAATGTCAAGAAAATCAAACTTTTTTTTTTTATAAATATGTAACCTTTCCAAAAGAATAATCAGTTCTTGGTTCTCATCCCTAGTGGTATCTCATGTATCGCCAACAACCTCACAACAAGTATATATATAAAAATTGTTCTGTCTTACCTGACCGACATCTACTTCATGGGTGTATTTACGTGCAGCAGCACCATTGGTGGTGAAGATGGCAGTTCCGTTGCCGTATGGGTTGTTATTGACCATTTTGATGGCATCATCCAAGCTGTCAACCTCCAGGACTACCAACACAGGTCCAAAGATCTCCTCCTGATAGCACTTCATATCCGGCTGAAAAAAAATTAACAGGTATAAGACGCAACCTGTACATAATGGTGTTGCACCCTATAGACATAACATGTTCCTAGAGTTAGGGTGAACCTATCGCTCATTGCACAGAGTTACAATAAGACATTGCATATCAAGTGGGATAAATGCTTCCTCTCAGAAATGCAGGTTGCTAAATCCGCTCTCACCGTGACATTGCTAATGATGGTTGGTCCTACGAAGTTCCCGTTTTCATAACCCTTGACTTTCACATTCCTGCCATCAAGAAGCAACTTGGCGCCCTCATCCACGCCACTCTGAATAAGGCTGTTAACGCGGTCTCTTGCCTGGGGGGAGATGAGAGGACCCACGTCAGCTCCAGGCTGATCACCTAGTAGAACAGGATGAATGTGGGAACAACAGAAAGACTACACATGAGTGAGTGAAACATATGCAACATTTGATTTTATGATATAGAAAAGGTGTGTGGAATAGAAAAATGCAAGTAAACTTTAATGCAGGCAAGACAAGAACGACAAGAGCCATTCATACACTAGTTTCAGCCATCATGCCCATAGAAAACAAACTGTCTGACGCTTAATGCACAAATATGGCAACCACTTGCCAAAAATCGCAATCCGATTGGCTGCCTTTACACAACTTCTGGGAGTCAGGGTGTACAGGTCTTAAGTATTTGTAAATTGTTGGTCTAAGTGACACATGCATAGATACAGATCTTGCTGTTTGTTCACCATCTTGTGCTATTAGTGTTGCATTTTTAAGACAAACTAGTGTAAAGTTCCCTTAAGAAACACATATGATCAGGGTCTGGTGGGAATTAACCCTAAACCAGCATTATTATACAGGACCACCAACTAGCTTATTATGAAAATATGTTGTTTTACACATCCTGAAAGTTTAGACATCCAAAATTATAGAGGTTGTTGCTTGTGAGCACAAAAGGAATGGGTTGATATCCTTTTAATTTGACCCCTTTTACTGGGTTTTAACCAAAATGGATTGGCCATCGCTGACAAATGCAAGAACACACACACACACCATTTTGGATACCCTGAGGCAATCTGTCTAAGAGGGTTGTTATGGGGTTTCAGAATAGCTGCCGCGGTATAGCTTCTCTGCTTACAATTAAAATTTTCATCTTCAAACTTTTTTTGTTTTACATTTGAATGGCCCATGCTAATTTCTAGTCCCTTTATACCACAAAACGTGCTTCTACTTTGCAGCATGAGCAAGACAAATAGTGCTTCTATCCTTTTGGGTGAACTGAACATGCTATTGGGCAGCACAGAGAGAGGTGTGGTCATAAAGGCACGGGTGGTCTACGACAAGGCAAAAAAAGAAAGGGATAAAGCTAACCGAATGAAGCAGTGCACATGTCCAAACAAGCAATTATGAGGGCCTCGAGACACTTTTTTACTAACATGAAATGAACATCAAAAGATGAGTGAAACAGTGAGCTGTTGACCAGGACGTGTATAAGAGTTGATTAAAGCTTAGATATCTCATTTCTGCGACACTAGCGCCCCCAAATGTTTTCAGAACAACTTTTTGGATACATCCCTCATCTGCAATTGCTCAAACAAAGCGATAGCCCCACCCACAATTCATGCCATTGGTTGAGTAACGTTTTTGGGGCGAGTCTAACTGGGTCGCTCAAAACAAACAGGAATTTTTATAGCGCCACAGAGACACGGTGTATACAGTTTCTGAGAAAAGGAATCTATGAATGGATTACTTATAGTTTGCATATTAGGCTGGGATAAAAAAATTAAAAAGCATTTTAACACTAAAAAAAGTTATATACTTCAGCTTTAACGAGAAGAGGCTTTAACATAGTGAAATAAATGTGTTTTTAAGCAAAAACTTAGTGTGGACATGACCTTAGAATGTCTTTGTTTACTTGGAACGTACTGATTTCATATAGGATTATTCCAATAGCTGCGAAGCATGTAAACCTCATTTATGCAATACACCATTTTTCTGAATTTCATATTTCAACAGTTTTTCAATTTTATCATCAAAATGGTGTTTAAATAAATGTATTCATTAAAACGTTTATAAAATTAAAATATAACAATACATTTTCAGCATAATTTTGCTTTAAATTGATCAAATTCATTTATACAAAATATCACAGCACAATTCAAAATTCAACACTGGAGTTATACACTGCCTGGCCCAAACAAAAGTAATCATTTTGATTTAAAAATACAGACACTCATGAGTCTATGATTGGATCATTATTGCAGTGATTCATACGTTTCATCTGGCAACAATTCTTTTAACCCTAACTGATGCAGTGTGTAGCTTCTCATGTCGGAAGACATATCCTGTGGTCATGGAAAAGATGTTACTGTGTTTCAGAAGGGGCAAATTATTGGCCTGCGTCTAGCAAAGAAACAACTAAGCAGATTGCTGAAATCACTGGAATAATTAGGTTAGTGGTGAACCATCTGCTTCGCTGACAAAATGTGGTCAAAAACAAATCTTGATGTCACATCGTACAAAATTGTCAGTAGAGCTCGCGGCTATGTTTAATAGTGAAAATAAGAGCATTTATCTCGTTGCGAGGAGAACTAACAGGATTGGGACTAAACAGCTCTGCGGTCACAAGAAAGCCACTTGTTAGTGAGGCTAATCAGGAAAAATGACTACAATTTGCCAGGGAGCGTAAAGAATGGACTGTGGAGCAATGGAAAAAGGTCATGTGATCTGATGAGTCCAGATTAACCCTATACCAAAGCGATGTGTGCGTCAGGGTAAGAAGGGAAGCATATGAAGTGATACACCCGTCATGCATATTTCCGACTGTATAAGCCTCTGGAGGCACCAGGGGTTGTTTCAGTTGCTCACGTCTAGGCTCAGCAACGTTATGCGGCAATAAAATGATGTCAGCTGACTACCTGAATGTACTGAATGACCAGGTTATCCCATCAACGCATTTTTTCTTCCCTGATGGACGGGCATATTCCAGGACGACAATGCCAAGATTCATCAGTCTCAATTTGTGAAAGAGTGGTTCAGAGAGCACGAGGAATCATTTTCACACATGAACTGATCACCACAGAGTCCTGACCTTAACCCCATTGAAAGTCTTTGGGATGTTCTGGAGAAGACTTTACGTAGTTGTTCGACCCTCCTGTCATCGATACAAGATCTCGGCTAAACATTAATGCAACTCTGGATGTAAATAAATGTTGTGATGCAGCATAATGTTGATGAAACAATGCCATGACAAATGCATGCTGTAATCAAAGCTAAAATGTGGTCCAGCGAAATATTAGATATGCAAATTTTGTTTTGGCCAGGCAGTGTATTTTGTCAAATAAAGTGCTGCATAACAGAGCATCACATATGTGAAATATTGCTTAAATATAAAACAATAACTTTATTAGTAGTAGTGGCAGTAGAAGTAGTATTGCAGTGAATATTACATAACTTTACAGTAGTGATATTTTTGTCTCTTTTTTTTTCATATAAATTGAGCTTTTATTTTGACAGAGCTTTTATTTTGAAGTGTTTCTGTGTTATGACAGTAAATCTGGAAAAGCCGGACACTAAATTTGTGCTCAGTTCACTGTCATCTGCTACAAAAAGAGCACACGATGCTCATGACGGTGTTTTCCTTTATCAAATTATAACCTTCACATTTATGCCTTTAAACTTTCCAAAAATTAGCCCCATACTCTTCCATAGTAATAGCCTAACTGTAACCCAGATTTTTCTTCTTTTTTTTTTTTTTTTTTTAAAGGGATGAGACAAAATGCATTTTTGTGGTAATCAACATTATGTCACAAATGCAGTCGCTTGAGCTTAACTTGTATTGAACCCGGAATATTCCTTCAAGTCACTTAATTGTGTTGTTTTAGGATACAGTGTAACACTGGATTTCTCTCATCAGGATCATTAGTAGAGCACTCCATGTCCTGAATTGGGCGCATTAGCTTAGCCCTAAATGTATTGCTGGTGGCTGCCAGAAGCACGATTGAGAAACACTTTTGCACAACAAAGCTTGAGTACCTGCATTGACACGGAGACTCTTTGCACGTTCAACCAGTTCAGGCAACCAGTTTCGTGCCTCTCCTATAAGGATAGCAGTGGAGAGTGCCATACATCTCTGACCTGCTGCTCCAAAAGCAGCACCAACCAGCTGATTCAATGTGTTCTCTTTGTTGGCATCAGGCATCACAACGCCATGATTCTTTGCCCCCTGGTGGACAGAATGGGATTAATCTGAGGAATTAACTTATTTTTTTACCAAACTCAAGTCTAGCACTTATGCAATGAGTAAAAATGGGCAAGGCAAAAATAAGGGCAGAAACTGCTCTACAAAACTAAAACTGAATTACAAAACTGAAACAAATAACAGTAATAACATACTGGGGAGTTGACATATGTCCTACAAAATTGCAAAGATGCTCAGTTACAAGCATTACCTTTCTTTTCTGTATTATCTGTTTGGTGGCACTGAGAACTAATACGTGTGAACAGTTATTTTATTGCAAGAAATAAATACTGCAAGCTCATAAGCCTGACTATTTTCCATATTTTGCTGATTTCCATCATTTTTGAGACTGTCATGTCAACTGTATAGGTTATCGCTGAATTCCCTCCAAAGTCTTGATTCAGAATAAAATTGCCTCATTACAGGGGCAAATTCATATGTAACTAAATGCTGCCACCAACTGGCCATTCTCACAGCTGTACTAAGATGAACTTTCAGTGATGTAAAAAGCATAGGACACCACATATGGATATGATAAGTATTTGATGTCCTGTAGAAGAGTTAGCTGGATAGTTGGCAGACAGTTTTAAAAAGAAAACTAATTCTAAAAAGTGATCATAATGAAATGTGATTTTCCAAGTGCATAATTGTATGTTCAAAACTAACCATGTTGCTCTGCACTCTCTTGCCATTTTTTGAGCCTCTTTCGTAGATGTACTCGCCGGCCTGATTGGAGCCTACGAAACTGATCGCTTTTATGGCAGGATGCTCACAGATGAAGTTTACAGCTATAATGACAAAAATGTACTTCGTTATTTGCACTCTGATTATGGGTCATAGTTTACAACTGATAGACACATTCTGGGTAAAGTATAAAATGTAATGCTCTTCCATTGATCCCTTTTCCATACCGGCATGCTGTCCGTGAATGATGTTTAATGTTCCGTCTGGAGCTCCGGCATCCTGCAGCAGTTTTGCCAGCATCATGGTACAGCCAGGGACTCTCTCTGAGGGTTTCATTAGATAGGTATTGCCACACACCATGCCCATTGGGAACATCCACAGAGGAATCATGGCAGGGAAGTTGAAGGGAGCAATACCGGCACACACGCCAATTGGCAAGCGGTATGTGTATGTGTCCATGTCTTTAGTGATAGAGGGGAGAGTCTCGCCCAGCATAAGGGATGTAATACTACATGTGTGCTCTACAACCTCTGCAAGAATAATAAAATAATGTAAGAGTAAATAAAGCAAAGCACGGAAATCCATAATGTGCAAACAGTGATGAGGCCCAAGATTTTCTTGGAGCCCTAGCAGCCAAAAATGAAAGAATGAATATAAATTTACAAAGGATTCCATTATACCTGTCTTATACTGACATGCAATGTTTTAACAGTGTAAATGGTGCATAATTTTCATGATTAAATATGTCCTGGACATGTTCTTGAAAGGTTTTTTGAGGTTCACCCTAGTATGTACAGTATATACAGTGCATCCGGAAAGTATTCACAGCGCTTCACTTTTTCCACATTTTGTTATGTTACAGCCTTATTCCAAAATTGATTAAATTCATTATTTTCCTCAAAATTCTACAAACAATACCCCATAATGACAACATGAAAGAAGGTTGTTTAAAATCTTTGCAAATTTGTTAAAAATACAAAACGAAAAAAATCACATGTACATAAGAATTCACATCCTTTGTTCAATACTTTGTTGAAGCACCTTTGGCACCAATTACAGTCTCAAGTCTTTTTGTGTATGATGATACAAGCTTGGCACACCTATTTTTGGGCTGTTTCTCCCATTCTTCTTTGCAGGACCTCTCAAGCTCCATCAGGTTGGATGGGGAGCATCAGTGCACAGCCATTTTCAGATCTCTCCAGAGGTGTTCAATCGGGTTCAAGTCTGGGCTCTGGCTGGGCCACTCAATGACATTCACAGAGTTGTCCCGTAGCCACTCCTTTGCTATCTTGGCTGTGTGCTTAGGGTCGTTGTCCTGATGGAAGATGAACCGTCACCCCAGTCTGAGGTCCAGAGCACTCTGGAGCAGGTTTTCATCAAGAATGTCTCTATATATTGCTGCATTCATCTTTCCCTCGATCCTGACTAGTCTCCCAGTTCCTGTCACTGAAAAACATCCCCACAGCATGATGCTGCCACCACAATGCTTCACTGTAGGGATGGTATTGGCCAGGTGATGAGCGGTGCCTGGGTTCCTCCAGACATGACGCTTGTCATTCAGGCCAAAGAGTTCAATCTTTTGTTTCTCATGGTCTGAGAGTTCTTCAGGTGCCTTTTGGCAAACTCCAGATGGGCTGTCATGTGCCTTTTACTGAGGAGTGGCTTCCATCTGTCCACTGATTGGTGGAGTGCTGCAGAGATGGTTGTTCTTCTGGAAGTTTCTCCTCTCTCCACAGAGAAATGCTGGAGCTCTGTCAGAGTGACCATCGGGTTCTTTCTTGGTCAACTCTCTGACTAAGGCCCTTCTCCCCCGATCGCTCAGTTTGGCCAGGCGGCCAGCTCTAGGAAGAGTCTTGGTGGTTCCAAACTTCTTCCATTTACGGATGATGGAGGCCACTGTGCACATTGGGACCTTCAATGCTGCAGACATTTTTCTGTACCCTTCCCCAGATCTGTGCCTCAATACAATACTGTCTCAGAGGTCTACAGACAATTCCTTGGACTTCATGGCTTGGTTTGTGCTCTTACATGCACTGTTAAATCTTGGACCTTATATAGACAGGTGTGTGCCTTTGCAAATCATGTCCAATCAACTGAATTTACCACAGGTGGACTCCAATCAAGTTGTAGAAACATCTCAAGGATGATGTGATTTTTTAAAAAAAAAATTTTTTATTAAGTTTGCAAAGATTTCAATCAAGCTTCTTTCATGTTGTCATTATGGGGTATTGTTTGTAGAATTTTGAGGAAAATAATGAATTTAATCCATTTTGGAATAAGGCTGTAACATAACAAAATGTGGAAAAAGTGAAGCGCTGTGAATACTTTCCAGATGCACTGTAGTGAACAAATAATGACTCTATGAGTGAACCAAAGACTCACGCAGTCCTCTGAATACGTCGCCCTCAGCATCAGCCAAGGTTTTACCCTGCTCCAGAGTTATCAACTTGGCCAGCTCTTTCTGAAACACAAATCATATTAGATATACATTTAGTAAACAGAGATGTATTTTTAGAGTCTCAGAAATAGGTAGAATGTGTTTTTGAGTTTGTTTCAGTGGTTCATAAGAGCTCACCTGGGTGAACTTTTAGGAGAAATTCTTACTGGCTGCTAAACACATTATTACGGCTATTTGTCCTCGTCATCAGTAGGTGTGACATGAAGCTCCAACTATTTTGATCTTAACAGACTAAACGGGAATTAGCTGTTGCCCTCAGTCAACATGAACACACCTGCGTGCAGAGATATTAGCAAGATGCTGCAAATGTACCTACATTTGTACAATCTTTTGCCAATTGAATTTTCCAGGAACATGTTATTTTTTATTTTTTTTTGTTTAATTATTCTACAAAAGGTATCAAATCTACTCAAATACTCTTAAGTGCCCATTCACTCATGTACCATCTTTAGCCGATAGCCATTCATACATCAGTCCATAGTAAGGTATGCCTATCATCATTCTTTTATCTGTATTTTGATGATTAACATTTTTTATACACCCATCTTTGCAGTAGTATCAGTGTCATCATAAAGTATAATAACAGTGTAATAGGCAAATACTTATGGCCACGTTTCCAATACGCATTAGCATCATGAATTTAGAATGTAAACAAGACAAATTGCTCATTTTCTACTGCTATAGATTACTTACAATCATGACAGAATAGTTAAAACAGCTTCTTTTACTGATCTAGTGTGAATTCTACTCATAGAATGAGACATGAAGTCATTGATAACACATTTAAATATCACATTAGTTGATGTTATACATGTAGTCTTGAATGTCCTCATATATAAGTACCTCTAAACACTTCCCCCACGTGTGTGACCGGTCTCTTAATTGTTCACTAAAAGTATGTCATTGCTCAGCTTTTTCGAAATTCTTTACGAACTTCTCTGTAAATGTTCCGGGGCCTTAAGACAGTCCGGTGGTGTTTCAAAATAAAACCTATATTTCAAAAGCAAAACAAATGAGTCGAGGAAGGGCAGCAGTGACTTACAATATTGTCTTTAATGAGCTGCTGGTAGCGGAGGAAGATCTGTTGGCGAGCCAGAATGGACGTTTCAGACCAGGTGTGGTACGCCCGCGAGCATGAGTCCACAGCAGCCAACATCTCATCCTGTGTGGCCTTTGGTACTCGGCCAATGACCTCGTTGGTGGCCTGAGGAGAGAGCATGTATCATAGAGTTGTCAATGAGATGGTAAAACTGTGCTGCAATGTGAGTTAATCTATAACTAATGGTTTAATCCAGTGTTCCTGCAAAGAAGAGATTCAGCAGGTCCCTTGTAAAGTTCTGCTTGGTGACAAAGGCTGGCAACAAACATTTACAGAACAGCTGTTCCAAACATTACATTCACCTGTTCATAGACGTCCACCGAAACAGAATATTGAAATTATTTCTAATAATGTGTGTCAAAGCAACCTCAGAAAAATATCCACCATCCCCATTCCAAAGACCCAGACACAGTTCTCAAAATATAAAGTTAAAATACAGTGTATTGTACATTATTTTGGCATCTATTTGGCAGATTACGCCAAGCAAAGCATGAAGACCTTATTCAAAGCAGCACCATCTTTGATTTTTGACAGGAATACAACAAGGCTGTGAGGGACAGACATACAGTCACTTCAATGGGTTGTCCTGCAGTTTAAGGTGTTTTTGGATCATTCAGTGGACAAAACATTGAAAAAAAACATCTTTCCAAGAACATTCAGTAGACATAAAACTTCAGACAACATGAGTTGAGGAAAATCTGATTTAATCTAGGAGCTTTTTACAGCTTTACACTGTTCATGCCATTGAATAGATGTAGGCTTATCCCTCACAGCCTTGTTGTCATTCCCATTAAAATCAAAGATTGTGCTAGCGTGAATAAGGTCTATAGCTTGAGACTATCAAAACATGGATCAAGTAGCTTTGGAAGTAGTATTATAAAAATCAGCTAGTAATTCAACAAAGGTGGTTTATAATAGAACTCAGGTTATAGTAAACTGATATACTGTATACTGAACATATACACGTAATGAGGTGTTGTCTTGTCAAGTCTATAGGCTTAAACTCAGAGTGCATTAACCTAATGGGTTTTAACTGGGCCTGAGTGTAGTTAATGGATGTAATCCTTGAAACTGCTGTTGTATATCCTCTGGTGTAAATTCCACATGAAACATGTTGAAAAGCATACGATGTCTGTTAATATGAACTTACTGGATTGTGAATGTCCAACCATTCTAAACTCTTGGATTCTACAAACTTTCCATCAATGAACAACTTAGAGGTGGGCTGGGAAAGATAGAAGAAAATAAATTAGTTTTTAAATGGAACATAAAAACAGTAATAAACATGATACACCATGTTGATACACAACTAGACAACAGGGAAAATCATTTAACCACCAGTAAAACTCTAAAAGTCATTATATAATCATATGTTCTTAAAGGAACATCTTGTTATCTTGCTTAAATCATCTTTATCTGGAACTGTCACGCACTCGTGGTCTTTTGGATTACTACTACTCTATAGCTGAGATATAAAGTTAAACTAACAGCTTCAGCATTACTGCCAATCACAGCTGAGAGTTGTGACAGACAGAGTATTCAAACATGCTCACGGCACCTACTTGACACAACTTTCCAAGTTGGGAGAAGATGTAAACTTTCAACATGGCAAAGGAGAGAACTCTTTCTATGTCAAAATAAGAGTTCCCCAAGAAATATACAAGAATGAAACTGGCATCTTCCATGTTTTCTCTTAGACAGCAAAACACTTCATCGTGAGTGAAATACTCATAGGATAATTCTGATAGCACATATGGCAGCAGTACTCTATGATCTGAGTGGATTACTACCACACTACAGCTGAGGAATAGAGTCAAACTAATAGCTGCAGCATGTTCATCACTGTTAACAGACATAGGTTCTCTCTCTCTCTCTCTCTCTCTCTCTCTCTCTCTCTCTCTCTCTATCTCTCTTTCTCTCTCACACACACACACACACACACACACACACATCCTTGTTTCTCCAATAACTTGTTAGAAACAGCCCAAATTGTCCTTACTAAAAGTGAGGTTTTCCGATTAGTAACGGAGGCTTGGGTGCATCTTTTGAACTAGCAACAGCAGATCCTGTGGCGTTAAGAAAGCAGTGACGCACACAAGAGTGTTTTTTGGAAAAGACCATAGTTTTTTCCATACTTATTTATTTACTTGTTTGATTAAATGTTGTATAAAAGCAATATCACACTCATAACCGTGGTGTTTTGTCCATCTATTAGCACGGCTGTGATTACCAATGGCCGAATCACAGCTGTGCTGATAGCTGGACATACAGCACTCTTGCTCATGTGATAATGCATTATTAATAAAAATAAATCTTCTGCTCTAGCTACTTTTGGAACTTGGCAGTGCGATACTGCAGATATCGTTAACTTTTGCATGTTATGTTGCTCATTTGTAAGTCACTTTAGATAAAAGCGACTAAATGTAAATGTGAAATAAGTGCCAAGGGAGATGCTAAATTACAGTTTGTTTTAGATATGAGTCTATAAAGAAACAGTGATATACGAAAGCCACTGTCAGATCTGACTCGTGCAGTGTCAAGTACAAGGTTCAGGTTTTAAAGATTAAAAAAAGAGTCAGAGAAAATCTATCTTTTTACATTGAGAGTCTGCTAGGTATTCCTAAAACCATGACTACTGTACTTTTTACAGTTCTTTGTACACTTTAATCCAATGTTTTCAGATTACACAAAATTTGAGTGACAAATAGGCTTTCTGTGAATGCATTGTGTTTGTTTGGTGTTTTGTTTTTTGCCCTGAACACACCGATAAACCACAAATAGGCACCACACTCCTTGAATGACTCTGTCTTGCTAGTGTAATTAACTTACCACAGAGGAGGAGTAACACATGCGTCCCATCTGAAGAGGAATCTGCACAGGAGTTCAAAAGAACAGGACAATTATTGACTGTCCCCTCTGGCCAAATCATTTCATTTGAGAATATCACAATTAAACAGTCAATACTGATCCTCATGGAGTTGTGCACATATACACTTAAACTAAATAGTTATGATGATTGATCAATTTATCAGCACAGAAAGGAAATTGGTTATGGAGCATTTAAACAACGTGCATACTAAAATATGTACCATAAATGCATTTGAAAGAATTGCTTTTTTGATTGGGAATTTGACAGATCTAGAGTCAGTGGGTCAATAAGGTTCGCACTACTGTATAAAATGTATCCAAGGCTTTCTCTGACTTTGATAACTAACACAGCTCGTGCGTGAACTGGACAAAGTTACTTGTTAACCAATACTACTATAAAGAAAGGAGTCAAAAGGTCATGGCACTGTGGTAATTGAAAACTCCTATAAAAGATTTAACATTTGGTTTTAAAGAGCATTATATCTTAATGCTTTCATCGTGGCTAATGTGCAACAAAGCGTCTGATCGCGACGTTGATACTATATAACGTAAAAATATGTATCGCTGCAAAAAAAAAAAAAAATGCTTTTATGTAGCCTTACCCTCTTCTTTAAAACGGAACGAATTAGTGTCGCTGCCATGATGGAATTCGTAGATTAATGTGGTATATTTACTCCCAAGTCCCCTAATGTGCGTCCAACCCCCGCCAGAGGACGTGCACTGAGACCTGCACAACTGCAAAAGGACCTCTTTTCTTACTGTCTCTTTAAGAATGGTCGGGACTTGCTGTCTAACGAGCCAATCATAGGCTAAAAGCAAATACTCCCCCAAATAAATTCAATGTATTGGCTCTGCGTTGAGATGACGCGCCACTGTCAAAACACGCTCATAGGTGGAAGCTTTTTTCTGGGCTGTCAATCATTAATTGCGCAAAAGATATACAGTGTGGTATGTTTGTTCTAGGATGACATGACAATACGCGTGAAACGACAATATCCTTTGTTTATCAATTTTCTCGAACAGCGCGTGCTCAGTTTAAACTCAAGTATATAACTTTTGAGTTTTAATACTTTCTCATATCCTATCTTAATATGCAGAGACAGCTATACGCAAGCCATTCGTAGGTTTATGTTCTTGAACACTGTAAGCACTGTGTCTAACGCAATGAAAATTCCTCTGTTTGTTTTGGCATTGACTCGACCAATGTCGTGAGTTGGGGGCGGGACTACCTCTTCGTTTGACCAACGAAACGGCGGGAATACCTCTTTGTTTGGGCGTGTTCAGAAACCTTTTTTGAAAACAAAAGAACATTTTTTGCAATTCCGTTTTTTTGCGCTAGTGGCGCATAAATTACACATTTCAGCTTTTCCTATTTCCGTTATCAGAGGACAAAATCAAGTACATGCATTGTTTTGATCCAAACTGTTGTGCTGCATCGTCGATGAGTCCGAATCTTTTTAGCGAATCGGCTCGTTCGAATGGTTCGTTTGCTTAATAAATCTGTTCAAAAGAAATCGATTCACTTGAGTCGTCACTCAAAACTGCTCTCCACGTGGTATTTTACCGTTCATTTATGTTACAAATTATATCACTGAACATTATTAACACTATATATTGTGTCGCATGTTGTTTTGTTTATTGTTCCAAAACTTGTGCTAAAAAAACAAACATTATTTTAAACGAGTGACAAACGACTTGCGAATCAGTTTGACCGAGTCTTCAAAAGAACGATTCGTTAGTGATTCGGAACTTTCTACTGTTACTCATCTAATTTCTTATTGGGTACCCACAATCACAGATATGTGTGCTTCAGCTGCACGTTTTACCAAGGTAAATATATAAACCAGGTATAATGTTTGGGTTAAATAATGCAAACTGGAGTTGATTGACATTATGCACAAGTATCTTAAAAGTATCCGAAGTCCATCAAAGTTGCTTACTCACGAGAAACTGCTCAACCAGGAGGAGGATTTTTGAAGTGGCATCCTATTGGTTGCATGAGTAGTGGATTTTTTTCCCCTTCTTTTTCTTGACTAGTTTCAGTAGTTATCAGAACACAATGGCGAACCGAACGAAGGTTAAAACAACATATTTTTGCTTATCTTAAATTAAGCTATTGATTGCAAGTTATTTGACCGTTGTGTTTTTATATTCTAGCCTGTTCTGCATGGATATTTCAGAAGTTCTTGCTCTTGGAGAGTCAGGATAGGTGAGTTTCCAAGTGAACATATTCTATTCATATGCGTCATACAGTAGGTGTCTCAGCTTAACAGATGTAATAGTAACGTTTTTAAAATGTTTATTTTTTTAGCATTTGCATTGAAAGGGATCGAGTATGAGCAAGAACCAGTAAATCTAATCAAGGATGGTGGGCAACAGGTAGTATTGCAGAGGACTGTGCAGTGAATTGTATATCTCAAACCTAAATGAATATAGGAAATAATATGTAACTTGCTGGCACTGATTCAGGGAGTTCTCTTTTACTCATTAGCTCACAGATCAGTTTAAAGCATTAAATCCAATGCGGCAAGTACCTGCAGTCACCATAGATGGCATCACCTTGTCTCAGTCGGTAATGATATATGGATTGTCTTTCCTTTCAGCACACATCGATTACATTATTTAATGTAAAAGTGATAGTTCAACCACTTTTATGCCATCTCAGATGTGTATAACTTTCACATAAAGGCAGAATAAAAGTAATCCATACAACTACAGTGGTTAAATGTGTCTTCTGAAGCGATGCAATCACTTTAGGTGAGGAAAAATATCAATATTTCAATCCTTTTTTACTATAAAACTACACTTTCACTTTCAAAATGTTATAGTAAAAATAGGACTTAAATATTGATCTGTTTCTCAGCCACACCTATTATACCGCTTATGAAGAAATGTACTGAACCACTGGAGTCGTATGGATTACTTTTATGCTGCCTTTATACGCTTTTTGAGCTTCAAAGTTTTGGTCACCATTCACTTGCATTGTGTGGACAGAACTGAGATATTTTGGGATGGCATGAGGGTGAGTAAATGATGGTAGAATCTTAATTTCTGGGTGAACTTTCCCTTTAAGAGTATTTTCCCTTTGCATAGTTGGCCATCATTCAGTACGTTGAGGAAACTCGGCCAGGGACCCGCCTCCTGCCTGCAGACCCAAAGCACCGTGCTCAGGTCCGCATGATCTGTGACATAATTTCCTCTGGGATCCAGCCGCTTCAGGTGAGTAATTACTGACAGCATCACATACCAGCTATGTGTATGCTCATATGGAGTATGATCTTTTCAATACAAACAGGGAATATTAATTATATAACTCAGATAATTGTGTGTTTGTTCAAATGGGAACACTTCAAAGTGCCGTAAATATAAACTGGACACAACTTTGCTTACTTTCTTTGTCATGGAATAGATGTTGAATAATGTAAAATGATTTATGGAACAATAATTACAGGGCCAGTCATACAGGAGGTAATTCATTGTAAGAGCCTTTCTAGGCACAATGGTGGTAAAGCAAAATTGTGATCTCAGGCTATGTTTAGAATAGGGAACTACCAAACAACTTGTACTATGCTTTCTCGTGGAGAGAGCACTCGCGGCCAACGCTACAGAGGATGGTTCACTCTCCTTCTCTGTTGCGGATGTAACATCCGTAAAGCCACGGGTCCAGACGGCATTCCAGGCCACGTCATCAGAGCTTGCGCGAACCAATTGGCTGGTGTTTTTACGAACATTTTCAACCTGTCCCTCTCCTTGTCTGTAGTCCCCACATGCTTCAAAACATCAACCATTGTACCTGTACCAAAGCAATCAAAAATCACTTGTTTAATTGACTGGCGTCCTGTTGCTCTGACCCCCATCATCAGCAAATGCTTTGAGAGGTTGATCAGAGATCACATCTGCTCTGTTCTGCCCACCTTTTTGGACCCATTACAGTTTGCCTACCGCAACAACCGCTCCACTGATGATGCCATTGCATCTACAATACACACTGCTCTCTCCCATCTGGAAAAAAGGAACACATATGTGAGAATGCTGTTTGTAGACTACAGCTCAGCATTCAAGGTCATAGTGCCCTCCAAGCTTGATGTGAAACTCCGGGCTCTGGGCTTAAACAGCTCGCTGTGCAGCTGGATCCTGGACTTCCTGTCAGGCAGATGTCAGGTGGTTAGTATGGGCAGCAACATCTCCTCATCACTGACCCTCAACACTGGAGCCCCGCAGGGCTGTGTTCTCAGCCCACTCCTGTATTCCCTTTACACACATGACTGTGTGGCGACACATAGCTCCAATGCCATCATTAAGTTTGCTGACGATACGACGGTGGTAGGTCTGATCACTGACAATGATGAAACGGCCTACAGAGAGGAGGTGCACACTCTGACATGCTGGTGTCAGGAGCACAACTCTCCCTCAACGTCAGTAAAACCAAGGAGCTTGTGGTGGACTTCAGGATATAAGACAGAGAGCACAGCCCCATCACCATTAATGGAGCACCGGTGGAGAGAGTCAGCAGCTTCAAGTTCCTCGGTGTCCACATTACTGAGGATCTCACATGGTCCGTCCACACTGAGGCCGTTGTGAAGAAGGCTCACCAGCACCTCTTCTTCCTGAGATGGCTGAGGAAGTTTGGAATGAACCAGCACATCCTCACACGGTTCTACACCAGCACTGTAGAGAGCATCCAAAACTGGCTGCATCACCGCCTGGTACGGCAATAGCACCACCCACAACCGCAAAGAACTGCAAAGGGTGGTGCGAACGGCCAGAAACATCATCGGAGGTGAGCTTCCCTCCCTCTAGGACATATAACAGGCGGTGTGTGAAAAAAGCTCGGTGGATCATCAGAGACTCCAGCCACCCGAGTTATGGGCTGCTCTCACTGCTTCCATTAGGCAGACGGTATCGCAGCATCAGGACCCGCACCACCCGACTACATGACAGCTTCTTCCCACAAGCAATAAGACTTTTGAACATTTGATCCCTCACGATCAACAATCAGCACTGCACTTTATTAATCTATTATCTCACACTGGACTGTCATAATTATATTATCCACAACACAACTACTTTATATATATTATTTATATACTTTTTTTTTTTTATTGTATGTGCATTATATATTGTGTGTATTGTTTAATGTACATTGTATATCAGTAGTACTATGTTGTGTAATTGTGTATATTTGATATGTAAAGTGTGTTGTGTAAATATGTTGTTATTGTAAAGTGGTTTATGTCTCTTCACTGTCATGGCTGCAATGTTGCTCGGAACTGCACACAAGACTTTCACCTACTGTTGCACTTGTGTATATGGTCGTGTGACAATAAAGTGATTTGATTTGATTATGATATTTCTGCAGAACGTATGCTGTTCTGTATGCATGGATGAAATACTACATTTACCAAAATGTAAAGTATACAACAGGCCACTGTGAGGGAAAGACGTGTACATATATCCTGCTGTGTAACACACTTGATTTGAAATTTGTGAAATGTTTTTTGGGATTTTTTTGGAAATTAACAAATTGCCATTATTGGGGACCTGGGTAGCTCAGCAAGTAAAGATGCTGACTACCTCCCCTGGAGTCACAAATTTGAATCCAGGGCGTGCTGAGTGACTCCAGCCAGGTCTCCTAAGCAACCAAATTGGCCCGGTTGCTAGGGAGGGTAGAGTCACATGGGGTAACCTCCTTGTGGTCACTATAATGTGGTTCTTGCACTCGGTGGGGCATGTGGTGAGTTGTGCGTGGATGCCAAGGAGAATAGCATGAAGCCTCCGCACATGCTATTTCTCCACGTTAACACTCTCAACAAGCCACATGATAAGATGTGGGGGAGTTACTGTTACATGTTTACTAATATTTTTATCTTCTGATATTAACTTGTAATTGTTATATTGCATATAAGCATATTATTTTCATGTTTAATAAAGTATATTATATCCCCATCATTATTAAATCCTTTTTTATGTTTTTTTAGTTTACAGTGTTATTGTGTGCATTGCATAGATATACTATTGTAGTATTACGGTTCACTTGCATTATCAACTGAGTCTGTACAATATAAAAGAGTTAAATGTTCCACTCACATGTAAAGATAATCCATTTACCATGTTAATGACACAATAACACGGTAACCATGATCTCCTGAACATGGTCTAAAATTGTTGCGCTTACCTGCCAACAACTTCTTACTGCCTCTTCCTTTGTCCTCACCAATATAGCACCTGCTATGACCACAAGTGCCACCCAGTGTCCAAAAATGGAATTACAGAAGATTAAAAGTAAAATATAAAAATACAACATATAAAATACAAAACAAACAATAAAATGGTTCCTACTATGTAAATAGGAGTGTTTTTTATCAACATCAAATTTTTAATCGTATAACATAATATCAACATGAAAATAGCACGTTATGACTCCGGCTCCAGTCATGATCACATACACAGGCAATGTCCAGGTGAGCTCAAATCATGAGATTGATCCACCAGAAGAGCAGTGCCGAAACACGACTCACGTAAAGTGTTCTTTCACATATTGCTTGCAATGTTAAGTTTCAACCACAGATGTCGCTAGAGAGCACAATGTTACGTAATACAGCTTTAAAGAATATTATATTACATTACATGGAAGACTCTAATGATTAATCACTTTCAATTCTGTACTTCAGAACCTGTATGTGATTCAGAAAATTGGAGCAGAGAAGCTACAGTGGGCTCAACATTTCATCAACAGAGGATTTGAAGGTAAGTTTTTAACTTATGACACCTTTGGCCTTTTCAATGCAGTTACATTTGGCTTTTATCTTAGATCTGCCATAAGAAATGTTTCTATAATTTCTATACTATGCACATATTCTGGTTAAGCTATTCAGAAGATAACATTTACAGTACATGCGCCAAATCTTTTGGAATATTCTTGAATGTATGGTATAGGCATATCCTAAATAAACTAAGAAACTTTATTTTTCTCATCTCTTCTGTAAATGTTGGAGATGCTAGTTCTTCCCGTTTATTACGCTGTATTTATGAATAGTTTTCTAATATTGTCATTTTCGGATTAATAGAGGAATATTGATGTGCATTTAAACACAGTCATTTTAACATTAACTGTCTTCATCGAAGCTAATTGCTGTACAGTTTAATTTTATTGGGTCTGTGTGTGTTTTTGAAGCCCTAGAGCCGATCCTAAAACAGACGGCAGGGACGTACTGTGTAGGTGATGAGGTAATAAATGGAACACAATAGAGCCCTCCTTATCACAGTATATACTTTATGAAAACGTGACAACATTGCTACATTGTTTTCCCTATAGATATCCATGGCAGATATTTGTCTTGTGCCCCAAGTCTACAATGCTGAAAGGTAATACTCTTTTCTTTAAAGCTTTCTGCACTCGTTTTCAACATCACAGCATTTTGCAAAATGCACCTTAAAGGGGAAGCCCACCCAAATATGAAAACGGTCACCATTTACTTAACCTTTTGTCATTTCAAACCTGTGTAACTTTTTATTTCCATAGTACACATAAGCTGTAAATGAAATTTTCTCTCATCATTTACTCACCCTCATGCAATCCCAAATGTGCTTGACTTTCTTTCTTCTGCTGAACACAATTTTAGATTTTTATAGAATATTTCAGCTCTGTATGTCCATACAATGCAAGTGAATGGTGGCCAGAACTTTGAAGGTTTAAAGAGCTCATAAAGACAGCATAAAAGTAATCCTTAAGAAATACATATCTTCAGAAGCGACGTGATAGGTGTGGGTGAGAATCGGATCAATATTTAATTTTTTTTTTAACTTTAAATCTCTACTTTCACTTTCTTTTGTTTTTGGCGATTCGCATTCTTCGTGTATATCGCCACCAACAGGGCAGGAGGGAAAATTTATAGTAAAAAAAAGATCTGTTTCTCACCCACACCTATCATATCACTTCTGAAGATATGTATTTAACTACTGAAGTCCTATGAGTTACTTTTATGCTGCCTTTATGTGCATTTTGGACCTCATTAACTTGCATTGCCACCATTAACTTGCATTGTATGGACCTACAAAGCTGAGATATTCCTCTAAAAACCTTTGTTTGAGTTCTGCTGAAGAAAGAGAGTCATACACATCTGGGATGGCATGAGGGTGAGAAAATGATTAGAGAATGTTCATTTTTGGGTGAGCTACCCCTTTACAGTCAGTCATATGGGTTTGGAACAACATGAGAGTAATGTTGACAGAATTTTTATTTTTGGGTTAACTATTCCAATAAATATAAACCTATCTACTTTCCTTTTCCAAAGGTTCAAGGTGGATATGACCCATTTCCCTACTATTAAAAGGTTAAATCAGACCTTACTTGAGATTGAGGCCTTCAAAGTGAGTCATCCATCTTGTCAGCCTGATACACCAGATGACTTACGTGCATAATTTTGTAAAGATCCATACTGAAATTAATAAAACTTTTTGAAAACACTTGTACCAGACTGTTCATTAAAAAGTTAAGACCGTTCAGTTTCTGTTTTTGCAAACTGCTATTTATTGTGGTGGTGAAAATATTGTAATCACTTTTTGCAACTTTCAGAGATTTGTGAACATGCTATACATCTCAGTGACAAAGGAACATGTGTGAAGTGAAAACATACAAGTGGGACAAAAATACAAATATTTAAAATACATGCAAAATAAGGAGAAACATTTTTTTCCATCGTTTGCCATTGATCTCTGAATGTACTAAAAACAAACCTGAACTAAATGTAAATGAAGGCTTTGCTTGCTTTTAAGGTCATCAGTATAAAAACAGTAGCTGTAAGACAGCATTTCATGCTAAAACTGCAACAATGCAACTTTAAAAAATTAAAAAAGATAAGTGATTTTCACATTCCAATTCTTCCATTGAGAATTCCTTACAAGAATTCCATAACCTTTTTAGCTCTAAAAAAAAAAAGTCCTGTAGCTTGATCCTAAACAGGGAGTTCAGCATGCATTTGACAGTGTCATTGTAA
Source organism: Moxostoma hubbsi (assembly GCA_032164185.1). Lineage (NCBI taxonomy): Eukaryota > Metazoa > Chordata > Actinopteri > Cypriniformes > Catostomidae > Moxostoma > Moxostoma hubbsi. Next base: position 14,029,516 of record JAVLUX010000013.1, on the reverse strand, counting down.
AATGTTCCAACACAATCTTATCCTCCAAACATTAGAATGGTGCACTAGAAAGATGGGTTGGTGTGACTGTGGTCCCTTGCATCCCTAAGGTCTGAAGATAAAGTCTTTGTACAATCCAGGCTAATCAATCTATGGCCTCTAAGAGGCTTCGAGCAAAGCATTGGGGACACCGCTGATGTCTATGTGCTGGTATCTGCAAAACGCACCAGTGTTAGACTAAACCTTTCTGACTAATAACCCCTGACCCTCATAAAGACCCAATGAAATAAATGTAGGGGACATCAGGGAATATCTTTCTAAGGGATGTAAACTGGACAGATTTCGAACAATACAATGCTCTTTAGGATATACGGTGCATTCAGAAAGTTTTCAGACCTTTATTTTTTCACATCAATCTACACTTCATACCATAATGACAATACAAAAAAATGATTTTTGATATTTTCGCAGATATAAATAAAAAACTGAAATATCACTTTGACATAAGTATTCAGACCCTTTGCTATGACACTTGAAATTTAGCTCAGGTACATTCCATTTTTTCTGGATCATGTTTGAGAAGTTTCTACACTTTGATTGAAATCCACCTGTGGAAAATTAAATTGATTGGACATGATTTGTAAAGGCACACACCTGTCTAAATAAGGTCTCACAGCTGAAAATGCATTTCAGAGAGAAACCCAAGCCATGAGGTCAAAGGAACTGCCTGCAGAGCTCAGAGACAGGATTGTGTTGAGGCACAGATATGGTGAAGGCTACCAAAAAATGTTTTACTGCATTGCAGGTTCCTAAGAACACAGTGGCCTCCATAATTTTAAAAGGAAGAACTTTGGAACAACCAGGAATCCTAGACTTCCTAGAGCTGCAAACGGGGAGAAGGGCCTTGGTAAGAGAGGGGACCAAGAAGCTGATGGTCACTCTGGTTGAGCTCCAGAGATCATGTGTGGAGATGGGAGAAACTTGCAGAGGGACAACCATCACTGCAACACTCCACCAATCTTAGCTTTATGGCAGAGTGGCCAGATGGAAGCCTCTCCTCAGTGCTAGACACAAAGTACCAAATGGATTCACAGACTGTGAGAAACAAGATTCTCTGGTCTGATGAAAAGATTGAACTTTTGGCCTCAATCCAAGCATCATGTCTGGAGGTAACCGGCACTGCTCATCACCTGCTCAATCCCAACAGTGAAGCATGGTGGTGGTAGCATCATGCTGTGGGGGTGTTTTTCTGCGGCAGGGACTCTGGGACTGGTCAGGGTTGAAGGAAAGCTGGATGCAGCAAAATACAGAGATTTCCTTAATGAAAACCTTGTCTCAGACTGGGCCACAGGTTCAACTTCCAACAGGACAATGACCCTAAACACATAGCCAAGACAATGCAAGAGTGGTTTAGGGTGGCCCAGCCAGAGCCAGGACTTGAACCCAATCAAACATCTCTGGAGAGACCTGGAAATGCCACTGATGGTCCCCATCCAACCTGACAGAGTTTGAGAGGATCTGCAGAGAAGAATGGCAGAAAATCCAAAAATTCAGGTGTGCAAAGATTGTTGCATCATACCCAAAATTAATTGAGGCTGTAATCGCAGCCAAAGGTGCTTCAACTAATTACAGAGTTAAGGGTGTGAATGCTTATGTCAATGTGATACATTATGCACTGTGTCATTATGGGGTATGGAGTGCAGATTGATGTGAAAAAATAAATGCATAATTGAAAGCATTTTAGCATAAGGCTGCAACATGACAAAATGTGAGAAATGAAGGGGTCTAAATACTTTCTGAATGCACTCTAACATCTATTCCTATCTGCCACCAACAAGCAAAAGCAGGTTGCAAATAACCTGCAAGGTAACCTGTATTTGACAGTGAGATTAATAGTTTGGTCTGGGATGATATTTTGTCAACAGAAGATGTGGAACATGGTTGTGATTTATTTACAACAGAAATTGAATCTGTTAGAAAGAAGTTTATTGTTAAGGTCAAGAGAAAACTCAGAAAGAGAGTTAATCTACCTTGGTTTAGTGACAACTTGTGGCAATGATGAAGTGTAGAGACCTTTAAAGATAGCTATTAAGTCTAGAAGAGATACAGATATTTTGATTTATAAAGGTTTGAGGAATAAAGTGGTTAAGGAATTGAGATTAGCCAAATCATGTTTTTATCTTCAAGTAATAAATGAATGTAAAGGTAAAGAAATCTGGAAAAATATTCGTAACCTTATGGGGCGAGAACAACTTCACACAGGAGATATACATCTCAGATTTCAGGGTAAGAAAATTGAAGAAAATGTTGCAATTGCCTCTGTTTTTAATTCTTTTTTTATTGAGTCAGTCCATGAGTTAGGAAATCACTTAAAAAAAAGAGAACTTACTATACATACTAATAAAGGCCAGGGTTTCAATTTGGTGACAACTGACGAAGGACAAGTTAAAAAAATCTTCTGTTCTTTAAAAAATTCTAAAAGTAGAGATGCTTTTAACATGGATAGTACATTAGTTAAGAAACATTTAGAGACTTTAACTCCCCCAATCACACATTTAATTAATCTTTCAATTACACACAGCTGCTTTCCTGATAACTGGAAACATGCATCATCAAATCTGGAGACCGCCATGAAGCAAGTAATTATAGACCGATAAGTATATTACCTGTACTGTCAAAGGTTATGGAGAAATGTTTATAGAGCAGCTGACAACACATTTAAATAACTACAACCCTGCCTTAAATTACATGCAATTTGGCTTCAGGAAGAACTATTGCACAGAAACAGCCATTTTACACATTACAGAAAAAGTAAGAACACAACTTGATAAGGGAGGAGTTGTTGCCGCTGTACTCTTGTACTTGCGTAAAGCCTTTGATACAGTGAATCATGATATCCTTATTTCCAAGATTTCCAAATTAAATTTTTCAGCACAAACACTAGCATGGCTCTCATCTTACTTGTCAAATAGGATGCAGTGTGTTAGAATTAAAGATGCACGCTCCAGTTATATGAAAAACACAATGGGCGTACCTCAAGGATCTGTGTTAGGTCCTTTAATTTTTAGTCTTTATATTAATTATCTTCCACAACACTGTCACGGAGTTGATATACAACTATATGCCGATGAACACACATGCAAAAAACGCTCAGCTAGCAGCTGAGAAATTAACTCATGCCATGCAAGGTGTTGTTGAATGGCTTGAACAATCTTGTCTTACCTTGAATATTAGCAAGACAAAAGGTATGTTCTTTTGTAAAACCAAGGGGCAGATTCAAACTGCAGACATCTTTATTAAAAATGAATCAATTGATGTAGTTACTGAATTTGAATATCTTGGTATCATTTTAGATTCGAATCTTAACTTCAAGAAGCACATCAAGAAAATGACAAAATCTATCAAATATAACTTGGCAAACTTTAGACAGGTTAGATCGTCCCTCCCTATGGATGTAGCCAAAATATTTATGCATGCTTTAATTTTTTCACATATTTCATACTGCATTACCTGTTGGGTACAGGCCAGTGAATCTGCCATCAGACCTCATTATATAAGCAAGCTATAAAAATAATAATAAATTAGTCTGTGGCTAACTCTGGTACAATGCATCAAATTTTAATATTTATATTGGAAATTGTGCATGGTCCCTAATAAATAAAGAAAAGAAAAAAAATCAAGGTTTTGTTCCACCCCTAATTCCTGTTTCAATAGGCAATGCATCACCACAGGAAAGACAATTTTGTTAGTTAAACCATTTCATGGGGTCTTTAAGGTATTAAAATTTTAGAATTAGCTATATAAAATACATATGTAGAGATTTATGACACTGCGTTTTGTTATTTGGGAACAAAAGGACTGACTTATGTTAAAGAGATGAAGGTCCTGTAGGGCCCCTATGGCACTGCAGCCTCCGCTGATGAGCACCCTGTTGTCAGACAAGGGTGGAGCAGCATGAAACCTGCCAAACATAAGGTAAAAAACAAAAACTTAAAAAGTAAAAACAAGGCTGGCCAGGACCATCCAACTCGGCAATCGCGATTCCGTTCGGGCTCATGCAAGTTACTCATGCAAAAACACATTCTAACATGCATTCGGCTCATACTTTCACGTCTCAATTTTGCCCCGACACCAACACTTTCTATGGTTCGCGTTCAAGGGCAGGCATACCAGTACAAGTTCCTCCCCTTCAGCCTGTCCCTGTCCCCTCGCGTCTTCACGAAGGTCGCAGAGGCCACCCGTGCCCCGCTAAGGAAAGTGGGCATCCGCATACTCAACTACCTCGACAACTGGCTGATCTTAGCTCTATGCACTTAGCACTATGCGCTCACAGGGACCAGGTGCTCAGACACCTCAGCTGTCTAGGGCTTCAGGTCAACTGGGAAAAGAGCAAGCTCTCCCCAGTTCAGAGCATCTCTTTTCTCGGCATGCAGATCTCAATGATAGTGTGCCTCACAAACGAGCGCGCAGTCAGTGCTGAATTGCCTCTCGTCGTTCAAAATAGGCACTGCGGTCCCTCTAAAACAGTTCCAGAGGCTCCTGGGTCATATGACATCCTCAACCGTGGTCACGCCACTAGGGTTGATGTATATGAGACTGCTCCAGCACTGGCTTTAGACTTGAGTTGCGAGATGGGCATGGCGCCGTGCCACATATCTTGTGATCTTCACCCCCCTCTGCCATCAGTTATTCAACCCCTGGACAGACCTCTGTTTTCTTGAGTCCCCCTGCAGCAGGTGTCCAGACACATCGTGGTCAACACAGATGCCTCCAAACAGAGTTAGGGCACCATGTGCAATGGGCACGCAGCCGCCGGTTCCTGGTCGGGCGGATATGTTGGCACATTAAACTGCCTAGAGTTGCTGGCTGTATTTCTTGCCCTGCGGAGGTTTCTCCCACTGATCCGAGGCAACCATGTCTTGATCCGTTCAGACAGCACCACAACGGTAGCATACATAAATCGCCAAGGTGGCGTGCACTCTTGTCATATGTCACAACTCGCCCGCCATCTCCTCCTTTGGAGTCAGCACTGACTGAGGTCGCTGCACGTCACTCATATCCCGGGCAGCCTCAACACGACAGCGGATGCCCTTTTGCAATAGGCTCTGCTCAACGGAGAGTGGAGGCTCCACCCCCATGTGGTTCAGCTGTTCTGGGACTGTTATGTCAAAGCACAGGTAGATCTGTTCTCTTCCCAAGAGAACTCCCATTGCCCACTCTAGTACTCCCTCAGGACGGAGGCAAGTCCCCTCGGGAGTGACGCGTTGGCACACAGCGGGCCCCAGGGGCTGCACAAGTACACATTTCCCCCAGTAAGCCTACTTGCACAGGTGCTGTGCAAGGTCAGGGAGGATGAGGAACAAGTCACTCTAGTGGCCCCTTACTGTCCCCCTCCACCTTAAAGGTATATGTAGCCGCTATAGCAGCCCTAATAATTTAAGTCCCTAGGTAAGTCCCTAGGGAAGCACGACCTGATCCTCAGGTTTCTAAGAGGTGCCCGGAGGTCGAACCCTCCCAGGCCATGCCTGTTCCCCTCGTGGGATCTCTCCGTGGTCCTTACAGGCCTTCGGAGAACCACCTTCGAGCCGCTAGAATCAGTCGAGCTAAGTGCCCTCTCCCAGAAGACACCCCTCCTGATTACGCTTGCTTCCATCAAAAGGGTTGGAGACCTGCAAGCTTTCTCTGTCAGTGACACTTGCCTGGAGTTTGGTCTGGCAGATGCTCATGTCATCCTAAGACCTCGACCGGGCTATATGCTACGACCCCTTTTAGGGACCAGGTAGTGAACCTGCAAGCACTGCCCCAGGAGGAGGCAGACCCAGCCTTATCGTTGCTGTGTCCGGTACGTGCTTTGCTTACCTATTTGTACCCCACACAGAGCTTTGTTTGCTTTGGTGGACAGCGGAAAGGGAACGCTGTTTCCAAACACTGGTGTGCCCACTGGGTAGTCGACGCCATCGCATTGGCCTCAGCCCAGGGGCCCGGCCCCTTGCGGGTTTGAGCACACTCTATAAGAAGTGTGGCATCCTTGTGGGCACTGACCTATAGCACCTCTCTAGCAGACATCGGTAGAGCAGTGGGCTGCTCTACTCCCAATACATTTGCATGATTCTACAATCTCCAGTTGAGACGACTGACCGGGTATACTGCTTGCTCTAGCGCCTTTCCCCTCAAGGTGAACACGTGTGCTTTTACTCCCATGTGAGTCCTCAAACTCACGCTTCCTGGATGTTCTTCCTCCCCAGCCCTCTAGCTCGCGAATTCAGTGGAGGAATTCCCGACCAGACCCACTACGGGTACTAGTTACGCTGTACTGGAATAGGTGCTCCATAGGTGCCGGTTATCACGGTAACCTTCTGTGATATATTTTCTGTGGTACGGTCCCCCTGTCAGGCGGACCCACAACTCCCTTGGGCAGTCCCCTCTGCCCCGGTCGCCGCGTTTGTAGAGCTCCTCCCTCATTAGGCAGTACCTACCACTGCACCACTTCCATGTGTGGCATAACAGGCCCACGTGACGTATTTGCCGAATTTTCACCTCCCCAGCCTGGGTAAGATGTGGTCTCCGCGGGGTCTTTTCCCCCTGATAGAATAGGACTGGAAATAACAACTTCCCCGATGCGTGTTATAACTAGATGCCCCCAGCCACATCTAAAACTCTATGAGGAGACAGACAGAGAGAGAAAAGTGCCGCTGCTGGCATGGCTTGCTCCCATGCTTGTCACGTCTCTTGTTCCCACTCCTCAAGGAAATCCTTGGTTGGATGCCGGGAACCTAATAAAAATAATATGACGTCTTAGTGGGGCGTTGGGGAAGGTTACGTGCAGTCTGATTCCCATCAGACTGCACGTAATACAGCTTGCTGCTCCAGCATCAGCAAATCATGTAACACGGTTCAGTGTAGGTGGGGCTATTGAATGTGTAACCCCCGTTCCCTGATGGAGGGAATGAAACGTTGTGTCCCCCATGCCACAACACTGTACCAAGCTGCTGTAATGGCCGAACCTTATTCTCGGCTCCTCAGTGCAGAACCTGACTGAACAGATGCACGATCCCCTCCTTTTATAACAAATGTCTGGGGGTGGGACATGCAAATTCTGTTCGCCAATTTGGCATTGGCCTTTTTCATGTTCAGAGGTATCCGAGGCTCCCGAAAGAAGCCCCTTGTGTCACTACAATCGTCACAATGACTCATATCAGTGAACGGGGGTTACACTAGTAACCTAGACGTTTTGGATTTATGAGTAAAATAAGGTCTGTGGTGAACATTACTTGAAGATACTTGGACATTTTGTTCTACAACATACAACTGCAACAATTACATAGTCAAACTCCAAACATTAATTTTTAATCTGCCATGTTTCTTAAAAAAGTATGCTGCTATCAATTTGCTAGATAAGAACTACTACGGATTTCCGTTTCAGGCATGTTCATTTAAATCCTTGTGACAGATTAGACTTCTGTGTTCTTCTACAGATTGATGAAAGAAACTATTAATTAATTAATAAATTGGCTAATTAGGCATACATGTAATACAATATATTAAGGAATAAATACTGAAATTAAAATGTATGAATACATAAATGTTAGAACAAAAAAAATAATTAATTCAGCAATACATTTAAACACTCGTTCGGCATGAACAGCGGATTTGAATGTTAATTGATCGAACGTTCATTTCTATTGACAGGCAAATATCACTTATTTAAAAAAAGTCATGAAATTTCAATGCAGGTTTTAATGGAGCTTTCTTTTTTATTATTATTATTTTCAGTCTAAAAGAGCACTCTGTAAGAGATTCAGAGTCTGCTCCAGTCTTGCATTTTCACTTCTGCTATTAGTCAATAGCTTAAACTCTGGTTTGCATGTGGCCTTCCCTTTTTTGTTTTAATGCAGAGAAAGGCTTTTTCACAGCCACTCTTTTAAGCATAATATATTGCCTTAAAGGTGCACTCAGTATGCTCATTTTTACCTCATTTAAAAAGTTTTACTTTGTAATTTTGAAACACATTTATATAATGATAAGCCCTCACATGAGATGAAGACCCCAGTGATATCAGTAACCATATAAAAGCTATTTTATTCTACATGGAGAAGGTCCATTCATGGGGGCAGCCATTTTTAATCACATGACCAGACAAATACTACTTGCTTAAGTTCCAGTAACTGCCTTGTTATTGGACAATTTTACTCGAATTTTAAATGAATCCTGGAAGACTGTGAATTTCGAATTTCTACAATAATATTGATAACTGAAAACTATTGCGTTTAAATGATGCTGCTTCCACGCCACAAGGTGTCACTGTCTAGGTCTCAGATTACATATTCCAAAAATTACTGAATGCACCTTTTAAGGTCAATGTTTTTTTTAAAGGGAAAGAACATATTAAAATATGAATATTGATGGAACAGACCATAACTGCAAACTGGATTCATTAGCAACGTTTATTGTGAACAGCAAAAGAAAAACAATAAAAAGTTGACAAACAAACATCAAATTCATATCATACAAAAAAGATACATAGAAGGACAGGCAAAAAAGCACATTAGCAGTATATGACAGGGCGGAGGACAGGGCCCGGTCGTGATTATACACACCCGGTCCCTTATCAGGCTAATTAAGCCTCCTAGCTGGATAAAGGCCAACTGCGGATAGTGGTGCGACAGAGAGAGATCGTTTACGGTCAGCTGACCATCGTGTTTTTCATTAAACTATTATTTCTATTGTCAAGCCAGTTCTCGCCTCTTCCTTGCCCTTATATCCGTTTGCACAGTATCAAACATCCGAGCAGCGCAATACAACAGTCTCTGAAGACATACAAATAATTAAAGGTACAAAAATAATTCACTGGTAAAGGAGGCAAGTGTGCAGGTTGCATGTTTGCAGTGTGATTTGGTATTCTTAATACAATCAAGAACAGGGTATTGAAATGAAAGTAAACACTACAACCCTTGCAGTTAGCACTCAATGTGGCATTTTGCACAATATAAACTGAAACAATCGTGAAACTCTGCTATAGTTAGTCTTGTATTTCTCCAAACGACCCTTCAGAGCCTGGGACATGTAAATATTGAATCAGTTATGTAACAAATTAGCTGCCTTCTGTGGCAGGAAATGGTTTCCTTTTAAGTTATAAACAAGCAGTATGTGACCACTGCCATAAGTAGTATCCCTGGTGATTGATTTGATAGCCATCTTGCTACAGCTTCCAACTGCAATAAAAACATATGGAGGTGAATATGAGGTTTCTAATATATCTTAACAACAGTAGTTGTAGCTTCAAGTGTTTTTGTAGTTCAGCTGTGAATTTTGATAAGACAAAAATATACCTGACCTCAAAGGACAACTCAAGAAGACTACTGGCAACACACATCAATAATTCGCTCTCTCTCATTATATATATATATATATATGAAAATGAGAGATAGATAGAGATAGAGAGAGAGAGAGAGAGAGAGAGATAGAGATAGATAGATAGATAGATAGAATTTAAAATTACTCATTTCTCACACCCTGAATAAACTGTCTTCTTATTTGCATTTGATCTGTATGGAAATGTTTGAAAAGCATTTGACCAGGGCGAATACCCATAAACCTTCCCTGATTACTACTATAGTCCCTGATAACCGATGCCACAGTTGTGGTATCTGCAAATGCAAATATAAACCATATATGGACCCTTAAAATATTTAAACATAACATCGTATTTGCACATAGCATCTTAATTGCACGCAAAACACAAAACATAACACATATCATGAGCTTTGTGATCCCTACTTCTAAAAGCATTTTGTACATATAAGCAAACTTTTTGATCTATGATAGGGCTATAGATAAAATGATAGCACAAATCAACAATAGCGAGAATTATACTTAAACACTAATGTAATACACAAGTATCGCTAAAACCTTCATTTTAAATATGCACTTGATTGCTCAGGCACTGTAGTACACTCTGTAATACAGAGTCTTATTCCGCCAGAGCGAATAAGAGTTGTCAAACTTTATCAAGTATGTGCCGTCTCCTGGAAAATCATGGCTGCCACCCTGCACTGCCAGATGGCTATCCTGACGGTACACAGGAAGGATCTCTCCCAAGTTCGAGTTCGCTACTGATTTAGAGCCCTTCTCTACATCCCCAGGAACAACAGGTCCTGTTTGAGAAAAATAATTGACATTTCATTGAAAGCATTAGTTATATGAATCCATTTAGTGTAAGCGTTATATAGTCACAAAAAAATGTCAGGTCAAATATAACCCAAATATTGTCTCACGTAGCCAAAACTTTCACAGTGACAAAAGGTCTGAAGAACCACCCACTTAAGGGCCGTTCACACCAAATGCATAATTGTGTCCATCTGCTCTCCTAACTCCATTTTTTTTCTATGTAAAGATGTGCTAGATGGATGTCTGGGACTGTTGCTCGCACAGGAACACCGTGTAAGGTAAAATGTAACTTTTAAAAGTGGGTCTCGAGACACAAATATCAACACAAAATACTACTAGTGTGACTGAACAATAGCAGAAAACGGGACAGGAAATACCCCCTCACCTTCCAGCTCATCATCTTCATCCTCGTCATCACTGGATTCACTAATGTGGACAGTAATGTTTCTGCTGGTGACAGGTGACCAGTCGAAGTAGACCCCAAAACCAATGTCATAACCATCTGTAGCAAACTCCCAACACACACGCTTGGCCTCAGGAACAGTAGGCATGTGGACAGTCATTATATCTCCACGGTAGACAGTCACCACACTGTCCTTCTCTTGACGCATCTTAGCCTTTAGCTCTTTCAGGGCCATGGATGTCCAGGTAGATGCAGGTTTCAATGGCGGAAGAGCTGCAAAAAGATCCCTCAATTAATTATTTTTAATTTCACAAATGGATTGTCTACAAATATCAGGTTGAAGCATTGCATTCACACCACAGAGGTTATACTAAAAATGGCACTTTGGGACCCTTAAGCCCGTTTTGGAAATTTAATTCTATTTTTAAACATAAAGGTAGCAGAATAAGTGAGCCAAGATTCACTTAATTGTAGCGAAATGTAGCTGCATAATTTCACATTGACTCTAACATCCATGTTAAAATGTAATCACTGTAATGCACAGCCTTTTTGGGTCGCTTATCGCTTTTATAAAATGACAGCAACAGCAATATAATATATATATATATATATATTACACACACACAGGCCAAAAATTTGGAATAATGTTCAGATTTTGCTCTTATGGAAAGAAATTGGTTCTTTCATTCACCAAAGTAGTATTCAGCTGATCACAATGTATAGTCAGGACATTAATAACGTGAAAAATTACTATTACAATTTGAAAAAAATTCTCAGAACTTTTCAGAGAGTTCTCATCAAAAAATCCTCCATGTGCAGCAATGACAGCTTTGCAGATCTTGTTATTCTAGCTGTCAGTTTGTCCAGATACTCCACAGACATTTCACCCCACACTTCCTGTAGCACTTGCCATAGATGTGACTGTCTTGTCAGACACTTTACAGTCAAACTGATCCCACAAAAGCTCAATAGGGTTAAGATCCATAACACTCTTTTCCAATTATCTGTTGTCCAATGTCTGTGTTTCTTTGCCCACTGTAAGCTTTTCTTTATAAAAAAGTGTTCTTCCCATAAGTCCTGCATCCCTGAATCTTCTCTTTACTGTTGTACATGAAACTGGTGTTGAGCGGGTAGAATTCAATGAAGCTGTCAGCGGAGGACATGTGAGGTGTCTATTTCTCAAACTAGAGACTCTGATGTACATATCCTCTTGTTTAGTTGTACATCTGGTCTTCCACATCTCTTTCTATCCTTATTAGAGCCAGTTGTCCTTTACTTTGAAGACTGTAGTGTACACCTTTGTATGAAAAAGTGACATGATTCATGCATCATCTGCCTGATTCCAGCCTTGCTGAAGCACCCCCAATTCATTGCTGATCATCCACTTGGTTATCTAATGGTTAGATGGAGACCTGGAGAGGCCTACAAGCCACAATGTCTCGCACTCACTGTGAAATTTGGTGGAGGATCTGGGGGTGCTTCAGCAAGGCTGGAATCGGGCGTATTCATCTTTGTGAAGGACGCATCAATCAAACCACGTACAAGGTTATCCTGGAATAAAATGTGCTTCCTTCTGCTCTGACAATGTTCCCCAACTCTGAGGATTGTTTTTTCCAGCAGGATCAATCAAGATGTGGATGAAGGACCACCGGATCAAGACCCTGTCATGGCCAGCCCAATCGCTAGTCCTGAATCCCATTGAAAACATCTGGAATGTGATCAATAGTGTTGGGTTAGAGACCAGTCGAGTCTGAGTCAAGTCTATGTTTTTAAACAATCCTGAGTCCAAAAGCGGACGAGTCGGACTCAAGACCGAGTCAATAACAGGCTGAATCCGAGTCAAGCCTGAATTAATCTGTTCATGAATCTGAATAAAAATGTTTACCGTAAATTCAACATCAATATGTTAAGCTTATTTTAAACTTCACAACTAAGAAAAACACTTTGTCAATATAAATGTAACAAAAACCCCTCTGTTGTCTTTCATATGTACATTTTATGATTAGTACTCTGCTGAACAAACTTCAAAGTGGTTTCAGAATGAAAGCACATGCTTTAGGTGTATGAAGACAAAACTGTCCTTCAACACACTTCTTATTGCGTTCTGTGGACATTTCAATTATTTGTTGCTGTCTGCTTTAGCATTAATTCTTTTCCCCCGACTATTTAAAAAGTTACACCGTTAATTCATCATGTAATTATGGACCAGTTTGAGCTGACAACAATGCGTGGACCACAAGAGACTACAGAAGCCTACATGTGCAGATACATTACACCTAAAAAGACTTAATATCCAGTATTAATCCTATTTTTATTTCAATATGCTGTTTTAGTAAACTGTGAGAGACATGATGTAGGTGACTTGACTCAACGAAGTTCTTGATTTTAAGTTTTTAACCACGATGAAACCCCAATGCGAGCACCGTCTCGGCTGCACAAATGCTACACGCAATTTAAAATTAAAACTGGACTTGTGACTCAGACTCAAGTACCCCAACTCCAGTGATCAAGAGGAAGATGGATGGCCAAAAGCCATAAAACAAATCCGAGCTGCTTGAATTTTTGCGCCAGGAGTGGCATAAAGTCCCCCAACAGCAATGTGAAAGACTGGTAGAGAGCACATTAAGACGCATGAAAGCTGTGATCGAAAGTCAGGGTTATTCCCCCAAATATTGATTTCTGAACTCTTCTGAAGTTAAAACATTAGTATTGTGTTGTTTAAAAATGAATATGAACTTGTTTTCTTTGCATTATTTGAGGTCTGAAAACACTGCATCTTTTTTGTTATTTTGACCAGTTGTAATTTTCTGCAAATAAATGCTGTAAATGACAATATTTTTATTTACAATTTGGGAGAAATATTGTCTGTACTTTATAGAAAAATAATTAATAAAAAGTTCATTTTAATCAAACACATACCTATAAATAGTAAATCCAGAGAAACTGATAATTTCACAGTGATGTTTTAATTTGTTCCAGGGCTGTGTGTGTGTGTGTGTGTGTGTGTGTGTGTGTGTATTGTATATATTTTATTTATAATTATACATTATAAATATTATGATAAATATAAAGCTAAAACAAAATGAATGTATTATTTATATAATATTACTAATATAATATTATTATTAAAATAATTATCACAATAAACAATTATTTTACCAATTCATTTATATAGTTCATATATAGACACATTTGGTATATATTTATTATTCATCCATCTGATGTGTAGTGACATGTTGTATATATATCATTTGTATTGTACTGTATATCGTATCTTTTACAGCAGAGTTCAGAGTCTGAACTATCCAGTTATATAAAACAACTTTGGCACTGCATATTGCATGCTACAAAACTATGCCTATATAATGTACACTGCATGCTATTTTTGAGACAGCATACAACACAGCACAGTGAACAGTATCAAACGATTAAAAGTGCTGTATTCTCAATAAATGTCACATGATCACCAATCCTACAGTGACTTATAAGAATATACACCAACCCTATATACACGTGTTTTCTATGATTACTTTTAAGACATACAACAAATGTCCAATTTGATCATTTTATAGATCACCCACATTTAAAGGGATAATTCACCCAAAAAATTAAATTCTCTCATCATTTACTCGCCTTCATGCCATCCTAGATGTATTTGACTGTCTTTCTTCTGCTGAAATCAAATGAGGGTTTTTAGAAAGATATCTCAGCTCTGTAGGTACTTACAATGCAAATGAATGGTGATAAAAAAAATTACAATAAAGGCAGCTTAATCCATACGACTCCAGTGGTTAAATCCATATCTTAAAAAGGGATATGATAAATGTGGGTGAGGAACCGATCAATATGCAAGTCCTTTTTTTACTAATCTCCTCCCTGCCCAGGAGGTGGCGAAATGCACAAAGAATGTGAATCGCTAAAAAACAAAAGACGACGAATGTTGAAGAGAAAGTGAAGATTTATAGTAAAAAAAAAATAATAAATTTAAACATTTAAAAAAAAAACTATTTATCTGTTTCTCACTCACACCTAACATATCACTTCAGAAGACATGGAATAAATCACTGGACTCTTTATATGCTTTATGGACCTTAAAAGTTAAAAACTGCAGAGCTGAAATATTCTTCTGAAAATCTTCAATTGTGTTTTCTGAAGATCTAAAGTCATACACATCTGGGATGACATGAGGGTGAGTAAATGATGAGAGAATTTTAATTTTTGGGTGAACTATCCCTTTAAGGACCATTATTTAATCCAAACAGGTGTCTTTTAGGTTTTCACAAAGCACATTCTCTGGGGGCAATGATGAAAGATGGTTTCTTGAGCTTAGCTTCACTTCTCTAATAGGGGGTGTGCTAACCTTTTTTCTCCCCAGGAGGTGAGGTCCCCTCACTGGTAGTGCTCTCCTGCGAGTCAGCTGCCTCTGCCTTCCCAAGAGACACGCTAGGCTCCTATTGACAACACCACAACAATACATACAGTAGGGGCATAGCACATGGTACAGGATATATAAATATATCTGATGGGCTTAATTTCAAAACCTCTGTAGATTGTGGAAATTCTTTGGCATTGCTGATACCATCCATTTCAGTTTGGTTGTCTGGTTGCATCGCTGTCCGGGAAAGGTCTGTGCTTAGAAGTCTTCAAAATGAAAATAGTAAGGATGACTTTTAACCTTAAAATAACAATTTGTTGAGTTCCTTTCTGCAGAAAGGCTTGATGCATGTTACATCAAAGCATTCACAAGCCTGTTACCTGTTTAAAGGATTTGCTTCACAGTTTTTTGATGTTATACCAGGGAAAGAAGAAACGGACAGGGATGACAGTCTAGACTGGAGCACTGATGTCTCTAGTTTCTCCATCTCTAGAGCACCAAGCACATTTAATATATCCATCATCATATATACATCACAATATTCATGTAATCAAAGTGAAGGAAAACGCTTACCTGACTCACAGGTGCCCGTCAGATAACCTTATTAATGATACAAAATAAAACAAAAATAAAAAATACTATTATTGCAATTATTCTCATATATATATATATAAAATTTATTTATTTTATTTTTTTAACAAGGTTGTTACAATAGGTTTCGTGCGCAATCAAAATGACTAAACGCATCTGACAAGCACACACAGGATGAATCGCAGCAACAGTTTTGGCACGTCGATGAACTGCGGTGAAATCACATACCAAATCATCAATCTCAGCAGAAAGAATAATATCAAGAATAAGCCGCATTTATCGTCCATGCCAAACCCACCATACCATACATAAGTATGTGTTAAACTTACACGTCCAGTATTGTTGTGTAATATAATGTACACTGACGTACCTCCAGCGAGAGTGTGATGCTGTTACATGAAACGGTGTTGCTTGACAGATAACACTTGATGCCCAGGAAGTCCGATAATTTGTAAATACGTACTGTGAAGGCAGTGACAACAGAGCTCTTCTTTTAATTTAGCCTACAAGGTTTTCTACACTATGAGCTGTACACTTGGCGAGGAGACAAGAGGCCGTTCTTTTTTAATGGATGTCTATGGAGGAGATGCTTCAGTGTGCTGAATAAACTGCTTTTGTAAGGAAACAGTTTGTCACTTAGTGAATTGAACGTCTGTTCGCTAATTTTTAACATGTTTTACATCAATTATTTTGGAGTGAACTACGTGTGGGATTTTTTTTTTTGCGACAGGATTGCTGTTTTATAGGAGAATTGTCGCTCAATTTTGCGACTGGTAGGTGTCAGTTTATGGCTCTCGTCATTCATTTGTATGGTATCCGCAAACGGTGACTTACTGCCGTAACACGCTAGTTTACCGTTACGCTCTGTCATATGGAGTTTTAAGTAAGTTTAAAATATCTCTGGTTTCATAATAAAGGTTCCCAAATAAGAGGGCTTTTAAAAAAGTTAAAGAGGAATAAAATGCTGTTCTATGTTTAGCTATTTCTATAGTAAAATAATTTCGTTTTAAAATATGTATTAATTTTAAAGTCATTTATACATAATCTTAACAGGAGCACTGAAATATTAATGAAACTGTTACCCAGCAGCACAGAACGTTCGATTTGGTTCTCTAGGTATTGGGCAATACCTAAAGAATTTTCTCTTAGCTTGTATTTTTTGGAACCATAAATTAACGTTACCAACAATTATTAACTGGGTACTGTATTTTTATTAGAAATTTTGTCTTTTGCTTCAACATTAAAAATATTTGTAAAATAAATATAATACATTTAATTTAAACGTGTATTTAATCAAATAAAAATAAATAAATATATAAAACAGTGGCATTTTATTTAGCATTAATTTTACATTGGCTGTTTGCCTCACACACACACACACACACATCTTTATTATAATTTAAAAAAAAACTTTTCTCTTGTAAGAAAGAACATAACAAAATTGGCATCATGTTTAAATCAACGTGGTAGGGATTATACACTTTTAATTTTAATAAATGCTGTAAATATACATTGTTCATTGTTAGTTCATGATACCGAATGCATTAACTAATGTTAAAATATTGAAGATAATTGTTAAGCGTTACCATCTTGCTTTTCCTTGATTCAGCATTTTCTATTTATCTCAGCTTCTTCAAATGTACTCGAGAACATTTAAAAATCATAAGTAGCAAATATCTACAGAGAATAACACACAAAATTTAGCACTGCAGCTTCTCAAAGGAGTTGATACAGCTGACATACCCACTTCCCCCTGAGTTTAATTATCACTTATTTTACACTGCACATTACAAACACCAGCACATAACAGATGGTTAACAATAAACAGATTGAAAATTACTTCAGATTTGAAAATACACTGTTACATGATTGAAATGCATCCTTGCAAACCTTTATTTCTGGATACCAAATCAGAATGCATCAACCAAAGTGATCAAGGGAAAAGGGCTGCAAAAACAGTCAAACTTCAGGCATCAGGTAAAGATTTTCCTAATCCTGATTTATCAAACAGAAACTATGCATTTGCATGAGAAATGTTTGAGACTCACTATGGCAGACATGCCTCACGTTCATCGAAAGATTTTAATTCAACATAAAACACTGAACAGGAACATTACAAAAGTGCACACACAAAACACTGATCTCTCTCTCTCTCTCTCTCTCTCTCTCTCTCTCTCTCTCTCTCTCTCTCTCTCGACAGTTTACTCATAGCACCATACAAGAATATTCACTTCACATGAGGTAGATACAGAGATATTTTGAGGCAAATTAAAAAATATTTTTCACATACCACTCACTGAAAGACGAAATGAGTTTTGGGGGTTATCATTATGGTACTTGAGCTTAAGATGTTGCACATGATATCGATTGCTTGCTTCGATGAGCAATTGCTCTGCTAATCATAGCATATGTACTAAAATACACTCTGTATTGCTTCCAACCAGCATGTATTTAGCATGCTAACATTCATTTTCACTGAGAAATAAACACAGAAATAAAAGAGATATATTTGAGTAAAACTGACACGTCTAATTTTTGCTATGTTTACCCAATTCAAGGTTCTTTCTAAACAACAGGTTTGTTTTGAGATTACATAGTAATTTAAAGGTGCACTCAGTATCTTTTGTCTTTGTATCATCTTGGACTTACACTGACACCTAGCGACTTGGATGCAGCATCATTTATCGTTTTTGTTTTCATTTATCGTTTTAAGTTTCAGATGCCATTGTAGATTTTGCATTCACAGTAAATGTGTCAGATAACAGGACGGTTACTGAGATTAAGTGAGTAGTATTCGGCATGTGATTCTAACATGGCAGCCCCCATGTGCGGACCCTCTCCATGTAGATTAACAGCTTTTATAAGGATGACTGGAGTCTTTATTTTAATGCGAGTGTTCATGTCCGACATGCAGTATATTGCAAAATTACAATTCATGTCTTTAGGAGTTAAACTTTTGTAATGAGGAAAATATTACTGAGTGCACCTTTAAGAAAACTCATTTCAAACGCATGGAGCCACTGTCCACAATTTATTTGTATTGTTTTTAAAGTGTTGTCTTGTTAAATGGCACTGCTGAGGTGAAACTGTATTATGAGGAGGTGTGAAGGCATTTGGAAGCAAAAGATTGCACAGACTAGATGAGCAGGCAACACACAGAGAAAGAACACATCTGCCCATTAAGCCAGTCTAATGTTGTCAAAATAACACCCATCTTTGAAATGTCACCTAGAACATCAATGAAAAAGAGATTACCCTAAACAGACCGACAGGTCTTCCAGTGAGAGGTTTGAAATCAATAAAACTGATTCACAGTGTAAAAGTGTTGTTTTTGATCAATGTCTGACACCAGCCTCAGGTGAGGGTTTTAATGGACAGACGCCAGTCAGGTGCACCTTTGCATGTGTCCTTGCTAGTGTTTGTACGCATGATGCTGAGTTAATGTGACTCGAAGAATATACAGTATTACTGTTATACATAAGAATATACAACCTCACACTCGAAACGAGACCAGAACAAATTTCAGTTTAAATTGTTCATAAATGCAATCTGACATAAATAACATACTTTCAAACATTTGTTTAGGAAACCAAACAATATATGGGCAAGATGCAACAACGTGTGTTAAAGGAATATTCTAGGTTATATACATATTAAGCTCAATCGAAAGCATTTGTGACATAATGTTGAATGAGGGACAATTTTTTTACATTAAAATACTCACTTTTTCAAAAGTATAACCACACGACATAAAGGATGTGTGTAAATTGATTTTAGTGTGATAAAATCACTTAAAAACCTTTTCTGTGTAAAGTTAAAGCCAATTTTACAACTTTGTTGCCACGACGATTTAATGTCAACAAACCCTAAAACGACTATAAAAACGACAATTTAAACAACCTTAAAGCTAAAAAAAAAAAATACACAAATTGTAACAAAATTATTCATGTAAGTGCTTTAATAAACTCATAAGCTTCACATTTCTGACTTTAAACTCCAAAAATTGTCCAAATTGTTGTGGTTATCAACATTATGCCACAAATACTGTAAACTGCGCTTAACTTGTATTGAACCCCGAATATTATTTAAAGGTGCAGTAAGCGATTTTATTATGGAACGTATTGTAGAAAAAGTTCCTTCTCCCTTGAAAGATATTAATGAAATAAGTCTCCTGAGATATCTCACTGATCTCTGTGACAGCATTAGACTCTGTAAACAACAAAAAACCGCACAGACACATTCTTAGATCGCCAATCAGAAGATTTTTATGTGTTTTTTGCCTGTCAATCATTTTGCGCTTTGTCATAGTGTTGATGTGGTTCATTCTGTCATATTCAAATTTATAACATTTGTCAGCTGAAGATTTTTTCTCTCTCTCTCTCTCTCTCTCTATATATATTAATTATTTTATACATGTTATTCTTTGCCATTAAAAAAAAAAAAAAAAACATATTTACCAACCTAAAGTCTCAGGTCTTTTGGTCGAGATGTTGATGTTAGATGGCATGAAGCTGGACACTTGCAGTAAAACCATAGCCAGCTGTTTGACCATCTGTCCTCTACCCAGTATGCCAACAGACAGATGTGTTTTAGAAGATGAGGAGCCATTCAAAGCTACAAGTTTCCTTCTGTATGAAAATGCACGTGGCACCAAAAAACAAACATGATGGGGGCCTGGGTAGTTCAGTACTGAGGCTGACTACCATCCCTGGAGTCACGAGTTTGAATCCAGGGTGTGCTGAGTGACTCATAAGCAACCAAATTAGCCCGGTTGCTAGGGAAGGTAGAGTCACATCATGATTAGTGGTTCTCGCTCTGAATGGGGCACGTGGTAAGCTGAGTGTAGATTGTGGAGTGTATAGGATTGGGAATCGTAAGAAATTTTCCGGTTCCGGTTCTGCCTAACGATTCCGGTTCCGGTTCCATTAAAATTGTTTAACAATTAATAAATAAATAGTGGTAAGGAAAAATGGCCAATACTCAACTCAAACAATACTTTTTGTGTTTATTACTTACTGTCAAATGAATTTACAGGTTGGCAATGTCAAAAAAAAAAAAACATATTACTGTATTTAGCCATTTTTTGCTACAAAAAAAATTAACAATTTTTCTGAAGGAAAAGGAAATTAAATATTAAAATTAAATATTATGTTCAAATGAACACCTCTGAAACTGTATTATACATTTTCTTTCTCTGTCTCTGCATAAAACCTAGTTATAAATTATATTTATGAGTATTTATAGTATATTAATTTACAAGTTATAAATAGTAATTCAGTTAACTTTATAATAAATGGTAGCTCATCTGCATGCATGTGGCTAAACACTTACCTAAACCATGGGGACTCAACGGTGGAAAAAGGATGTAAACCTTTCACTATGAACCTTGTAACAGCCCTGTGGCACTCATTTATTCTCTCTGTCGTCATTTTCCCTTTACTTGCTAAAGTAAACGGAGTTACCGACATTCCATGAGAGGGTGTGGGTGTGGCACATTGCGTGGTATCCGCGCTTGGCGCGCTACGTATATCTATGGGCGCGCTATGTGTAACATCTGGAAAAAAAACGTAAATAATATTGATATAGTATAGTTTATTACTACTGAAATAATACATTTACCCATGTATGAATTCCTACCTGGCGATGGGGACATGCAAGGTGCAGTTGTCTTCCTTAAACAGTCGAAAACATTGCATGTTTTGAGGTTGATTCCGTGGCGCTGTAGCAAATGTTTAGTCATATTGCTAGTACAGCCTCCTTTGCATGTTATTAGCTTGTCACATGTGTTACATTTAGCTTCATCATCATTTAACCTTTCGAAATGAATCCACACTTTTGACTTTCTCTTCACCATGCTGGTTAACAAGAAAATATCTCACGCAAGGCGTAAATGAGTAGGGTTGAGTGTGAGTGAGTTCACATACACATCGCACAAGAACCGTTTTTGGAACCGAAACGTAGGAATTTCGCACGGTTCCGGTATTTTTCAAAAAAAAGAATCGGTTCTGCATAAGAACCGGTTTTCGGTTCCCAACCCTAGGAGTGTAGCATGAGCCTCCACACGCTGAGAGTCTCCGTGGTGTCATGCACATCGAGCCGGGGGCGCGACAAGATGGCGGAGAGAGTAGACGCACTGTGAATAGCTCAGAGTAGGAAACCCTTACAAATCAACAGAATAGACTTTTAATTCAACAAAACCCTGATTTATAATCTGTCATCCTGTAGGGTATTTATCAAAAACATCAGAAACGTGTAAATAACCCTGTGCACCTCCTGGAGAACGATAGATCACAACATGGCTAGTACAAAAGCTAGTGCTAAATTGAAGGCTCTCCAAGCACACGACTACTGTGGTCCAGAAAGTATGGAAACTAATACTAGAGGAACCAAAAATGCTTTAATGTCTCCTTCCAAACCACCAGCAACACAGAAAAAGCCAAGATCAGACGACATCGTGGCTGCTGCAGCCCATGCTGAAGACACTTCTAACGCAGCGATCCTGGCTGCTATTGGCACTCTTCAAAACATGATGCAGGACTTCAAAACGGAGCTAAAGCAGAACACGGTGACTATAGCCAACATTGCGAAAGCAGTAGAATTTAACTCTGCCGAAATCAAAGAGTGTAAAGAACAGTACCAAAAACTGCATGTCGAGGTCAAACAACTCACAGAGAAGAACACAGAGCTAAGTAAAAGAGTTGCAGAGTTGGAGCGTTATAAAAGAAGATGGAACTTACGACTAAATGGCTTACAGGAGGGAAAAGATGAAAATACACGACAAATAATTTCTGATATCATCCTTAAGATTGTGCCACACTGGAGGGAGAAGTTGGATTTCATCCTAGATTCGGTGCACCGATTGGGGCCGAGTAACACCAACCGCCCTCGTCAGATCACTCTCTCTCGTTTGGCACTCAGTGAAGGCGGTCGCATTTTCTCTCCCTCTCCCTCCCCTGACCTCCCTGCTTTGCTCTCTCGTCACGTCTAGTCAACTGTCTTGTACTTTTGAGAGACTCTCACAGCACTGCTCTCCAAACTAAGAAATTATTATGGATTTGATCAACTGGTCTCTCAACGCAATTGACACCATCTTCTCGAAGAGAAGCTTGGGTTCGGGGGAACCTAACTGTCCTGACGGAACGTTTGCAGCTGGCTAACGATGGACGCGTGGGAGAGGTGGCGGGTCGTGTGTCTGGCGGTTCTTTCCGTGGAGGACGTTGAAGATATCTACCTATTCGGAACCATGATAACAGGTCTTCTGCTGATTGGATTAGGCATTGCCCTGGGTTATCGAAGAATTAAGAAGACGGAGACAGCTGTCCAAAGCCTCACAAGGCTGCCCGTCATGATTGAGGCGGTGGGCAGAGTTGTCAGCACTTAGACTCTCAATATGGATAACATCATGAAGGAGCTTACAGCTTTGCAAAGGCAAATGGATCGTTTAAGAGACCAAAATGGACATGAAGAATAGCCTGAGAAATTGCAGCTATTCGCCCCAAGACAAAACATCTCAATCTTATCTGTTTCGGCACCCAGCAACCAGCACTGGCCTTGGCCAAGGCCGCTGACGGATCAACAACTCCCCTGGTTAGAGCACTGCAATGAGCCGCTCTCGCATTCCCTCCCCCCTCCCAAAACACCCTGGGATTGTGACCTTCTGGCGAATCTCTGGGCTCACACACACACAAGACTTTACACAAATACAGATATGCATCCGACCCCACACCCCATCCCACGCCTTCGCCGCTTCGTACCCCCCAGTCTGACAGGCGGGTCTGTGACCAGCGCCGAGAATGGCTGCAGGACCAGATGGCTGTCTGTCAGTGCTGGGCTACCTCCATCCCCCACTCCCCTACCCTGTTGCAAGTTTTTGTTATGTTGTAGATGTACTGATTATGTGCTAAGTGTTGCTGAGATGTTTTTTCCTGTTCCCATACTGTAATCCTAACAGGAGCATAGTCTGGGGGTTGCTTTTTTTATCTCACCTTTCCCCATGTAATGCTGTATATCTTCTCAATTCCCTGTCTTCCTGCCCTGTCTACCCGTTGTCATATTGTATGTTTGTATGGGCAGGATGATGGCCAATTTCACTGGTTACTTTTACTTGTGACTATGTGACAATAAAGGGTTACTACTAGATCATTATGCAATTCACAGGACGCCATTTCAGGGACGAACTCTGGCGGATCACCAAACTTCACCCCGTCTGCAAGGATCTCAACATCCGCTTCGCGGAAGACCTTACCAAAGAAGACAGAGAGGCACGGAGGGCTGTGTGGCCGAAAGTTGAACAAGCAAGGAAGGCAGGGCTGAAAGCAGTATTTCGGGGCCCCCATGCTTTCATTAATGGACAAAGAGTCTCACCATAGTCTCAAATATCCAGGGTTTTTGTATACCGAAAACAAGTGAGTTTGAATCCAAAAGTATTCTCAGGGTTTTGCTACTATTATAGATTCCTAATAGAAAACTTTTATTGCTGTATTAAGTTCAGCAATCCATTGTTGTTGTTTTTTTTTTTATTACTTGCTTTTACTCTATGTTCAGTTTAAAGAGTAACGTTTCTCTAATTTCTGTTAATGTAAGGGGCTTAAGAGACATGATTAAAAGAAAAAGTATTTTCTTATTTTGTAAAGGGAAGAAGTCAAATTTAATTTTTTTGCAGGAAACACATTCTAAGGTTGATGATGTTAGTTTTTGGTCTAAACAATGGGGAGATGATGCTTACTTTAGCCATGGCACTTCAAGGTCAGCTGGAGTCGCCATCCTCCTAAATAACTTCAAAGGTCATATTGTGTCCCATATGGCAGATGAGTTTGGTCACTGGCTGATTCTTATCATAAACATTGATGGTCTGAAATTCATCTTGATCAACATTTATGGCTATAACATAAGCAGAGAAAACCGAAACCTACTTGAACAAATTGGCTTACACTTAGACAATCTCAAATTAACACACTCAACTGATAACATAATAATTGGAGGTGATCTAAACCTAGTACATGATGATTTTTTTGATAAATATCCTTGCAGATACTCTGCAAGCCATCCAGATACCATATTCACAAACTTTTGCGAAAAACATAATTTAACTGATACTTGGAGACACTTAAATCCAGGTGTATCTAAATACACCTGGTTTAGCTCAAACCATAATTTTAAATCCAGAATTGATCACTGGTTAATTGCAAATCATTTATTACTTTATAATATTAATTCTGATATTTCTGCTGCACCACTAACAGATCATAGTGTTATTTTATTACAGATCAAACCCAATGACAACAATATCAATTCACACAAATATTGGAAGTTCAATTCCAGTTTGCTCAAAAATAATGACTATTGCCAAAAAATCAAATTATTAGTTGAAGAAATTGCCAAATCTGAGGAGCTAACAACTGCTACCAAAAAGTGGGAATTCTTAAAATATAAAATACGCCAATTTACCATCTCATTCAGTAAAATAGTTAAAAAAGATAATGAAAAACAAGAAGTAAACATTATTAATCAGTTAAATATGTACTGCAATAAACCAAACCCAACTGATGACGATAGACAGAAGATATTAAACCTCCAACCTAAACTAGATGAAATTTACAGTCGTAAAGCCCAAGGGGCCTTCATTAGATCCAGAGCTAAATGGATAGAGGAGGGGGAAAAAAATTCATTATATTTTTGTGGTCTTGAAAAAAGAAGACAGGAAAAAAATAGCATCAGGTCCTTGATGGTTAATAATAATGAAGTCACAGATGATAAATTAATTTCTTCAGAATTCTTGAAATTCTATAGCCAGCTCTATAGATCTAAATTTTCTTACGTGGACTGTCAAAACTTTTTTCAGGATATAGCTAACCATATTCCCAAAGTAGAGGATGGCCTCAAACAAACATGTGATAGTCAAATAACAATTACAGAACTTGATGCAGTAATTGGTCGCCTCTCTCTTAACAAAGCCCCCGGATCCGATGGTCTCACAGGAGACTTTTACAGACATTTTTGGGTAGATTTAAGAGACCTGCTGCTGCAAGTTGTTACTGAAATATTTGAAACGTGTGCTTCCACCAACAATGAGACATGGTGTTATCGTCTCAATTCCAAAACCTGGAAAAGATCCCAGAATTATAGATAATAGAAGACCCATTACACTCAGAAATTCAGACTACAAACTCCTGACTTACATCTTCACTTCTCGTCTTAAAACAGGGATTTCGGATCTTATTGCAGATACACAATCAGGTTTCTTGAAAGGAAGATCAATCCATAATAATATAAGATTGGTAATGGACATAATTGAATATAGAAGCCAAATAGAGGATGATGGTTTCCTTCTCTTTTTAGACTTTTACAAAGCATTCGACTCTGTGGAGCATCCATTTATTCTTTCAACGCTCGAACACTTTGGATTTGGAGTCAAGTTTAGAGAATTGGTTGGCGGATTATATCGTGATATTAGCAGTTGTGTCCTATTACCTAGTGGTACCACCCCATGTTTCAAGATTAATGTGGGTATTCCTCAAGGTTGCCCCATCTCACCATACCTGTTCATCTTAGCTACAGAAATGCTAGCAATCTATATTAAAAACTGTAATGATATTAAAAAACTCAATGTACTTGGCACAGATATAATCATCAGCCAACTAGCAGATGACACAACAGTATTCTTAAAAGATAGACACCAAATTTCAACAACCATTGCCAAAATTGAAAAATTCTCCAAAGCCTCAGGCCTTACATTAAACTTAAAAAAGTGTGAATTGATGGCTGTGCACGACACTTCACTGAAAGACATCTGTAATATCCCTATTAAATCAGAAATTAAATACCTGGGGATTTACCTTTCCAAGGACAAAAAACAAAGCCAAGTTCTGAATGTAGAGAATAAAATTAAAGAATGCAAATCAAGACTAAATATATGGCTACAGAGGGACCTATCAATACTAGGTCGAATTTACCTAACTAAGATGGAATGTTTATCAAGATGTATTTACCCGGCCTATTCCAATGCCATTCCAAACAAACTGATTAAATCTATCAACCAAATCAACCTAAATTTCATTTGGAGAAACAGACCACATTATATGAAGAAAAGCAGTATGGTTAAAGACACAAAGGATGGAGGACTAAAAGTTATTGATTTTGATTGCCTCAATGGAACCTTAAAAATAAATTGGTTAAAGTCTTGGATCAAACACAGCAACTCCTTTTGGTATTGCATCCCAAAGACCTTATTCAAAAAAGTTGGAGGTTTAGAATTTCTCCTTAGAGCGGACTTTAATGTTTACAAACTACCTATATCATTGTCAGAGTTTCACAGACAAATACTCTTGTATTGGAAAATGTTATATGTACATAACTTCTCACCCCACACATCTGTACTCTGGAATAACAGATATATTTTGCATCGCAACAGATCTCTGTTTTTTGAAGATTGGTTTGGGAGAAATATATGGTCCATAGCCGACTTAATGGATACTAACGGGCATTTTTTGAGTTATGAACAGTTTAGCATCAAATTTAATTTCAAACCCTTACAATCAGACTTTACTAAATTACATAGAGCACTACCCCAAGAATTAGTTTTTTTAACAAGAAATATTTTGGCATATCATCCAATACAACCACAATTGGCCCCACTATCAATTCAAGGGATCCTTGTTCTGGATAGGAAATGCACCAATCACTTTATTAGATATTGTTTTACTGAATACCTTTACCCTGAAAGGCAAACTAAAAATAACATCTTACAAAAATTTGATAAAGATTCAATTACTAAACTAAGAACAATATATTTAACACTTCCTATACCCCCAAAAGTGAAAGAAACACACTTCAAAGTTATGAACAACATTTACCCCTCTAAAGAATTACTTAGACTTCGCTTTGGTATAGATGATAATAATTGTACATTTTGTGAAGCTGATGTTGAAACTACGGACCATGTATTTTTCTCATGTAATGTGATACAGACATTTTGGTGTGATTTACATGGATGGGTAAAGCAACAGATGTCATCACTTCCATCTTCTATCTCCAGAGACGATATAACATTTGGTTTATTATTGCAAAGCAAGGGTGAGGAGCTCTGTATTAATACAATTGTTTGTCTAGCTAAATTTTTCATTCATAAATGTAGAATTTTGAAATCATCTCCCAAATTTATTGTTTTTTTAAATGATTTTAAATTGTATGTAAAAACCTTAAAAACTCTGAAAGGCCCTAAAGAACAAAAAATATATGATACCCTAAAACTCTTCCCAACTGATGTAAATTGTTGAACAAATACTGACTTCTCTCCTTATCCTTATGTTATAATTTTCTACTGTTTATTTTATTTGAATTTATTTAATTGAATGTCTCTCTTGGTAAAATTATTTTTATTAATTTTTTTAATTTTTATTATTTTTTTTTTATTATTATTTTTTTTAATTAATTTATTTATTTATTTATTTTTTTTATTTAATTACTAAGAATATATATTTAATTTATATGCCTGTATTAAGAGCTGCTCACTCTGGCTATATTTTCCTATATTTCATTGTAAGAAGCGAATGTTATGTAGCCATGTTTGTTTGTAAATGCTGTTATTTTCAATAAAGAAAGAAAAAAAAAAAGAAAAAAAAAAAAAAAAAGTATCCTTCGTGGGCACTTGAACCCACAATAAAAAAAAAAAAAAAAAAGTCATGCACATCGAGCCACATGATAAAATGCACGGATTGACGGTCTCAGAAGTGGAGGCAACTGAGACTTGCCCTCCGCCACCCGGATTGAGATGAGTGCGCCCCCACAAGGACCTGCTAAGAAGTGGTGAATTGAGCTTTCCAAATTGGGAGAAAATAAAAATAATAAAAATAAATGAATACGAGGCTGGATTCGGCACTGTTTTATGCAGAGTTAAGATCTTTATGGAGATGAGATCCACAAAAGCTGCTCTTAACGTAACAAATCGACCAGTGTGCAGACAAACACAAATAATTCAGACTGTTAAGCTAAGTTCATTTAGACAGGAAGCACTCGATTAACGCCAGTTTTCCAAAACAAAAGTCCCAACGGACGCGATTCATAAAGCACACACTTCAGAGTCAAAGACCTCTATTGGCATGCTGAATGAACATTTTATTCATTGCAAGTTTATAAAAATAAAATATAAATCAATTTCAAATGAAAAAAATAAAAACAACAACAAATGCACAAAACTAAAAACACTGTACAAGGCATATTATGATATGAAATACAACTTAACACAAATAATTACAGTAATGTACAATGTTGTACCTCCCCCATACCATTCTTTTGTACATTGTACATTTAACTTCAAAAACTATGATCAACATTATGAAAAATAAAATAAATAATATTATAAATTATACAGATGCAAAACAAATCATCATGTATTATTATTTTGAAACAGTTACATCATTACTCATCATATTGTGACAGTAGCCACAGTGATTTAGTAATTTACCCTTTGGAACATTTGCAACATTATAGTTTTGTTAATTCCTTAACTTCAGGTCCTCAGAGATGCAAAATGCAGACAGGGAAATCTTACTACAATACACCTTTAAAGTCCATTACCAAAAGAACAGAATACTGTGCCATTTAAGCGTTTCATGTACAGAGAAATTGATGGAGAATGCAAAAGGAAAGAGGATATGAGGCGAGTTGTGTGTGGACATTTGTTTTTGATGAGTCTGTCAGTTGGGATCCACTTGGCGCTGTTTTACTAATAATTAAACTGATTTCCAGAAATACATTTTATTTTACAGAAGGCAAAGTTGAGTAGATTCATTTTTCATTTTTTTTCCAAATGAAAAGAAACTCTTGAAACAAACTTCCTTCAGTGCACACTTAATGCTCTTAGTGTCCCATTACATGCTTAAACTTTCAGGCATTTTCCTAACCAGCATAGTAGTGAATATCCTCAAACAGCTTTTACTTTAAGTACTTATTGAGTTCGTATACATAGCTTTTGCAGAAACACATCCAGGAATCATGGGAAAATGTGTGCTGTTTTCTGTAATTATGCTGTGACATGATGAACATAGAAAGTTTGCCGTTTTCTCCTTCAGTCCAAAAACTAAAAGGTTTATTGCCGGGACGGAACCTAATAAACCACTATTTTAAAAAGATTGACTAGACAGTGTCTTATGGCAGAGTGGGTGTTTTAGCTGCTTTAAGTCTGCCTCATTAACCAATGATTGAACGTTATTTTATACAATGCATAATTAACTGTAGATAGTGAATGAAGAAAAGCTAGTTTTATATAAAATTAAAGAAATATTAGCTACAAATTACTTTTCTTCAGTCCCTAAAATTAATTTGCAGTAAAATATTAACATATATGATGCCATTTTCTGATATCCCACATGCTCTGGTAAATGACTTACCAGAATATGCCCTCATATGCATAATGCGTATTAGTCATTCGAGCACTGTTTACATTATTTTATACACAATCTTTTTACAAGTGCTGATAGAAAGTTAAAACATAGTTAATGAAGTTAAATACATTTAAAATAAATCAGATCAGACCAAAAAAATTAAATAAATAAAAATATTTTGTTTTAATCATATTTATAGGCTGACAGTTCTTCTCAGGCTCCAAACTCTAGGTATATGAAAACTGGTAAGCTGTGTTTTATTGTACATTTTAGTATTTGGTTATTTGTATGCAGCTCATGCAAAGATTTGGCCTTGTGTGGAAGTTTGATGCTATATCAGTGTTTCTACAAGCAGAAAATGACGAGCTCTGCAAGATAATTCTGCACTGCAAAGAGAGAATTAGCTGCATGCTTTTAAAAATGTGTATTTTTTAAATGAGTTTAGAATGAGTGAAAGCGCACGAACCAAAAGCAAATAGCAGCCTAGCTTTTGGAGGTTACACTTCACAATAAGGTTCGTTTTGTTAACATTAGTTAATGCATTAGTTAACATGTACTAACAATGAACAATATACAGGATTTGTATTTATTAACCTTTGTTAATGCTAGTAAATAAAAATACAATTGTTCATTGTTAGTTCATAGTGCATTAACTTTGTTAACATATACGAATACATTTTAAAATCTCCATTTGTATATATAGAAATGACCATTAACTAAGATTAATAAATGCTGTAAAAGTGTTGTTCATTGTTAGTTCATGTTAACTAATGTTAAAAATGGAACCTTAATGTAAAGGGTTACTCTTTTAGAATGTAAATCTATTTTGTTTTGTTCAACATTGATTAGAGATCTCACGTGGCACATAAAATACAGAGTAATATGTGTAGTTAATGATTATTGACTGTTGCATCAGTAATCAGGAGTATCATAAATGTATGAGTTTACATTCCAATTCTCCCTCATGCTAAAACATTATCTTTTGACGATAAAAACGTTAGCGAAAAAGTCACTGACTTTGACGTATGTGAAGAGAATTATTAAGCTGAGGGCATGCTGAGTCAATACAAATAACTAGGACCTGACAAAATCAGATTTATTTTTTCGGCAATGATTTTGGGGTAAAATCTGCAGAATGGATTTAAACATGATAGAATGTGTTAAATGAAGTGTAGAACTTTGTGAAATATAGGCATTCATAGCAGTACTGCAGGTGCAGATTTTGTGTGGATCAGCAAATAACCAATAAAAAAAAAAAAAAAAACTGAATATATCAACAACCTAATACTACATACGTAAATGTGTGCTCATAAGAGGGTGCGTTCAATATAAAGTATAACGATGTGGGATATCAGGTGCTCTACGGTAAAAAAAAAAACATCTGCCCTGTGAATGTATGTATGTATATGTGTATATATATATATATATATATATATATATATATATATATATATATTCCAAAGAAAACCTACTTTAGGCACGTCAAAGCACAAGAACACTTTTTTGATTGTTTCATTGTTTACCATTTCTTGAAAGGAAGCGCTGCTGTTGTGGCATTCCTCTTATGCCTTACAAACTCTTAAAGGCCAGAGACATACTCCATGTGAGTTTGCAAATGCAGACACAACTGCTTGGACAAAGCACTGCAAGCACCGTTAACTTAGCATGCATTCTTGTGTTACTGAGATGGTAACCTCAATGTCTGTGTCAGATGAATGTTATTATTTATGTAGCTAACTTCACACTTTACTATTTTGGCCACGATTTTGTTGTGTAAGGCAATTTTCATTGCTTGCAAAAGATTTCTCTTGTTAAAGGGCAAAGTCTTTGATTGCTTAGTGTTACATAATCACCAACTGCTGATTAAATGCATTTGCAATATACTGTATTAGTGTACGTCAAAGTTCTGGCAGTGTCCGAAATTTTGCATTGCATTTGTCCAGTGTGACTTTTCTAATGACGATCAGATGAGATAAAACACCTGGTCAGCGCTGTCATTTGGGACAACTGGGAACAAAGTCTTGGCGACGATGTGAATCGCACAGTCTGACATAATTTAGTACAGTTTGCCATGGCTTTTTTTTTTTTTTTAACCCAAGATCAGGATCATAATGTACAGTTTGACAAGCAATAATTGAAAGGACCATAAAAAAAAAATCATAGTGTGCACCAGGCTTAACTTGCTCAGCAAGATTCTGATTAAACCACTGGCTCGTAATAATAGCATGCCTGAAATTAAAAAAAAAACCTACCCATATTAGATTTTAGCATTTTGACACGTTTGGGAATGCAACTACACGTGAAACCGAGCTTGCATAGCTAGAAGCGTCTGTAATCACATACTTGAGTATGTTTCAGGCCTTGGACACAAGACACCTCAAGGTGCAGCTAGTAGCCAAAGGTCAGAGCAAGAGCGAGACAGTAAAAAGGGAGTAAATGATGGCATGATCTGTCAGTTTAACCGACACTGCACTCAAGAAAGGGCTGCAATGTGCATCAAATACATAACATAATAAATACTATAATACAGCAGTGCTTGATGCAAATAGACAAACCCAATGTGGTTCATGAATACATACAATCATCCTCATAATTGCTCTAGAATGATTTAAAGAAATACATATATATACATATATATACATATATATATATATATATATATATATATATATATATATATATATATATATATATACATATATACAGTACTGTGCAAAAGTCTTAGGCACATAAGGTGTTTCACAAAAGCATTTGTCTTAAGATGGTTATTTATATCTTCAGCTTTAGTGTGTCAATAGGAAATATAAATGTTACACTCCCAAACATTACCTTTGCATATAGAAACTATTAAAATAGAAGAACAGGAAGCCCTGCACAGATGTCATGTCCCCCACAAAGCTCCCCACTGAACATTGTGTCAGTATGAGATTATATATATATTTAAAGATAGAAGCAATTGAGATTAGATAGATAGAAGAACTGTGGTGAATTCTCCAAGAAACTTGGAACATCTTATCTGCCAGCTACCAAGAAAAATGTGTCTAGGTGTACCTATGAGAATTGGTGGTCACACGAATATTGATTTTGCATTTTTATGTTTCCTGGACTTTGTCTATTTATGGACTAAACTATTTATGTCATTATTTTTGAAGACATCCTCAATATGCAACAAGTGCCAACAAATTTTTGCACAGTATAGTATATAGATATATTCTAATAATCTGGCCAATCAGCACTCCAAATAACCCCCCATGATTTGTAACTAGTTACAACTTTAGTGTTATTAAAGCCAGCATATTTAAAATGACATACAGAAGGCAAGGGAGCTTCTAGAAATTAAAAGGACATTGCCAAGAGAATTAGTAGACATTATCGTAAAGCATCACAAAGATGATCACTCAAAGATCTCCCTTCAACCCATTCACTTCCTCAATCATTGACTGAAACCTGTGGTTAACTATCTGCTCAGCTTGCTGGAGCACCTGACCTCACGGTGGCTGACTTTGCCCTTTAGAGTGTGCACAGTAGCGGAGCGGGCCTGTCGCCCACAGTAGCCTTCCTGCATGTGAGGATGAATCCGGCGTAAAGGAGGTGAGCCAGAGAAACTGGGAGGAGAGCGGCTACGGCCCAGACAGCCCCCACGGTGCTCGTGGCGGGATGGGGAGGAGCTGACGGAGCGCTGCAGTGAAGAGGTGCTGCGGGGAGAGGCGCTAGAGCTGCGCTGGTGGAGGTGGTGAGCAGCGTTACTGGGACTGATGAACACATGTCTTGCGCCAATGTGCTGAGGGGAAGAGCGGCTGTGATGTGGAGAGCCGTGGGATGAACTGGCGTGCATTAGCTGGGCCAGACAGGTCAGCAGGTCTGAGTCACTGGTGCTGCCAGCACGAATCCTGTACCGCCGTAGCCTAGAGAAGCCAAATGAAAAAAAAAAAATCTATGACCGGGAACATGACAATGATGAAAAATGTATAGATTGCCTCAAATCCTACATTGATCAAAAAGAGGTCTAGAAAAGAAAAGTTGCAAGGGCATAGCTAGGTGGTTGCTATGTGGTTGCTTGTGTGTTCTGGGTGGTTGCTACGCAGTTAGGAGGTAACTAAGCTGTTGCTGTGCAGTTGCCAATGTGCTCTGGCTGGTTATAGTGCAGTAACAAATGGCGAATTCCAATCAAAAGTGAGCATCCCTATGTCCTACTCATTCAGATGTACAGAGCCCTTGAAGTATGTACTCTGAAGGGAACATGCCATTACTGTGTGAATGTACCCTTCGTTAACAGCCTTGTGAAATGGCCCTTTGTTTGACCCTTAAGTTGCTCACTTTCATTTGGAACAACCCTGTGGAGTGGCATCCTCTTCCCACAGTGCCCTTAAAGTGCGCAAAATGCTCTATAGAATTTGCCCTATATGTTGGCTTGACAAATTACCTTCCATCCACAGCAGAGCGACAAGGAGGTTTTCCTGGTGGTGGGCGAGGCACAAAGTGTGCCGTGACGGTGTCTGTGCCAGCTGTTGAAATAACAGGGCGGGGGATCTTGCTCTTCCGTAAAAGTGGGCTGGAGGAGGAGGACAATGAGGGAGCATCATCACCCTGATGATCGGAGTGAGAAGCCAAAAGCGACTCGTCATCCTGAGAGCGTTCAGAAGAGGCAGAAGAAAGCTGGTCCCGCTGCATGGCAGCCAAGATTACACGCCTCTCTGAGGACAATAAAGGGGATGTGGAGGGTGAAAGAGGAATGTGGTT
Organism: Moxostoma hubbsi; assembly: GCA_032164185.1. Classification (NCBI taxonomy): domain Eukaryota; kingdom Metazoa; phylum Chordata; class Actinopteri; order Cypriniformes; family Catostomidae; genus Moxostoma; species Moxostoma hubbsi. The sequence goes on along the minus strand of JAVLUX010000013.1, from coordinate 13,994,880 downwards.
AATCCTCTTCTGCAGCAACTTTTCTTTAGCAGATCCCGGTGATGGATCCAAAATGCTAGAAGGTTCTAGCACTGGGATCCTGCTGTGTCGTCGACTAGGGTCTTGTTTGGGAGCAGACGCTGGAGAAGAAAGGGTAAGACTGCAGATTCTGGCAGGAGTGTTTTCCTTGCCCTCCTCCTCCAGGTTAGGCTCAATAGAGTGGTCAGAGAAGACAGAACCAATCTTGGGGTCTTTAAGTTCTGAAAGCATTTCGCTGCCATCTCTCTGAACATCTGGAAGTGTAAGATGTCTGTTCATCAGAACTGGGCTACACGGAGAAGGTGGTGTACGTGGAGACGGCACTAGGCTTGGCAGTGGGCTGGAGGGTTTCTGAGGGTCGTTCCCATTTAGCAAAGGATACACCTCAACATTAGAAGGACTGGTGGGCTGAAAGGGGACCTGCTTCTGTGGAGAGTTGATGTCAGCTGTGCTGTCTTGTAGATGCATTTCATTGTTACAATTATCAGTATCATGTCTCTCGAGTGGAATGCTGTCAGAAGCAGACTGGGAGGACAGCACAGAGGGCCGCTGAGCTGTTAGCTGAGAAAGGGAGACATAATTAACTAGGTATAACATAAACATTCATGTCCTAGATCTTAATGGAGAAAGATGTGTGGTGGGAATGTTTTAGTACAGTCTTTTAAAAGACACCCAGGGGTCACAAATTCACATCTGGATATGAATTAATGTATTGCACATGTATACACACACATTCAAATTATTTTACAAAACACACATGCAGATATAAACGGCTCTTCGACCAATCACATGCAGCATTCTGACGATAGTAAAGAGAAAATGAAAGCCAAGGTTATTTTTCTCCATTAACCAACATCTTATGGAGTTTTGTGTTCCCTGCCACAGTCGTCATCAGCTTTCTCACAGGGGTTCGAACTACAATTATTATTTAATTTCTATACACATTTTACAAATCATATTTAATCAAACTACACAAAGACAATATCGATATTACAGTTGATTTGTTTTTGTTTTTGTTAATGCATGATTTCCTGTAAAGCTGCTTTGAAACAAGTTGTGAAAAGCTTTGAAACGTGTTGTGAAAAGCACTATACAAATAAAAATAACTTGACAATCTACAAGTAATTATTTTAAGAAGTTTTAAGATAACTTGCTACTGAATTTAAGGTGACTTGCTGATTTTCACTCGTACATGTCATTTACGTAGTAATTTGAGAATCAGAGGGAGTCTCACACTGGGTGTGTGTACAGCCCCACAACTCCCTGCTAAATTATTGACACTAGTCAACTCCAACAACATCTAAAATGCTTAATATCATCTCTGGCATTCAGTGAAGTGGACTCATTTGGCCTTAGCAGGACCAAAAATCTTTTTCTCACTCTGAAACAGCTCTGATTTTCCTCAGATCTGATCCAAACTGTTTCCTCTCCAAATGTGAAAGCACAAATTGCAAATGCCATGGTGACTGAGTAACCATGTCTTTTTCTTGGGTTTGCTTAAACTTAAATTACAGAAATACAAAATTAGAAGTCTGCTGCCTGACCCCGGCCTTACAAGATCCCACAAATGTTCGGGTTCTGGCCCATGTTCGGGTTTTCCAAGTATAACTTTGGATTGTAATTAAAGGAAAAAATAATCCATGACTTTAAAAATCGTGTCCTCAATTTACCAATCTGTACTCTCTGATTCGTAAACCACACCCACGACTTCACAATCTGTACCCACGGTTTTGCAAACTGTATTCACAGATTTGTAGCCCCTCACTCATTTTGGAAATCTGTGCCGACTCTACACACAAGCACAAGCTCCCAGGTATGTGCTTAACCAATCTTATTGTATATTGTTTTATTGTGGATTAGTATTAAGTTTAATAATGCAAATTGTCTTAGCTGCATGCTTAAAAGTGATTCTCCATGATATGGTAATAAGAATGATGTGCGTCATAATCTTGTCTATCTGTTTATTTGCAATATTCTCATATTCTCCCTTGAATTTCTAGAGCCAAGAATACATGCATACTTTTAATAAAAAAAATTGTATCCCTGCACATTAACTTATGACAAACAGCTATACAAAACATATTAAGTGTTTCCATGATAACAAAGTAACTCGGTAACCGGCCCAGAAGCATACGCCTCCATTCATTTTTTAAAACCAAGTAGGATAAGTTTTATGTGGTATGTAAATGGGGCTTTACATTTTCTTTACAGTATTTTTGACAGTTTTACAGTACAGTTTGCAAAACCATGGGTATGAATTGTGAAATCTGTGGGAACGGATTGCAAAATTGAGGATGCAGTTTACAAATCTGTGAGCATGATTTATAAACTGAGGGTACGAATTGCAAAATTGTATTTGCTGTTCTCATCCCCCCCTTGCTGGTCAAGCTTCACATTGATTTGGTGCCAGAATGGGGTATTGCAATCCAGGGAATAAGAGAATATATCAGTGACAGTGATTTAATCCACTCGTCCATTATAAATCTGTTATTGTGACAGACCTCTGACAATGGAGGCAAGATTTTGGCAAAAACTGTTGATGGTTGTGACTTGATTAATTTTTGTTATTGCATTGCAAGTTGGCTAGTGAGACAACGGCTTTATTCACCTTGGAGGAAAAGTAAAAATGCCAGAGAATCAAAAATCATAAGAGGTGGTTAATCACAAATTCAGAGGAGTCAAAACACAATAACAAGAAGTAATACCAAAAAGACATCCAGAATGTAGCAAGAAATGTGTGTGTGGAGAGAAGACATATTTGGTAGGTGGGGTCTGTTAGGAGAGGGCAGAGTTATGGGGAGCACAGGGAATGGCTATTCACCTGCTGAAGCTGAGCACGCGTGATTCGTATGACTGAAGGAAACTTTGCATTTGCGGCTGCTGCTGGAATGGCAGGAAGTTTCCGACGCCCAGGCGAATGGGTATCAACAGGCTGGGAAGGTAGTGGAAGTGATGCGTGGCACGAGGAGGTGGAAGAGGAAGGGTGGTGTGGGTGGTCTGCAGACTGGCTGCGGCGCATCCCAGGTGGGGTGCGCTGGTGCAAGGGGTCCGACAGGGTGGCCAGGAGGGTGTGTGGGCTGGGGGAGCGCAGGTGCAGGGGGCTGCACGTCCTTGCTACAAATTCTTCAGGTTGGGAGGCAGGAGAGGTGGGCAGCTAGAAAAGGGAGGTGAAGAATGTTGAAAGGGAGGTGAGGAGAGTTTAGTGAGGTGCATCAGGCAAGTTAGGGTAGGTGAATGAGTAGTAAAGATGGAGGAGAGAGTAAGGAAAATAATAGTAAAAAGATAGATTAAAATTGGCAGAAAGATATAAGAAAGAGGAGGTAATCAAGGAATAAGAGGCAGATGGGTACATCAGAAACGGGATGTATTCAGCAGAAGTAATCTAGATAGGAAGAATGCAGATTCTGTAAATTGCAGCAAATTTCTTTAGAGACCTCAGCATTAACATCAAACTTTTAAAGGTCAGTAATGTGCTTATGTAGGCTGCACACTGATAAAATAAGTCAGGTGTGGTGACATTTCAACACTCCTCCCTCAGACAATCTCATTCACTAATAATGGTGTACAAGTTGTGTACTTACCTGTATGTAAGCAGGAAAACTTCTCCCAAAAAAAAATCTACCGGATTCACAACAGGTGCATACGCATATAAATTTGTTCTTATCCTAGTTCTAATGTTGATGAATCGAAATTATTCTAAATAAGGGATTGTGTAACCACAGTTAATAATTTGAATAAAACATAACCTGACAATCTCCATTTACTGTAAGGGCTTTCCACACAACCTCTCCTTAACAGCCTATAAAAATACACTCTTGCCTGAGAGCACATGCAGCAAGATCTTCAAGTAAAGCCAAGTGTGCTGTTCTCAAAACCAACAAATACATTTTTTGCACACAGGATTTATGGACAAATATGTGCACATGCACAGTTATTGAAGGAGATCTAGTATCTTGACCTGGACAATAAGGATACAAGAGCTCAGATAACAGGATAAGCTTAACTCAGACTAATGTAAGCTTTCATCACACAGACAGAGGGTGAGCTTTCTGTATCTCATTACAGTGGCAGACTGGTGAGCAGCCCTCAGAGACCACCTTTATTCTACTGACACTACTGTGTGTGTGGCATGAGAAGTGTTAGCTTTGTTTAAGACATCCTGAACAGAGTAGCTTGAAGGAAATTTTCTGGAGTCATGTTTTAGTAAAAAAAAAAACAATGATACCATTTATGTTTTAAAAATAAGTTAATTAAAACGAATATGTTAATCAATGTCCGTGGGTGCAGTCTAAACACGTGCAATATCAGCGCATGTATGGATAAAAACAGCTATTACAGGGACAAGCATAACCAACATTTTACTTAGCATGATTTAAAATATCAAAGTATGGCTTTAGGTCATTTTTTCAATGATTATGATCATATTTAATCTCTTCAAATCTTTTTTTATTTGTGGGGATTTTCTGAAAAATTAGACAAATTTTCACAGTGTATGTGAATGGAGAGCTTTTCAATTTGAGTGAATAATTGCTGATTGCAGCCCAAAAATGCCCCAGATTTGGAGAGAATAAGTCTAAACTTTGACCAGTAGGTGGCACTGTAACTAAACCATCTGGTACCATCAGGGCATGTCGTTTTCATTTTGTTTTCAATAGCCTAAAGCGTTGCCAAGGTACAGCCCAACATCTTGTTTGGCGTCTTTGTCTACAAATTTGTTTTAGGCGTTACTGAAGAATGTTAGCGTAAATCAACAATCCACTGGAAATTCTTTGTGATGTTTGGTCTAAAGACCATCTGGTCCAATTTTGGTTATGACTAGACATAGGAGCAATAGTAACACAATTGTTTTCAGAGGTATAGGTAGTTACCTGTGTGAGTGCTCCTTCAGCCAGTGCCTCACCAGGACTGGTGGGAGTAACAGGTGGTCCACCAGCAGTAGGGAGCACAATCAGCTCCAACTGGTCCACTCTTTTGGGGCCCTGCATAATATGCAGAGCTGTGGGAGGGTCTCCTTGTTCTGGATTAGGAGTGAATTCTTTATCCGGTGATTCATCCATTGGCTGCAAAATCTCTGGCTCGTCTTCACACTCATCTGATGGGCTACTAGTGAGTTTGGCCTCACAACCAGGGCTACTTCCTGCCATCTCTCTGAAGTCCTGTAGGTCAGAACCCTTCTCTACAATCACCCAATCACGCAATTCAACATCTTGCAGCCCTGAGCTCAGGTTTAGAGCAACAAAGCCGCTGTTAGCAGCATCATCGCCCTGCTCAAGGTAGCCTGGGGTGGCAGGCTTTGGTGAGCCACCTCCAGAACGGAACTCCTCATCATAGTGCCAAACACGCTCAGTGTGACTTGCCTTGGACATGGCTAAGCCAGGGAAACCATCGCCATCCCCTTCCTTCATTGGACCAGATGGCTGCAAACCAGTACTGTTTACAGAAACAGTTTTGAAAACAGATTAAAAGGCTGCAGAACATACATATACACTAATAATACAAATACAAAACAATGCTGTGCATTGGGATTATTATGAAGAGACTGACCAGGCCTCCACGAAGCGCTCCATGTTAGGTTTAGGCTCCAAAGTTAGTCTCTTCTCTAGCTCAAAGCTGTGGATGTTGCGCAGTTTCCTCAAAAGAGGAGTTTCTCTATCTGAGGGCTGCACCTCTGATCGGACTCGCACTGGAGAACCCATGCTTGGCCCAGCATGAGGGCTCTGATTGCCTTGATTACTATGCTCCTCCTCTGTGCCAATCTAGAAGGAAAAGACCATTTAAAATACGACACCCAACACAATGAGCAAAGATATTTATAAATAAGGTAACACTTGCTACATCGTTCTGGTACCTTCCAGACAGCAGGACAGATTCGATTGCGGTTACGGTCCAGGTCCTCCCAGACATCATTCTCCTGGTTCCTATGAGGATGGTTGGGAGATCCAGGAAGGTCCTCTGGCTGGGCATTGTCTCCATCACTAAGCTGCTCATCCTGCAGAACTTCATCTGTGTTCTCCTTCAAAAGATCTCCAGGAACCAAGGAGGCATTTGCAATTCTGCAATACAACAGAAAAACAGGAGAACTCTTCATCCTGATCCATACTATCGAATGGCAAATGTTTCTAATTTAAGTAGAACAAACAAACTTAAGTATTCACTCTGATTTACCCCATATGAGCTGGCGTGAAGCGTGTGTGGTGCTGTGGGGTGTTTGTTGTAGTAGTGATCATCAGCGAACTATCTGAACTCATCCTTTCCCAGTCATATGGGTCATTCTCTACTACATTATAAGTCCTCATGCTATTCTCAAAAACGGTCCTCAATAGCTACAATGGGGAGATATGCAATAATCAAGTCAGTTAACCAATAACTACTATATATTCACAAACAAAAATAACTCAACTCAAATGCAAGGCACGAAGTACAGAACCTTTACCTGAAAGTCTGGTTTGGTAAAGTAGTCCAGATTGCTGATGTGGTCCAGAAAGACATTGAAATCTGGAGGCAGTTGCTTCAACATGAGACGATGATCGTACGTCTCTTTTAACTTCCCTACTTGCTCCTAATTAATATATACAAATATTATCATTATTTTCCAACAGACAGGAAAATGCTTTTCATAGCATTTATTCCTCTAGCCTGATCAGCACCTTGTCTTTTATCTTTCTCCAGGGTAGTTGCCCGACCAAGAACTCCACCAGCATGTAGAACAAAGACCATAAGTCATCATGTCTTCCCATCTCCTGTAACATTAAGACCAAAACAAATCTAATCAGACCTAAATCATCTGGATAATGAAAAAATTAAAGACAAAACAGACTGTGCCGGAAAAATATAATGAAGATGAGGGAGCCTTACCTTGTTTTTATGAGCATTGACTGAGGCATATCGTACTGTACCCCTAAACCCTGCAACAGGACGGGGCTAAGAGAGAGAAGAAACACCAAGTTACACATGAACATCAGATTAACAAATACAAGTTTATGTACACACACAGACAAACAAAGCATAAAAGAGTATTGATACTGACCGGTCTGACTTCTTGGCATGAATTAGTAAATTGGCGTGCCAAACCAAAATCTAACATGTAGCAGGTCCGACATGTGCTGGGGAATCGGCCCATAGCAAAATTGGACTAAAGACAGATTTGACAAGCCATACATTACAATGAGGAGCTTTTACATGAGCACTTTTGATAAAAATAGACCAAAATATATATTTTTAATCTTTTTATTTTGTCTATATTTGTTGAAATGTAGTCAGTCACTGTTAAACAATGGTGTTTTGATATGTAGCTAAAAGTTTAAACCACTGTATAAGAGAATTCTCACTGGCTTGATGTCACGGTGTAAAAAGCCCACAGAGTGGATGCTCTCAATGGCTTCCAGTATCTGCAGGCCCAGTCTGAGTGTAGTACTGACTGTGAAAGTACCGCGGTTCATACTCCTCCTCAGTTCCGCTAAATTACGGCCCTGAAAGAGCCAAAACGAAAACAATAAACAATTAGGGCTGCAAATATAGAAAGGTAGATTTAAAAAACAGCCATAAATGAATGCATCACATTTGCAAACACAAATCAAAATTCATATCATAATGCATAATGAAAAGTTATTGTAAATAAGTTATGGTAAATTTACTTTATCCATGTTTTCAATACTTGCTTATATTATGTGGCTAGGGCTGGGTATAGATACAGTTTTCCTGATTTGATTAAATTCTGATCTCGATTTGATATAGATTTATATGGGTATATTTCAGTCACTTCTGTTTACATATGAAAGAAATTATCTACCTGCTATTGCAGTAAATTACTAAAATATACATATTAATTTTTCACAATTTTGGTCACATTTTGGATTTTTAAAAATAAACAAATCCATGTATTAAATCAATAAATAAGACATTATATTCAATATGTATTTTTTTTTGTTACATGTATATTGTTTAATTGCATAATTTGTCCTATTTACAAGTATTTACATTGGTTTGTTGAACACCAGTACGGCATTTCTGTAAAGAGTGTCTATAAATGAGCGCATGTTAACTAGAGATGACTCGAATGGCTTTATCTCATCTGTGCCATGCATGATTAAAATTGTTCATTTATTAACTTTTTGATCAACAACTGACTGTAGATAACAGAAAGGGTATTAAAAGAGACATTATTCAATGACAAATGGGTCGGGTGGTCTTTGGACACGTATTACACAGAACAACTTTACTCTCAACACAGTGAGAGTAAAAGGATTTTGCTGCTGAATATTGCACCACTATACTACACAATCACTGGTGAGTGAAATCTAAATATTTATACGCCAGTTGCCAAATACATACATTTTAGTCGCATAGCATGAAATGAGTGATCTCCTCTCATTGTAGTGGAGGGTTGCGCATTAAGTAAAAGATTGATCTTGGGATTTAAAATCGATATCCAGATAGTTCAAATGAAGATCGCGATGCATCTGAAAATCTTATTTTTACCCAACCCTATATGTTTCTTATAAATATTTAATGTGAAAACATGTTTGTAAAAAATATGGTCCTGACACTAAGTAACAATAATTTAATTGCTATAGTTTGTTTACAGTGCTATAACAGTGGTGTAATTTCTTTTAAGTCGACATTGTCAATATTTTATTAGAATAGATTTCTGTACATGCAAGTACACTCTCATAATACATAGAAATATTCAGTGTACTTGACCATTAAAATCCACTCTAATATTCGAGACATAAAGTAAAAGACATTCATGGTAAATAAGATGATTACTTGAAGCTCCATGACAACATAGTTGAAGCGATCATTGCGGCCACATCCCACAAATCGGCAAACGTGATCTTTTCCTGAAAGTGAGGACAGAGCACTTTATTGGACTATTTATCCACATACTTTTATATACAAGAACAAAAATATACAAAAAATATACACATACCAAAATAGATATAAGCTAAAATGTACAAAAATGCTACAAAAGTGTAGGCTATGGCCCCTTAAAATGATTGATAATAAACAGTAAGTTTGTCCGGAGTTGGAAGAGATTTATGGAGTGAATGCAGCTACGTATACTCTCTTGGGACTCTCTTGAGCTGTAGTAGCAGATCAGAGCAAACCGGCTTCAGCCATATTCCACTCTGATCTACTCTCCTGTCTTCTGCCCATACACACCCTATAGCCCCGGACAGACTCCCCCACTCTCTTCCGAAATTCTATACTATATTCCTCTTCCTTTATGTATCCAATCTTCCCTTTGATTAATCATTTTTAAGAGTAATGTCCTTTACATAATTTCACATGACTTGCTAGTCATTGTCATTCCCCTAAAAATGTTTTTTATTTTTGGTGTTACCAAGATACAGTGATGGTATTAGCATGGTAAAATAATATATACCATGGTAATGATTATCATATTCAAATACCAATGTATGCATGTGTTACTTCAATGAATACTACGGTATTGTCCAAACAACATGATAACAACATGGCAGATGTCAATGAAACGGTCAATACCACAGTACTTTTTGACAAAACAAAAGTAAGAGTTGCAAACACTGCTTTATATAGAAAGCAATGCTAAGTGTGTCACGTCGTGTGTAGGGCTGGGCGATATGCAAAAAATATTTTCACTACATTTTATAGAAACAATTATTGTGAATTCCAATAACATTGTCAAGCCCCCGCCGAGGGTAGGTGAATAATTTAGCTTTATTGATTTTGCTTTAGAAATTTAATTCATTTATTGAAACAAAACAAAAGATATGTCTAAACTCAAATTGCACTTTAAACTAAATGATAAAATCAATTAAATGTAACCACCTTCCCAAATCCAAACATTTACAATCTCCAACAGCCCCATTTGCCATCATGCAAGTATCCATCTACGACAACAAGTGGGAAAATTACTAATTGCCTACAAATTATGAACTAAAGACAATTATAAATGTAAAGATAATAATAATAATTGCAATATACAGTAAATAAACCATTACTGCTCTATCTGAAATTATAAATTTCAACAAGTGTATTGCATTTTGTGTAAATGCAGTAAATGCTGCCTAAAGAAATAAGAAAATAGAACTCAATTTTAGGTTCAAGGTGAACATGGTCTTGTATTATTTAATGATTTAATCACTTTCATCTTTGTTTCTTTAATACAGATATATAGTATACGAGTAAACCTGCAGAGTTGCGTTCACAATGCATGTTAAGTGCGAACTGCTCCTTGGAAATAATGCAAACTAAACTTCGAGCACCTCCTGAGATGGTCTTAGGTCAATTGCAGCAATCTCATGGACAACATTATTTCTGCAAAAATGTAATACACAAATTTTATGATACAATACAAAACCTCACAATACGATTAAATAAATAAAAAAACAGCACCCACAAATGTTTCTCTCAAACTTATGTCTAAATGTCTTTTAAATCATAAATGACACAACGGTGTCTGACATTGGCAACAAAAAGCAAAGCTCCATAATAAAGTAACTTAAACAATAGATCTGCATTTATTCTGTTTGATTGTAATGAGAAAAACTAATATGAACTCACAATTTTCATGTTTTTCTTGAGACAAAAATTGGTTGTCTACACTCAAGTCATTTATATTTGTATATCACTTCTGATGATACATGTTGTCTCAAAGCAGCTTTATAGAACATTGTGCCGTAGTGTCTTTAAGGCCCTTGCAATCAAGCTAAAGTGACTGTACCAGTTTTTACGATATATACACATAATCCAATATTATTTTCCAGCTTGAGCAAAAACCAATATTCTCATGTAATTTTTTTGGCCTCTTTTCTTGTTTCACTTTGCATGTAAACTTTACTAGCATTATTACCTGCTTATAACATGTGCGCAAGTGTTATGCTTATACCCATTTATATTTCGACTTCAAAACCAGAGAATAATAAGTCTCATGTAATCACAGGTTTCTTACATTGTCAGATTTTGAATAAGCTTGTTTTTGTTACTTATGAGCATCTTGCTCCGTGTCATGCTCCGTTTCATCTAGGATAAGATGGCTGTTAAATGCAACTTCGCTGTTGCGTTTCTGCATCGCAAATCCACCGATTTGCGCGGCGATGTCGGCGTAAATAAAATGACTTGTTTGATGTACTGTAGCACTAGCTGTGTGTTTAACAACATTTCTTGTTGTGTGTTACTCTGAGATATCTTACAGGTCACCCACTACTTTAGCGGGTAGATGAGCAAAATTACACGCTCATGCATTACCTGCATATCTGCAAATAAGGAGCTGGATTAAGCCTTGTCACATTTTTTTTTTTAACACACTGGGGTACTATTAAATATATCTGGTGTCTTCCCAGATCCATGGCTTTGCCATTTCTGGATATTGTCCAGCCCTAGTCATGTGTGAGCCACTGCTAGTGAGGGTCTGTTTTGTTTACAAAGCTCTACAGTTACAGGCTTTTCCCTCAGGAAGAGATAAAACCATCCTGTTCCATCATACAGCCATATTACCACCAACACTATACAACTGCATTGATTTTTTTCATAAGCAGAGTGAAGAGGTTGATGATATAATGGAGGAAGTCTGTAAAGGGAGGGAAAGAGGATAATGACAATGTCATTGCAGGGCACTACTTTTGCTTTTGTACTTGTACTTTTGCCCAATACAAGAGAAGACACAGTTTGGTTTCAAACTTAACAACAGATTCTTACAGTGCGAAGAGCTGGCAAACACAGCCATGCTCTTCTCAATTAAAAACTCTACGCATATTCTCTCTTTTGCATATTCCCTCATTGAGTAAATAAAACAACCATCTTCAGTGTAAAGCGGCAATGTTTAATAAACAAACTCCCAGTCCAAAACCACAAGTACTACTGGGACCGATGGGACGAGTAAAAGCAAACTAAACTCTTACTGAGTTCACCTTAAATTCAATGAATATTTGAATTTTTAAGTTTTATTTGACAGCCTGAAAGTGATAACTAGATTTCTTTAAACTCAAACAAATCAATTTGCTGAAACAAATACACCACTTGAGAGCAGCTGTCTCTGTTGAAGGGTTTTGTACGCAATGCAATGTGACATAAAAATATGCAATGTAATGTTTCAAGACTACACCACTACTTGTTGGCTACTGTCATGGTACTGAAAAATGCTAAGCTAAATTAGTAGCATTATTACTGGTTTATTATTTTAAGTTACTTCCAAAAACTCGTGACCATGTTTGCAAGCAATCAGGAACTTATAAACAGTTTATCTGCTCTACTTAAAGGGTTACTTCAGGATTTAGCATTAAGCTTTGTATCAGTAGAAAACCAGTAGTATTTTCTAATTACCGAGCTCCCCCCCCTCATATCCCCCTGAGACGAGAGATTTATTTATTTTTAGTCTGGAAAAAATCCTCCGATGACGCAAAAATCGTCATTTTGCGTCATCGGAGGATTTTTGGTCCAGAGGCTTAAAACTACAGCGAGTATTCCGCATGTTTTCACCACACCCATATGGGGCGGGATCTCACTCACAGAATGTGAAGACAGTGTCAGCCATCTTTCTGTAGAAGCTAAGAAAACAGGCTCTTGCTCTGTGTAGAAAGTTTGTATACAAGTAGGTTAATCACAATGGCTGAAGGTAGTTTTGAAGTTGAAATGGCAGAAGGGGATTTCGAAGATCTGTTGCGAGAATCTGATGCTCGCGCTACCCGTACGTGCCGCAATACAGCGATGAACAGAGGCTGGAGCAGCTGCTGTAGCAGGGGAGCAAAACTTGCTTGGCAGGCAGGAGGAAGAGTGTGTTAAATTATATTCAGACTCGAGTTGGGGCGGACTGGTGGTGTCAGTGCTCTCGCTGTGCGCCTATGGAAACAGATAGAGAGTCCTATTGCTGTCGCGAATTTCAGCGATACTGGACGAGATCGCTGAATCCGGTGATGAAACTGCACCGATAACATGAGCATGTATAACTGAGCACCCAAGTTTTGTATCACACATGGACAGGGGAGTCCTGGAAACTTATTTTAGGATCCCGAAGATAAATTGGAAACGCCAGCCGAAGCAGGGACAAACGGACGGCTTAGTGTAAAGTGAGTATTTTGTTTGTTTTTCTTTTTTGTTACCAAGACGTCATGTACAGAGTTTGGACACACGGAATTATAATGTGCTTCCCGCGTAGTTAGTCAATTTATCAACTAACTCACGATTTATAGAGTCACGATGTATCAAAGCAAGAATAGTTGTATCATATGCATTGCGTTCATATTCTGGGCTCATCTTATTTTTTATACATAGTATGGTTTATTAATATGATGTGTACTGAGTTTGGTCTTTTAATATCACTGTCTTAGTACAATAAGCCACGTTAAGCGTTTTCTTATAACGATTTTCTATGGGAAGAAAATGCTTAACGTGTAATTAAACGCGTTGCGTTCATATTCTGGGCTCATCTTATTTTTTTATACATAGTATGGTTTATTAATATGATGTGTACTGAGTTTGGTCTTTTAATATCACTGTCTTAGTACAGTAAGCCACGTTAAGCGTTTTTCACGTTAAGCGTTTTAGAATGTCCTTATATTTTCAGATACTGCCGCCTGTAACCGGTAGGCGTGGTTTGGGAGTGGCCTCGTAAGGACAGCAAAGCAAGTGCATTCTGGGAGTTGTTGTCTTTCAGCCACATGTGTAAAAAATACATTTTCTGCCTTTTCTCTGTCTAGAATGCTTCAAATTCAAAAATAATTTCACATATATACTATATAAATGACCAAGTTTAAATACACATTCATCTTCCCAGAGGTGAAGTATCCCTTTAAGAACTTGCCTTGAAGTTTCTTCAGCACTGCCACTTCCATCTTCAGAACCTGTTTGGGTTGTTGGGCTGACTCTGCTTTCAGTGCCACGCTGGTCCGGTTCATCAGGTCCAGTGCCTCGTAGATCTCGCCAAAGCCACCACCTCCAATTTTTTTCATCTGTGAGGTGAAAAACAACTGACTATCAGAGTTGCATCCAGTATGTGTAGATTTTGTTGCTTATTTGCATCACTATGACTATCGCCAATACCTTTACTATAAAGTTTGTTTACCTAAATCCCAAACCCAAATTATTAATCTTCGACACAGCACGTCCCGCATTGTTAGTGCTGTGAACATAAATGAAAACTCAAATTGTACCGCTCATTAAGGAGAGTTGTGATTAGAGAGTAGAATTACTTTTCAAAGCAATTTCCATTAATAATTGTTTAAAAATCCTTAAAACAACATACATTTAATTGAGAAGCAACATATAAGATATTGACTTGCTTTAAGAGTATGGATCTTAAAAATAAGTGTATTTTGTATACAAGTGTCATGTATTTACCTTGTACCATGTAATTCCCATTTTGCCCACTAGATGTCCCTAGTTCTGTTTCCCTACGTGTCCTGTTTTCCCACCATTTTTTAATGTCATTGCATTCACCTGCGTCTTGGTACTATGTATCCAAGTTACCTCAGTTCCCTTGTTTGTCACTTGGTTTTTGAATGTGCTAGCCTTCAGTCCCAAGTGTTGCTCTCTTTGCTTGCCCTGTTACTTCGTGGACTGTATTCTAAGTTTTTCTACCCGCTAAAGTAGTGAGTGACCTGTAAGATATCTCAGAGTAACTCATGACAAGAAATGCTGTTAAACACACAGCTAGTGCTACAGTACATCAAACAAGTCATTTTATTTACGCCGACATCGGCACGCAAATCGGTGGATTTGCGATGCAGAAACGCAGCAGCAAAGTTGCATTTAACAGCCATCTTATCCCATACTCTCTTTGCCTGACCCTGAAGTTCCATTTGTTGTGGAAGTGGATGCCTCGGATGTAGGAGTGGGAGCTGTGCTTTCTCAAAGAGGGAAGAATGAGCTTTTTTCTCCCTTCGCCTTACATCAGCCGAAAGGAATTATAATGTGGGTGAACACTTGGCAGTAAAACTAGCATTGGAAAAGTGGAGACATTGGCTTGAGGGTGTGACTCATTCTTTTCAAGTTTACACACCACAAGAACCTTGAGTACATACAACAAGCTAAGCGTCTGAATCCCCATCAGGCCAAGTGGTCACTTTTTTTAACCGCTTTGAGTTTACTCTTGCCCCTTCTGTCCGAGTAGATTCTGTAAGGTCCATCATCCCCAGTAACAAGATCATGGCCCCAGTGCGGTGGAAGCTCGTGGATGTGGTCAGGCAGGCTCAAGTCCAAGAACCTGATCCGGACAATAGCCCTGCTAGCTCTCTGTTCGTTCCCCACTCTGTCCACTCTCAAGTTCTCCAGTGGGCTCATGCATCTCCTCTCACCGGTCACCCGGGTTATGTTCGCACCCTCGAGTTCCTCCAAAGATGGTTCTGGTGGCCTACGATTAAGGAAGGCACAGAGATGTTTGTTAAGGCCTGCACCACGTGCAACCAGAGCAAGGCTACCGCTTCCTATCCCTCGACACCCTGGTCTCATCTCTCCATGGACTTCATCACATTGTCTCTAATCGAGGACCCCAGTTCTCTTCCAGTTCTGGAAAGTCTTCTGTCGGCTGGTGGGATCGACGGCGAGCCTGTGCTCAGGATTCCATCCAGAGTCCAACAGACAGACAGAGAGAGTTAACCAGGAGCTGGAAGCAACCCTGAGGTGCATGGCTTCCAGCAATTTGTCCTCCTGGTCGTCATTCATTGTGTGGGCTGAGTATGCCCACAACATTTAATTTAATTTAATTTAATTTTAACACCCTGAAATCCTCTGCTACAGGCATGTCACTCTTCGAGTGCCAATTTAGATTTGCACTCCCTATTTCCTAAGCAAGAAGAAGTTGGAGTCCCTTCGGCCCTGAAGATCGTCAGGCAGTGTTGATCGACCTGGAGGAAAGCCCGGTCCAAACTTCTCCGGGCCTCGCAAATCTATCAGTGACAGGCCAATTGCCATCGCAGACATGCCCCTTCCCTTCACCTGGGTCAAAGAGAATGACTCTCCATTTGGAAACCTGTAAGCTCTCCCAACAGTTCATCGGACCATTCCACATTGCCAGGAAAGTCAATCCAGTTACTTACCGGTTGTCCCTACCTAGATCATTAAGAATAAACACCACGTTTCATGTGTCTCTCCTAAAACCTGTTTTGTCTTCTCCCTTTGCTCACCCAGACAGGCCTCCCCCTCCATCCTGAATCATCGATGGACAGCCAGTCTACACTGTCCATCGGATACTGACCGACAGTTACAACAATTCTTGCGGTATCTGTTGGATTGGGATGTCTACGGTCCTGAGGAGCGCTCCTGGGTTCCTCCTAGGGACATCCTCGACCCTGAGTTAATTTGAGAGTTCTGCGCTCGCTGACTGGGTTGTCCTGTGGGGAACGTCAGGAGCTGTTCCTAGTGGGGGTGGGGGGCACTGTCATGTATTTACCTGTAATTCCCATTTTGCCCACTAGATGTCCCTAGTTATCTTTTTTGTTTCCATTTGTGTCATGTTTTCCCACCATTTTGTCATTGCATTCACCTGTCTTGTTTGGTACTATGTAATTAAGTTACGTCAGTTCCCTTGTTTGTCACTTGGTTTTTGAATGTGCTAGCCTTCACTCCCTAGTGTTGCTCTCTTTGCTTGCACTGTTACTATGTGTATTGTATTCGAAGATTTTTCCCTTTGTTAAGATTTTGAAGGTTTCCTTTTCAAGTTTTCTTTGTTGGATTCAGAAGATTTGTTGAAATTTTTTCCCCTTGTGCCTAGCTGACTCTTTTGGAACACTCAAATTTTTTTGTTATTGGACTTATCTTACATGCTGTGTTTGTCTTCCTTTCTAGGACCAACCTAATGCTCAGTGGTTAATCAGTACCACTCCGTCACCGGAGACCCAGGTTCAAGTCCGACTCGTGAAAATAAGTGTTTTTTTCACTTGGTTATACTTCTGCAATTGCAGTAAAGATAAAATATGCTTATATTCAAGATCTATTCTCTAAAAGCAAGTCTAAATATCTTTTTTTAAAGGATTTTTAGATATTATAAAATATTAGTGTTTTTGATATGATATTCTACATTCTCTGATAGCATTGTTTTCTTCGGCAGTATAGCAGCTAAAGTAAATGTACACTGTTTTAAAGGAGTTTTAAATATTTATATTGGAAAACAAGCCAAAACAAAACCAAAAACTTATTTTGTTGCAGTGTATAATGGGGCGAAGTCTACCCATTCTCACTTTTCTGTTCACTTCAATCCATCTTTAACTCACAAAAAAAAAAACTCTCTCTAATTAATAACGCTGCATATTGCCAATTTTCTTCACGATAATAAACAAACAGTGACACATATATTATGATTCAATAAGTTTTGCTTTAGCGGAGCATCAGCTCCGGATCCACTTTTTCCACAAGTTGAGTGCTTCTGTATTTACTTATTTTGTATTTTTGTATTATTCCCTCATACTTTGCAATCTAAATCACCTGAAGCAGGATGGAAAGTTTGGAGTGATTCTGTGAGTTTAATGTGATCTCATGGTACGTTAAATGAGATCAAACTACTTTTTGACAATTAATTTTTGTCGACAATGAAAAAATTGCTTCAACATCAACTAATCGTTTCAGCCCTACTCCTCTGTCCAGTCAGCTCTGTTGATAGCTTTAAGCCACAGCCATCTACGAGAACCCTCAAAATCATTTTTCAACAATGGAATATGATAAAAGATTACTGTTCGCAGATGGTTTCTGCTACCACTTCCATTCCCAAAGGATTGGTCTATTATAGAGAATATAAGTGTTATTTATAATTTTCATCTTATCAACTTCTTTCAGAACACACTTCACTTCTACCAATCAATTTAGATTTTTCAAATTAAAATAATTTATTGAAACAAAACAAAATTAACCAAAAATATTTCTAAATTCAAATTAAACTGCTATAAAATAAAAAAAAAATCTAAATAACAAAGTGGTAAATAAAATCAAACTAATTCCACACATTTTACTCTCTTCATATATCTTCTTTTGCAGTGACTTAAAAATCACTTTAAAAATCCCCATTCAAATAATATCATAAATACAAGTTTATATTTACAATTAAGTATAACAATAATAATTGAAAAATAAACCATGACCTAAAGCTAGTTTTACACAAATCTCATAAATATTGGTGTAACGTAGTTCAATGGAAAGGAGGAGGCGAGAACCGGCTTGTCAACATAAATAATGTTTTAATAATAAACTTAAAACAAAATACACAAACACACACATGACGGACATGTGGTCCGTAAATGGTCTCTCTCTCCCCCGCACCATCCTCTGCAGTCTGCCTTTATCCCTCTCGGAGGCTTGATTAGCCTTACACTGGACCGGGTGTGTAGGATCACGACCCGGCCCCGCCCTCTGCCCTGCCACATTTGGTTTCATAAAACAAGTTTGGAAATGTACCACCTGCTGGTGAAATCTCCAAACTGCAAATGCAGAACGGAGTTAAGACTTTGTGCTGAAAACAGACTTGCTTTTTAAACACCTTATCACAATGATCTATTTCTCAGGGAAATAGTAAATTGTGCTTTGCGTTACTTCATTAACACCCACAGTGTCATGGTTTGTGAAGGGAAGAGGAGAGAGAATCATGATCCAAATGCAGAACTTTATTTATGAACAAAAGTATACAACGATGAAGAAAATCACTCAAAAAAGCAGATCATTACTTGAAATAGAAAGAAACACAAAATCTACAGCTATATGCTGTCTATCAATGCTCTACATACAAAGCAGGAACCGACACAGGAACAAAGAACAAGAGGGTATATATACACAAGGCTAATAAGACGATGAGGAACACCTGGGATTCAAATTAGGGCAAAAGACATGAAGGCAGAAATAACATAGGAAGAATAAAAAAAATTCAAACTAAGAGTCTCCACAAATTTCAAATGACTACAAAATAAAAGTCTCTCAAATATCTAAAAAAAAAAGAATCTATTACAACAGTCCAGGGCTCAGGAGAAAAATAAATCTCAAATATCTGGGAATCAAGAGAATTTACTAAATGAGCCATGGGGCAAAGATATGGAAGCAGACCCAGGTGGATTCAGTGGACAAACAAGAGGTCAGGGCAAAGCTGGCTGACATTCAGAAGCAGATAAACGGTTAGGAGGCCACGGCGGAGATGCAGGAGTCCAGGGCTCAGGGGGTGGAGCTGCAGGAGGCGGAGTTACATGAGGCTAAGGAGAAGGAGCAGGTGAAGCTACAGGAGGCAGAGCCACAGGGAGCTCAGGTGAAGGAATGGTTGGAGCCGCATGAATCTTAGGGACTGGAGTCACAGGAGGCGGAGCCACAGGAGGTAGAGCCACACAAGTCTAAGGAGAAGGAACAGGAGGCGGAGCCACAGGGGGCTCAGATGAAGGAATGGGTGGAGACGCAGGAATCTCAGGGACTGGAGTCACAGGAGGCGGAGCCACAAGAGGCTCAGGGACTGAAATCACAGGTGGCGGAGCCACAGGATGCTCAGGGACTGGAGTCACAGGAGGCTGTGCCATAAAAGGCACAGGGGGCAAGGTCACAGGGCCACTACGAGTCTCTGGAGAAGGAGCAGGAAGCGGAAGGGCTTCCATCAAGGGGGTCTCCGATACCACAGGAGCTGGTAGCAGAGGGGCCTCTGTCAAGGGGGTCTCCAAAACCACAGGAGCTAGTAGCAGAGGGGCCTCCATCAAGGGGGTCTCTGGAACCACCAGAGTAGAGAGCAAAAGGTCAGCCCTTATGATTTTAATGATAAAATCCAGAAGAGACAGATGATCACTCTCTGAAGGGACCAACTTCCTCACAGGGCCATTAAGTCAAAACCAGAACATAGCTCTGAGGGATCTCTCATTCCAGTTCAATTGAGAGACCAGATTCCAAACTTTGAAGGAGTACTCTGCTGCAGAAGTGGACCCTTGAGAAATATGCTCGACCTGTTCTGTTGGATCCATAATGCTGGTTGGTTTCTACTGTCAGGGTTTGTGAAGGGAAGAGGCGAGAGTGTCAGGATCCAAATACAGAACGTTAATTATGAACAAAAGAAGGGGATACAACGATGAAGGAAATCACTCAGAAAAGCAGGTCATTACTCAAAAAAGAAGGAAACACAAACTCAACAGCTGTATGCTGGCTAACAATGATCTACATACAAATCAGGGGCCTACACAGGATCATAGAACAAGAGGGTATATATACACATGGGCTAACAAGACAACGAGAATTGCGCAAAAAGTACGCTTAAGATTAGCGCTCTCAAGCTTAAGTACGCTTTGCTTATTTAAGAAAACAGAGCCCCACATTTGCAAAGCATGAATTGTCCAGTTACATGAATGAACAATCTTTCGAGGAGTGTGATGAAACTTAATTTTTTGTATGGATGTTAGGAGCTGCCACTGACAGCGGTCTAGAGTTTGTTTACACTATTATGTGATGGTGGACAGATTATATAAACTATTTATAAAATTATAAAATACTTTGTATAGGAAAAATACTCTGAATATGCTTCATTAAAATGCTAGTCCACCATCTAGACCAGCCCCAAACCAGCATAATCTGCCTGTACAAGCACTGAAATTGATCTTTCCAATTGGGCTGTCCTAGACTGAAATGATTTAGATAGAGCAGACTTACTACTTTCCATCGTTCCTTGACCAGGATGCCTGTGGACAGGATGTCTGTCTGCTCCAGCCCTGCACTCATCCTGTCTGTGGTCTGCTTCGAGCTCGTACTCTAACGCCAACGACAGGAGCCTGGATCAGGCATTGGAGCCTTAGGGTGCCAACTGAAACATATACCCAAAAGAGAACATTGTTATATCCTTCATCTGTGACAATATTCAGAATAGACAATCCATGGCAAAGGCTATGTCCAAATGAATCCAGATACTTTTGTAAAAGATGTTTTCATTTTCAACATTTTCACTGTCAAATAGTCGTTTGATCTCATTTAACGTAAGATGATCACATTAAACTCTAATGATGACACGTGAGAGTAGCGCTTGTGCCTGTCTGAGGAGAGGAAGAATTACACAGCTCACAGTCCACATGCACTCTAAACTTTAACAAAAAGCTTCGGGTGATGTAGATTGCTATGAGGGAATTATACAAAAATACAAAATAAGTAAATACAGAAGCACTCTTGTTGTGGAGCCGGAGCTGCTGCTCAGCTGAAGTAAAAATTGCATGAGCATCTTTAAAGGAACACCCCGGCATTACATCTTAAATGCAGTTATATTTAATGCATTATAGCTTTATTAAAGTTCAAATAATAAGGAAGCTGATCATGTAAATAACTACAAACTCCGAAACTGGCATTTCTGTGCGGTCAGCACCTCTTCTACGAGTTGCGCGAAGTGTCCCGATCTAAAGGGGAGAGATTGAAACTTCACTTCGGCTGATGCACACTCTGTCGCGGGGATGCTTTTCCCTCGAGCGTGCATGCTTCGAGTTGCGTGAAGTCTCCCGATCTAAGGGGGAGAGATTGAAACTGCACTTGGCTGATGCACACTCCATCACTATGCCACCACCACTCCAGATTATGAAAATATTTGATAGTTGCAACCCTAATCCTCGTGTTCCATCACTGGACAGCAATTTCAAGTAAACTTCCCATCCCCTTTGAAGGTATGCTATGTAAAGTTTGTACAAAGAAACATTCATCTTTAACAGCAATATCATACAGGCAAGACAACACTGCTACAACATGGGCTGCCATCTTAATTGTTTTGGGCTAAATGGATCACATGACTGCATCACATGACAACAAATACATCATCGTATTCAGACATCTCCATTTCCCCTGTCCACACTATAACGTGAAGACACTTTTCAAAAAGCTCAGTTCGCGGAGTCTCAGTGTGGACAGAAGGCCAAAACGTAGAGGAAAAGATGTGTTTTCAAATGAAAACGTATTAGTGTGGACGTGCCCTAACGAATAAAAACTGTGGAGTGAGATTTGAAAACATGAATTAAGTTGTCCTCAAAGCCTAGATTCAATTAACTTACATTAGATAGTATTTAAAGGTCAAACCGAATTATACTTGGGCATGTTCAAACCTGGTGCTGCGATAAGTTGACGAGATACACAAAAACAAATGATAAATAATTAAATTCCAGTCTGTTCCTCACATAAAGCCATCATAGTACTGTAATGTACTAAGTCATATGGACTACTTTTATGATGCTTTTTTTTCTATTTTAGAGTTTAACAGTCACTGGTTACTATCTACATTTGCTGTATGGAAAAAAAGCTTTTGTGTTCAATGGAAGAAAGTGACAGATGATCAGGCCTGACACTTGAAGCTGTCCCATGCACACAACATCACTAAGGAAGGATTCATTTAATGGGATACTACATTTAACTGAACTGACACAACAATATGCGTGATTCAATATTCAGTCAAACACAAAGAAGGAAATGCTAACACTTGACAACATACTATATCAAGAGGGGCTGGTCTGGTTTATGAGGAGTTTGCTTTTCTTTGACATTACAGAGCAGTAAATCGTGTTCAGTGTGTTAGTATGCTTTCAAGGGATAACTCTCCTTCTCTCTTCATATCATATCAGCCTGCTCAGCTCTTACTATATACTTATGAAAGTTAAAAATGGACAGTGAAGCCTCACATGATAATGATGGCCTCTTGCGGTTAAGAAAAGAATGAAAAAGTAAAAGCTTCTCCATGTAGGGAGTAACGGAATACACGTAATGGGATTACATATTAAAAATACTAAACAATAGTAACTGTATTCCACAGTTACAATTTAAATAGTTGGTAATCAGAACACAGTTACGTTAAAAAAAGTATTTTGATAACTTAAGGGATTACTTTGCCTTTTCTTGTAATTTGTTTCATTTAATATTTAGTCTATTCAGTTGTAAAACATTTAGACATTCATACATAGTATGTTATTTTCCCTTGGGAGCTTAAGAGCGTACTAGCTACATCCTGTTTATACAGCTTAACAAAAAAAAAACAGCTAGAAACGCTTTGACAGATGAAACAAAAATCTAATAAATACAGGATTACATGCCTTGTCAATGTTTTTTATGCATTTAATATATTTATATATATATATTTTTTTTTTACAAGAAATACTAACCAATATAAAACCTCATATAAATATAAACCAATATAAACCTCATATAAAAACTACCAAAAATAGATTTTCTGCCTCATTCTTTGAACAGAATCCACAAACAATCAGAAAAGGATGTCATTGTGTACACTCTGTGGGGTTTTGATGTTTGGAGCAGCAAAACTAGTTAACCTTGTGTAAATTGTCATGTGAACATTTAGCTTTATGCTAAGCTAAAATGCTATTTCTTGCCTTTACAGGCATCTGTTACCAGCACAATATTTTATAATAAACTCTATGAAGAAAATTCAAGTTAGAGCATAAATTTATTTTTTCTCTAGCAAGACATGTGATATTATGGCAAAGATGTACCGCAAAAATCTTTTTATTGTTTATTTACTTGAGTAGCAAAACTGCATTAAATATGCTAAATTAAATCCTGTTTTTAGAGAATGTATTTATTTACAGTAAAGTGTATTTTCTTACTTTATTTTTAGTCAAAACAAGTGAAAACATCTGCCAGTGCTGAAGTTAGCCAAAGTATTTATATTACATTACTGAACTGGAGTAATTTAATGAAATATGTTAAAAAAAATGGCATTGTAATACAGCAAACTGTAATCTGAATCAGAATACTTTTTAGAAGTAACCTTCCCAAAACTGTCTACAAGTTATATTAAATATTGCCATAGAATTACATTGTTACTGGTGATTACTAAATCACTAACTAGTAACTACTGCTTCATAAAATTTAATTGGGCACACATATAAGGGTTTTTCTTAATCATTGGGCACTTTCATGTCCACGTTTTTATTATTAAAATTAACAGATTTCAATGTTTTTCTTTTTGTTATATGAATGTCATATTAAAAGTGACTTGGAAACTTTTTGCCAGGCCTTCATCGTTTATTTTTTGGTACTTTTCAAGTGCCTTTTATGTATAGATTTTTACTGTTTTTGCCTTGTCACAGACCCAGATTTTCAATATTAAACTATTTAATTGAAGAAGAAGAAAAAAAGAATTATTACAATAAATTAACAATGATTGAAATAAACATTGAAGGAATATTCCGGGTTCAATTCAAGCTCAATCGATAGTATTTGTGGCATAATGTTGAGTACCACAAAAATGTATTTAGATTCTTTAAAAAAGCAAAAATTGAGGTTACAGTGAAGCACTTTTTTTTTTTACCATTTTTTGAGGGTTTAAAGGCAGAAATGTTAAGCTAATAATTTCATAAAAGAACTTACATTATATCTATTTTTCAAAATTTTGCATTATTTTGGCTGTAAAGTAAAAATTGTAATTTTAAGGTCATTTTAGGGTTTTAGGTGCTATGTTGTTGTGACAAAAAAGTTGAATAAATGTATATAACTTTACACAGAAAATGTTAGTAAGCGATTTTATCGGGGGTCTGGGTAGCTCAGTACTGACGCTGACTACCACCCCTGAAGTCCCGATTTGAATCCAAGGTGTGCTGAGTGACTCCAGCCACGTCTTCCAAGGAATCAAATTGCTGGGAAGTTAAAAGTCACATGGGGTAACCTCCTCGTGGTTGTAATTAGTGGTTCTCGCTCTCAATGGGGCAACTGGCAAGTTGTGTGTGGATCACGGAGAGTAGCATGAGCCTCCAAATGCTGAGAAGCAACTGGGACTTGTCCTCCATCACCCGGATTGAGGCAAGTAACTACGCCACCATGAGGACCTACTAAGTAATGGGAATTGGGTATTCCAAATTGGGAGGAAAAAAAGATTTTTAAAAAAGTAAGCCATTTTATAACAATAAAATCACTTTAACATGCATATTGTTTGGTCTTGAGGCTATACTTTTGAAACAGTGAGTATTTTAACAGTGATTTTGTTCACTTTCTCCCCAATTTGGAATGCCCAATTCCCAATGTGCTCCAAGTCCTCGTGGTGGCGTAGTGATTCACCTCAATCCGGGTGGCAGAGGACGAATCTCTGTTGTCTCCGCGCCTGAGACAGTCAATCCATGCATCTTATCACGTGACTTGTTGAGCGCATTTTTACGGATACATAGCGCATTGTGGAGTCTTCACACCATCCACTGCGGCATCCACGAACAAATCACCACGTGACCCACCGAGAGTGAACCACATTATAGCAACCACGAGGAAATTACCCCATGTGACTCTCCCCTCCCAAGCAAATTTGGTTGCTTAGGAGACCTGGCTGGAGTCACTCAGCTCACCCTGGATTCGAACTCGCGACTCCAGGGGTGGTAGTCAGCGTCTTTACTTGCTGAGCTACCCAGGCCCCCGATTTTTAATTTTTTTAAGGAAGAGGTACGAGTCGAAAGAATTTTTTGTGGTATTCAACATTGTCACAAATGCTATCGACTGAGCTCAACTTGTATTGAACACTGAATATTTCTTTAACTATTTAAATATTTACTGTGTGAAAATTAGTTCTATCCATTTGAAAGAATTACGACTGTCCCAAAGCTGTGGCGTCATTTCCATCATACCAAACAAGTTTTGCCCTAATATCATTTTCTTTCTTTTTTTTAGTTTGGTTGTTTTTAATGTTAGTATACTAACCAAGTTGACAAAAGTGTCTGTAAAGAGCATGCTTAAGATGAAATATGAGGCTAATAAGACATCATTTTGTTAACTATTTCAAAAAGTGTCAAAATATTATTTGTGTGTATTTAGGATACATTAAATATAAGAAATTTGACTTAGCCAAACAAAGGAGTAGGACATAAAAAATAAAAAAAAAAACATTAAAATGTAATTTCCACCAATAAATTCTATTAAACACAAATAACATTTAAGATGCTGTGGAAATGACAATGGTGGTGGAAAATTGCAAGACTTATATATATATATTATATACATATATTATAACATATATGCATTTATTTATTTTTTGTCATGTGACAATGCATGAACAAAAACTGCTGTATACTGATCTGCACACGTATACTTTTACATGACAATGACTGAACAGCTCCGAATGGAAACAAGCGTGTAATAAATGAATAAACATGCTTTTCTCGCTCATTGCATTAGAAGAAAGTGACACTAGTGAGATAAAGCCTCCCTGCGTTTAAAGAGCTTATAATGATTGACAGCCGTCATTGATTTAACACGTTAACATACACTAAAGGCCGCTCATGATTGAAATGTACGAAGCCAATATATACAGACTTCTTTTGTAACACGTTTCTGCTGTTATTCGAAGAACAGTCTGTTTTTACGTGTTTTGCAGAGCAATTTAATTCTTTATCTGGACATTACATCTGGAGACTAAGCTCTGCAAATGCTGCTTTCAGGGCAGACGACTTTTACTTGTTAATAAATAGCACAGCCCTTTATTCCTCACAGTAAATATGAATATTTGGTGTGTTAAAGGGTGGTCTGGTTTAATGGCAGAGGCCCGCTGTGCTGAAATGTGATCCGCGCAGCTCAGCTCGATGTTGCGTTGCTACAGTCAACACACACACACACACACACACACACACACACACACACACACACACACACACACACTTCACTGGAAACAACCTTGAAAAAACAGACATGTAATTCACATTTAAGTGCATTACTATCAAAGCAGCTGTCAGTGACGGCATGTCATAGAGCCGTGTGTATGTGTGTGTGTGTGTGTGTGTGTGTGTGTGTGTGTGTGTGTGTGTGTGTGTGTGTGTGTGTGTGTGTGTGTGTGTGTGTGTCTGTATCCATGTTTCTCACCTCAATCCCGATTCTCACAGCGCCGGGTGTGGTTGTTAAACCTCGCAAAATGCTTTTTTAAATCATGTTAAAGACGTCAAATGGTATAAATACGCGGACTGTTCATCCATGAGGACGAGGGTAGGTATCCTATGCTCTGACATACGCACAAACAGCAGTGTGTTTTTGTAAATGTCCCTTTATGCTCGCGGCTTGTTCAGCAGCATCTCTGCAGATTCGTGACGTGCGGCTCCGTCTGCCTGCTGCATGCGCGCTCGTTCGCGACGCCATTGCCCTTCGCAACAGCACGCGCGTGAACGTGCATTCCATTCTGCGCGGGTGCTCGTGAACTGTCCGTCCGACCGCGTGCCCCAGAGCTGGTCATATCTGACAGACAGGTGCCCTCTGCTGTACAAACCTGGGAGAATGGGATTTTGTCAACTCAAATTGTACAATTGGCATGGGTTCTTTCTTGTTTATGTTATGGTTATAGCTAGGGCACTGACTAGACAAAAAAAATTAGTTTGTACATCTGAAGCCAGATAAATTTTATTTGGAAGATAAAGTAGGAGTATAAAATTATAGAATACTTAAAATGTCAATTTATATTTTCCACCTGAAGCAGATATTATGTCGATTTAGAAATGTCTAAAAAAAAAGAAGAAAAAAGTACATTTCGGCACAATTAAAAAAAATCACAGACAGGTAGAATGAGAAGAATGGCCATTCCCATACATGGCAAATGACACTCGATCGTGATTAATAAATCATTTTATTTAAATTATACTTTGAGATTGTTGAGTCGAGTTTCAATTTCATGTTAGGTTAATATCGGTGGGATTAATAATATTTAAAAAACTAAAATAAATGCTAGTGTACAAATGTATTCAAAAAGATAAAAAAAAACACCATGAGATTTGAATGCGGCTCTGTGCTGGATTACGCTTTCTGAGGCACGTGCGCTCCCTGAAGGAAGACAACGTTGTGTAACATGAGAAATAGTTGACAATGGGCTTAATGCCGCGCACTTCCGTTCTATTGCCGAAAACACACCTCGTATCCTGTCAAATAACTTTCCCTTCATTCGACGGAGTCATGGAGCAGAAAGTCTCTACTGAATGTATTGAGAGGTAAACATTAAAACAACACAGAACTGTTCCCTAGATGTATTTCTGCAAAATATCGTAAGCACGTGACGTGAAGTGAAGTGAAGTTGTTGAATTTGTTAGCGATGTTCAGTTATCATTCTGTGATATGGCACATTCTGCACGTGCCATATTCATGCAGATCACTTTTTCAAAATGATCACAAAAGAACAGTAATGTGCAATGGACTTATGAGTATAACATTACATTGCAGCGTCGTGCCAGGTGATGAGAAGTTTAAGAAAAATGACGACATCTTATTCTACAGGTAATTGGGTGTTATTTATTAAAACATACGCAATCGAATATATACTGTATGTCAGTCTTTCAACAAGTAGGACATTCATTGAAAACAATGAATATATTGACCAGTCTGTTAGTAATATAGTGGCATACGTTAAACCTAGTTATAGTTGTTGATTGTTGACCATTGAACTCCTACAGGCGACAGAAAGATAAAGCAGTGTCTCAGTACTTTGTCTTCCTGGAGACATTAATACTAACGGATAGAGGGGCCAGTCTGGAGCTCTGTAAGCAAGACTCTCAGGTGCACTACCACTCCAACACCCTTACCTTCTGTACCTAGACTTCAAGTTGAATTATTTGAAATACAACCACAATTAAAAAAAAACAATTCAAGTAATTATTTTGTATTCACAGAAATAGAACCCAAAAGTATTCTTAAAGATTTTTTTATTTGTGTTTGTTTGTTTGTTTTTGGACATGGCATGATGGTTGTAGCGGCACATAAAAACAATCCTAAAACCGCTAAGGAGCTGAGTGGAGGAATAACTTCTATGACGCGTTTATCCTTGAAGCTTGCATGTTGTTTTATTTTGTACAGATTTCACGTTTACACGGTCAACAAAATATGTGCTCCAGCACTCACCCCCATTCTTCCCCATAAACACACACATACAACAGGTGTTTTAACCCCACTTAATTAATGACAC
Organism: Moxostoma hubbsi; assembly: GCA_032164185.1. Taxonomy (NCBI): domain Eukaryota; kingdom Metazoa; phylum Chordata; class Actinopteri; order Cypriniformes; family Catostomidae; genus Moxostoma; species Moxostoma hubbsi. Next base: position 13,966,052 of record JAVLUX010000013.1, on the reverse strand, counting down.
TCCCATTGTCGTTTGGTCACATGACTTTCCCATTACATGGCTCATACATACCAGCCCCTAATTATTATAAATCGATAATTATATTAAATACACATAGGAGACATTTATAAGTACAAGATCTCAAAATACAAAAAACATTTTTTACATCAATCATAAATGTTTGCACATTTACAATACATCAATTATTCAGTACTGAGTCCTTGTAAAGTCCATAACACAGTGTCAGCACAGAGTGAATTTACAATCGATGTAAAGTGAGAAATATGTGGTGTCAATGTGATAAGTGTGATAAGTCCATGTCTGTGTTAAAAAATAATTCTCTTTCAAGAAAAATGTCAAATATCCACCTCTTGCAGAAGGCAGATTTTTGTCACTGGTCTATTCAAACAGTTTGTCTTGGTCTTAAGTCTCACTTGACGAACAAAGCCTTGATTATCTGGGAATGTCTGAATCACTTTTCCAGTTATCCATGAATTACGTGGTGCTGAGTCATCAACCAAAAGCACGATATCACCTGGAACGAAGTTGCGAGATGGAGCTGACCATTTTTGCCGCTCTTGCAGTAGAGGCAAGTACTCCTTTGTCCATCGTTTCCAGAACAGGTCTGATATATATTGGACCTGTTTCCATCGACGACGAGCATATATATCCTCCTTTTGAAAGACCCCTGGTGGCAATGATGGGGTAGTCTTTAACAGCAGCAAATGATTGGGTGTCAGTGCTTCCAAATCATTGGTGTCAGTAGATTCCTTAGTAATGGGACGTCCATTAATGATTGCTTCGGCTTCACATAGAACTGTATGAAGACCTTCTTCATCAAGGTTTTGTGTTCTTAAGGTGGCATTAAGTACTTTTCTTAGACCTAATCATTCTTTCCCATATGCCTCCGTGATGTGAACCAGTTGGCGGATTAAAAATCCACTTTATTCCCTTCTGCAGAAGCATGTTGTTGATCTGAGATTGGTTCCAGCATTCAATAGCTTGCCTTAACTCGCGTTCCGCTCCATGAAAATTTGTACCATTGTCAGATTGCATTTCCAAGACTTGTCCACGTCTTGCGATAAATCGTCGCAGTGCGTTGATAAAGGAATCAGTATCCAATGATTGTACCACTTCAATATGAATAGCACGAATGGCTAGACATGTGAAGATAACTCCGTATCGCTTCACAATACTTCTCCTGCTCTTAATTTCAAAGGGTCCAAAACAGTCAACTCCGACGTTTGTAAATGCAGGTTTATCTGGAGAAACTCTATTCAGAGGTAGGTTTGCCATCTGTTGATGCCCTGGGGCTGCTTGCAAACGCTTGCAGATCACACACTTGGACAATATCTTCCTTATGGCTCCACTGGCGCCAGGTATCCAGTACCGCTGATGCAACCTTGCTAGCATATAGTTTCGACCACCATGACCCACCTCTTGATGTATATGTTTAAGAATGAGGCCTGAGATGTGAAAATCCTTAGCAAGTATAGCGGGATGTTTTGTCTCTTCAGGCATAACAGCCCTACTCAAACGTCCACCGACTCTTAAAACACCTTCTTCAAGGATGGGATTGAGCTTATAAATGTGACTGTTCTTTTTCACATTTTCTCCCTTTTGCAAGCTTGAGATTTCATCAGAGTATCTTTTTCTTTGGCAGTAACGAATTACCTCTAATTCAGCTTTCTTTAGCTCTACCACAGAAAGCTCACTTTTGGCACATTGTGCCTTGATTTTCTCCATTTCCTCTTTCAAATGTTGTGTTTGTTGGTTTTCGTCCGTGCAAGATTGTATTAAAGACATACCCAGTAATTTCCTCTTCTGGCTTAGATTGAGGAGTAATTGCTTAAATCTGAGGATCCAAGCCACTGACTTCTTCAAAAGGGTCCAAGAAGAGAAATACTGGATGAAGTATGTTGTAACATCCATATTCTCTTCTATTTGTACAGCATTGACTGTGACATTTGATTTTATCTCTGGATCATCTAGTGAACATTCCCCCAGGTCAATAGGATTAACTGGCCACTCCTGTTCAGGCAAAAGCAGAAACTGAGGTCCAAACACCCAATTCTTGTTCTTCAGGAATGATTCCACTCTCAACCCTCTAGAAGCTATATCTGCTGGATTAATTGCAGTGTTCACATACCGCCATTGTGATGATCGAGACACCTTTAGGATTTCGGAAACTCTGTTGGCGACAAATGTTTTGTACCTAGAGACTTCGTTTTTGATATATTTAAGTACAGAAGTACTGTCAGTCCAGAAGACCGAATCTTGAAAGTCCATGCACAGTTCCAATCTCCACATTGAATCCATTCGACTTGCCAGTGTTGCAGCAGTAAGTTCCATTCGAGGGATAGACACCAGCTTCAAAGGAGCTACTCTAGCTTTCCCCATTACAAAGGCGACGTGCGCTTGTGAGTCAACATTATGCAAAAGCAGATAGGAAACTACTCCATAACCATCTTCACTTGCGTCGGAAAAGTGGTGTAATTGTGCTGTGCTCACTTCTCCGAAACCCGTTGGTTTGAAACATCTATCGATTTTGAAGTTTTCCAATTCACGCAATCCGTCCAACCACTTGATCCACTGCTGAGCATTTGAAGCAGGAATAATTTCATCCCAGCCTAGTTTCTTCCTGCACAAATCTTGCAAGATCTTTGTTGCATATAAAATCAATGGAGACAGAATTCCTAAAGGATCATAGACAGAACTAATGGTAGCCAGGATCCCTCTTTTGGTCAGAGGTCTTTGCTGCAACACAATCTTAAACTTGAAGGCATCAGATTGTATGCACCATTGTACTCCCAGCACTCTTTCCACTGGAAGTAAATCTTGGTCCAAATCCAAATCCTTCACATTGTTTGCTCTTAATTCCTCTGGAATTTGTGCCAGAACATCTCGATTGTTACTTATCCATTTTGTCAGTGAAAAACCTCCTTTCCCACAAATAGCAACAAGGTCGTGATGCAGAGAAACAGCCTTCTCATCTGAATTTACTGACAACAGACAGTCATCCACATAAAAACAATGCAAGATTGCTTCAATTACTTCCTTGCTGAAGTCTTTGTTGTCTTCAGCACACCTTCTGAGGGCAAAATTTGCACAACTGGGTGATGAAGTAGCTCCAAAGAGATGCACGACCATACGATGCTCAACCATATTTTGAGTAAGGTCACCATCAGGCCACCAAAGAAATCTCAGCATATCTGCATCATTTTTTGGCACCCTCACCTGATGAAACATGGCTTCAATATCTGCTGTGATTACAACTCTTTCCTTCCTGAATCTGGATATTACTCCAATCAATGAACTTGTGAGATCTGGACCCTGTAACAATTGGGTATTCAAAGATATCCCTCGAAATGTAGCAGCACAGTCAAATACAACCCGTAGCTTTCTTTTTCGTGGGTGATGGACACCGTGATGGGGTATGTACCATACCTTCCCGTCGCTACGTCCTAAGTCCTCCGTTGGCACTCTCTCTGCATAACCTTTAGAAATAAGGTCTTTCATGAAAACAGAGTATTCAGAATGAAACGAAACATCCTTCTTCAACCTTTTCTTTAGGTTCAGAGCACGCTGTTCCGCAATTGTCCTGTTGTCTGGCATACAAACATTTTTCTTCCTCAAAGGTAAGCCAATTGAATAATGACCATCTACAAGCTTTAATGAGTCTGTTACCATCTCAATGAACTTGTGATCTTCTCTTGAAAACCCAACTTGTTCGTTTTTGTTACACTCAGGAAAATCAACCTTGAATTGTTGTTGCCAAAGCTCTCCCAAGTTTGAAACTGAAATCCTGTTAACTGTAACATCAGGATACTCAAAGGCAGACTGGTCACCACCATCTCCTCTTAGTGGACCATTTACGGTCCATCCCAACCTGGTTTTAATTGCATATGGTCCATTATTGACACTGCGGATCACTTGAATTGGCTCCATAACCCTTGGGGCGTTGATTCCTATAAGCAATTCAACCTCAGAGTCAATTTCAGGTAGAGTCACATGTTTCAGATGTGGCCATCTCTTTAGATCCTTTTGTCTTGGGATGTTTCCACTATGCACAGGCATGGTATTTTGTGTATAGGCATCAGACAACTCCCAAAAGTCGTCTTTATTCAAACCAGCCACCTCTAATCCAGAAACAACATGGGTAGTTGTAACTTTCTCCTGTCCCATAGTACGCAAGAGAATGTTAGTCTTTTTACCTGAAAGACCAAGTCTGTTCATCAGTGCAGGTGTACAAAATACTGCAGTGCTACCTTGATCCAGAAAAGCATAAGTAATCGCAGTCTTATTTCCTTTTTTAGATTTCACTTGTACAGGAACTATGGAAAGTTTACATTCAAATTCACCAGCCCCAATAAATCCACTGGACTCAACAGATTCCGGAGCACTGCCCATTACAGTGTCCATTTGTCTCCTGATGGGTTTTGAATCGGTCTCCTTTTCTCTTGGGTAGATGTGAAGTATACTTGGGTGCCTAAGATTACACACTTTACATGAAAGGCGATTTCTACAATCTCTACTGATGTGCCCTGTGCACATACAGCCAAAACAAACACCATTCTCTTTTAAGAACGTAATCTTCTCACCCTGACTCCTCTTTTCCAATAGAGGGCACATATCCAGAGCATGTCCACGTCTACAAAACAAACAACTCTTGTTGCTGGGTGATGGGATGTTTTTTTTGCTGGTTCCAATTTCTGATTTATTTTCCATTGCTGTAACGGTAGTAGCAAAACTGCTTCTTTTAGATTTAAGATAAGACTGAGACTTGCCTTTGTTCAACAATTTACTTCCTGTTAATGCTGGACCATCCTGTATGTCTCCGAAAACTGGATCAGTCATTATTTTTACTTGTCTTTCAACAAAGTTAACAATGTCGCTGAAGGTAGCTCTTTGATTGACAGCTTCCTGCAATTCACAGACTTCAGATCTCCATTTTTCCCTCAATATGTATGGTAATTTCTTCACTACAGTCAACATATTAGAGGGCGTATCCAACTCGTGAAAATACTGAATATCTTCCATGGAGTTACAACAGCTTCTTAGGAACAGACTGTAATCCTGTAAAGCTCTGACATCTTCACTTTTGATATTTGCCCATAAAAGAGCCTTTTCCATATAGGTAGATGCAATTATATACTGGTCACCAAAATGCTCTTGTAATAGACCTTTGGCTCTTAAATACCCACGGTCAGCAGGCATATACTGGCAACTTTTTATAATCTCTTTTGGATGACCCTTAGTATACTGTTCAAGAAAGTATAAGCGATCACTAGGGCTTTCAGTTTTACGCTCCACACCACTTTCAAAGGATTTCATGAAGGCGTGATATTGCAGAGGGTTTCCATCAAACACTTGAATTTCCCTTTTAGGCAAAGATGACAAACACTATTGTTGAATCAGTAAAGATGTAATTTCATTCTGTTTATCCATAATATGGAGTACTTTATCAGTATTTCCTGGACCAGCATTCACATAACCACTCGGAATTGTTTTACTTAACTTAGAGATGTTCTGGGAATAAATTGTCTGAGAAACATTCCCCTTGTTTGCCTTGGCACCTGTATTGCCACCATCCTTAGAAGAAACAGTTTGTTGCGTCTCAGCTCTAGGAGTAAATGAATTTGCATCAGCATTGAGTGTCTGTGTTGCCTGTTGTCCTTTATCAAAGTAGGAATTCATTCCATCGGACCGATGAGTCACATCACTTTTAACACAATGCACACTAGAACCTTTAAGCACTTTCACTTTTGCCCTAGTTACAGCAATCTCCATTTGCAACTCAAAATCCTCTTTCTGTTTCCTTAACTTCTGTTCCTTTTCTTCAATTGCATGTTTTTCCTTCATTAACTTTTGGCGTACCAACAAAGCTGCTATATCAGCCTCTGCCTTAATGCGGGCTGAAGAAGTTGTTGATGTAGTTGAACGTCTTGTGGCAGAGCTGCGTTGACTTGATCCTTTACTTCCAACATTAGAAATACTGTCACTTGGGTTTATATCATCTTGATTATGCATGGAAATGTGAGACATAATCTGATTTTTTGAATCATTCAAAGGGCATTCAACTGTTTTCAACTGTTGTTGCTGGTTATCGTCACTTGACTTCTCAATTCCGTTTATCCATTGCTTTGTCTCCTTTATAAATGCATCACAGCTTTTATAAATGCTTGAGAACCACTCATTTTGTTTGATTTGTTCATCAATAGGCAACAATGGGATCACTGAATCATGAAGCTTGACTGTCTCTTTAAAAGTATGCACCAAAGTTTCAAGTTCAGACTGTGCAGCTGAAACGTTCTCATTTTTCAGCGTGAGTTCTTTGATGGCTGGTATAGAACTTTTAATCACATTTACGTTTCTTTTTCGTTCCTTCTGAAGTTGCTCAAGTTTATAAGCCAAAGCCTTTGCTGTGAGTTGAACTTTTCTTTTACATGTGTCCTGTTCAGGTTCAACATCCGCAACCGTTTCAATCTCACTCATGATCGAAGCACGCACACCTCAGCGCGTCTGAATACGGCACATTTAGACGCTTCCCAAAACAAGCGAACACAATCCAAAACAACGCATATCATCGGATCTCACAACTCCAATAGATTCGCAAAAGCCCAACAATCTAAACAACGAATCATCAAACACACCAACAGCGCTGCATCAATCGTAAACAAACCGCAAACAGCCAGACCATTTCGAATCATCCGCGAACACAAACAAAGACACGTAACAACCCAATATCCTACCGGTTCAACAGCAGCAAACATATCCAAAGACGTCAGTCCTTTTGCGTTGAAAGTGCAATGTGCAATAATCCTCATTAAAACAAGCGAGAGCAGGGCGAATCTCCGTCACTCAGCGTTGCGCTTCCTTTCTTTCAGTCCAGTAAAAGCGCGAGGGCCTCTTCCTTGGATCCAAAGTAGACGCGTTCACGTCCTCGAACAAACAATTTTGTTGACTAAATTGTAGCGGCACATAAAAACAATCCTAAAACCGCTAAGGAGCTGAGTGGAGGAATAACTTCTATGACGCGTTTATCCTTGAAGCTTGCATGTTGTTTTATTTTGTACAGATTTCACGTTTACACGGTCAACAAAATATGTGCTCCAGCACTCACCCCCATTCTTCCCCATAAACACACACATACAACAGGTGTTTTAACCCCACTTAATTAATGACACTCCCATTGTCGTTTGGTCACATGACTTTCCCATTACATGGCTCCTACAATGGTAATAGCATTGTATTTTGGACATAATTTGAACTACCTTGGTGTAAATACCACGCCTTGGGGTTCACTACCATAGTATAAGGTTAAGCTCCACAGTGTTACCATCTGATACCATCACTGTATTGTGGTACCACAATAGTACTTTTTTTTAAAGCATACAGGGATAGTTCACCCAAAACTGAAAATTCTCTCATCATTTACTTACTCTCATGCCATCCCAGATTTGTCTGACTTTCTTTTTTCTGCTGAACATAAACATTTTTGACAAGATTTTTGGAAGAATATTTCAGCTCTGTAGGTCCATACCATGCAAGTGAATGGTGACCAAAACTTTGAAGCTCTAAAAAGCATATATAGGCAGCATACAAGTAATCCATATGATTTAAGTGGTTTAATAATAAATGTCTTCTGCAATCCAGTTGTTTTGAATGAGAACAGACCAAAATATAACTCCTTTTACACTCAGCGGTGAAGGCTCTGGGTTACTGACCTGAAGGTTGGGGATTCAAGCTCCAGCACTGCCAAGATGCCACTGTTGGGCCCTTGAACCTATCCGCTCCAGGGGTGTCGTATCATGGCTAACCCTACATTCTGACTCCAGTTTAGCTGGGATATGTGAAATTCACTGTATATGTGCAAAAAATGTATACTGTGTGACTAAAAGGAATGCTTCTTCGACACTTCTTCATCAACGGTCATGATTTCAAGCTCGATTACACTTCCTAGTGACATGTAGCGCACTGCGATTAGGAAGTGTAATTGAGCTTGATCACGATGGTGCCTAGAGACTGCAATGGCAAGATGTACAGTGAAACATTTTGGTCTGTTCTCACACAAAATCGATTGGATCGCTTAAGAAGACACGGATTAAACGGCAGCAGTCATATGGATTACTTTTATGCTGCGTTTGCTTGTGTTTTGGAGCTTCAAAATTTTGGCCACCACTCTCTTGCATTGTAAGGACCTACAGAGCTGAGATATTCTTCTAAAAAGTCTTCATCTGTGATGGCATTAAGGTAAGTAAATGATGAGAGAATTTTCATTTTGGGGTGACTATCCCTTTAAATGCAGTGACATGTAATGCAGATGATTACATGTGCAGGACTATTTTTATGTACATATATGTTAAAGAAGCTCGCTTTAGAAAGTCTTTGAACAAAATATTGAAATTTAAGATTGAAAGAACAGAAGCATTTTACACCTCACAGGACCGGCTGTGTCTTCAAATATGGGCAACCCAAAATGGAATGGTCAGAGTTTCAATCGATGAACTACAGCCAATAAAACCACGGTACCAGATTTCAGATGTTCTGATTGGAGAGCTGAAATATGACCAGTAAGCCATCAATTTAGAAATGCTCCTTTCCGTTAAAACTTAATTATAAAGGTCTCTCTCTCTATCCTAGCACTATACATTGCCATTCCTTTTTTTTGTACTATTTCTTTGACAGGCTTCGAGTTCAATGGAAGAGAGAAGACTGTGTGTGTCTAACTTGGGGTCCAGGACAGTACCAGCTTCTCATTTCATCTTCACCTTTTAGACTGGGGGTTTCCTGTGATGCAGAGGAGGTTGTCACAATCAATCCAGGAAACAGACTTTACTTTGAGACTCTGCAGGATCCAACACAAAAGTATTACAGACTTAAAATTTGTGTTATTACTTGCACCCATTTGTTAACAATTAATGCTGGTTTTGATTTAATAACACCAACTCATTTTCTTTCAGGTCATCTTCGAGTTTATGTCAGGTGAGAAAATGTTTTGTTGAGAGTGCATATTGTACTTCTGAAGGATAAATGGCTTTCTTGCTGTGTGAAAAATCTTGCTATTTAATCTCAAAGAGTGAGGAAGATCCAGATGAACTATGGAAGGAAACATTCAGAAAATTTCAGGACATCAAGGCAAACGGTAAACATTCATCGCCACAGAATACCTTAAAGGGATAGTTCACCCAAAAATGAAAAGTATGTCATTACTGAGCCTTCATCAAAAAATAATCACTGTTTTCACACAGATTCCTGAAAACATCCCTCATCTTCAATTGTTTGTACAAACAGATAGTCCCACCCTAAACTCACACCTTTGGTTGAGTCAATGTTGCTGTGTCGGGCTGGACGACCCACTCAAACAAATGTTTTGATAGCACCACATTGTTACACTTTAGGTGAAATCAACCTACAAATGGCATACTTACATTTTATTGCATTTTAAACTGGGATACGAGAAATAATTTTTTTTGAAAAAATATCCTTGCGGTATCCTAGCAACCATCATGAACACCTAGCAACTACATAGCAAATAGAAATATTTTGTAAATGGATTTTAGTTTTGCTGATGCCTTTAATTCAGGTCCCAGTTCTGTGGGTATGGACATAAGTCTCCATGGATTCAGCCATACATATGGCCTTCCTGAACATGCCGATACTCTGCTGTTAAAGGACACAAGGTAGTGCACTTTGTAACATTCTTGCCTAAAATATCTCAAAGCGTTCGAAAACTGGTAGTGATAGAGATACAATTCATACCTAAAGGATGCATAACAGAATACAATCTTTCCTAATATAATTTAATTTTCTACTTTACAGTGTCTCTGAGGCGTATCGGCTGTACAACTTGGATGTGTTTGCCTATGACATCAATAGCAGGTTGGGCCTTTATGGCTCTGTTCCTCTCCTGCTGGCCCACAAGCCAGAGAAAACCATTGGAGTGTTCTGGCTGAATGCGTCTGAGACTCTGGTTGATATCCAGTACAATCCAAAATCAAACGAGGTGCAGTCCTATTACATTCTATTCAGACTCTTTTGTCCAAGTCCTAGTTAAAATACTTTCTTCAATTCCAGTTTAAAGTGCAGACAAATTATAAGTCAAAAAGCCATTCTAATGTTGATTTCTTTGTAAAGTGTAAATAATGTAGCTCTGTAGCATTTTCAGAAAACAGTAGAATTAGCAAGATTAAACCAATAAGTATGCATTTTTCAGATCCTTTTTGTCGGCAGTCTCAATTGTACTGTTGTAATTGTTTCTTTTTATAATTTACACAGGTTGAGCCATCAGGGAAGACGAGTAAGATCACACCTCAGACTGATGTTAGGTGGATATCAGAGAGTGGCACAATCGACTGTTTCATTTTGCTGGGACCCACACCTGCCCATGTGTTCTCTCAGTATGCTCAACTTACAGGTAGCACTAGCAACCAAACATTCCCCAAATAATATTAACCCTTGTGTTGTGTTCGTTTGTGATAACAACTTTTGTGTTCCTGGTAAAAAATTAACGGCCAACTAAGAATAGTAATTATTCTTTTATTATTTATTTATTAATTATTCGACCACCGCTGGAGTCACGAGTTCCAATCCAGGGCGTGCTGAGTGACTCAAGCCAGCTCTTGGTGGGGAATGTGGTGAGTTGTGCGTGGAAGCCGCGGAGAATAGCGTGGGCCTCCACATGCGCTACATCTCCGCAGTAACGCGCTTGACAAGCCACGTGATAAGATGCACGGATTGACAGTCTTAGATACGGAGGCACCTGAGATTCGTCCTCCACCACCCGGATTGAGGGGAGTCACTACGCCACCACGGGTATTGGGCATTCCAAATTGGTGAGAAAAAGTGGAGAAAAAAAAAAAAAATACAATGCCCCCCAAAATTGAATCACATTTATAATTTGCAAGATATGAGTTATGCCTTATGCAATCCCATAATGTGCTTTACAGATATCAATTCATAAATACATCATATTAACCTTAGCTGTCTTGCCATTTACACATGTGCTTTTAAGCCAAGAGTCCTGTGGAGGGGATGATGGGTTTTCGTTCACCCATTTAGTCATGCTGTTATGCAACTTTTGCCCATGTGTAGTGTTTTCACAAGAAGGATCAAAGATTTAGTCACTGAGTTAAAGATTTAATTATTGGTGAGAGAACAGACTTGCTACTAAATCGGTTGTGATGTGTAATATACAGTTGGTAGATATTAGGCCTAATCTGTGATTTAACAATGTGTATATAACATGAAATCAGACAACCCAATTGGCGTTTCATCTCTAAAGGTGAATTAATGAGAGAAAATTTGTTTTTTTTTACAGTAGGAATAAAATTAGCGCTCTGTGCCTTTGTGAGAGCACATGCATGTTAAACAGTATATGCCTCACAGAGAGAGATGATGATGAGGCCTATGCACGGTGACACATGGATTATCAGTTTTATAGAAAGATACTGTTCATTTCTTGTGTCCAATGTGTGGATATCTAATTTCCACCAACATGTAAAAACGAAAAATGAGAGGATTTCATAAAATACATTTTAAAAGAATGTTTAATCCCACTATGAAAGTCATTAAGTGGGTTTTTTTCCTATTTTCCACACATTGGTAATAGCTGCTGCTAAGACACTTGAAAAGAGCGAGGCCAATGCTAGGAGAGTGCGCTCGGTTTCTGCATAATCTTGTGCGTGCACGTGACTGTGCCTTTGCGCGTCCAGTATATTATGCATTTGCTCGTCTTTGCGAGATAAATATACTCGCGCTCGCTCCTCAGTTAGAAGACTTTGTTCGTTCCACATAATGTTTGTGCTCTCTCGCTTGTTTGCTTGCACTGATGTTATAAATGCAGCACTGGCCCAATAGGGCAAGTGACAGTTCTAGGAACTGGCCTGAATCTTGCTCACACTGGCCCCAGGCCATCAGGCAGTCCTTATTGTCGAGCCCTGTAATATCAAGTTGTAAGCACAATATTTTATTTCCCTGTAATTTTGGCAAATTATGTAAAAATTTAGAAAATTTTATTTTATTTAAAATTTTATTTTATTGAGTATATTTATGATATATATATATATATATATATATATATATATATATATATATATATATATATATTAGGTATATTTATAGCTTATATATATATATATATATATATATATATATATTAGCTATGAAAATAGCCTTTGAAAAACAAAGGAGTATGCCATTTTACTTTTAAAATGTTAAAAATGTCATTTCTATCACTGTCATTTCCACCACAGAATTTGATTAAACACAATAAAGGATTTGAGAATTGATGGAAATTTGGTAATTTATGACTTTCAGAAAAATTACAAAAACAGCATAAATCTCCTGTGTTGCATGTACGTACACTGTTGAACATTGTTTGAAGACAGATACAAAAAAAATTGTGAGAGTATGAAACATTTTTAACTTCTTCCACCGGCGGATCCAATAGTGGGCGCTATGTCACAAAAAAGTTGTCTCTTAAAATGTTCAAGTCAGGCATATGTGGTATAGTTTGAAAGCTTAGAATCTGAACTTTTTATAGATAACCATCACTTCTGCATTTATGTGACATAAAATAACAATTCCTGAAAACATCTGCGTCGCAAATAGGTGCCATCTAGAGGTCAAGGTGGTAGAAAATATCAATATAAAAGTCTTTCAAATAGCACTTAATTAGACACATCATATATCAAATGAAATGCGACTGTATAGTTTATTTTGCCACAGTTCAAAAGAATTTCAAAGAATCACAAAGGGAAAGATGATTATTGTAATACAAAAATCTCTTTCATATAGTTAAAAAAATATTATATCTGCTCTTAACTTTTTTTGTGCAATTTTTGTCTGTGAGCATACTTGGGTGAATAATCCAGTGTTATTTCTTAGCAAAATCGGCTAACAAATCATCAGAAATATATGTTAAATATATTTTAATATGTGTTAGCAACTAACGAAATATGTGTTATCGACTATTGATCATAAAATGTTATACATCATCACAAAGGAGAGGATCTCAGCTTTCTAATTGTGCCTGACACCTAGATACCTCTGAGTGGACTAGCTTCTAGTCCACTCAGAGGCCGAGATATTTGATGAAACAATGGGGCGGTGCATAAATGAAAAAATGTACTGAATGTCTATGTCGTCCATAGACATTCAGTAAATTTTTTTCATTTATGCACCGCTGTGTGGGCTAAAATGCATTAGAGTGCCACCTGCATTTTGTGATAGAGAAAAAAAATTGTCATCTAGTGTAATAAAACAAGACTTTTTGGAGGGAGATAGAGTGAACAGAACCATAATTACATGATTACAAAGTTAGGACAAAAAACTAATTCATCATAAAAAAAAAAACAATACATCGTAAGATTGTAAATAGGGGTGTTCTAAAAAATGACACCAATTTTTGGCAATTAGTCCACCGTATCTATCAATTGAATAGGTTTTATACAACTTTCTAGAAGTCCACAGTGCTGAAAGTGCCCAAAGTTAAAGAAACACCCAAACATTATTTTATAATTTAAGTATACTTTGCCCTTTGAAATTTGTGAATTATACATAAAAAGTGCCAACAAATGTAAACAAAAGTTCCTTTACTATTTCTCTGCTGATAGGCTACCAGGCTCTTCCACCACTCTTCTCTTTGGGATATCATCAATGCCGCTGGAGCTACAAGGACGAGGCAGATGTGAAAGCTGTGGATGCTGGATTTGACCTCCACAGTATTCCCTATGATGTCATATGGTTGGACATAGACCACACAAATGGGAAGCGATATTTTACCTGGGACTCCAAGCTTTTTTCCAATCCAGCAGAACTACAGCGCCACCTGCAGGAAAAGAAAAGGAAGGTAGTGTAGTGAAAACTATTTGTCCATTGTGCGCCTCTAATTATATGTTTCATTATGTAGGCAAAAACAGCTTTGAGTGGTTTATAAGTTGAGCAATATCCAGTTATAATTTTTTTATTAATCTTATTATATGCCTATTTAGTTGGTGGTTATAAGTGACCCGCACATCAAGATTGATCCTGACTGGTCATTTTTTTGTGAAGCTAAAGAAGGTGGCCATTTTGTGAAGAACAGAGAAGGTGCTTTGTATGAAGGAACATGTTGGCCTGGTAAAATCTAATCCAAATATATTCTCTCTTCCAGTCCAAATACATATACTGTAAATACATTGAACAGGCAAGCACCACTCACATTTTCTTCAGAAAATTTTCAAATTCTGTTGATTTCTTTGTTGCTCCATCAGGTGAATCCTGCTATCTGGACTTTAGCAGCTCAAAGACAAGGTCATGGTATGCCAGACAGTTCTCTCTAAACACATATGAAGTGAGTCTTAAATTTTGGTTTACTTTTTTTTAATTTTTTACTTGCTATATGTTTTCGAAACACTTAAGTTGTTGGTAGGCGTATTTATACCTAAAAAATAATGCCATGGTGCTGTGCTCCTCTAGATATCTGTTTTCTGTAAATCCATTTCGGCATTAGGGGTCAACTGAATCTTTGTTCGTGTGGAACGACATGAATGAACCTTCTGTCTTTAATGGGCCAGAGAAGACAATGCCAAAAGATGCAGTGCACCATGGAGGTTGGGAGCATAGGGAGCTACACAACCTGTATGGCTTTTATCAGGTCAGCCCAACTAATGCAAACTACCGTATTTCAGGCATTTGACACAGCAATGGACCAAGAAAATACGTTTTTTTCTTATTGTCACAGCATATGGCTACATTTGAGGGATTATTAACCCGTTCAGGTGGCATGGAGAGGCCGTTTGTGCTTTCACGCTCTTTCTTTGCTGGATCTCAAAGATTGGGTAAGAGCTGAAACTCAGACAAAACAGAAATGCCATAGACACAACACTATATACATTTTGTTGATGGACTGATGACTGAAGCCCCATAGAAACATAGTACTGTTTATGTCACAGGTGCAATATGGACTGGGGATAATGTTGCTACTTGGGAGTACTTGAAGATTTCAATACCGATGCTGCTGTCGATGAGTTTGACAGGAATACAGTTTTGTGGAGGTTAGAGCAAGTAATAAAGTAACATGGTGCTGCAAACAGAATTGCTTTTCATATTTTTGATGTTATATATTTTTTAAAACATAGAGTATATCTATACCCTGAAACTCGGCGTAACAGAGGTAGGGATGGGTCAGTTTTTGTTTAGCGTTAATATTTTTAGTGACTTGTCTTTAAAGAGGACAAGTTTTTTTGGTGTGTGTTGTATTTAGCATGATTTTTCTAACAAAAATGTTTATTTTTTAGACTATCAGATCGGTAAAATCCTCTCCAAGTAGTTTCATCTCCAAATTCATCCTCTTTAAAGCACTACCGCTACAACAGTCAAAGAAAAAAAAAAAAATCTACACGTTCTACAATCAAACCTAAAGGAAATACTGTTATTACGCATAATTAATTGTCTCCAATTTTTTGTGAGGACTAATAATAGTTTTGGGCAACAAAGGTTACAATTATATAGTTATACTGAAGGGCTGTGTGTAGCGTCAAAACACAGTATTCTTTAGAAATTCATCTGATCTGTGTCTGGTGAACATAACCCTAAACCAGCCTAATTATACAGGGGTCATTAAAGCTGAAGTGTTTAATTTCCACACCGCTATTGCCACCAAATGGAATTGCTAAAATATTTTTGGTTAAGCATACAGTCCCCTATCTGCCATTGGTCAAGCAAATATATAGTCTTTCCCCAAACTCAAGGTGTTAAAATGGATAAAACAAGTTTATGTAGGTTTGGTCTTGGCAAACCAGATCTGCTAACATTGCTGCTGCTGCTTCAGTGCAAGAACATACGTAAGACATGCTGTGTTGAGCATGTAAGAAATGCTGCTGCTGCACCATAGAGCGCAACAGTTCAGGTTCCGGAAGTAAAATCTCTATTTTTTCCATAGACTAATTGATTTCCAACTTAAACGTAAAAAACCTTTAAAGACAGACCTACCATGAGCACCAAGGTTGTTCATGAATGGTATATGCTTCAGCTCAAGCCATCCGTCTGCATTATTTCATCTTCATTGTATAAAAATCATGTTTGATAGTGGAACTCATGGTAAACAACTACATTACGTGGTCCAGTAGAGAAAACTTCACCAATCAGAGAACCGCGGCCAACCAAGACCGCGAAACTTGCCTTGGAGCGACCGCCCATTCACATGACGCACTGTGAATAATATAATCGAGTCAGTGCCTCTTGATCCTTAAACTGCTTATATCTTTGTACATATCAGAATATTTAGCAATAAACATTAATTATTTCCTTTAAGGAAAGAAAGCAAAAAAATATGTAGCAATATAATGCTTTATTGACATTTTCCTAACAAAGCCTTCCACAGTATAAAGATAGAAATGCACCAAGTAAGCTTAAACGTTTCCCCAAGTCTAAGTGGGAGGTTGACTAATTGAAAGAACTAGTCCCCATAGGTTGCATCTACATTGCAATGGGTATTTCATCTCTTAAACTCTCATCCTCCACAATATTAATTAGCCGGCAGACTGTGGCTATCCTCTGTGCTGCAGCAATTGTGAAGCCACGTTTATGATTCGCATCAGGGCATCAATGCCAGTGTTAACCATGGCTTTGGTCTCAACATAAAAAGCGGTGCAGACAACATCTCATTCTGCATGTACTTGATAGTTAAGTCTTGACCTGCCTCAGTGGTAATTCAATTGCACCTTGTAGAGGCTCATGGCAGAAAAAGTCCCATCTGGGTTTTTTTGTACGTACAAATAGAGTTAGGTACTTTCCCATTGCTGTTGACAGTAAACTGCCTCTGTTATGATTGGCTCCCTGCTCTTGACTGACCTACTTGCCATCTCACTGCTCACCGCTGCTGGGCGGGCTAAGGAATTAATAAGGTAAACTTGGCATTGATGTGTTGTTGTGGAGGCAGTCAGATGCAAATGTCTATCACAGTGTGACATTATAATGTGGAGGAAGTAGAGAATGAGTCATTTTGGCAACTTGGCTTCAACAAATACTCTCGCATTGAGGAGAAAGTTTTGAGTTCTGAAACTTACAGAATGGTTTTATAGTACAATCACCTCTTATACTTTATTTCAAAAGATCAAGGAAAATGTGATTCTTCATGACATGACCTCTTTAAGTCAACTAGTAGTTCAGACAATCTACCAACTAGTCTGTTTGAAAATGTACCACTTTTGCTCTTCCCTAGCGTACAGTGTTCCCCCACTGATCACTTGTATAAATGTTTAGCTGATGTAGGAGGCTTCTTTCAGGATCCAGAACCTGAGCTGCTGGTCCGCTGGTACCAGGCAGGGGCTCTCCAGCCATTTTTCAGAGGACATTCAGCTAAATTCACTAAACGGCGTGAACCATGGCTATTTGGGGACGATGTCACCTCTGCAGTCCGTTCTGCTATTCAGCAGAGATACTGTCTCCTGCCATACTGGTACACTCTGTTTCACCAAGCACACACTTCAGCCCTGCCTCCAATCAGGTAAAGCTCTTTAATTTACAGAATGTCTTTTAGCAACACTCATCTGAATGCTGGCACAGTATAACAGATTTAAGACCTGTTCACACCAATTTTGTGACAATTTTGCGAGACGGGCCTCTGACGGAAGGTCTATTCACACCGAGTCCGTAAACAAATTAAACTAAAATCTATTTCAGCCCTGTGCAGTAGGTGGTGCTGTTGCTATTCTACAAACATTTATACCATTCTCCTGCCTGCACCTTCAGCTGTTAGATATTAATTTATTCAAATCTGTTAAAGTGTTTCATTGTTTTTTCCAGTAGTGTAGTCTAGGGCATACGCAGTCATACGCCACATGCCCACCTATCTTTCTTAGGATTTGGGTATGGCCACCAGAACAACGAGTAGTCTTTTGACCTGGAACTTTTTCAATCTAATAACATGATGCCGCAGCACTTAAAGTGTACAGATATTCTCTCTAAATGCGCATGGAGCTGCGGGAGGTGGGAGCGCAACTGATGGCGCTGGCAAGACAGAAAGTCCAACAAAGCTGATCCACCAATCAGAATGTTCATTTCAGACTTGATTGGATATTGGCTATTTTCCATTTCAGTAAGGGGCAGGACATTTCCAGGTCAGGACATTTCCAAGCATCCCTGGAGTGGACCTAACCATAATTTGCAATGTAAATATATTTCCCTGCTAAACATAAATATATACACTTAAATTAAAATTATATAAAATAGAGCATGTTATTGCATAGTTTTTGATGCTCTTCGCAAATGCTGGACAACTGTGTTGCCTTATACTGCTGTCGGTGGTGCCTTTTTCTTGTCATAACAAATAATTCAATTAATATTTCTAAGTAGGGAAACCATTTCATTATACACAGAAAATCACATTATAGTAGGCTACACAAATAGAGCAACCATTAATTCTTATGTAGGCTATTGTGTAATACAAGATATTGTGTCAGCGTGAAAATGATTACACTCATATAAGCTATATAATGCTTAACAATCTATTGCATATTATGAATGTATTAGTTTATTAATAGAGTACTTTTCATAGTAGCCTAATGAAAGGAACATTAATAAGACCTATACATTTAAAACATATTTAACAATTACCATGGTTCTTAGTTGTTCTGCAGACCATGCCAGCAAGAAACTTACCCTGATATATATTTTGTAAATGGTTGCTTGTGGAGGGCCACTACGCCAGGGGAATCATCAACTTGGTGGTGCTGGAGCAGTTTGTTGATCAGTTGCCCAAAGGGACAGCGGAGTGTGTCCAGTGCCACCACTCGATGTCGCTAGAGGATGCAGTCCACCTGGTTGAGGAACACTTGATGGCATATCTGGGAGACGGTCAAGATTTTTCTCTCTCTTCTCCTGCTGTCTCTTCCCCTCCCCAAACTTGCCCCTTTCCCGTCCCTGCTCCCCGGAGACGGGGGTGTATTCCGCAAGCCCGTTCAGGTGCATACCCAATGCCTCACATTGACGAACTGCTTGATCGGCTGGGTGCGGTTTTTATTCGACACTGGATTTAACAAAGGGATATTGATTTTAAAAGGTCCTTCACCCACACGCTACGGCTCAGCGACTCTAGAATAATGACAAAAAGCTCTTATCTCGTTGGACAGTCAGTTTTCATCGCAGTCCAAAAAACAAAACGGACCACTCTCCTTAAAAAAAAAAACATTTTAATTGTCGGTGGATGATTTTTCGGACTCAGTATGAATAGCAACATCGGAATACATTGTTCCTGTTAAAAAGCTCATTCGAAACGAACAGTCGCACTGAAAAAATTGATGATGTGAACAGGCCTTTATGCTTTCAAGAATACTGAATTACTTTGCAAAGGAGGATTAAACTAACAAATTCATTAATGATGACCCATCAACAAATTGTTGGTGGGCTCATTTCATATGAGGATCTAAAAACATTTTTCGTAGAGGTGCTGTTTACACACAGACCACATTTACATGCACATCGTTTTCTGATTAATACGGAGCTCTTAAGAGGACCGGGTGGGAATTGCGTTCACTTGCAATCATTTTGTGTTCCCTCACAATACCTTTTGCTTTCTCTCGCAATGAGTAACCATATTTTGACCATGCTATTTGTAGTGAAAGCATGGTGATAATACAGGAAAACTAAAACTATGTTAAAAATGGTATGGTTATTATGGTTTTACTATACTGAAATCAATTTATAGTAATATTGTAGTAACCTTGACAGTTGTAGGCTAACCATGGGGGTGTATTCCACATGGTGGAAATCATGGATTTACTATAGTAGTATTGTAGAAACTATGAAAAGTAAGTTAAGTAATCATGTTTTTTTTGGGGGGCAGAATTCATGTTTGCAATACAGTATACTGTATCCATATACAGCATGGCTTTACTATAGATTAACCATGGTAATTCTTGTGAAAACCATAATAACCAGAAAATTATTATTCTTATTATCATAGGTTTATTTTTCCTGTATTATTACTATGATTTTACCATGCATATCAAGGTTAAAATATGGTTACTATAGTAAAACTATGGTAAATGTTTTGAGAGGCCTAAAAAAATTGCCACCCTGTCCTCTGAGAGGCTCCGTAGATTAAGGACTATACTGCCTTAGAAAAAAAATGGGTTCAAAATGTTTTGCTTGTCCAGTCAAATGTAGATTGTTAAAGTGTCACTGTTTTTTTCTGAATCTTTGCATAGTTGAGCCAAAACTGTCTGTCACAGGATAGATTATATTCTGAGAGACCCAATTTTCGGTCATAACCCAATTCAGTGAAAATAATGTTTACATGCTTCACAGCTATTTAAAAATTCTTGTATAGGTTACATTTAATCAGTATATTCCAAATAAACAAAGACATTCTTGGCACCTGTCTTTCCAGCTATTCTCTTCTGGAAATATTGGAGATGCTCTCTCTTCCCACTTATTGCAATGTTATTAATTCAAATCTTAAAATCCAATTTTATGTCCTTAACAATTGCACAGGGCAAAAACTTAGGCCATCACACTGTAGGACTTTTCCTTTAAATATATTTTTCTTATTGTGGATATTCCGAATTCTGAGACAGAATATGCCAGCTGTCTTATTCAGATTTCTAGAAACCACAATATTTGCTGAATTGGGTTATAGCAGTCGGGATATTGTTGTGCATTGTGTTGATCTTTCATTGTCTTTTTTTTTAATATATTTGTTATATTTCTATGTGTCCCGCAGACCTCTTTGGATAGAGTTTCCTAAAGACCCAAGCACATATACTGTGGAGAACCAGTACATGATTGGTAAACATGATATGTTCCAGTGTAATAACAGTAATGTCACTAATGTAATGAATGTAACTAACAGACATTTTCATTTTCAGGCAGTGCACTTCTTGTGTGCCCTGTGACTGACCCTGGGGTCACAGCAGTCAAAGTTTTGCTGCCAGGGTCTGATGAGGTAAGCCTTTAATTGCATAAGATCTGTAATACGTGAGTCATTGTTCAAATCAAGTTGTCCAAGGTTATGAAAATTAGAAATCTTTTTAAAATCAAGTTTAAAACACGTGTCAAGTTTTTAGAAATTTGTGTCCATGTTGGTTTCATAAATATTTGAAAAACATTTCTTGCATTTTCTTTAAAAAATTATTTAATTACTTTAAAAATGTCAAGTGGTGTAACCATCAAGTAAAAAGTCCTTCCTTGCACCTCGAATACACATGAGTGTACACAACTAAATCATTAATTAAAAACATCTGAACATATTTTTCATGGTAAATATTTATTTTTTTTTTTTTGTAGCAATATGATTAATGTTTGTGTAATGAATATCAAGATGTTTTCTTAGGGTTATTCCATTTGAGCTTAACAAAATGTGCCTTTCATAAAAAAAAATATTTTTTTTTGGTGACATGTCAATAAAATGCAATAAGACTGCATGGTCTGACTTTGATTTGGTGGACACATTTTTTTTATAATAATATTCTAAACTACTTATGCTAGCTTCATAAATGTAAGCTTTTAATGAATTTTATTTGTTTATTTATTTATTTGTATATTTTTACTGTATCCAGATGTTTACACCACTTAGATATTTTCGACTTTAAAAGGAAACGATATGAAAATTACTTTGATTAATTTGTTTTAAATTTCTGAGTTCAGAGTAGAGGTGTTCAATTGTACCATGCTGTCCCAGATGTGTATGACTTTCTTTCTTAACAGAACACAAACAAAGATTTTTAGAAGAATATTTCAGCATTGTAGGTCCATACAATGCAAGTGAATGGTGGCCAGAACTTGCCTATAAATACTTTTAAATACTTTAAATATAAATACCTCACTGCCTAGTAGGTGGAGATATGAACAAAGAATGTGAATCACCATAAACAAATGAAAAACAATGTAAAATTTATAGTAAAAGACATGGATTTAACCACTAGTTTTATTGATTACTTTTTTGCGGCCTTAATGTGCTTTTTGGCGCTTCAGAGTTCTGGCCACCATTCACCTACATTTTATGGACCTACAGAGCTGAGATATTCTTCTTAAAAATAATATTTGTTTACGTTCTCCAGAAGACAGAATTCGGACACATCTGGGATGGCATAAGGGTGAGTAAATTATTTTAATGAGTAGATGAATTTTCATTTTTGGGTGAACTATCCCTTCAATAAAGATGGACCAAAAAAAAAATGAGCATCAGTTCATTGACCCGAGTACATATTAATAAAAGTTTTATGCATGTCTTTGGAATGATATTATTTGCAAGGATTGTTTTGTGTGTTTGAAAGCTGTGGTATGATGCAAACACCACTGAGGTACACAAAGGAGGCAGAACTGTGGATTTCCCAGTGACTCTGAGCACTGTGAGTGGCTTTCTGTCTCAGATCACATCTCCATCACTGCTATTCAGTTGTCAACATCTGCTTATGTATGGTATATCTATTTGGGGTAGGTACCCGTGTTCCAGCGTGGGGGGACAGTGGTGCCTAGGAGAGCAGGTTGTGGGTCGAGTACAGCTGACTTACAGCAGCATCCAATAACTCTCACTGTGGCACTGGACTCTAAGGTGACCTGGCTTATACCAAACGTAACCACATGACAATAAAATAGCCCCTTGTTAAAGGTTCCTTTTGTTAAAGGGGTCATGACATACTTGACATGACATTTTTTTAAATAATATTATTATCTTCCCTGAGGTCCACTTTGAATGATAGTACAGTTTTTTTGCACCAAACAATCATAATTTATTCATATATAATTATTTTCCAACCTGTCTCTGGCACGATTGGTTTTAAGCTGCCTGACCCTTTAAGACTTCAATGTAAAAGCCAACTGTTCCGATTGGCTAACATCGTGCAGCCCTTCCAATACAGCTATATTTTAAATGCAATCCAAAGAAAATGAACAATCTTCACACAACATTATAAAACTACATTTCAGGGTTAACACATAACGTACACCCAACACATTTCATCTGAATGTGTCAAACTGTTCATAGCATAAACTATCAAACAGTCATGTCAAATTAAATATTGATGAATTAAATTGGATACTTACAGTTTTTGTCCAGTAGTCCAATTTTAACTGTCACATCATTCAATAACATTTCCTTTGCCAAGCTTCAATCATACTGTGACAGTTTCACAAGCAATCCACACTGAAATCTTCTGAATGCACAAACATAATGCAATACATGGTGATGTTGAGTGCTTCAACAGGCCAAAGCAGAGACTCTGGTCTTGACATCTAACATTTTCCTGGTTTGTTTACACGCAGAACAGGACTGCATGTGTTTCACCCATCCAGTGGCAGCAGCAGAATGAGTTGCGTTTTTTGTCGATTTTAAAACACAGCGCACATCACCGGTGTTATGTGGAATCGCATCAAACGATCAAAGACGTCCATCGAGTGCATGTTTACAAAAGATCAACAATTAAAAATAGCACAGATGGGTGTAAAAACGTTCCTGCACAGCACAACAGCAAGGCAGCACAGCTGAATGAAACACAACGGGGGTCTCCGTTTTAGAGTTATAACTCGACATTGCATCTTTTTAAAGCAGCGTGAGATGTATGATAATGGTCAAAGCCATTCATCTAGTGCACGCTTATGAAGAAAAACATTGAAATCCAGACAGGCACATGAAGGTGTCCTGTGTAAGTTCACTTTGGATGAATCTCCCATGACAGGCCCAGCTCTACTCTTCTTCTGTGTGACTGACTGAGCACCAGTGGGCGGGGCCAAGGGTGCAATGATGAAAAATAGGCATTTCATATGCAGATGTATTTGATCCATGTGACGTCTTAAGTTCCACAAATTCCAAACAAGCTGTTTTTGCAGCTTGGTTTAAATAAATGCTCTTTCTATTGAGGAGGAAGTTTTCAGTTCTGAAATTGCAGCATACATTTATAGTACAACCTCTTATATGTCAAAAGATCAAGGAAAATTTGATTCCTCATGCCATGGCCCCTTTAACATTAGTTAATGTATTAGGTATCATGAACTAATAATGAACAATTCATTTGAACAGCATTTATTAATCGTAGGTATTGTTAGTTAATGTTAGTGCATTGACTAATGTTAACATATACAACATTGTATTTGTAAATGTTGAAATTATTAATACATCTTGTAAATGCATTGTTCACTGTTAGTTCATGTTAACTAATATTGTTCACTAATGTTAACAAATGGAACCTTGTTGTAAACTGTTACCCAAAAACTGCTGTTTGGTGTTACCTTGGTACAATGATGGTATCAGATGGTAATAACATGATATATAACATTGTACTGTTTGATTAGCATATTCATGTTCCATGGTATTTACAGGGTACTCCAAGGTATTTCAAAAAATGCCATGGTACCCCAATGTTACATGTCCAAAAACCTGTAAAACATAGTATTACCATGGCACCATGTCCAAAAAAACAAACATATAAAACATTGGCATTTCCATGGGACATTGACATTTTGGAACTTTTTTCAAATCCAACATTCAACAAACCTTTTTTTTATTTTTATATTTCATGCACGCACATACACAAATACACACGCTAACACACATATACTGAATCTAGACTATTTACAGACTATATTGTTATTTATAACAGGGCAATGCTGATGGACTTCTCTATCTAGATGATGGCCACTCTTTCAGTTACAGAGACGGGATGCAATTCTGCTTGCGCCATTTTAGCATGCGAGCAGGCAAACTTGTCAGCAGGTAACTCTTGAACAACATCACTTTATCACTTTTTTTCATTTTCCTTATATCCTCAGAAATACTTGCATCAAAAAGAAATATGTTTTTTTGTATGCAATAATACAAGGTAGACAGGTTATATATGACTATGTATTTAGAGAGTTCACTACGCTATTCTTCTTGTCCCTTGTGTTTTTAGCTGTGCCAATGATAAAGGCTTGTTTGTCTCAGATGACAAAGTGGAATCAGTGGTCATTCTTGGTCAGAATAGTTCGGAAAGGAAACCTATGCTCAAATCAGGTGAGCAAAGGTCAATAGATTACTTTTGCTGTTCCGTTGGAATGCTTTTCTCAGATAATACATGAATGATGAGATATAAACCAGAGAGTATTTATTTACTAAATCTCCTGTCACTCTTTTAAAGGTGCAAGAAAGACTCCACTCATGTTTAGGTTTGAACCAAAAAACCATGTACTGACTTTGACTGGCCTGGGCCTGGGAATACACCAAGACTGGGAAATAAAAATATAGTGGATCTTTTATTTTTTTAAATGTATTATTTTTTTTGTGTGTTTATTTTAAGTTTTGTTCATGCTGGTGTCAAAAGCAGCCAACATTTAAAGCAGTTTTAATGGAATATAAGCCATTTTTCTTTTGCCAAACTTTAATGAAATTGTAAACTATAACATTATGGCATGATATTTTGTTTTCAAATTAGACAAAAACTTGATTTCTAAATAAAGAATTCTCAACGAGAAAAGAAATGTGGGGTTTCTGTGTCAATGACAAAATTGAATATTCAACAATATCCTCAATATTCGAGTCATTAATTATCATTAAAATGATAAAATGTCAGAGTCAGTTTTGTTAAGTAAGTTTAAGCCTGCTATAGTTATGCTGAGAGTGCTTAATGTGAACTCTATTGAGAACCGGTTTAGAGGCTGTGAATGCCTTCTGCTGAGGCAGGCCATCTCACTGGTCTCTCTTTGCAGGACCACTCGCCTTTGTGTCATCCCACAATAACGGCACGAGAGCACAACTATCGTCAAATACTCATTGTTTATCAGCCAATGGGAGCAGTCCAAAGGCTGTGGAGGTTTGTGTTTGCGCATGTATTGGTAAAAAGGAGTGTGTTCACACAGACTTTTCCCCTCTTACCCTAGTATTCACTCCATGACCTCATGAAAGGTGTGCCATTTAGCTGAACAGCCAATCAGAGGTCAGCTGTTTGAATTTATGCCAGGGATTTTTGAAGATTTACAAGATTTCAGTTGTGGTGGCAAAAGCCAGTTTTTTTCAATCCTTAAAAAACCTTAGTGAACAAGATGCCCTATACGCCGGCTGGTTACTTTTGCGACCGGTTAATCCGGGAGAGGGAGAGAAGGGATGGAGAAGGATCACTTAGCAAACCCATCCTCTTCAGCGATCAGGACTACAACACCCTTAGGCAAGAGTATCTCCAGAAGAAGACCCTTTTCGAGGACGAAACCTTCCCTGCAACTGTGGACTCCCTCGGCTACAAAGAGCTGGGCCACAAGTCCAACAAAGTCAAGAACATCGTCTGGAAGCGGCCCAAGGTAAGAGCGAGAGGGCCTATGGTGGTTAAAGTAGACTGGGACTCATGTTGTGGGCAGGATGTGGAAATGGAATGGATTTATAATGAGATTATTAATGAAAGAGCAACAAATGGAAGTTCCTTTAAAACCCTACAAAGGAAGATCATAATGCTGCATTTGCGCCTACATATAAACATACTGATGTTTTTATGAGACCTTCGGAAATAAAAAGATAAGATTGAGTGAAAATATATTGTGGAATGGATGATTTGCAGCTGATTTGTGAAGAGAGGGTTGTTCAATATACTGCATGTTTGATATTGTTTTTCACATGAGTTTGACAGAATAGGAAATATCCATCTATGTATTTATATCTAGTGCAATGGTGAAGCATCTATCTGACTCTCTGTACATAGACAGATATATTTATAGCTCTTGTATCGAAAATGAAATATTAAAGACTGATATGTATCTTGCAGGAGATATGTGATAACCCAGAGTTCATTGTCGGAGGTGCTAGCAGGACAGATATCTGCCAGGGAGACCTGGGTAAGATTAACACTTTACAGTACATTACATACTTTGGTTTTATCTTTGTCTTTAGGGCCAGAACTTTATACATGTTTAGTGTCACAGTGCAGCTAATATGGCAATGTGTACCTCTTATTGGCCCCTGGAATACAGGTTTACCATCCAGTAGGGGACCCCCCTATTTTGTGTTTACTCTGTTGGAAGAGAATCCAACTAACCATGCTTGCTATTGTTGTGTCCCACACATGGGCAATAAAAGAGACCAAAGACAGAAAGGTTGAAATGCATAGCGTAGATTACCAACCTGGCATGTTCCCCAGGACAATCTAAAAATGCTGAGATCAGCAGTGTGGGCCCCTTTTAGTGCAAATTCCATGAATATATACATTAATTATCTATATAAAGCATTCTCTGAAAACATGTGCAATATATAATTGATCTTTTAGGTGACTGCTGGTTGCTTGCTGCCATTGCATCTCTAACTCTAAATGAGAAGCTGCTGTATCGTGTTATTCCTCAAGAGCAGAGCTTCTCTGATGGTTATGCTGGAATTTTCCATTTCCAAGTTGGTGTCATTCAGCAATACAGCTTTTGATTTCATATGTTTATAAATACTCTTAAAGGGATAGTTCGCCCAAAAATGAAAATTCTCTCTTCATTTACTCGCCCTCAATCCATCCCAGATGTGTATGACTTTCTTACTTCTGCAGAACACAATCGAAGATTTTTAGAAGAATATCTCAGCTCTGTTGGTCCTTACAATGCAAGTGAATGGTGACCAGACATTTAAAGCTCCAAAGGCCACATAAAAGTATTCCATAAGACTCCATTGGTTACATCCAAATCTTCAAAAGTGATATGATAGGGAGAAACAGATGTTTTTACCATAAATCTCCACTTTCACTTTTTCTTTCACATTTTGAAAGTGAAAAAAATGGATATGGATGTAACCACTGGAACCTTATGGATTACTGTTATGTGGCCTTTATGTAATTTTTGGAGGTTAAAAAGGTCTGGTCACCATTCACTTGCATTGTATGGACCTGCAGTTCTGAAATATTTGTATAAATTCTTTGTTTGGGTTCTGCAGAAGAAAGAAAGTCATCTGAGATGGCATGAGAGTGGGTAGATGATGAAAGATTTTAAATTTTTATGTGAACTATCTCTTTTATGACTTTTCTTACCATCCTTCCTTTTCTGATTCAGTTCTGGCGTTATGGAGACTGGGTGGATGTTGTCGTTGATGACCGCATTCCCACCTTCAACAACCAGCTGGTGTTCACCAAGTCTGCTGAGAGGAATGAATTCTGGAGTGCTCTCCTGGAAAAAGCTTATGCTAAGTAAGTGTCTCAGCAAATTGATCAAATTCAGTCGTCCTCTGTTTTGGAATTGGTCAAACTCAATGAAACAAAAACCAATACAGTATCAGTATTTTTTTTATAATCTGCTGAAGAAAGTCCAGTTTGTTGGCCTAACTGACGACCTTGCACGTCTTAAAATATTTACCAATAACATTTTCTTGATTTAAATTTTAATTACAAAAGGTCATGTATCTCAAATAATAAATTGTCTTATTTAGCTAAAGAAACCCATTCTTTTATGGATTTTACTTGATCTTGGTTATATTAGCACTTTTTGATTATTTTCTATTATTTCTTATTTATTTGGCAATGCTCTATATCCATGTTAACTATACAATAACTAAAATACAACAACAATTCATAATCATATGTAATTTGTGTGTACTATATAGCACCTAAAAAAAGGTTGTCAAGGCATGAGATATACTCTTCTAACATATGCTTAGAGCCAGCCTTATGTTTGTCCTTGATTTTCCAAGTAAGGTCTCTCTCTCTGTTGTAATATGTGTATATCTGCCCAGGCTTCATGGCTCCTATGAAGCTCTTAAGGGTGGAAACACTGCTGAGGGAATGGAGGACTTCACTGGAGCCGTGACTGAATTCTATGAGATGAAGGAGGCACCCAAAGAGCTGTATAAGATCATGAAGAAAGCTCTGGAGAGAGGATCCCTCATGGGCTGCTCCATTGATGGGAGTTATTAGGAAGACATCAAAAGCCACATTTCCATTATCGGGCTGAATGGTTGTACGGCGAGGAACAATTCCAGGAGCATTTCCACTTTAGCATGGTTCGTCATGGCACGATTACAAACCATTGTCGGGCCGGATTTCTCTGCACGGCTAGCTAATCATGAAAGGAATATTTCACCCAAAACTGAAAATTCTCTCATCATTTTTCACCCTCATTCCATCCCAGATTTGTCTGACTTTCTTTCTTCTACAAAAAACAAGCTAAATTTTAAGAAAATTTGAGCTCTGTAGGTCTATAAATTGCAAGTGAATGGTGACCAAATCTTTGAAGCTCAAAAAAGCACTTAAAGGCAGGATAAAAGTAATCCATATGACTCTAGTGGTTTAATCCATGTCTTCTGAAGTCAACTAATCAGTTTTGGGTGAGAACAGACCAAAGCGTAACTCCTATTTTACTATACATCTGGCCATTGCACTCTTGAGGCATGATCATGATTTCAAGCTCGATTACACTTCCTAGCCACTAGCAAGAGTAAACAAGCTTGAAATCATGATCGGAAAGGATACTGCTGATGTCAAAAAGGAGTTATGTTTTGGTCTGTTCTCCCCAAAACTGATTAGATCGCTTCAGAAGACGTTGATTAAACCGCTAGAGTCGTATGGATTACTTCTTTGACACCTTTAAGTGCTATTTGGGTAAACTATTCTTTTAAAGGGTCACGAAAAACACCTGGTTGAGCCCCAATTTTTCTCACCTCAGAATGAGAAACGACTCGAAATGGGCGGGAAAATATGTAAATATGAGTCCAGGTATTGTGGATGGGAGAAGGAAAATGGGAGGGGGGCAAGATCGACTTCCGAAAAAAACTCTAGTGTGATAAAATCGCTTACTAACCTTGTCTTTGTAAAGTTATCCTGGATTTCAACTCCATTGCCATGACAGCGTAACACCAGAAATCAACAGGCGTAAATCCCAGAAATTTGACATGACTTGGAGTTTTCGGTTTTCATCATTGTCTTCTGTTTTGGAACAAGCCATTGTGTTATCCTGTTTATGATCAGACACGATTTGCGCCGTCTAAGGAGAAGAGCCTCTCCAAATACACCTGGAATACACAGCTACCTAATGTGTGGACTGTGGGACTCGAACTGGGGCCAACAAATACATCATCGTATTCAGACATCTCCATTTCCCCTGTCCACACTATAACGTGAAGACACTTTTCAAAAAGCTCAGTTCGCGGAGTCTCAGTGTGGACGGAAGGCCAAAACGTAGAGGAAAAGATGTGTTTTCAAATGAAAACGTATTAGTGTGGACGTGCCCTAACGAATAAAAACTGTGGAGTGAGATTTGAAAACATGAATTAAGTTGTCCTCAAAGCCTAGATTCAATTAACTTACATTAGATAGTATTTAAAGGTCAAACCGAATTATACTTGGGCATGTTCAAACCTGGTGCTGCGATAAGTTGACGAGATACACAAAAACAAATGATAAATAATTAAATTCCAGTCTGTTCCTCACATAAAGCCATCATAGTACTGTAATGTACTAAGTCATATGGACTACTTTTATGATGCTTTTTTTTCTATTTTAGAGTTTAACAGTCACTGGTTACTATCTACATTTGCTGTATGGAAAAAAAGCTTTTGTGTTCAATGGAAGAAAGTGACAGATGATCAGGCCTGACACTTGCAGCTGTCCCATGCACACAACATCACTAAGGAAGGATTCATTTAATGGGATACTACATTTAACTGAACTGACACAACAATATGCGTGATTCAATATTCAGTCAAACACAAAGAAGGAAATGCTAACACTTGACAACATACTATATCAAGAGGGGCTGGTCTGGTTTATGAGGAGTTTGCTTTTCTTTGACATTACAGAGCAGTAAATCGTGTTCAGTGTGTTAGTATGCTTTCAAGGGATAACTCTCCTTCTCTCTTCATATCATATCAGCCTGCTCAGCTCTTACTATATACTTATGAAAGTTAAAAATGGACAGTGAAGCCTCACATGATAATGATGGCCTCTTGCGGTTAAGAAAAGAATGAAAAAGTAAAAGCTTCTCCATGTAGGGAGTAACGGAATACACGTAATGGGATTACATATTAAAAATACTAAACAATAGTAACTGTATTCCACAGTTACAATTTAAATAGTTGGTAATCAGAACACAGTTACGTTAAAAAAAGTATTTTGATAACTTAAGGGATTACTTTGCCTTTTATAATTTGTTTCATTTAATATTTAGTATATTCAGTTGTAAAACATTTAGACATTCATACATAGTATGTTATTTTCCCTTGGGAGCTTAAGAGCGTACTAGCTACATCCTGTTTATACAGCTTAACAAAAAAAAAAACAGCTAGAAACGCTTTGACAGATGAAACATAAATCTAATAAATACATGATTACATGCCTTGTCAATTTTTTTTATGCATTTAATATATATATATATATTTTTTTTTTTTTTTTACAAGAAATACTAACCAATATAAAACCTCATATAAATATAAACCAATATAAACCTCATATAAAAACTACCAAAAATAGATTTTCTGCCTCATTCTTTGAACAGAATCCACAAACAATCAGAAAAGGATGTCATTGTGTACACTCTGTGGGGTTTTGATGTTTGGAGCAGCAAAACTAGTTAACCTTGTGTAAATTGTCATGTGAACATTTAGCTTTATGCTAAGCTAAAATGCTATTTCTTGCCTTTACAGGCATCTGTTACCAGCACAATATTTTATAATAAACTCTATGAAGAAAATTCAAGTTAGAGCATAAATTTATTTTTTCTCTAGCAAGACATGTGATATTATGGCAAAGATGTACCGCAAAAATCTTTTTATTGTTTATTTACTTGAGTAGCAAAACTGCATTAAATATGCTAAATTAAATCCTGTTTTTAGAGAATGTATTTATTTACAGTAAAGTGTATTTTCTTACTTTATTTTTAGTCAAAACAAGTGAAGACATCTGCCAGTGCTGAAGTTAGCCAAAGTATTTATATTACATTACTGAACTGGAGTAATTTAATGAAATATGTTAAAAAAATGACATTGTAATACAGCAAACTGTAATCTGAATCAGAATACTTTTTAGAAGTAACCTTCCCAAAACTGTCTACAAGTTATATTAAATATTGCCATAGAATTACATTGTTACTGGTGATTACTAAATCACTAACTAGTAACTACTGCTTCATAAAATTTAATTGGGCACACATATAAGGGTTTTTCTTAATCATTGGGCACTTTCATGTCCACGTTTTTATTATTAAAATTAACAGATTTCAATGTTTTTCTTTTTGTTATATGAATGTCATATTAAAAGTGACTTGGAAACTTTTTGCCAGGCCTTCATCGTTTATTTTTTGGTACTTTTCAAGTGCCTTTTATGTATAGATTTTTACTGTTTTTGCCTTGTCACAGACCCAGATTTTCAATATTAAACTATTTAATTGAAGAAGAAAAGAATTTACAATAAATTAACAATGATTGAAATAAACATTGAAGGAATATTCCGGGTTCAATTCAAGCTCAATAGATAGTATTTGTGGCATAATGTTGAGTACCACAAAAATGTATTTAGATTCTTTAAAAAAGCAAAAATTGAGGTTACAGTGAAGCACTTTTTTTACCATTTTTTGAGGGTTTAAAGGCAGAAATGTTAAGCTAATAATTTCATAAAAGAACTTACATTATATCCATTTTTCAAAATTTGCATTATTTTGGCTGTAAAGTAAAAATTGTAATTTTAAGGTCATTTTAGGGTTTTAGGTGCTATGTTGTTGTGACAAAAAAGTTGAAAAAAAATGTATATAACTTTACACAGAAAATGTTAGTAAGCGATTTTATCGGGGGTCTGGGTAGCTCAGTACTGACGCTGACTACCACCCCTGAAGTCCCGATTTGAATCCAAGGTGTGCTGAGTGACTCCAGCCACGTCTTCCAAGGAATCAAATTGCTGGGAAGTTAAGTCACATGGGGTAACCTCCTCGTGGTTGTGATTAGTGGTTCTCGCTCTCAATGGGGCGACTGGCAAGTTGTGTGTGGATCACGGAGAGTAGCATGAGCCTCCAAATGCTGAGAAGCAACTGGGACTTGTCCTCCATCACCCGGATTGAGGCAAGTAACCACACCACCATGAGGACCTACTAAGTAATGGGAATTGGGTATTCCAAATTGGGAGGAAAAAAAGATTTTTAAAAAAGTAAGCCATTTTATAACAATAAAATCACTTTAACATGCATATTGTTTGGTCTTGAGGCTATACTTTTGAAACAGTGAGTATTTTAACAGTGATTTTGTTCACTTTTCTCCCCAATTTGGAATGCCCAATTCCCAATGTGCTCCAAGTCCTCGTGGTGGCATAGTGATTCACCTCAATCCGGGTGGCAGAGGACGAATCTCTGTTGTCTCCGCGCCTGAGACAGTCAATCCATGCATCTTATCACGTGACTTGTTGAGCGCATTTTTACGGATACATAGCGCATTGTGGAGTCTTCACACCATCCACTGCGGCATCCACGAACAAATCACCACGTGACCCACCGAGAGTGAACCACATTATAGCAACCACGAGGAAATTACCCCATGTGACTCTCCCCTCCCAAGCAAATTTGGTTGCTTAGGAGACCTGGCTGGAGTCACTCAGCTCACCCTGGATTCGAACTCGCGACTCCAGGGGTGGTAGTCAGCGTCTTTACTTGCTGAGCTACCCAGGCCCCCGATTTTTAATTTTTTTAAGGAAGAGGTACGAGTCGAAAGAATTTTTTGTGGTATTCAACATTGTCACAAATGCTATCGACTGAGCTCAACTTGTATTGAACACTGAATATTTCTTTAACTATTTAAATATTTACTGTGTGAAAATTAGTTCTATCCATTTGAAAGAATTACGACTGTCCCAAAGCTGTGGCGTCATTTCCATCATACCAAACAAGTTTTGCCCTAATATCATTTTCTTTCTTTTTTTTAGTTTGGTTGTTTTTAATGTTAGTATACTAACCAAGTTGACAAAAGTGTCTGTAAAGAGCATGCTTAAGATGAAATATGAGGCTAATAAGACATCATTTTGTTAACTATTTCAAAAAGTGTTAAAATATTATTTGTGTGTATTTAGGATACATTAAATATAAGAAATTTGACTTAGCCAAACAAAGGAGTAGGACATAAAAAAAAACATTAAAATGTAATTTCCACCAATAAATTCTATTAAACACAAATAACATTTAAGATGCTGTGGAAATGACAATGGTGGTGGAAAATTGCAAGACTTATATATATATATTATATACATATATTATAACATATATGCATTTATTTATTTTTTGTCATGTGACAATGCATGAACAAAAACTGCTGTATACTGATCTGCACACGTATACTTTTACATGACAATGACTGAACAGCTCCGAATGGAAACAAGCGTGTAATAAATGAATAAACATGCTTTTCTCGCTCATTGCATTAGAAGAAAGTGACACTAGTGAGATAAAGCCTCCCTGCGTTTAAAGAGCTTATAATGATTGACAGCCGTCATTGATTTAACACGTTAACATACACTAAAGGCCGCTCATGATTGAAATGTACGAAGCCAATATATACAGACTTCTTTTGTAACACGTTTCTGCTGTTATTCGAAGAACAGTCTGTTTTTACGTGTTTTGCAGAGCAATTTAATTCTTTATCTGGACATTACATCTGGAGACTAAGCTCTGCAAATGCTGCTTTCAGGGCAGACGACTTTTACTTGTTAATAAATAGCACAGCCCTTTATTCCTCACAGTAAATATGAATATTTGGTGTGTTAAAGGGTGGTCTGGTTTAATGGCAGAGGCCCGCTGTGCTGAAATGTGATCCGCGCAGCTCAGCTCGATGTTGCGTTGCTACAGTCAACACACACACACACACACACACACGCGCACACACGCACTTCACTGGAAACAACCTTGAAAAAACAGACATGTAATTCACATTTAAGTGCATTACTATCAAAGCAGCTGTCAGTGACGGCATGTCATAGAGCCGTGTGTATGTATGTGTGTGTGTGTCTGTATCCATGTTTCTCACCTCAATCCCGATTCTCACAGCGCCGGGTGTGGTTGTTAAATCTCGCAAAATGCTTTTTTAAATCATGTTAAAGACGTCAAATGGTATAAATACGCGGACTGTTCATCCATGAGGACGAGGGTAGGTATCCTATGCTCTGACATACGCACAAACAGCAGTGTGTTTTTGTAAATGTCCCTTTATGCTCGCGGCTTGTTCAGCAGCATCTCTGCAGATTCGTGACGTGCGGCTCCGTCTGCCTGCTGCATGCGCGCTCGTTCGCGACGCCATTGCCCTTCGCAACAGCACGCGCGTGAACGTGCATTCCATTCTGCGCGGGTGCTCGTGAACTGTCCGTCCGACCGCGTGCCCCAGAGCTGGTCATATCTGACAGACAGGTGCCCTCTGCTGTACAAACCTGGGAGAATGGGATTTTGTCAACTCAAATTGTACAATTGGCATGGGTTCTTTCTTGTTTATGTTATGGTTATAGCTAGGGCACTGACTAGACAAAAAAATTAGTTTGTACATCTGAAGCCAGATAAATTTTATTTGGAAGATAAAGTAGGAGTATAAAATTATAGAATACTTAATGTCAATTTATATTTTCCACCTGAAGCAGATATTATGTCGATTTAGAAATGTCTAAAAAAAAAAAAAAAAAAAAAGACAGGTAGAATGAGAAGAATGGCCATTCCCATACATGGCCAGAAACATGACATGGGCGGGGCTTAAAGGCCTAGAAGTCATTCTAATTGGTCAGGTACCAAGGGTCAAAATAATAAATATTTCGTTTTAACTATTTACATTTTTAATTCCATGACTATTAATGTTCCTCAGTGTTATTACTAAGGTATAAATTATTATCCAAAAATATCGTACTTGTACGGCGTTGTCACGTGGTTCCTGTTATTTTTCTCAACGTCGGTCAGAATTTACAAATGACCCTCGTTCGTGATTAATAAATCATTTTATTTAAATTATACTTTGAGATTGTTGAGTCGAGTTTCAATTTCATGTTAGGTTAATAATATTTAAAAAAAACTAACATAAATGCTAGTGTACAAATGTATTCAAAAAGATAAAAAAAAAAAAAAACAACCACCATGAGATTTGAATGCGGCTCTGTGCTGGATTACGCTTTCTGAGGCACGTGCGCCCCCTGAAGGAAGACAACGTTGTGTAACATGAGAAATAGTCAGTGTTGCCAGATGTACGATAATTATCGTATTTGTACGATAATTTTGACCTCTGTACGATGAATAATGAAAAAAATCCCATAATGTACGATAATTTCAGAGTTTTCAGTCGTTCGTCCAAACACATCCTACCGCTTCTCTCTCGGACCCCGAATCATTTCGCAGGCTCGCCCAGTGTTGCCAGATTAGAAATGTCGAAGTATCGTACCAAAACCTCAAAATTATCGTTTTTTAAAAAAAATTATCGTACACAAACCAAACGCATAAAATATAGTTATTTTCCAACAATTTTATTTTCCAAATAATTTTACAGCCAATTTGAACAAGCTGTATAATACGCGCACATTAACTGGAGGAAGTCTGAATAACTTTTTTTTTCCAAAGTGCAAAAGATATGCCGAAAAAAAGTGCACAAAAAAGAAAAAAGTGCACAACACAAAAAAAGATTCAAATTCGATCTCTAAGTCATCGGATGCCACATCCACTTGTGCTGTGTGTGTGTGTGTGTGTGTGTGTGTGTGTGTGTTAGGTGACCACCTCCAGTCAGACAAAATGTGGGACAAGTAGCATGGTAAAGAGGGACAATGTGGGACAGACGTAATAACTTTAAACTTAAGATATATTGTCTATCTAATTTACCCAGAAACATTTTTTAAACCCACCAACTAAAAGATTAAGACACTACCTGACCCAAAATATCACCCAAAGTTTCTACAGCTTAAGGCCTAGGCCTATAAAAGACAAAACACTAATTTTTCCACTGAGATCGGAGCGAGGACATCTGTTACAATAGATGTTGCTTTGGTGCGGCCACACGACATTTTCTTAGCCATTTCAGAATCTGGAAAAATTACTGGGGCTAACTTGTTACTGCAGTCGGTAGAGCGATATGAATGTGTGTGATGTACGGAATGATAAATGCTCGTCACTTCTGCTGCCGAAACTTTGTCAGCCTGTGGGTCATTTGGTTTATTGAAAAACGATTGCACTGATTTGCATGTTTCTTGATGATGTGTTTTTTTTCTGTGGTACTCACATGCAACATGTCCCACAGAAAAACTGCTTTTGCATAAATACAAAAAGCTCTCTCTGCTTCGCCATCTACAGGTCTTAACCAAGAGTATCTTGCGGTCCATTCGCTATTAAAAGTGCATCTTCTCTTTTTCGTGGCCGCACTGGCCATGGCTGCTTAACCGACCGAACAGCGCGCCCTCCAATTTGAGATTGTTGACAACGTTGAGGAGGCGTTCGTGCACCAGTCAACAGTTTGATTGACGTACGACGACTCAGCCTATCGACTACCGCATTTTTTGCTCTCCTCTGAACTATTGGACATAAGTTAACAGTACGCCTATGGACGCGTCCGTGTATTTAGGCAGGGTCCAATGAAAAAGCGGGACAGATGCTCAATTTGCGTGAGGCGGGACAAAGGGTAAAATTGCTGTACAGTACAACGTAAAGC
This sequence comes from Moxostoma hubbsi, assembly GCA_032164185.1. Lineage (NCBI taxonomy): Eukaryota > Metazoa > Chordata > Actinopteri > Cypriniformes > Catostomidae > Moxostoma > Moxostoma hubbsi. The sequence goes on along the minus strand of JAVLUX010000013.1, from coordinate 13,928,533 downwards.
GGGACAAGTGGTCACCCTAGTGTGTGTGTGTGTGTGTGTGTGTGTGTGTGTATACGTGCTTGCCTGCGAATGATTCGGGGTCCGAGAGAGAAGCGGTAGGATGTGTGTTTGGACGAACAACTGAAAACTCTGAAATTATCGTACATTATGGGATTTTTTTCATTATTGATCGTACATCGTACAGAGGTCAAAATTATCGTACAAATACGATAATTATCGTACATCTGGCAACACTGGGCTCGCCTGCCTGCACGCAAGAACACACACACGCACACACGCACACGCGCACGCGCACACGCACACGCACACGCGCGCGCAGCACAAGTGGATGTGGCATCCGATGATGACAGCGACTTAGAGATCGAATTTGAATCTTTTTTGTGTTGTGCACTTTTTTTCGGCATATCTTTTGCACTTTGGAAAAAAAAAGTTATTCAGACAGTTAATGTGAGCGTATTATACAGCTTGTTCAAATTGGCTGTAAAATTATTTGGAAAATAAAATTGTTGGAAAATAACTATTTTATGCGTTTGGTTTGTGTACGATCATTTTTTTAAAAAAAACGATAATTTTGAGGTTTTGGTACGATACTTCGACATTTCTAATCTGGCAACACTGGAAATAGTTGACAATTGCCGAAAACACACCTCGCATCCTGTCAAATAACTTTCCCTTCATTCGACGGAGTCATGGGGCAGAAAGTCTCTACTGAATGTATTGAGAGGTAAACATTAAAACAACACAGAACTGTTCCCTAGATGCATTTCTGCAAAATATCGTATGCACGTGACGTGAAGTTGTTGAATTTGTTAGCGATGTTCAGTTATCATTCTGTGATATGGCACATTCTGCACGTGCCATATTCATGCAGATCACTTTTTCAAAATGATCACAAAAGAACAGTAATGTGCAATGGACTTATGAGTATAACATTACATTGCAGCGTCGTGCCAGGTGATGAGAAGTTTAAGAAAAATGACGACATCTTATTCTACAGGTAATTGGGTGTTATTTATTAAAACATACGCAATCGAATATATACTGTATGTCAGTCTTTCAACAAGTAGGACATTCATTGAAAACAATGAATATATTGACCAGTCTGTTAGTAATATAGTGGCATACGTTAAACCTAGTTATAGTTGTTGATTGTTGACCATTGAACTCCTACAGGCGACAGAAAGATAAAGCAGTGTCTCAGTACTTTGTCTTCCTGGAGACATTAATACTAACGGATAGAGGGGCCAGTCTGGAGCTCTGTAAGCAAGACTCTCAGGTGCACTACCACTCCAACACCCTTACCTTCTGTACCTAGACTTCAAGTTGAATTATGTGAAATACAACCACAATTAAAAAAAAACAATTCAAGTAATTATTTTGTATTCACAGAAATAGAACCCAAAAGTATTCTGTGGCACGGTGGAGGGCGGGACCGGCGCGTGATTGCGCACGCCCGGTCCCGTATCAGGCTAATTGAGCCATCAAGAGGGATAAAGGCCACTCGCAGACGGAGGTCGAGAGAGAGAGAAGAGAGAGATTAAAGGAAAGAAATAAAAAGAAACGTACTCACCGGTTCTCTGATACGCCGTAGCTCGTTCCTCAGCCACTCCTCCACCCTCTACCGAACGGCAGCCGCGCCTCTCCAGGCGGATTCGAGGCAGTCCTCAGCCCCTGGCGGACGGAACGCCCCGCCGCGTTCTCGGGGAGCCGAAGGGGACTCCCCCGCCCCTGGCAGCGGTTCTCCCGCTCCAGGCGGTCGGTCGCGATCCCCTCCCCGCTCGCGGACGGCGGTCTTCCCTCGACCCCTCCGCGTTTCAGCGGCTGGTAGGGGCATCCTCCGCCCCTGGCAGCGGCCCTGACCGCTCCAGGCGGTCGGCTATAGGCGCCCCTTCTCCCCTCGCGGTCGGCGGCCATTCCTCCGCGTCCAGGCGGCTGGGCTCCTCGTCCCCCGGCAGATGGCCGCGGCTGCTTCTTTGGGGTAGTGGCGAGAACTCCGCTACGGCGCATCCCTCTTCCTTCCCGGGCTTTCGGCACCAATGTAACACAGATTATTTCATGGGCAAGGAAGAGGCGAGAAACCGGCTTGTCAACATAAATAATAATTTAGTTAAGAACTTAAAACAAACATTTAGGACAGCAGACATGTCTGCTGATTAAGCTCTCTCTCTCGACCTCCGTCTGCGAGTGGCCTTTATCCCTCTTGATGGCTCAATTAGCCTGATACGGGACCGGGCGTGCGCAATCACGCGCCGGTCCCGCCCTCCACCGTGCCACATATTCTTAAAGATTTTTTTATTTGTGTTTGTTTGTTTGTTTTTGGACATGGCATGATGGTAATAGCATTGTATTTTGGACATAATTTGAACTACCTTGGTGTAAATACCACGCCTTGGGGTTCACTACCATAGTATAAGGTTAAGCTCCACAGTGTTACCATCTGATACCATCACTGTATTGTGGTACCACAATAGTACTTTTTTTTAAAGCATACAGGGATAGTTCACCCAAAACTGAAAATTCTCTCATCATTTACTCTTACTCTCATGCCATCCCAGATTTGTCTGACTTTCTTTTTTCTGCTGAACATAAACATTTTTGACAAGATTTTTGGAAGAATATTTCAGCTCTGTAGGTCCATACCATGCAAGTGAATGGTGACCAAAACTTTGAAGCTCTAAAAAGCATATATAGGCAGCATACAAGTAATCCATATGATTTAAGTGGTTTAATAATACATGTCTTCTGCAATCCAGTCGTTTTGAATGAGAACAGACCAAAATATAACTCCTTTTACACTCAGCGGTGAAGGCTCTGGGTTACTGACCTGAAGGTTGGGGGTTCAAGCTCCAGCACTGCCAAGATGCCACTGTTGGGCCCTTGAACCTATCCGCTCCAGGGGTGTCGTATCATGGCTAACCCTACATTCTGACTCCAGTTTAGCTGGGATATGTGAAATTCACTGTATATGTGCAAAAAATGTATACTGTGTGACTAAAAGGAATGCTTCTTCGACACTTCTTCATCAACGGTCATGATTTCAAGCTCGATTACACTTCCTAGTGACATGTAGCGCACTGCGATTAGGAAGTGTAATTGAGCTTGATCACGATGGTGCCTAGAGACTGCAATGGCAAGATGTACAGTGAAACATTTTGGTCTGTTCTCACACAAAATCGATTGGATCGCTTAAGAAGACACGGATTAAACGGCAGCAGTCATATGGATTACTTTTATGCTGCGTTTGCTTGTGTTTTGGAGCTTCAAAATTTTGGCCACCACTCTCTTGCATTGTAAGGACCTACAGAGCTGAGATATTCTTCTAAAAAGTCTTCATCTGTGATGGCATTAAGGTAAGTAAATGATGAGAGAATTTTCATTTTGGGGTGACTATCCCTTTAAATGCAGTGACATGTAATGCAGATGATTACATGTGCAGGACTATTTTTATGTACATATATGTTAAAGAAGCTCGCTTTAGAAAGTCTTTGAACAAAATATTGAAATTTAAGATTGAAAGAACAGAAGCATTTTACACCTCACAGGACCGGCTGTGTCTTCAAATATGGGCAACCCAAAATGGAATGGTCAGAGTTTCAATCGATGAACTACAGCCAATAAAACCACGGTACCAGATTTCAGATGTTCTGATTGGAGAGCTGAAATATGACCAGTAAGCCATCAATTTAGAAATGCTCCTTTCCGTTAAAACTTAATTATAAAGGTCTCTCTCTCTATCCTAGCACTATACATTGCCATTCCTTTTTTTTGTACTATTTCTTTGACAGGCTTCGAGTTCAATGGAAGAGAGAAGACTGTGTGTGTCTAACTTGGGGTCCAGGACAGTACCAGCTTCTCATTTCATCTTCACCTTTTAGACTGGGGGTTTCCTGTGATGCAGAGGAGGTTGTCACAATCAATCCAGGAAACAGACTTTACTTTGAGACTCTGCAGGATCCAACACAAAAGTATTACAGACTTAAAATTTGTGTTATTACTTGCACCCATTTGTTAACAATTAATGCTGGTTTTGATTTAATAACACCAACTCATTTTCTTTCAGGTCATCTTCGAGTTTATGTCAGGTGAGAAAATGTTTTGTTGAGAGTGCATATTGTACTTCTGAAGGATAAATGGCTTTCTTGCTGTGTGAAAAATCTTGCTATTTAATCTCAAAGAGTGAGGAAGATCCAGATGAACTATGGAAGGAAACATTCAGAAAATTTCAGGACATCAAGGCAAACGGTAAACATTCATCGCCACAGAATACCTTAAAGGGATAGTTCACCCAAAAATGAAAAGTATGTCATTACTGGGCCTTCATCAAAAAATACAGATTCCTGAAAACATCCCTCATCTTCAATTGTTTGTACAAACAGATAGTCCCACCCTAAACTCACACCTTTGGTTGAGTCAATGTTGCTGTGTCGGGCTGGACGACCCACTCAAACAAATGTTTTGATAGCACCACATTGTTACACTTTAGGTGAAATCAACCTACAAATGGCATACTTACATTTTATTGCATTTTAAACTGGGATACGAGAAATAATTTTTTTTGAAAAAATATCCTTGCGGTATCCTAGCAACCATCATGAACACCTAGCAACTACATAGCAAATAGAAATATTTTGTAAATGGATTTTAGTTTTGCTGATGCCTTTAATTCAGGTCCCAGTTCTGTGGGTATGGACATAAGTCTCCATGGATTCAGCCATACATATGGCCTTCCTGAACATGCCGATACTCTGCTGTTAAAGGACACAAGGTAGTGCACTTTGTAACATTCTTGCCTAAAATATCTCAAAGCGTTCGAAAACTGGTAGTGATAGAGATACAATTCATACCTAAAGGATGCATAACAGAATACAATCTTTCCTAATATAATTTAATTTTCTACTTTACAGTGTCTCTGAGGCGTATCGGCTGTACAACTTGGATGTGTTTGCCTATGACATCAATAGCAGGTTGGGCCTTTATGGCTCTGTTCCTCTCCTGCTGGCCCACAAGCCAGAGAAAACCATTGGAGTGTTCTGGCTGAATGCGTCTGAGACTCTGGTTGATATCCAGTACAATCCAAAATCAAACGAGGTGCAGTCCTATTACATTCTATTCAGACTCTTTTGTCCAAGTCCTAGTTAAAATACTTTCTTCAATTCCAGTTTAAAGTGCAGACAAATTATAAGTCAAAAAGCCATTCTAATGTTGATTTCTTTGTAAAGTGTAAATAATGTGGCTCTGTAGCATTTTCAGAAAACAGTAGAATTAGCAAGATTAAACCAATAAGTATGCATTTTTCAGATCCTTTTTGTCGGCAGTCTCAATTGTACTGTTGTAATTGTTTCTTTTTATAATTTACACAGGTTGAGGTTGAGCCATCAGGGAAGACGAGTAAGATCACACCTCAGACTGATGTTAGGTGGATATCAGAGAGTGGCACAATCGACTGTTTCATTTTGCTGGGACCCACACCTGCCCATGTGTTCTCTCAGTATGCTCAACTTACAGGTAGCACTAGCAACCAAACATTCCCCAAATAATATTAACCCTTGTGTTGTGTTCGTTTGTGATAACAACTTTTGTGTTCCTGGTAAAAAATTAACGGCCAACTAAGAATAGTAATTATTCTTTTATTATTTATTTATTAATTATTCGACCACCGCTGGAGTCACGAGTTCCAATCCAGGGCGTGCTGAGTGACTCAAGCCAGCTCTTGGTGGGGAATGTGGTGAGTTGTGCGTGGAAGCCGCGGAGAATAGCGTGGGCCTCCACATGCGCTACATCTCCGCAGTAACGCGCTTGACAAGCCACGTGATAAGATGCATGGATTGACAGTCTCAGATGCGGAGGCACCTGAGATTCGTCCTCCACCACCCGGATTGAGGGGAGTCACTACGCCACCACGGGTATTGGGCATTCCAAATTGGTGAGAAAAAGTGGAGAAAAAAAAAAAATACAATGCCCCCCAAAATTGAATCACATTTATAATTTGCAAGATATGAGTTATGCCTTATGCAATCCCATAATGTGCTTTACAGATATCAATTCATAAATACATCATATTAACCTTAGCTGTCTTGCCATTTACACATGTGCTTTTAAGCCAAGAGTCCTGTGGAGGGGATGATGGGTTTTCGTTCACCCATTTAGTCATGCTGTTATGCAACTTTTGCCCATGTGTAGTGTTTTCACAAGAAGGATCAAAGATTTAGTCACTGAGTTAAAGATTTAATTATTGGTGAGAGAACAGACTTGCTACTAAATCGGTTGTGATGTGTAATATACAGTTGGTAGATATTAGGCCTAATCTGTGATTTAACAATGTGTATATAACATGAAATCAGACAACCCAATTGGCGTTTCATCTCTAAAGGTGAATTAATGAGAGAAAATTTGTTTTTTTTTTACAGTAGGAATAAAATTAGCACTCTGTGCTTTTGTGAGAGCACATGCATGTTAAACAGTATATGCCTCACAGAGAGAGATGATGATGAGGCCTATGCACGGTGACACATGGATTATCAGTTTTATAGAAAGATACTGTTCATTTCTTGTGTCCAATGTGTGGATATCTAATTTCCACCAACATGTAAAAACGAAAAATGAGAGGATTTCATAAAATACATTTTAAAAGAATGTTTAATCCCACTATGAAAGTCATTAAGTGGGTTTTTTTCCTATTTTCCACACATTGGTAATAGCTGCTGCTAAGACACTTGAAAAGAGCGAGGCCAATGCTAGGAGAGTGCGCTCGGTTTCTGCATAATCTTGTGCGTGCACGTGACTGTGCCTTTGCGCGTCCAGTATATTATGCATTTGCTCGTCTTTGCGAGATAAATATACTCGCGCTCGCTCCTCGGTTAGAAGACTTTGTTCGTTCCACATAATGTTTGTGCTCTCTCGCTTGTTTGCTTGCACTGATGTTATAAATGCAGCACTGGCCCAATAGGGCAAGTGACAGTTCTAGGAACTGGCCTGAATCTTGCTCACACTGGCCCCAGGCCATCAGGCAGTCCTTATTGTCGAGCCCTGTAATATCAAGTTGTAAGTACAATATTTTATTTCCCTGTAATTTTGGCAAATTATGTAAAAATTTAGAAAATTTTATTTTATTTAAAATTTTATTTTATTGAGTATATTTATGATATATATATATATATATATATATATATATTAGGTATATTTATAGCTTATATATATATATATTAGCTATGAAAATAGCCTTTGAAAAACAAAGGAGTATGCCATTTTACTTTTAAAATGTTAAAAATGTCATTTCTATCACTGTCATTTCCACCACAGAATTTGATTAAACACAATAAAGGATTTGAGAATTGATGGAAATTTGGTAATTTTTTATGACTTTCAGAAAAATTACAAAAACAGCATAAATCTCCTGTGTTGCATGTACGTACACTGTTGAACATTGTTTGAAGACAGATACAAAAAAAATTGTGAGAGTATGAAACATTTTTAACTTCTTCCACCGGCGGATCCAATAGTGGGCGCTATGTCACAAAAAAGTTGTCTCTTAAAATGTTCAAGTCAGGCATATGTGGTATAGTTTGAAAGCTTAGAATCTGAACTTTTTATAGATAACCATCACTTCTGCATTTATGTGACATAAAATAACAATTCCTGAAAACATCTGCGTCGCAAATAGGTGCCATCTAGAGGTCAAGGTGGTAGAAAATATCAATATAAAAGTCTTTCAAATAGCACTTAATTAGACACATCATATATCAAATGAAATGCGACCGTATAGTTTATTTTGCCACAGTTCAAAAGAATTTCAAAGAATCACAAAGGGAAATATGATTATTGTAATACAAAAATCTCTTTCATATAGTTAAAAAAATATTATATCTGCTCTTAACTTTTTTTGTGCAATTTTTGTCTGTGAGCATACTTTTATGAAAATTATACATAAAAAGTGCCAACAAATGTAAACAAAAGTTCCTTTACTATTTCTCTGCTGATAGGCTACCAGGCTCTTCCACCACTCTTCTCTTTGGGATATCATCAATGCCGCTGGAGCTACAAGGACGAGGCAGACGTGAAAGCTGTGGATGCTGGATTTGACCTCCACAGTATTCCCTATGATGTCATATGGTTGGACATAGACCACACAAATGGGAAGCGATATTTTACCTGGGACTCCAAGCTTTTTTCCAATCCAGCAGAACTACAGCGCCACCTGCAGGAAAAGAAAAGGAAGGTAGTGTAGTGAAAACTATTTGTCCATTGTGCGCCTCTAATTATATGTTTCATTATGTAGGCAAAAACAGCTTTGAGTGGTTTATAAGTTGAGCAATATCCAGTTATAATTTTTTTATTAATCTTATTATATGCCTATTTAGTTGGTGGTTATAAGTGACCCGCACATCAAGATTGATCCTGACTGGTCATTTTTTTGTGAAGCTAAAGAAGGTGGCCATTTTGTGAAGAACAGAGAAGGTGCTTTGTATGAAGGAACATGTTGGCCTGGTAAAATCTAATCCAAATATATTCTCTCTTCCAGTCCAAATACATATACTGTAAATACTTTGAACAGGCAAGCACCACTCACATTTTCTTCAGAAAATTTTCAAATTCTGTTGATTTCTTTGTTGCTCCATCAGGTGAATCCTGCTATCTGGACTTTAGCAGCTCAAAGACAAGGTCATGGTATGCCAGACAGTTCTCTCTAAACACATATGAAGTGAGTCTTAAATTTTGGTTTACTTTTTTTTTTTTTTTTTTTTTTTTGTGTGTGTTTTACTTGCTATATGTTGCGAAACACTTAAGTTGTTGGTAGGCGTATTTATACCTAAAAAATAATGCCATGGTGCTGTGCTCCTCTAGATATCTGTTTTCTGTAAATCCATTTCTGCATTAGGGGTCAACTGAATCTTTGTTCGTGTGGAACGACATGAATGAACCTTCTGTCTTTAATGGGCCAGAGAAGACAATGCCAAAAGATGCAGTGCACCATGGAGGTTGGGAGCATAGGGAGCTACACAACCTGTATGGCTTTTATCAGGTCAGCCCAACTAATGCAAACTACCGTATTTCAGGCATTTGACACAGCAATGGACCAAGAAAATACGTTTTTTTCTTATTGTCACAGCATATGGCTACATTTGAGGGATTATTAAACCGTTCAGGTGGTATGGAGAGGCCGTTTGTGCTTTCACGCTCTTTCTTTGCTGGATCTCAAAGATTGGGTAAGAGCTGAAACTCAGACAAAACAGAAATGCCATAGACACAACACTATATACATTTTGTTGATGGACTGATGACTGAAGCCCCATAGAAACATAGTACTGTTTATGTCACAGGTGCAATATGGACTGGGGATAATGTTGCTACTTGGGAGTACTTGAAGATTTCAATACCGATGCTGCTGTCGATGAGTTTGACAGGAATACAGTTTTGTGGAGGTTAGAGCAAGTAATAAAGTAACATGGTGCTGCAAACAGAATTGCTTTTCATATTTTTGATGTTATATATTTTTTAAAACAGAGTATATCTGTACCCTGAAACTCGGCGTAACAGAGGTAGGGATGGGTCAGTTTTTGTTTAGCGTTAATATTTTTAGTGACTTGTCTTTAAAGAGGACAAGTTTTTTTTGGTGTGTGTTGTATTTAGCATGATTTTTCTAACAAAAATGTTTGTTTTTTAGACTATCAGATCGGTAAAATCCTCTCCAAGAAGTTTCATCTCCAAATTCATCCTCTTTAAAGCACTACCGCTACAACAGTCAAAGAAAAAAAAAAAAATCTACACGTTCTACAATCAAACCTAAAGGAAATACTGTTATTACGCATAATTAATTGTCTCCAAGTTTTTGTGAGGACTAATAATAGTTTTGGGCAACAAAGGTTACAATTATATAGTTATACTGAAGGGCTGTGTGTAGCGTCAAAACACAGTATTCTTTAGAAATTCATCTGATCTGTGTCTGGTGAACATAACCCTAAACCAGCCTAATTATACAGGGGTCATTAAAGCTGAAGTGTTTAATTTCCACACCGCTATTGCCACCAAATGGAATTGCTAAAATATTTTTGGTTAAGCATACAGTCCCCTATCTGCCATTGGTCAAGCAAATATATAGTCTTTCCCCAAACTCAAGGTGTTAAAATGGATAAAACAAGTTTATGTAGGTTTGGTCTTGGCAAACCAGATCTGCTAACATTGCTGCTGCTGCTTCAGTGCAAGAACATACGTAAGACATGCTGTGTTGAGCATGTAAGAAATGCTGCTGCTGCACCATAGAGCGCAACAGTTCAGGTTCCGGAAGTAAAATCTCAATTTTTTCCATAGACTAATTGATTTCCAACTTAAATGTAAAAAACCTTTAAAGACAGACCTACCATGAGCACCAAGGTTGTTCATGAATGGTATATGCTTCAGCTGAAGCCATCCGTCTGCATTATTTCATCTTCATTGTATAAAAATCGTGTTTGATAGTGGAACTCATGGTAAACAACTACATTACGTGGTCCAGTAGAGAAAACTTCACCAATCAGAGAACCGCGGCCAACCAAGACCGCGAAACTTGCCTTGGAGCGACCGCCCATTCACATGACGCACTGTGAATAATATAATCGAGTCAGTGCCTCTTGATCCTTAAACTGCTTATATCTTTGTACATATCAGAATATTTAGCAATAAACATTAATTATTTCCTTTAAGGAAAGAAAGCAAAAAAATATGTAGCAATATAATGCTTTATTGACATTTTCCTAACAAAGCCTTCCACAGTATAAAGATAGAAATGCACCAAGTAAGCTTAAACATTTCCCCAAGTCTAAGTGGGAGGTTGACTAATTGAAAGAACTAGTCCCCATAGGTTGCATCTACATTGCAATGGGTATTTCATCTCTTAAACTCTCATCCTCCACAATATTAATTAGCCGGCAGACTGTGGCTATCCTCTGTGCTGCAGCAATTATGAAGCCACGTTTATGATTCGCATCAGGGCATCAATGCCAGTGTTAACCATGGCTTTGGTCTCAACATAAAAAGCGGTGCAGACAACATCTCATTCTGCATGTACTTGATAGTTAAGTCTTGACCTGCCTCAGTGGTAATTCAATTGCTCCTTGTAGAGGCTCATGGCAGAAAAAGTCCCATCTGGGTTTTTTTGTACGTACAAATAGAGTTAGGTACTTTCCCATTGCTGTTGACAGTAAACTGCCTCTGTTATGATTGGCTCCCTGCTCTTGACTGACCTACTTGCCATCTCACTGCTCACCGCTGCTGGGCGGGCTAAGGAATTAATAAGGTAAACTTGGCATTGATGTGTTGTTGTGGAGGCAGTCAGATGCAAATGTCTATCACAGTGTGACATTATAATGTGGAGGAAGTAGAGAATGAGTCATTTTGGCAACTTGGCTTCAACAAATACTCTCGCATTGAGGAGAAAGTTTTGAGTTCTGAAACTTACAGAATGGTTTTATAGTACAATCACCTCTTATACTGTATTTCAAAAGATCAAGGAAAATGTGATTCTTCATGACATGACCTCTTTAAGTCAACTAGTAGTTCAGACAATCTACCAACTAGTCTGTTTGAAAATGTACCACTTTTGCTCTTCCCTAGCGTACAGTGTTCCCCCACTGATCACTTGTATAAATGTTTAGCTGATGTAGGAGGCTTCTTTCAGGATCCAGAACCTGAGCTGCTGGTCCGCTGGTACCAGGCAGGGGCTCTCCAGCCATTTTTCAGAGGACATTCAGCTAGAGTCACTAAACGGCGTGAACCATGGCTATTTGGGGACGATGTCACCTCTGCAGTCCGTTCTGCTATTCAGCAGAGATACTGTCTCCTGCCATACTGGTACACTCTGTTTCACCAAGCACACACTTCAGCCCTGCCTCCAATCAGGTAAAGCTCTTTAATTTACAGAATGTCTTTTAGCAACACTCATCTGAATGCTGGCACAGTATAACAGATTTAAGACCTGTTCACACCAATTTTGTGACAATTTTGCGAGACGGGCCTCTGACGGAAGGTCTATTCACACCGAGTCCGTAAACAAATTAAACTAAAATCTATTTCAGCCCTGTGCAGTAGGTGGTGCTGTTGCTATTCTACAAACATTTATACCATTCTCCTGCCTGCACCTTCAGCTGTTAGATATTAATTTATTCAAATCTGTTAAAGTGTTTCATTGTTTTTTCCAGTAGTGTAGTCTAGGGCATACGCAGTCATACGCCACATGCCCACCTATCTTTCTTAGGATTTGGGTATGGCCACCAGAACAACGAGTAGTCTTTTGACCTGGAACTTTTTCAATCTAATAACATGATGCCGCAGCACTTAAAGTGTACAGATATTCTCTCTAAATGCGCATGGAGCTGCGGGAGGTGGGAGCGCAACTGATGGCGCTGGCAAGACAGAAAGTCCAACAAAGCTGATCCACCAATCAGAATGTTCATTTCAGACTTGATTGGATATTGGCTATTTTCCATTTCAGTAAGGGGCAGGACATTTCCAGGTCAGGATATTTCCAAGCATCCCTGGAGTGGACCTAACCATAATTTGCAATGTAAATATATTTCCCTGCTAAACATAAATATATACACTTAAATTAAAATTATATAAAATAGAGCATGTTATTGCATAGTTTTTGATGCTCTTCGCAAATGCTGGACAACTGTGTTGCCTTATACTGCTGTCGGTGGTGCCTTTTTCTTGTCATAACAAATAATTCAATTAATATTTCTAAGTAGGGAAACCATTTCATTATACACAGAAAATCACATTATAGTAGGCTACACAAATAGAGCAACCATTAATTCTTATGTAGGCTATTGTGTAATACAAGATATTGTGTCAGCGTGAAAATGATTACACTCATATAAGCTATATAATGCTTAACAATCTATTGCATATTATGAATGTATTAGTTTATTAATAGAGTACTTTTCATAGTAGCCTAATGAAAGGAACATTAATAAGACCTATACATTTAAAACATATTTAACAATTACCATGGTTCTTAGTTGTTCTGCAGACCATGCCAGCAAGAAACTTACCCTGATATATATTTTGTAAATGGTTGCTTGTGGAGGGCCACTACGCCAGGGGAATCATCAACTTGGTGGTGCTGGAGCAGTTTGTTGATCAGTTGCCCAAAGGGACAGCGGAGTGTGTCCAGTGCCACCACTCGATGTCGCTAGAGGATGCAGTCCACCTGGTTGAGGAACACTTGATGGCATATCTGGGAGACGGTCAAGATTTTTCTCTCTCTTCTCCTGCTGTCTCTTCCCCTCCCCAAACTTGCCCCTTTCCCGTCCCTGCTCCCCGGAGACGGGGGTGTATTCCGCGAGCCCGTTCAGGTGCATACCCAATGCCTCACATTGACGAACTGCTTGATCGGCTGGGTGCGGTTTTTATTCGACACTGGATTTAACAAAGGGATATTGATTTTAAAAGGTCCTTCACCCACACGCTACGGCTCAGCGACTCTAGAATAATGACAAAAAGCTCTTATCTCGTTGGACAGTCAGTTTTCATCGCAGTCCAAAAAACAAAACGGACCACTCTCCTTAAAAAAAAAAACATTTTAATTGTCGGTGGATGATTTTTCGGACTCAGTATGAATAGCAACATCGGAATACATTGTTCCTGTTAAAAAGCTCATTCGAAACGAACAGTCGCACTGAAAAAATTGATGATGTGAACAGGCCTTTATGCTTTCAAGAATACTGAATTACTTTGCAAAGGAGGATTAAACTAACAAATTCATTAATGATGACCCATCAACAAATTGTTGGTGGGCTCATTTCATATGAGGATCTAAAAACATTTTTCGTAGAGGTGCTGTTTACACACAGACCACATTTACATGCACATCGTTTTCTGATTAATACGGAGCTCTTAAGAGGACCGGGTGGGAATTGCGTTCACTTGCAATCATTTTGTGTTCCCTCACAATACCTTTTGCTTTCTCTCGCAATGAGTAACCATATTTTGACCATGCTATTTGTAGTGAAAGCATGGTGATAATACAGGAAAACTAAAACTATGTTAAAAATGGTATGGTTATTATGGTTTTACTATACTGAAATCAATTTATAGTAATATTGTAGTAACCTTGACAGTTGTAGGCTAACCATGGGGGTGTATTCCACATGGTGGAAATCATGGATTTACTATAGTAGTATTGTAGAAACTATGAAAAGTAAGTTAAGTAATCATGTTTTTTTTGGGGGGCAGAATTCATGTTTGCAATACAGTATACTGTATCCATATACAGCATGGCTTTACTATAGATTAACCATGGTAATTCTTGTGAAAACCATAATAACCAGAAAATTATTATTCTTATTATCATAGGTTTATTTTTCCTGTATTATTACTATGATTTTACCATGCATATCAAGGTTAAAATATGGTTACTATAGTAAAACTATGGTAAATGTTTTGAGAGGCCTAAAAAAATTGCCACCCTGTCCTCTGAGAGGCTCCGTAGATTAAGGACTATACTGCCTTAGAAAAAAAATGGGTTCAAAATGTTTTGCTTGTCCAGTCAAATGTAGATTGTTAAAGTGTCACTGTTTTTTTCTGAATCTTTGCATAGTTGAGCCAAAACTGTCTGTCACAGGATAGATTATATTCTGAGAGACCCAATTTTCGGTCATAACCCAATTCAGTGAAAATAATGTTTACATGCTTCACAGCTATTTAAAAATTCTTGTATAGGTTACATTTAATCAGTATATTCCAAATAAACAAAGACATTCTTGGCACCTGTCTTTCCAGCTATTCTCTTCTGGAAATATTGGAGATGCTCTCTCTTCCCACTTATTGCAATGTTATTAATTCAAATCTTAAAATCCAATTTTATGTCCTTAACAATTGCACAGGGCAAAAACTTAGGCCATCACACTGTAGGACTTTTCCTTTAAATATATTTTTCTTATTGTGGATATTCCGAATTCTGAGACAGAATATGCCAGCTGTCTTATTCAGATTTCTAGAAACCACAATATTTGCTGAATTGGGTTATAGCAGTCGGGATATTGTTGTGCATTGTGTTGATCTTTCATTGTCTTTTTTTTTAATATATTTGTTATATTTCTATGTGTCCCGCAGACCTCTTTGGATAGAGTTTCCTAAAGACCCAAGCACATATACTGTGGAGAACCAGTACATGATTGGTAAACATGATATGTTCCAGTGTAATAACAGTAATGTCACTAATGTAATGAATGTAACTAACAGACATTTTCATTTTCAGGCAGTGCACTTCTTGTGTGCCCTGTGACTGACCCTGGGGTCACAGCAGTCAAAGTTTTGCTGCCAGGGTCTGATGAGGTAAGCCTTTAATTGCATAAGATCTGTAATACGTGAGTCATTGTTCAAATCAAGTTGTCCAAGGTTATGAAAATTAGAAATCTTTTTAAAATCAAGTTTAAAACACGTGTCAAGTTTTTAGAAATTTGTGTCCATGTTGGTTTCATAAATATTTGAAAAACATTTCTTGCATTTTCTTTAAAAAATTATTTAATTACTTTAAAAATGTCAAGTGGTGTAACCATCAAGTAAAAAGTCCTTCCTTGCACCTCGAATACACATGAGTGTACACAACTAAATCATTAATTAAAAACATCTGAACATATTTTTCATGGTAAATATTTTTTTTTTTTTTTTTGTAGCAATATGATTAATGTTTGTGTAATGAATATCAAGATGTTTTCTTAGGGTTATTCCATTTGAGCTTAACAAAATGTGCCTTTCATAAAAAAAAATATTTTTTTTTGGTGACATGTCAATAAAATGCAATAAGACTGCATGGCCTGACTTTGATTTGGTGGACACATTTTTTTAAAATAATATTCTAAACTACTTATGCTAGCTTCATAAATGTAAGCTTTTAATGAATTTTATTTGTTTATTTATTTATTTGTATATTTTTACTGTATCCAGATGCTTACACCACTTAGATATTTTCGACTTTAAAAGGAAACGATATGAAAATTACTTTGATTAATTTGTTTTAAATTTCTGAGTTCAGAGTAGAGGTGTTCAATTGTACCATGCTGTCCCAGATGTGTATGACTTTCTTTCTTAACAGAACACAAACAAAGATTTTTAGAAGAATATTTCAGCATTGTAGGTCCATACAATGCAAGTGAATGGTGGCCAGAACTTGCCTATAAATACTTTTAAATACTTTAAATATAAATACCTCACTGCCTAGTAGGTGGAGATATGAACAAAGAATGTGAATCACCATAAACAAATGAAAAACAATGTAAAATTTATAGTAAAAGACATGGATTTAACCACTAGTTTTATTGATTACTTTTTTGCGGCCTTAATGTGCTTTTTGGCGTTTCAGAGTTCTGGCCACCATTCACCTACATTTTATGGACCTACAGAGCTGAGATATTCTTCTTAAAAATAATATTTGTTTACGTTCTCCAGAAGACAGAATTCGGACACATCTGGGATGGCATAAGGGTGAGTAAATTATTTTAATGAGTAGATGAATTTTCATTTTTGGGTGAACTATCCCTTCAATAAAGATGGACCAAAAAAAAAAATGAGCATCAGTTCATTGACCCGAGTACATATTAATAAAAGTTTTATGCATGTCTTTGGAATGATATTATTTGCAAGGATTGTTTTGTGTGTTTGAAAGCTGTGGTATGATGCAAACACCACTGAGGTACACAAAGGAGGCAGAACTGTGGATTTCCCAGTGACTCTGAGCACTGTGAGTGGCTTTCTGTCTCAGATCACATCTCCATCACTGCTATTCAGTTGTCAACATCTGCTTATGTATGGTATATCTATTTGGGGTAGGTACCCGTGTTCCAGCGTGGGGGGACAGTGGTGCCTAGGAGAGCAGGTTGTGGGTCGAGTACAGCTGACTTACAGCAGCATCCAATAACTCTCACTGTGGCACTGGACTCTAAGGTGACCTGGCTTATACCAAACGTAACCACATGACAATAAAATAGCCCCTTGTTAAAGGTTCCTTTTGTTAAAGGGGTCATGACATACTTGACATGACATTTTTTTAAATAATATTATTATCTTCCCTGAGGTCCACTTTGAATGATAGTACAGTTTTTTTTGCACCAAACAATCATAATTTATTCATATATAATTATTTTCCAACCTGTCTCTGGCACGATTGGTTTTAAGCTGCCTGACCCTTTAAGACTTCAATGTAAAAGCCAACTGTTCCGATTGGCTAACATCGTGCAGCCCTTCCAATACAGCTATATTTTAAATGCAATCCAAAGAAAATGAACAATCTTCACACAACATTATAAAACTACATTTCAGGGTTAACACATAACGTACACCCAACACATTTCATCTGAATGTGTCAAACTGTTCATAGCATAAACTATCAAACAGTCATGTCAAATTAAATATTGATGAATTAAATTGGATACTTACAGTTTTTGTCCAGTAGTCCAATTTTAACTGTCACATCATTCAATAACATTTCCTTTGCCAAGCTTCAATCATACTGTGACAGTTTCACAAGCAATCCACACTGAAATCTTCTGAATGCACAAACATAATGCAATACATGGTGATGTTGAGTGCTTCAACAGGCCAAAGCAGAGACTCTGGTCTTGACATCTAACATTTTCCTGGTTTGTTTACACGCAGAACAGGACTGCATGTGTTTCACCCATCCAGTGGCAGCAGCAGAATGAGTTGCGTTTTTTGTCGATTTTAAAACACAGCGCACATCACCGGTGTTATGTGGAATCGCATCAAACGATCAAAGACGTCCATCGAGTGCATGTTTACAAAAGATCAACAATTAAAAATAGCACAGATGGGTGTAAAAACGTTCCTGCACAGCACAACAGCAAGGCAGCACAGCTGAATGAAACACAACGGGGGTCTCCGTTTTAGAGTTATAACTCGACATTGCATCTTTTTAAAGCAGCGTGAGATGTATGATAATGGTCAAAGCCATTCATCTAGTGCACGCTTATGAAGAAAAACATTGAAATCCAGACAGGCACATGAAGGTGTCCTGTGTAAGTTCACTTTGGATGAATCTCCCATGACAGGCCCAGCTCTACTCTTCTTCTGTGTGACTGACTGAGCACCAGTGGGCGGGGCCAAGGGTGCAATGATGAAAAATAGGCATTTCATATGCAGATGTATTTGATCCATGTGACGTCTTAAGTTCCACAAATTCCAAACAAGCTGTTTTTGCAGCTTGGTTTAAATAAATGCTCTTTCTATTGAGGAGGAAGTTTTCAGTTCTGAAATTGCAGCATACATTTATAGTACAACCTCTTATATGTCAAAAGATCAAGGAAAATTTGATTCCTCATGCCATGGCCCCTTTAACATTAGTTAATGTATTAGGTATCATGAACTAATAATGAACAATTCATTTGAACAGCATTTATTAATCGTAGGTATTGTTAGTTAATGTTAGTGCATTGACTAATGTTAACATATACAACATTGTATTTGTAAATGTTGAAATTATTAATACATCTTGTAAATGCATTGTTCACTGTTAGTTCATGTTAACTAATATTGTTCACTAATGTTAACAAATGGAACCTTGTTGTAAACGGTTACCCAAAAACTGCTGTTTGGTGTTACCTTGGTACAATGATGGTATCAGATGGTAATAACATGATATATAACATTGTACTGTTTGATTAGCATATTCATGTTCCATGGTATTTACAGGGTACTCCAAGGTATTTCAAAAAATGCCATGGTACCCCAATGTTACATGTCCAAAAACCTGTAAAACATAGTATTACCATGGCACCATGTCCAAAAAAACAAACATATAAAACATTGGCATTTCCATGGGACATTGACATTTTGGAACTTTTTTCAAATCCAACATTCAACAAACCTTTTTTTTATTTTTATATTTCATGCACGCACATACACAAATACACACGCTAACACACATATACTGAATCTAGACTATTTACAGACTATATTGTTATTTATAACAGGGCAATGCTGATGGACTTCTCTATCTAGATGATGGCCACTCTTTCAGTTACAGAGACGGGATGCAATTCTGCTTGCGCCATTTTAGCATGCGAGCAGGCAAACTTGTCAGCAGGTAACTCTTGAACAACATCACTTTATCACTTTTTTTCATTTTCCTTATATCCTCAGAAATACTTGCATCAAAAAGAAATATGTTTTTTTGTATGCAATAATACAAGGTAGACAGGTTATATATGACTATGTATTTAGAGAGTTCACTACGCTATTCTTCTTGTCCCTTGTGTTTTTAGCTGTGCCAATGATAAAGGCTTGTTTGTCTCAGATGACAAAGTGGAATCAGTGGTCATTCTTGGTCAGAATAGTTCGGAAAGGAAACCTATGCTCAAATCAGGTGAGCAAAGGTCAATAGATTACTTTTGCTGTTCCGTTGGAATGCTTTTCTCAGATAATACATGAATGATGAGATATAAACCAGAGAGTATTTATTTACTAAATCTCCTGTCACTCTTTTAAAGGTGCAAGAAAGACTCCACTCATGTTTAGGTTTGAACCAAAAAACCATGTACTGACTTTGACTGGCCTGGGCCTGGGAATACACCAAGACTGGGAAATAAAAATATAGTGGATCTTTTATTTTTTTAAATGTATTATTTTTTTTGTGTGTTTATTTTAAGTTTTGTTCATGCTGGTGTCAAAAGCAGCCAACATTTAAAGCAGTTTTAATGGAATATAAGCCATTTTTCTTTTGCCAAACTTTAATGAAATTGTAAACTATAACATTATGGCATGATATTTTGTTTTCAAATTAGACAAAAACTTGATTTCTAAATAAAGAATTCTCAACGAGAAAAGAAATGTGGGGTTTCTGTGTCAATGACAAAATTGAATATTCAACAATATCCTCAATATTCGAGTCATTAATTATCATTAAAATGATAAAATGTCAGAGTCAGTTTTGTTAAGTAAGTTTAAGCCTGCTATAGTTATGCTGAGAGTGCTTAATGTGAACTCTATTGAGAACCGGTTTAGAGGCTGTGAATGCCTTCTGCTGAGGCAGGCCATCTCACTGGTCTCTCTTTGCAGGACCACTCGCCTTTGTGTCATCCCACAATAACGGCACGAGAGCACAACTATCGTCAAATACTCATTGTTTATCAGCCAATGGGAGCAGTCCAAAGGCTGTGGAGGTTTGTGTTTGCGCATGTATTGGTAAAAAGGAGTGTGTTCACACAGACTTTTCCCCTCTTACCCTAGTATTCACTCCATGACCTCATGAAAGGTGTGCCATTTAGCTGAACAGCCAATCAGAGGTCAGCTGTTTGAATTTATGCCAGGGATTTTTGAAGATTTACAAGATTTCAGTTGTGGTGGCAAAAGCCAGTTTTTTTCAATCCTTAAAAAACCTTAGTGAACAAGATGCCCTATACGCCGGCTGGTTACTTTTGCGACCGGTTAATCCGGGAGAGGGAGAGAAGGGATGGAGAAGGATCACTTAGCAAACCCATCCTCTTCAGCGATCAGGACTACAACACCCTTAGGCAAGAGTATCTCCAGAAGAAGACCCTTTTCGAGGACGAAACCTTCCCTGCAACTGTGGACTCCCTCGGCTACAAAGAGCTGGGCCACAAGTCCAACAAAGTCAAGAACATCGTCTGGAAGCGGCCCAAGGTAAGAGCGAGAGGGCCTATGGTGGTTAAAGTAGACTGGGACTCATGTTGTGGGCAGGATGTGGAAATGGAATGGATTTATAATGAGATTATTAATGAAAGAGCAACAAATGGAAGTTCCTTTAAAACCCTACAAAGGAAGATCATAATGCTGCATTTGCGCCTACATATAAACATACTGATGTTTTTATGAGACCTTCGGAAATAAAAAGATAAGATTGAGTGAAAATATATTGTGGAATGGATGATTTGCAGCTGATTTGTGAAGAGAGGGTTGTTCAATATACTGCATGTTTGATATTGTTTTTCACATGAGTTTGACAGAATAGGAAATATCCATCTATGTATTTATATCTAGTGCAATGGTGAAGCATCTATCTGACTCTCTGTACATAGACAGATATATTTATAGCTCTTGTATCGAAAATGAAATATTAAAGACTGATATGTATCTTGCAGGAGATATGTGATAACCCAGAGTTCATTGTCGGAGGTGCTAGCAGGACAGATATCTGCCAGGGAGACCTGGGTAAGATTAACACTTTACAGTACATTACATACTTTGGTTTTATCTTTGTCTTTAGGGCCAGAACTTTATACATGTTTAGTGTCACAGTGCAGCTAATATGGCAATGTGTACCTCTTATTGGCCCCTGGAATACAGGTTTACCATCCAGTAGGGGACCCCCCTATTTTGTGTTTACTCTGTTGGAAGAGAATCCAACTAACCATGCTTGCTATTGTTGTGTCCCACACATGGGCAATAAAAGAGACCAAAGACAGAAAGGTTGAAATGCATAGCGTAGATTACCAACCTGGCATGTTCCCCAGGACAATCTAAAAATGCTGAGATCAGCAGTGTGGGCCCCTTTTAGTGCAAATTCCATGAATATATACATTAATTATCTATATAAAGCATTCTCTGAAAACATGTGCAATATATAATTGATCTTTTAGGTGACTGCTGGTTGCTTGCTGCCATTGCATCTCTAACTCTAAATGAGAAGCTGCTGTATCGTGTTATTCCTCAAGAGCAGAGCTTCTCTGATGGTTATGCTGGAATTTTCCATTTCCAAGTTGGTGTCATTCAGCAATACAGCTTTTGATTTCATATGTTTATAAATACTCTTAAAGGGATAGTTCGCCCAAAAATGAAAATTCTCTCTTCATTTACTCGCCCTCAATCCATCCCAGATGTGTATGACTTTCTTACTTCTGCAGAACACAATCGAAGATTTTTAGAAGAATATCTCAGCTCTGTTGGTCCTTACAATGCAAGTGAATGGTGACCAGACATTTAAAGCTCCAAAGGCCACATAAAAGTATTCCATAAGACTCCATTGGTTACATCCAAATCTTCAAAAGTGATATGATAGGGAGAAACAGATGTTTTTACCATAAATCTCCACTTTCACTTTTTCTTTCACATTTTGAAAGTGAAAAAAATGGATATGGATGTAACCACTGGAACCTTATGGATTACTGTTATGTGGCCTTTATGTAATTTTTGGAGGTTAAAAAGGTCTGGTCACCATTCACTTGCATTGTATGGACCTGCAGTTCTGAAATATTTGTATAAATTCTTTGTTTGGGTTCTGCAGAAGAAAGAAAGTCATCTGAGATGGCATGAGAGTGGGTAGATGATGAAAGATTTTAAATTTTTATGTGAACTATCTCTTTTATGACTTTTCTTACCATCCTTCCTTTTCTGATTCAGTTCTGGCGTTATGGAGACTGGGTGGATGTTGTCGTTGATGACCGCATTCCCACCTTCAACAACCAGCTGGTGTTCACCAAGTCTGCTGAGAGGAATGAATTCTGGAGTGCTCTCCTGGAAAAAGCTTATGCTAAGTAAGTGTCTCAGCAAATTGATCAAATTCAGTCGTCCTCTGTTTTGGAATTGGTCAAACTCAATGAAACAAAAACCAATACAGTATCAGTATTTTTTTTATAATCTGCCGAAGAAAGTCCAGTTTGTTGGCCTAACTGACGACCTTGCACGTCTTAAAATATTTACCAATAACATTTTCTTGATTTAAATTTTAATTACAAAAGGTCATGTATCTCAAATAATAAATTGTCTTATTTAGCTAAAGAAACCCATTCTTTTATGGATTTTACTTGATCTTGGTTATATTAGCACTTTTTGATTATTTTCTATTATTTCTTATTTATTTGGCAATGCTCTATATCCATGTTAACTATACAATAACTAAAATACAACAACAATTCATAATCATATGTAATTTGTGTGTACTATATAGCACCTAAAAAAAGGTTGTCAAGGCATGAGATATACTCTTCTAACATATGCTTAGAGCCAGCCTTATGTTTGTCCTTGATTTTCCAAGTAAGGTCTCTCTCTCTGTTGTAATATGTGTATATCTGCCCAGGCTTCATGGCTCCTATGAAGCTCTTAAGGGTGGAAACACTGCTGAGGGAATGGAGGACTTCACTGGAGCCGTGACTGAATTCTATGAGATGAAGGAGGCACCCAAAGAGCTGTATAAGATCATGAAGAAAGCTCTGGAGAGAGGATCCCTCATGGGCTGCTCCATTGATGGGAGTTATTAGGAAGACATCAAAAGCCACATTTCCATTATCGGGCTGAATGGTTGTACGGCGAGGAACAATTCCAGGAGCATTTCCACTTTAGCATGGTTCGTCATGGCACGATTACAAACCATTGTCGGGCCGGATTTCTCTGCACGGCTAGCTAATCATGAAAGGAATATTTCACCCAAAACTGAAAATTCTCTCATCATTTTTCACCCTCATTCCATCCCAGATTTGTCTGACTTTCTTTCTTCTACAAAAAACAAGCTAAATTTTAAGAAAATTTGAGCTCTGTAGGTCTATAAATTGCAAGTGAATGGTGACCAAATCTTTGAAGCTCAAAAAAGCACTTAAAGGCAGGATAAAAGTAATCCATATGACTCTAGTGGTTTAATCCATGTCTTCTGAAGTCAACTAATCAGTTTTGGGTGAGAACAGACCAAAGCGTAACTCCTATTTTACTATACATCTGGCCATTGCACTCTTGAGGCATGATCATGATTTCAAGCTCGATTACACTTCCTAGCCACTAGCAAGAGTAAACAAGCTTGAAATCATGATCGGAAAGGATACTGCTGATGTCAAAAAGGAGTTATGTTTTGGTCTGTTCTCCCCAAAACTGATTAGATCGCTTCAGAAGACGTTGATTAAACCGCTAGAGTCGTATGGATTACTTCTTTGACACCTTTAAGTGCTATTTGGGTAAACTATTCTTTTAAAGGGTCACGAAAAACACCTGGTTGAGCCCCAATTTTTCTCACCTCAGAATGAGAAACGACTCGAAATGGGCGGGAAAATATGTAAATATGAGTCCAGGTATTGTGGATGGGAGAAGGAAAATGGGAGGGGGGCAAGATCGACTTCCGAAAAAAACTCTAGTGTGATAAAATCGCTTACTAACCTTGTCTTTGTAAAGTTATCCTGGATTTCAACTCCATTGCCATGACAGCGTAACACCAGAAATCAACAGGCGTAAATCCCAGAAATTTGACATGACTTGGAGTTTTCGGTTTTCATCATTGTCTTCTGTTTTGGAACAAGCCATTGTGTTATCCTGTTTATGATCAGACACGATTTGCGCCGTCTAAGGAGAAGAGCCTCTCCAAATACACCTGGAATACACAGCTACCTAATGTGTGGACTGTGGGACTCGAACTGGGGCCAACAAATACATCATCGTATTCAGACATCTCCATTTCCCCTGTCCACACTATAACGTGAAGACACTTTTCAAAAAGCTCAGTTCGCGGAGTCTCAGTGTGGACAGAAGGCCAAAACGTAGAGGAAAAGATGTGTTTTCAAATGAAAACGTATTAGTGTGGACGTGCCCTAACGAATAAAAACTGTGGAGTGAGATTTGAAAACATGAATTAAGTTGTCCTCAAAGCCTAGATTCAATTAACTTACATTAGATAGTATTTAAAGGTCAAACCGAATTATACTTGGGCATGTTCAAACCTGGTGCTGCGATAAGTTGACGAGATACACAAAAACAAATGATAAATAATTAAATTCCAGTCTGTTCCTCACATAAAGCCATCATAGTACTGTAATGTACTAAGTCATATGGACTACTTTTATGATGCTTTTTTTTCTATTTTAGAGTTTAACAGTCACTGGTTACTATCTACATTTGCTGTATGGAAAAAAAGCTTTTGTGTTCAATGGAAGAAAGTGACAGATGATCAGGCCTGACACTTGCAGCTGTCCCATGCACACAACATCACTAAGGAAGGATTCATTTAATGGGATACTACATTTAACTGAACTGACACAACAATATGCGTGATTCAATATTCAGTCAAACACAAAGAAGGAAATGCTAACACTTGACAACATACTATATCAAGAGGGGCTGGTCTGGTTTATGAGGAGTTTGCTTTTCTTTGACATTACAGAGCAGTAAATCGTGTTCAGTGTGTTAGTATGCTTTCAAGGGATAACTCTCCTTCTCTCTTCATATCATATCAGCCTGCTCAGCTCTTACTATATACTTATGAAAGTTAAAAATGGACAGTGAAGCCTCACATGATAATGATGGCCTCTTGCGGTTAAGAAAAGAATGAAAAAGTAAAAGCTTCTCCATGTAGGGAGTAACGGAATACACGTAATGGGATTACATATTAAAAATACTAAACAATAGTAACTGTATTCCACAGTTACAATTTAAATAGTTGGTAATCAGAACACAGTTACGTTAAAAAAAGTATTTTGATAACTTAAGGGATTACTTTGCCTTTTATAATTTGTTTCATTTAATATTTAGTATATTCAGTTGTAAAACATTTAGACATTCATACATAGTATGTTATTTTCCCTTGGGAGCTTAAGAGCGTACTAGCTACATCCTGTTTATACAGCTTAACAAAAAAAAAAAACAGCTAGAAACGCTTTGACAGATGAAACATAAATCTAATAAATACATGATTACATGCCTTGTCAATTTTTTTTATGCATTTAATATATATATATATATATACATTTTTTTTTTTTTTTTACAAGAAATACTAACCAATATAAAACCTCATATAAATATAAACCAATATAAACCTCATATAAAAACTACCAAAAATAGATTTTCTGCCTCATTCTTTGAACAGAATCCACAAACAATCAGAAAAGGATGTCATTGTGTACACTCTGTGGGGTTTTGATGTTTGGAGCAGCAAAACTAGTTAACCTTGTGTAAATTGTCATGTGAACATTTAGCTTTATGCTAAGCTAAAATGCTATTTCTTGCCTTTACAGGCATCTGTTACCAGCACAATATTTTATAATAAACTCTATGAAGAAAATTCAAGTTAGAGCATAAATTTATTTTTTCTCTAGCAAGACATGTGATATTATGGCAAAGATGTACCGCAAAAATCTTTTTATTGTTTATTTACTTGAGTAGCAAAACTGCATTAAATATGCTAAATTAAATCCTGTTTTTAGAGAATGTATTTATTTACAGTAAAGTGTATTTTCTTACTTTATTTTTAGTCAAAACAAGTGAAGACATCTGCCAGTGCTGAAGTTAGCCAAAGTATTTATATTACATTACTGAACTGGAGTAATTTAATGAAATATGTTAAAAAAATGACATTGTAATACAGCAAACTGTAATCTGAATCAGAATACTTTTTAGAAGTAACCTTCCCAAAACTGTCTACAAGTTATATTAAATATTGCCATAGAATTACATTGTTACTGGTGATTACTAAATCACTAACTAGTAACTACTGCTTCATAAAATTTAATTGGGCACACATATAAGGGTTTTTCTTAATCATTGGGCACTTTCATGTCCACGTTTTTATTATTAAAATTAACAGATTTCAATGTTTTTCTTTTTGTTATATGAATGTCATATTAAAAGTGACTTGGAAACTTTTTGCCAGGCCTTCATCGTTTATTTTTTGGTACTTTTCAAGTGCCTTTTATGTATAGATTTTTACTGTTTTTGCCTTGTCACAGACCCAGATTTTCAATATTAAACTATTTAATTGAAGAAGAAAAGAATTTACAATAAATTAACAATGATTGAAATAAACATTGAAGGAATATTCCGGGTTCAATTCAAGCTCAATAGATAGTATTTGTGGCATAATGTTGAGTACCACAAAAATGTATTTAGATTCTTTAAAAAAGCAAAAATTGAGGTTACAGTGAAGCACTTTTTTTACCATTTTTTGAGGGTTTAAAGGCAGAAATGTTAAGCTAATAATTTCATAAAAGAACTTACATTATATCCATTTTTCAAAATTTGCATTATTTTGGCTGTAAAGTAAAAATTGTAATTTTAAGGTCATTTTAGGGTTTTAGGTGCTATGTTGTTGTGACAAAAAAGTTGAAAAAAAATGTATATAACTTTACACAGAAAATGTTAGTAAGCGATTTTATCGGGGGTCTGGGTAGCTCAGTACTGACGCTGACTACCACCCCTGAAGTCCCGATTTGAATCCAAGGTGTGCTGAGTGACTCCAGCCACGTCTTCCAAGGAATCAAATTGCTGGGAAGTTAAGTCACATGGGGTAACCTCCTCGTGGTTGTGATTAGTGGTTCTCGCTCTCAATGGGGCGACTGGCAAGTTGTGTGTGGATCACGGAGAGTAGCATGAGCCTCCAAATGCTGAGAAGCAACTGGGACTTGTCCTCCATCACCCGGATTGAGGCAAGTAACCACACCACCATGAGGACCTACTAAGTAATGGGAATTGGGTATTCCAAATTGGGAGGAAAAAAAGATTTTTAAAAAAGTAAGCCATTTTATAACAATAAAATCACTTTAACATGCATATTGTTTGGTCTTGAGGCTATACTTTTGAAACAGTGAGTATTTTAACAGTGATTTTGTTCACTTTTCTCCCCAATTTGGAATGCCCAATTCCCAATGTGCTCCAAGTCCTCGTGGTGGCATAGTGATTCACCTCAATCCGGGTGGCAGAGGACGAATCTCTGTTGTCTCCGCGCCTGAGACAGTCAATCCATGCATCTTATCACGTGACTTGTTGAGCGCATTTTTACGGATACATAGCGCATTGTGGAGTCTTCACACCATCCACTGCGGCATCCACGAACAAATCACCACGTGACCCACCGAGAGTGAACCACATTATAGCAACCACGAGGAAATTACCCCATGTGACTCTCCCCTCCCAAGCAAATTTGGTTGCTTAGGAGACCTGGCTGGAGTCACTCAGCTCACCCTGGATTTGAACTCGCGACTCCAGGGGTGGTAGTCAGCGTCTTTACTTGCTGAGCTACCCAGGCCCCCGATTTTTAATTTTTTTAAGGAAGAGGTACGAGTCGAAAGAATTTTTTGTGGTATTCAACATTGTCACAAATGCTATCGATTGAGCTCAACTTGTATTGAACACTGAATATTTCTTTAACTATTTAAATATTTACTGTGTGAAAATTAGTTCTATCCATTTGAAAGAATTACGACTGTCCCAAAGCTGTGGCGTCATTTCCATCATACCAAACAAGTTTTGCCCTAATATCATTTTCTTTCTTTTTTTTAGTTTGGTTGTTTTTAATGTTAGTATACTAACCAAGTTGACAAAAGTGTCTGTAAAGAGCATGCTTAAGATGAAATATGAGGCTAATAAGACATCATTTTGTTAACTATTTCAAAAAGTGTCAAAATATTATTTGTGTGTATTTAGGATACATTAAATATAAGAAATTTGACTTAGCCAAACAAAGGAGTAGGACATAAAAAAAAACATTAAAATGTAATTTCCACCAATAAATTCTATTAAACACAAATAACATTTAAGATGCTGTGGAAATGACAATGGTGGTGGAAAATTGCAAGACTTATATATAAGTATTATATACATATATTATAACATATATGCATTTATTTATTTTTTGTCATGTGACAATGCATGAACAAAAACTGCTGTATACTGATCTGCACACGTATACTTTTACATGACAATGACTGAACAGCTCCGAATGGAAACAAGCGTGTAATAAATGAATAAACATGCTTTTCTCGCTCATTGCATTAGAAGAAAGTGACACTAGTGAGATAAAGCCTCCCTGCGTTTAAAGAGCTTATAATGATTGACAGCCGTCATTGATTTAACACGTTAACATACACTAAAGGCCGCTCATGATTGAAATGTACGAAGCCAATGTATACAGACTTCTTTTGTAACACGTTTCTGCTGTTATTCGAAGAACAGTCTGTTTTTACGTGTTTTGCAGAGCAATTTAATTCTTTATCTGGACATTACATCTGGAGACTAAGCTCTGCAAATGCTGCTTTCAGGGCAGACGACTTTTACTTGTTAATAAATAGCACAGCCCTTTATTCCTCACAGTAAATATGAATATTTGGTGTGTTAAAGGGTGGTCTGGTTTAATGGCAGAGGCCCGCTGTGCTGAAATGTGATCCGCGCAGCTCAGCTCGATGTTGCGTTGCTACAGTCAACACACACACACACACACACACGCGCACACACGCACTTCACTGGAAACAACCTTGAAAAAACAGACATGTAATTCACATTTAAGTGCATTACTATCAAAGCAGCTGTCAGTGACGGCATGTCATAGAGCCGTGTGCATGTATGTGTGTGTGTGTCTGTATCCATGTTTCTCACCTCAATCCCGATTCTCACAGCGCCGGGTGTGGTTGTTAAATCTCGCAAAATGCTTTTTTAAATCATGTTAAAGACGTCAAATGGTATAAATACGCGGACTGTTCATCCATGAGGACGAGGGTAGGTATCCTATGCTCTGACATACGCACAAACAGCAGTGTGTTTTTGTAAATGTCCCTTTATGCTCGCGGCTTGTTCAGCAGCATCTCTGCAGATTCGTGACGTGCGGCTCCGTCTGCCTGCTGCATGCGCGCTCGTTCGCGACGCCATTGCCCTTCGCAACAGCACGCGCGTGAACGTGCATTCCATTCTGCGCGGGTGCTCGTGAACTGTCCGTCCGACCGCGTGCCCCAGAGCTGGTCATATCTGACAGACAGGTGCCCTCTGCTGTACAAACCTGGGAGAATGGGATTTTGTCAACTCAAATTGTACAATTGGCATGGGTTCTTTCTTGTTTATGTTATGGTTATAGCTAGGGCACTGACTAGACAAAAAAATTAGTTTGTACATCTGAAGCCAGATAAATTTTATTTGGAAGATAAAGTAGGAGTATAAAATTATAGAATACTTAATGTCAATTTATATTTTCCACCTGAAGCAGATATTATGTCGATTTAGAAATGTCTAAAAAAAAAAAAAAAAAAAAAAAGACAGGTAGAATGAGAAGAATGGCCATTCCCATACATGGCCAGAAACATGACATGGGCGGGGCTTAAAGGCCTAGAAGTCATTCTAATTGGTCAGGTACCAAGGGTCAAAATAATAAATATTTCGTTTTAACTATTTACATTTTTAATTCCATGACTATTAATGTTCCTCAGTGTTATTACTAAGGTATAAATTATTATCCAAAAATATCGTACTTGTACGGCGTTGTCACGTGGTTCCTGTTATTTTTCTCAACGTCGGTCAGAATTTACAAATGACCCTCGTTCGTGATTAATAAATCATTTTATTTAAATTATACTTTGAGATTGTTGAGTCGAGTTTCAATTTCATGTTAGGTTAATAATATTTAAAAAAAACTAACATAAATGCTAGTGTACAAATGTATTCAAAAAGATAAAAAAAAAAAAAAACAACCACCATGAGATTTGAATGCGGCTCTGTGCTGGATTACGCTTTCTGAGGCACGTGCGCCCCCTGAAGGAAGACAACGTTGTGTAACATGAGAAATAGTCAGTGTTGCCAGATGTACGATAATTATCGTATTTGTACGATAATTTTGACCTCTGTACGATGAATAATGAAAAAAATCCCATAATGTACGATAATTTCAGAGTTTTCAGTCGTTCGTCCAAACACATCCTACCGCTTCTCTCTCGGACCCCGAATCATTTCGCAGGCTCGCCTGCCTGCACGCAAGAACACACACACGCACACACGCACACGCGCACGCGCACACGCACACGCACACGCGCGCGCAGCACAAGTGGATGTGGCATCCGATGATGACAGCGACTTAGAGATCGAATTTGAATCTTTTTTGTGTTGTGCACTTTTTTTCGGCATATCTTTTGCACTTTGGAAAAAAAAAGTTATTCAGACAGTTAATGTGAGCGTATTATACAGCTTGTTCAAATTGGCTGTAAAATTATTTGGAAAATAAAATTGTTGGAAAATAACTATTTTATGCGTTTGGTTTGTGTACGATCATTTTTTAAAAAAAAACGATAATTTTGAGGTTTTGGTACGATACTTCGACATTTCTAATCTGGCAACACTGGAAATAGTTGACAATTGCCGAAAACACACCTCGCATCCTGTCAAATAACTTTCCCTTCATTCGACGGAGTCATGGGGCAGAAAGTCTCTACTGAATGTATTGAGAGGTAAACATTAAAACAACACAGAACTGTTCCCTAGATGCATTTCTGCAAAATATCGTATGCACGTGACGTGAAGTTGTTGAATTTGTTAGCGATGTTCAGTTATCATTCTGTGATATGGCACATTCTGCACGTGCCATATTCATGCAGATCACTTTTTCAAAATGATCACAAAAGAACAGTAATGTGCAATGGACTTATGAGTATAACATTACATTGCAGCGTCGTGCCAGGTGATGAGAAGTTTAAGAAAAATGACGACATCTTATTCTACAGGTAATTGGGTGTTATTTATTAAAACATACGCAATCGAATATATACTGTATGTCAGTCTTTCAACAAGTAGGACATTCATTGAAAACAATGAATATATTGACCAGTCTGTTAGTAATATAGTGGCATACGTTAAACCTAGTTATAGTTGTTGATTGTTGACCATTGAACTCCTACAGGCGACAGAAAGATAAAGCAGTGTCTCAGTACTTTGTCTTCCTGGAGACATTAATACTAACGGATAGAGGGGCCAGTCTGGAGCTCTGTAAGCAAGACTCTCAGGTGCACTACCACTCCAACACCCTTACCTTCTGTACCTAGACTTCAAGTTGAATTATGTGAAATACAACCACAATTAAAAAAAAACAATTCAAGTAATTATTTTGTATTCACAGAAATAGAACCCAAAAGTATTCTGTGGCACGGTGGAGGGCGGGACCGGCGCGTGATTGCGCACGCCCGGTCCCGTATCAGGCTAATTGAGCCATCAAGAGGGATAAAGGCCACTCGCAGACGGAGGTCGAGAGAGAGAGAAGAGAGAGATTAAAGGAAAGAAATAAAAAGAAACGTACTCACCGGTTCTCTGATACGCCGTAGCTCGTTCCTCAGCCACTCCTCCACCCTCTACCGAACGGCAGCCGCGCCTCTCCAGGCGGATTCGAGGCAGTCCTCAGCCCCTGGCGGACGGAACGCCCCGCCGCGTTCTCGGGGAGCCGAAGGGGACTCCCCCGCCCCTGGCAGCGGTTCTCCCGCTCCAGGCGGTCGGTCGCGATCCCCTCCCCGCTCGCGGACGGCGGTCTTCCCTCGACCCCTCCGCGTTTCAGCGGCTGGTAGGGGCATCCTCCGCCCCTGGCAGCGGCCCTGACCGCTCCAGGCGGTCGGCTATAGGCGCCCCTTCTCCCCTCGCGGTCGGCGGCCATTCCTCCGCGTCCAGGCGGCTGGGCTCCTCGTCCCCCGGCAGATGGCCGCGGCTGCTTCTTTGGGGTAGTGGCGAGAACTCCGCTACGGCGCATCCCTCTTCCTTCCCGGGCTTTCGGCACCAATGTAACACAGATTATTTCATGGGCAAGGAAGAGGCGAGAAACCGGCTTGTCAACATAAATAATAATTTAGTTAAGAACTTAAAACAAACATTTAGGACAGCAGACATGTCTGCTGATTAAGCTCTCTCTCTCGACCTCCGTCTGCGAGTGGCCTTTATCCCTCTTGATGGCTCAATTAGCCTGATACGGGACCGGGCGTGCGCAATCACGCGCCGGTCCCGCCCTCCACCGTGCCACATATTCTTAAAGATTTTTTTATTTGTGTTTGTTTGTTTGTTTTTGGACATGGCATGATGGTAATAGCATTGTATTTTGGACATAATTTGAACTACCTTGGTGTAAATACCACGCCTTGGGGTTCACTACCATAGTATAAGGTTAAGCTCCACAGTGTTACCATCTGATACCATCACTGTATTGTGGTACCACAATAGTACTTTTTTTTAAAGCATACAGGGATAGTTCACCCAAAACTGAAAATTCTCTCATCATTTACTCTTACTCTCATGCCATCCCAGATTTGTCTGACTTTCTTTTTTCTGCTGAACATAAACATTTTTGACAAGATTTTTGGAAGAATATTTCAGCTCTGTAGGTCCATACCATGCAAGTGAATGGTGACCAAAACTTTGAAGCTCTAAAAAGCATATATAGGCAGCATACAAGTAATCCATATGATTTAAGTGGTTTAATAATACATGTCTTCTGCAATCCAGTCGTTTTGAATGAGAACAGACCAAAATATAACTCCTTTTACACTCAGCGGTGAAGGCTCTGGGTTACTGACCTGAAGGTTGGGGATTCAAGCTCCAGCACTGCCAAGATGCCACTGTTGGGCCCTTGAACCTATCCGCTCCAGGGGTGTCGTATCATGGCTAACCCTACATTCTGACTCCAGTTTAGCTGGGATATGTGAAATTCACTGTATATGTGCAAAAAATGTATACTGTGTGACTAAAAGGAATGCTTCTTCGACACTTCTTCATCAACGGTCATGATTTCAAGCTCGATTACACTTCCTAGTGACATGTAGCGCACTGCGATTAGGAAGTGTAATTGAGCTTGATCACGATGGTGCCTAGAGACTGCAATGGCAAGATGTACAGTGAAACATTTTGGTCTGTTCTCACACAAAATCGATTGGATCGCTTAAGAAGACACGGATTAAACGGCAGCAGTCATATGGATTACTTTTATGCTGCGTTTGCTTGTGTTTTGGAGCTTCAAAATTTTGGCCACCACTCTCTTGCATTGTAAGGACCTACAGAGCTGAGATATTCTTCTAAAAAGTCTTCATCTGTGATGGCATTAAGGTAAGTAAATGATGAGAGAATTTTCATTTTGGGGTGACTATCCCTTTAAATGCAGTGACATGTAATGCAGATGATTACATGTGCAGGACTATTTTTATGTACATATATGTTAAAGAAGCTCGCTTTAGAAAGTCTTTGAACAAAATATTGAAATTTAAGATTGAAAGAACAGAAGCATTTTACACCTCACAGGACCGGCTGTGTCTTCAAATATGGGCAACCCAAAATGGAATGGTCAGAGTTTCAATCGATGAACTACAGCCAATAAAACCACGGTACCAGATTTCAGATGTTCTGATTGGAGAGCTGAAATATGACCAGTAAGCCATCAATTTAGAAATGCTCCTTTCCGTTAAAACTTAATTATAAAGGTCTCTCTCTCTATCCTAGCACTATACATTGCCATTCCTTTTTTTTGTACTATTTCTTTGACAGGCTTCGAGTTCAATGGAAGAGAGAAGACTGTGTGTGTCTAACTTGGGGTCCAGGACAGTACCAGCTTCTCATTTCATCTTCACCTTTTAGACTGGGGGTTTCCTGTGATGCAGAGGAGGTTGTCACAATCAATCCAGGAAACAGACTTTACTTTGAGACTCTGCAGGATCCAACACAAAAGTATTACAGACTTAAAATTTGTGTTATTACTTGCACCCATTTGTTAACAATTAATGCTGGTTTTGATTTAATAACACCAACTCATTTTCTTTCAGGTCATCTTCGAGTTTATGTCAGGTGAGAAAATGTTTTGTTGAGAGTGCATATTGTACTTCTGAAGGATAAATGGCTTTCTTGCTGTGTGAAAAATCTTGCTATTTAATCTCAAAGAGTGAGGAAGATCCAGATGAACTATGGAAGGAAACATTCAGAAAATTTCAGGACATCAAGGCAAACGGTAAACATTCATCGCCACAGAATACCTTAAAGGGATAGTTCACCCAAAAATGAAAAGTATGTCATTACTGGGCCTTCATCAAAAAATACAGATTCCTGAAAACATCCCTCATCTTCAATTGTTTGTACAAACAGATAGTCCCACCCTAAACTCACACCTTTGGTTGAGTCAATGTTGCTGTGTCGGGCTGGACGACCCACTCAAACAAATGTTTTGATAGCACCACATTGTTACACTTTAGGTGAAATCAACCTACAAATGGCATACTTACATTTTATTGCATTTTAAACTGGGATACGAGAAATAATTTTTTTTGAAAAAATATCCTTGCGGTATCCTAGCAACCATCATGAACACCTAGCAACTACATAGCAAATAGAAATATTTTGTAAATGGATTTTAGTTTTGCTGATGCCTTTAATTCAGGTCCCAGTTCTGTGGGTATGGACATAAGTCTCCATGGATTCAGCCATACATATGGCCTTCCTGAACATGCCGATACTCTGCTGTTAAAGGACACAAGGTAGTGCACTTTGTAACATTCTTGCCTAAAATATCTCAAAGCGTTCGAAAACTGGTAGTGATAGAGATACAATTCATACCTAAAGGATGCATAACAGAATACAATCTTTCCTAATATAATTTAATTTTCTACTTTACAGTGTCTCTGAGGCGTATCGGCTGTACAACTTGGATGTGTTTGCCTATGACATCAATAGCAGGTTGGGCCTTTATGGCTCTGTTCCTCTCCTGCTGGCCCACAAGCCAGAGAAAACCATTGGAGTGTTCTGGCTGAATGCGTCTGAGACTCTGGTTGATATCCAGTACAATCCAAAATCAAACGAGGTGCAGTCCTATTACATTCTATTCAGACTCTTTTGTCCAAGTCCTAGTTAAAATACTTTCTTCAATTCCAGTTTAAAGTGCAGACAAATTATAAGTCAAAAAGCCATTCTAATGTTGATTTCTTTGTAAAGTGTAAATAATGTGGCTCTGTAGCATTTTCAGAAAACAGTAGAATTAGCAAGATTAAACCAATAAGTATGCATTTTTCAGATCCTTTTTGTCGGCAGTCTCAATTGTACTGTTGTAATTGTTTCTTTTTATAATTTACACAGGTTGAGCCATCAGGGAAGACGAGTAAGATCACACCTCAGACTGATGTTAGGTGGATATCAGAGAGTGGCACAATCGACTGTTTCATTTTGCTGGGACCCACACCTGCCCATGTGTTCTCTCAGTATGCTCAACTTACAGGTAGCACTAGCAACCAAACATTCCCCAAATAATATTAACCCTTGTGTTGTGTTCGTTTGTGATAACAACTTTTGTGTTCCTGGTAAAAAATTAACGGCCAACTAAGAATAGTAATTATTCTTTTATTATTTATTTATTAATTATTCGACCACCGCTGGAGTCACGAGTTCCAATCCAGGGCGTGCTGAGTGACTCAAGCCAGCTCTTGGTGGGGAATGTGGTGAGTTGTGCGTGGAAGCCGCGGAGAATAGCGTGGGCCTCCACATGCGCTACATCTCCGCAGTAACGCGCTTGACAAGCCACGTGATAAGATGCATGGATTGACAGTCTCAGATGCGGAGGCACCTGAGATTCGTCCTCCACCACCCGGATTGAGGGGAGTCACTACGCCACCACGGGTATTGGGCATTCCAAATTGGTGAGAAAAAGTGGAGAAAAAAAAAAAATACAATGCCCCCCAAAATTGAATCACATTTATAATTTGCAAGATATGAGTTATGCCTTATGCAATCCCATAATGTGCTTTACAGATATCAATTCATAAATACATCATATTAACCTTAGCTGTCTTGCCATTTACACATGTGCTTTTAAGCCAAGAGTCCTGTGGAGGGGATGATGGTTTTTCGTTCACCCATTTAGTCATGCTGTTATGCAACTTTTGCCCATGTGTAGTGTTTTCACAAGAAGGATCAAAGATTTAGTCACTGAGTTAAAGATTTAATTATTGGTGAGAGAACAGACTTGCTACTAAATCGGTTGTGATGTGTAATATACAGTTGGTAGATATTAGGCCTAATCTGTGATTTAACAATGTGTATATAACATGAAATCAGACAACCCAATTGGCGTTTCATCTCTAAAGGTGAATTAATGAGAGAAAATTTGTTTTTTTTTTACAGTAGGAATAAAATTAGCACTCTGTGCTTTTGTGAGAGCACATGCATGTTAAACAGTATATGCCTCACAGAGAGAGATGATGATGAGGCCTATGCACGGTGACACATGGATTATCAGTTTTATAGAAAGATACTGTTCATTTCTTGTGTCCAATGTGTGGATATCTAATTTCCACCAACATGTAAAAACGAAAAATGAGAGGATTTCATAAAATACATTTTAAAAGAATGTTTAATCCCACTATGAAAGTCATTAAGTGGGTTTTTTTCCTATTTTCCACACATTGGTAATAGCTGCTGCTAAGACACTTGAAAAGAGCGAGGCCAATGCTAGGAGAGTGCGCTCGGTTTCTGCATAATCTTGTGCGTGCACGTGACTGTGCCTTTGCGCGTCCAGTATATTATGCATTTGCTCGTCTTTGCGAGATAAATATACTCGCGCTCGCTCCTCGGTTAGAAGACTTTGTTCGTTCCACATAATGTTTGTGCTCTCTCGCTTGTTTGCTTGCACTGATGTTATAAATGCAGCACTGGCCCAATAGGGCAAGTGACAGTTCTAGGAACTGGCCTGAATCTTGCTCACACTGGCCCCAGGCCATCAGGCAGTCCTTATTGTCGAGCCCTGTAATATCAAGTTGTAAGCACAATATTTTATTTCCCTGTAATTTTGGCAAATTATGTAAAAATTTAGAAAATTTTATTTTATTTAAAATTTTATTTTATTGAGTATATTTATGATATATATATATATATATATATATATATATTAGGTATATTTATAGCTTATATATATATATATATATATATATATATATATATATATATATATATATATATATATATATATATATATATATATATATATATATATATATATATATATATATATATATATTAGCTATGAAAATAGCCTTTGAAAAACAAAGGAGTATGCCATTTTACTTTTAAAATGTTAAAAATGTCATTTCTATCACTGTCATTTCCACCACAGAATTTGATTAAACACAATAAAGGATTTGAGAATTGATGGAAATTTGGTAATTTTTTATGACTTTCAGAAAAATTACAAAAACAGCATAAATCTCCTGTGTTGCATGTACGTACACTGTTGAACATTGTTTGAAGACAGATACAAAAAAAATTGTGAGAGTATGAAACATTTTTAACTTCTTCCACCGGCGGATCCAATAGTGGGCGCTATGTCACAAAAAAGTTGTCTCTTAAAATGTTCAAGTCAGGCATATGTGGTATAGTTTGAAAGCTTAGAATCTGAACTTTTTATAGATAACCATCACTTCTGCATTTATGTGACATAAAATAACAATTCCTGAAAACATCTGCGTCGCAAATAGGTGCCATCTAGAGGTCAAGGTGGTAGAAAATATCAATATAAAAGTCTTTCAAATAGCACTTAATTAGACACATCATATATCAAATGAAATGCGACCGTATAGTTTATTTTGCCACAGTTCAAAAGAATTTCAAAGAATCACAAAGGGAAATATGATTATTGTAATACAAAAATCTCTTTCATATAGTTAAAAAAATATTATATCTGCTCTTAACTTTTTTTGTGCAATTTTTGTCTGTGAGCATACTTTTATGAAAATTATACATAAAAAGTGCCAACAAATGTAAACAAAAGTTCCTTTACTATTTCTCTGCTGATAGGCTACCAGGCTCTTCCACCACTCTTCTCTTTGGGATATCATCAATGCCGCTGGAGCTACAAGGACGAGGCAGACGTGAAAGCTGTGGATGCTGGATTTGACCTCCACAGTATTCCCTATGATGTCATATGGTTGGACATAGACCACACAAATGGGAAGCGATATTTTACCTGGGACTCCAAGCTTTTTTCCAATCCAGCAGAACTACAGCGCCACCTGCAGGAAAAGAAAAGGAAGGTAGTGTAGTGAAAACTATTTGTCCATTGTGCGCCTCTAATTATATGTTTCATTATGTAGGCAAAAACAGCTTTGAGTGGTTTATAAGTTGAGCAATATCCAGTTATAATTTTTTTATTAATCTTATTATATGCCTATTTAGTTGGTGGTTATAAGTGACCCGCACATCAAGATTGATCCTGACTGGTCATTTTTTTGTGAAGCTAAAGAAGGTGGCCATTTTGTGAAGAACAGAGAAGGTGCTTTGTATGAAGGAACATGTTGGCCTGGTAAAATCTAATCCAAATATATTCTCTCTTCCAGTCCAAATACATATACTGTAAATACTTTGAACAGGCAAGCACCACTCACATTTTCTTCAGAAAATTTTCAAATTCTGTTGATTTCTTTGTTGCTCCATCAGGTGAATCCTGCTATCTGGACTTTAGCAGCTCAAAGACAAGGTCATGGTATGCCAGACAGTTCTCTCTAAACACATATGAAGTGAGTCTTAAATTTTGGTTTACTTTTTTTTTTTTTTTTTTTTTTTTTGTGTGTGTTTTACTTGCTATATGTTGCGAAACACTTAAGTTGTTGGTAGGCGTATTTATACCTAAAAAATAATGCCATGGTGCTGTGCTCCTCTAGATATCTGTTTTCTGTAAATCCATTTCTGCATTAGGGGTCAACTGAATCTTTGTTCGTGTGGAACGACATGAATGAACCTTCTGTCTTTAATGGGCCAGAGAAGACAATGCCAAAAGATGCAGTGCACCATGGAGGTTGGGAGCATAGGGAGCTACACAACCTGTATGGCTTTTATCAGGTCAGCCCAACTAATGCAAACTACCGTATTTCAGGCATTTGACACAGCAATGGACCAAGAAAATACGTTTTTTTCTTATTGTCACAGCATATGGCTACATTTGAGGGATTATTAACCCGTTCAGGTGGCATGGAGAGGCCGTTTGTGCTTTCACGCTCTTTCTTTGCTGGATCTCAAAGATTGGGTAAGAGCTGAAACTCAGACAAAACAGAAATGCCATAGACACAACACTATATACATTTTGTTGATGGACTGATGACTGAAGCCCCATAGAAACATAGTACTGTTTATGTCACAGGTGCAATATGGACTGGGGATAATGTTGCTACTTGGGAGTACTTGAAGATTTCAATACCGATGCTGCTGTCGATGAGTTTGACAGGAATACAGTTTTGTGGAGGTTAGAGCAAGTAATAAAGTAACATGGTGCTGCAAACAGAATTGCTTTTCATATTTTTGATGTTATATATTTTTTAAAACAGAGTATATCTATACCCTGAAACTCGGCGTAACAGAGGTAGGGATGGGTCAGTTTTTGTTTAGCGTTAATATTTTTAGTGACTTGTCTTTAAAGAGGACAAGTTTTTTTTGGTGTGTGTTGTATTTAGCATGATTTTTCTAACAAAAATGTTTGTTTTTTAGACTATCAGATCGGTAAAATCCTCTCCAAGAAGTTTCATCTCCAAATTCATCCTCTTTAAAGCACTACCGCTACAACAGTCAAAGAAAAAAAAAAAAATCTACACGTTCTACAATCAAACCTAAAGGAAATACTGTTATTACGCATAATTAATTGTCTCCAAGTTTTTGTGAGGACTAATAATAGTTTTGGGCAACAAAGGTTACAATTATATAGTTATACTGAAGGGCTGTGTGTAGCGTCAAAACACAGTATTCTTTAGAAATTCATCTGATCTGTGTCTGGTGAACATAACCCTAAACCAGCCTAATTATACAGGGGTCATTAAAGCTGAAGTGTTTAATTTCCACACCGCTATTGCCACCAAATGGAATTGCTAAAATATTTTTGGTTAAGCATACAGTCCCCTATCTGCCATTGGTCAAGCAAATATATAGTCTTTCCCCAAACTCAAGGTGTTAAAATGGATAAAACAAGTTTATGTAGGTTTGGTCTTGGCAAACCAGATCTGCTAACATTGCTGCTGCTGCTTCAGTGCAAGAACATACGTAAGACATGCTGTGTTGAGCATGTAAGAAATGCTGCTGCTGCACCATAGAGCGCAACAGTTCAGGTTCCGGAAGTAAAATCTCAATTTTTTCCATAGACTAATTGATTTCCAACTTAAACGTAAAAAACCTTTAAAGACAGACCTACCATGAGCACCAAGGTTGTTCATGAATGGTATATGCTTCAGCTGAAGCCATCCGTCTGCATTATTTCATCTTCATTGTATAAAAATCGTGTTTGATAGTGGAACTCATGGTAAACAACTACATTACGTGGTCCAGTAGAGAAAACTTCACCAATCAGAGAAC
The DNA here is from genome assembly GCA_032164185.1 of Moxostoma hubbsi. NCBI lineage: Eukaryota > Metazoa > Chordata > Actinopteri > Cypriniformes > Catostomidae > Moxostoma > Moxostoma hubbsi. The sequence continues at coordinate 13,887,532 of JAVLUX010000013.1, read as the reverse complement.
CGCGGCCAACCAAGACCGCGAAACTTGCCTTGGAGCGACCGCCCATTCACATGACGCACTGTGAATAATATAATCGAGTCAGTGCCTCTTGATCCTTAAACTGCTTATATCTTTGTACATATCAGAATATTTAGCAATAAACATTAATTATTTCCTTTAAGGAAAGAAAGCAAAAAAATATGTAGCAATATAATGCTTTATTGACATTTTCCTAACAAAGCCTTCCACAGTATAAAGATAGAAATGCACCAAGTAAGCTTAAACGTTTCCCCAAGTCTAAGTGGGAGGTTGACTAATTGAAAGAACTAGTCCCCATAGGTTGCATCTACATTGCAATGGGTATTTCATCTCTTAAACTCTCATCCTCCACAATATTAATTAGCCGGCAGACTGTGGCTATCCTCTGTGCTGCAGCAATTATGAAGCCACGTTTATGATTCGCATCAGGGCATCAATGCCAGTGTTAACCATGGCTTTGGTCTCAACATAAAAAGCGGTGCAGACAACATCTCATTCTGCATGTACTTGATAGTTAAGTCTTGACCTGCCTCAGTGGTAATTCAATTGCTCCTTGTAGAGGCTCATGGCAGAAAAAGTCCCATCTGGGTTTTTTTGTACGTACAAATAGAGTTAGGTACTTTCCCATTGCTGTTGACAGTAAACTGCCTCTGTTATGATTGGCTCCCTGCTCTTGACTGACCTACTTGCCATCTCACTGCTCACCGCTGCTGGGCGGGCTAAGGAATTAATAAGGTAAACTTGGCATTGATGTGTTGTTGTGGAGGCAGTCAGATGCAAATGTCTATCACAGTGTGACATTATAATGTGGAGGAAGTAGAGAATGAGTCATTTTGGCAACTTGGCTTCAACAAATACTCTCGCATTGAGGAGAAAGTTTTGAGTTCTGAAACTTACAGAATGGTTTTATAGTACAATCACCTCTTATACTGTATTTCAAAAGATCAAGGAAAATGTGATTCTTCATGACATGACCTCTTTAAGTCAACTAGTAGTTCAGACAATCTACCAACTAGTCTGTTTGAAAATGTACCACTTTTGCTCTTCCCTAGCGTACAGTGTTCCCCCACTGATCACTTGTATAAATGTTTAGCTGATGTAGGAGGCTTCTTTCAGGATCCAGAACCTGAGCTGCTGGTCCGCTGGTACCAGGCAGGGGCTCTCCAGCCATTTTTCAGAGGACATTCAGCTAAATTCACTAAACGGCGTGAACCATGGCTATTTGGGGACGATGTCACCTCTGCAGTCCGTTCTGCTATTCAGCAGAGATACTGTCTCCTGCCATACTGGTACACTCTGTTTCACCAAGCACACACTTCAGCCCTGCCTCCAATCAGGTAAAGCTCTTTAATTTACAGAATGTCTTTTAGCAACACTCATCTGAATGCTGGCACAGTATAACAGATTTAAGACCTGTTCACACCAATTTTGTGACAATTTTGCGAGACGGGCCTCTGACGGAAGGTCTATTCACACCGAGTCCGTAAACAAATTAAACTAAAATCTATTTCAGCCCTGTGCAGTAGGTGGTGCTGTTGCTATTCTACAAACATTTATACCATTCTCCTGCCTGCACCTTCAGCTGTTAGATATTAATTTATTCAAATCTGTTAAAGTGTTTCATTGTTTTTTCCAGTAGTGTAGTCTAGGGCATACGCAGTCATACGCCACATGCCCACCTATCTTTCTTAGGATTTGGGTATGGCCACCAGAACAACGAGTAGTCTTTTGACCTGGAACTTTTTCAATCTAATAACATGATGCCGCAGCACTTAAAGTGTACAGATATTCTCTCTAAATGCGCATGGAGCTGCGGGAGGTGGGAGCGCAACTGATGGCGCTGGCAAGACAGAAAGTCCAACAAAGCTGATCCACCAATCAGAATGTTCATTTCAGACTTGATTGGATATTGGCTATTTTCCATTTCAGTAAGGGGCAGGACATTTCCAGGTCAGGACATTTCCAAGCATCCCTGGAGTGGACCTAACCATAATTTGCAATGTAAATATATTTCCCTGCTAAACATAAATATATACACTTAAATTAAAATTATATAAAATAGAGCATGTTATTGCATAGTTTTTGATGCTCTTCGCAAATGCTGGACAACTGTGTTGCCTTATACTGCTGTCGGTGGTGCCTTTTTCTTGTCATAACAAATAATTCAATTAATATTTCTAAGTAGGGAAACCATTTCATTATACACAGAAAATCACATTATAGTAGGCTACACAAATAGAGCAACCATTAATTCTTATGTAGGCTATTGTGTAATACAAGATATTGTGTCAGCGTGAAAATGATTACACTCATATAAGCTATATAATGCTTAACAATCTATTGCATATTATGAATGTATTAGTTTATTAATAGAGTACTTTTCATAGTAGCCTAATGAAAGGAACATTAATAAGACCTATACATTTAAAACATATTTAACAATTACCATGGTTCTTAGTTGTTCTGCAGACCATGCCAGCAAGAAACTTACCCTGATATATATTTTGTAAATGGTTGCTTGTGGAGGGCCACTACGCCAGGGGAATCATCAACTTGGTGGTGCTGGAGCAGTTTGTTGATCAGTTGCCCAAAGGGACAGCGGAGTGTGTCCAGTGCCACCACTCGATGTCGCTAGAGGATGCAGTCCACCTGGTTGAGGAACACTTGATGGCATATCTGGGAGACGGTCAAGATTTTTCTCTCTCTTCTCCTGCTGTCTCTTCCCCTCCCCAAACTTGCCCCTTTCCCGTCCCTGCTCCCCGGAGACGGGGGTGTATTCCGCGAGCCCGTTCAGGTGCATACCCAATGCCTCACATTGACGAACTGCTTGATCGGCTGGGTGCGGTTTTTATTCGACACTGGATTTAACAAAGGGATATTGATTTTAAAAGGTCCTTCACCCACACGCTACGGCTCAGCGACTCTAGAATAATGACAAAAAGCTCTTATCTCGTTGGACAGTCAGTTTTCATCGCAGTCCAAAAAACAAAACGGACCACTCTCCTTAAAAAAAAAACATTTTAATTGTCGGTGGATGATTTTTCGGACTCAGTATGAATAGCAACATCGGAATACATTGTTCCTGTTAAAAAGCTCATTCGAAACGAACAGTCGCACTGAAAAAATTGATGATGTGAACAGGCCTTTATGCTTTCAAGAATACTGAATTACTTTGCAAAGGAGGATTAAACTAACAAATTCATTAATGATGACCCATCAACAAATTGTTGGTGGGCTCATTTCATATGAGGATCTAAAAACATTTTTCGTAGAGGTGCTGTTTACACACAGACCACATTTACATGCACATCGTTTTCTGATTAATACGGAGCTCTTAAGAGGACCGGGTGGGAATTGCGTTCACTTGCAATCATTTTGTGTTCCCTCACAATACCTTTTGCTTTCTCTCGCAATGAGTAACCATATTTTGACCATGCTATTTGTAGTGAAAGCATGGTGATAATACAGGAAAACTAAAACTATGTTAAAAATGGTATGGTTATTATGGTTTTACTATACTGAAATCAATTTATAGTAATATTGTAGTAACCTTGACAGTTGTAGGCTAACCATGGGGGTGTATTCCACATGGTGGAAATCATGGATTTACTATAGTAGTATTGTAGAAACTATGAAAAGTTAGTTAAGTAATCATGTTTTTTTTGGGGGGGCAGAATTCATGTTTGCAATACAGTATACTGTATCCATATACAGCATGGCTTTACTATAGATTAACCATGGTAATTCTTGTGAAAACCATAATAACCAGAAAATTATTATTCTTATCATAGGTTTATTTTTCCTGTATTATTACTATGATTTTACCATGCATATCAAGGTTAAAATATGGTTACTATAGTAAAACTATGGTAAATGTTTTGAGAGGCCTAAAAAAATTGCCACCCTGTCCTCTGAGAGGCTCCGTAGATTAAGGACTATACTGCCTTAGAAAAAAAATGGGTTCAAAATGTTTTGCTTGTCCAGTCAAATGTAGATTGTTAAAGTGTCACTGTTTTTTTCTGAATCTTTGCATAGTTGAGCCAAAACTGTCTGTCACAGGATAGATTATATTCTGAGAGACCCAATTTTCGGTCATAACCCAATTCAGTGAAAATAATGTTTACATGCTTCACAGCTATTTAAAAATTCTTGTATAGGTTACATTTAATCAGTATATTCCAAATAAACAAAGACATTCTTGGCACCTTTCTTTCCAGCTATTCTCTTCTGGAAATATTGGAGATGCTCTCTCTTCCCACTTATTGCAATGTTATTAATTCAAATCTTAAAATCCAATTTTATGTCCTTAACAATTGCACAGGGCAAAAACTTAGGCCATCACACTGTAGGACTTTTCCTTTAAATATATTTTTCTTATTGTGGATATTCCGAATTCTGAGACAGAATATGCCAGCTGTCTTATTCAGATTTCTAGAAACCACAATATTTGCTGAATTGGGTTATAGCAGTCGGGATATTGTTGTGCATTGTGTTGATCTTTCATTGTCTTTTTTTTTAATATATTTGTTATATTTCTATGTGTCCCGCAGACCTCTTTGGATAGAGTTTCCTAAAGACCCAAGCACATATACTGTGGAGAACCAGTACATGATTGGTAAACATGATATGTTCCAGTGTAATAACAGTAATGTCACTAATGTAATGAATGTAACTAACAGACATTTTCATTTTCAGGCAGTGCACTTCTTGTGTGCCCTGTGACTGACCCTGGGGTCACAGCAGTCAAAGTTTTGCTGCCAGGGTCTGATGAGGTAAGCCTTTAATTGCATAAGATCTGTAATACGTGAGTCATTGTTCAAATCAAGTTGTCCAAGGTTATGAAAATTAGAAATCTTTTTAAAATCAAGTTTAAAACACGTGTCAAGTTTTTAGAAATGGAATATTTGTGTCCATGTTGGTTTCATAAATATTTGAAAAACATTTCTTGCATTTTCTTTAAAAAATTATTTAATTACTTTAAAAATGTCAAGTGGTGTAACCATCAAGTAAAAAGTCCTTCCTTGCACCTCGAATACACATGAGTGTACACAACTAAATCATTAATTAAAAACATCTGAACATATTTTTCATGGTAAATATTTTTTTTTTTTTTGTTGTAGCAATATGATTAATGTTTGTGTAATGAATATCAAGATGTTTTCTTAGGGTTATTCCATTTGAGCTTAACAAAATGTGCCTTTCATAAAAAAAAATATTTTTTTTTGGTGACATGTCAATAAAATGCAATAAGACTGCATGGTCTGACTTTGATTTGGTGGACACATTTTTTTTATAATAATATTCTAAACTACTTATGCTAGCTTCATAAATGTAAGCTTTTAATGAATTTTATTTGTTTATTTATTTATTTGTATATTTTTACTGTATCCAGATGTTTACACCACTTAGATATTTTCGACTTTAAAAGGAAACGATATGAAAATTACTTTGATTAATTTGTTTTAAATTTCTGAGTTCAGAGTAGAGGTGTTCAATTGTACCATGCTGTCCCAGATGTGTATGACTTTCTTTCTTAACAGAACACAAACAAAGATTTTTAGAAGAATATTTCAGCATTGTAGGTCCATACAATGCAAGTGAATGGTGGCCAGAACTTGCCTATAAATACTTTTAAATACTTTAAATATAAATACCTCACTGCCTAGTAGGTGGAGATATGAACAAAGAATGTGAATCACCATAAACAAATGAAAAACAATGTAAAATTTATAGTAAAAGACATGGATTTAACCACTAGTTTTATTGATTACTTTTTTCCGGCCTTAATGTGCTTTTTGGCGCTTCAGAGTTCTGGCCACCATTCACCTACATTTTATGGACCTACAGAGCTGAGATATTCTTCTTAAAAATAATATTTGTTTACGTTCTCCAGAAGACAGAATTCGGACACATCTGGGATGGCATAAGGGTGAGTAAATTATTTTAATGAGTAGATGAATTTTCATTTTTGGGTGAACTATCCCTTCAATAAAGATGGACCAAAAAAAAAAATGAGCATCAGTTCATTGACCCGAGTACATATTAATAAAAGTTTTATGCATGTCTTTGGAATGATATTATTTGCAAGGATTGTTTTGTGTGTTTGAAAGCTGTGGTATGATGCAAACACCACTGAGGTACACAAAGGAGGCAGAACTGTGGATTTCCCAGTGACTCTGAGCACTGTGAGTGGCTTTCTGTCTCAGATCACATCTCCATCACTGCTATTCAGTTGTCAACATCTGCTTATGTATGGTATATCTATTTGGGGTAGGTACCCGTGTTCCAGCGTGGGGGGACAGTGGTGCCTAGGAGAGCAGGTTGTGGGTCGAGTACAGCTGACTTACAGCAGCATCCAATAACTCTCACTGTGGCACTGGACTCTAAGGTGACCTGGCTTATACCAAACGTAACCACATGACAATAAAATAGCCCCTTGTTAAAGGTTCCTTTTGTTAAAGGGGTCATGACATACTTGACATGACATGACATTTTTTAAATAATATTATTATCTTCCCTGAGGTCCACTTTGAATGATAGTACAGTTTTTTTGCACCAAACAATCATAATTTATTCATATATAATTATTTTCCAACCTGTCTCTGGCACGATTGGTTTTAAGCTGCCTGACCCTTTAAGACTTCAATGTAAAAGCCAACTGTTCCGATTGGCTAACATCGTGCAGCCCTTCCAATACAGCTATATTTTAAATGCAATCCAAAGAAAATGAACAATCTTCACACAACATTATAAAACTACATTTCAGGGTTAACACATAACGTACACCCAACACATTTCATCTGAACGTGTCAAACTGTTCATAGCATAAACTATCAAACAGTCATGTCAAATTAAATATTGATGAATTAAATTGGATACTTACAGTTTTTGTCCAGTAGTCCAATTTTAACTGTCACATCATTCAATAACATTTCCTTTGCCAAGCTTCAATCATACTGTGACAGTTTCACAAGCAATCCACACTGAAATCTTCTGAATGCACAAACATAATGCAATACATGGTGATGTTGAGTGCTTCAACAGGCCAAAGCAGAGACTCTGGTCTTGACATCTAACATTTTCCTGGTTTGTTTACACGCAGAACAGGACTGCATGTGTTTCACCCATCCAGTGGCAGCAGCAGAATGAGTTGCGTTTTTTGTCGATTTTAAAACACAGCGCACATCACCGGTGTTATGTGGAATCGCATCAAACGATCAAAGACGTCCATCGAGTGCATGTTTACAAAAGATCAACAATTAAAAATAGCACAGATGGGTGTAAAAACGTTCCTGCACAGCACAACAGCAAGGCAGCACAGCTGAATGAAACACAACGGGGGTCTCCGTTTTAGAGTTATAACTCGACATTGCATCTTTTTAAAGCAGCGTGAGATGTATGATAATGGTCAAAGCCATTCATCTAGTGCACGCTTATGAAGAAAAACATTGAAATCCAGACAGGCACATGAAGGTGTCCTGTGTAAGTTCACTTTGGATGAATCTCCCATGACAGGCCCAGCTCTACTCTTCTTCTGTGTGACTGACTGAGCACCAGTGGGCGGGGCCAAGGGTGCAATGATGAAAAATAGGCATTTCATATGCAGATGTATTTGATCCATGTGACGTCTTAAGTTCCACAAATTCCAAACAAGCTGTTTTTGCAGCTTGGTTTAAATAAATGCTCTTTCTATTGAGGAGGAAGTTTTCAGTTCTGAAATTGCAGCATACATTTATAGTACAACCTCTTATATGTCAAAAGATCAAGGAAAATTTGATTCCTCATGCCATGGCCCCTTTAACATTAGTTAATGTATTAGGTATCATGAACTAATAATGAACAATTCATTTGAACAGCATTTATTAATCGTAGGTATTGTTAGTTAATGTTAGTGCATTGACTAATGTTAACATATACAACATTGTATTTGTAAATGTTGAAATTATTAATACATCTTGTAAATGCATTGTTCACTGTTAGTTCATGTTAACTAATATTGTTCACTAATGTTAACAAATGGAACCTTGTTGTAAACGGTTACCCAAAAACTGCTGTTTGGTGTTACCTTGGTACAATGATGGTATCAGATGGTAATAACATGATATATAACATTGTACTGTTTGATTAGCATATTCATGTTCCATGGTATTTACAGGGTACTCCAAGGTATTTCAAAAAATGCCATGGTACCCCAATGTTACATGTCCAAAAACCTGTAAAACATAGTATTACCATGGCACCATGTCCAAAAAAACAAACATATAAAACATTGGCATTTCCATGGGACATTGACATTTTGGAACTTTTTTCAAATCCAACATTCAACAAACCTTTTTTTTATTTTTATATTTCATGCACGCACATACACAAATACACACGCTAACACACATATACTGAATCTAGACTATTTACAGACTATATTGTTATTTATAACAGGGCAATGCTGATGGACTTCTCTATCTAGATGATGGCCAGTCTTTCAGTTACAGAGACGGGATGCAATTCTGCTTGCGCCATTTTAGCATGCGAGCAGGCAAACTTGTCAGCAGGTAACTCTTGAACAACATCACTTTATCACTTTTTTTCATTTTCCTTATATCCTCAGAAATACTTGCATCAAAAAGAAATATGTTTTTTTGTATGCAATAATACAAGGTAGACAGGTTATATATGACTATGTATTTAGAGAGTTCACTACGCTATTCTTCTTGTCCCTTGTGTTTTTAGCTGTGCCAATGATAAAGGCTTGTTTGTCTCAGATGACAAAGTGGAATCAGTGGTCATTCTTGGTCAGAATAGTTCGGAAAGGAAACCTATGCTCAAATCAGGTGAGCAAAGGTCAATAGATTACTTTTGCTGTTCCGTTGGAATGCTTTTCTCAGATAATACATGAATGATGAGATATAAACCAGAGAGTATTTATTTACTAAATCTCCTGTCACTCTTTTAAAGGTGCAAGAAAGACTCCACTCATGTTTAGGTTTGAACCAAAAAACCATGTACTGACTTTGACTGGCCTGGGCCTGGGAATACACCAAGACTGGGAAATAAAAATATAGTGGATCTTTTATTTTTTTAAATGTATTATTTTTTTTGTGTGTTTATTTTAAGTTTTGTTCATGCTGGTGTCAAAAGCAGCCAACATTTAAAGCAGTTTTAATGGAATATAAGCCATTTTTCTTTTGCCAAACTTTAATGAAATTGTAAACTATAACATTATGGCATGATATTTTGTTTTCAAATTAGACAAAAACTTGATTTCTAAATAAAGAATTCTCAACGAGAAAAGAAATGTGGGGTTTCTGTGTCAATGACAAAATTGAATATTCAACAATATCCTCAATATTCGAGTCATTAATTATCATTAAAATGATAAAATGTCAGAGTCAGTTTTGTTAAGTAAGTTTAAGCCTGCTATAGTTATGCTGAGAGTGCTTAATGTGAACTCTATTGAGAACCGGTTTAGAGGCTGTGAATGCCTTCTGCTGAGGCAGGCCATCTCACTGGTCTCTCTTTGCAGGACCACTCGCCTTTGTGTCATCCCACAATAACGGCACGAGAGCACAACTATCGTCAAATACTCATTGTTTATCAGCCAATGGGAGCAGTCCAAAGGCTGTGGAGGTTTGTGTTTGCGCATGTATTGGTAAAAAGGAGTGTGTTCACACAGACTTTTCCCCTCTTACCCTAGTATTCACTCCATGACCTCATGAAAGGTGTGCCATTTAGCTGAACAGCCAATCAGAGGTCAGCTGTTTGAATTTATGCCAGGGATTTTTGAAGATTTACAAGATTTCAGTTGTGGTGGCAAAAGCCAGTTTTTTTCAATCCTTAAAAAACCTTAGTGAACAAGATGCCCTATACGCCGGCTGGTTACTTTTGCGACCGGTTAATCCGGGAGAGGGAGAGAAGGGATGGAGAAGGATCACTTAGCAAACCCATCCTCTTCAGCGATCAGGACTACAACACCCTTAGGCAAGAGTATCTCCAGAAGAAGACCCTTTTCGAGGACGAAACCTTCCCTGCAACTGTGGACTCCCTCGGCTACAAAGAGCTGGGCCACAAGTCCAACAAAGTCAAGAACATCGTCTGGAAGCGGCCCAAGGTAAGAGCGAGAGGGCCTATGGTGGTTAAAGTAGACTGGGACTCATGTTGTGGGCAGGATGTGGAAATGGAATGGATTTATAATGAGATTATTAATGAAAGAGCAACAAATGGAAGTTCCTTTAAAACCCTACAAAGGAAGATCATAATGCTGCATTTGCGCCTACATATAAACATACTGATGTTTTTATGAGACCTTCGGAAATAAAAAGATAAGATTGAGTGAAAATATATTGTGGAATGGATGATTTGCAGCTGATTTGTGAAGAGAGGGTTGTTCAATATACTGCATGTTTGATATTGTTTTTCACATGAGTTTGACAGAATAGGAAATATCCATCTATGTATTTATATCTAGTGCAATGGTGAAGCATCTATCTGACTCTCTGTACATAGACAGATATATTTATAGCTCTTGTATCGAAAATGAAATATTAAAGACTGATATGTATCTTGCAGGAGATATGTGATAACCCAGAGTTCATTGTCGGAGGTGCTAGCAGGACAGATATCTGCCAGGGAGACCTGGGTAAGATTAACACTTTACAGTACATTACATACTTTGGTTTTATCTTTGTCTTTAGGGCCAGAACTTTATACATGTTTAGTGTCACAGTGCAGCTAATATGGCAATGTGTACCTCTTATTGGCCCCTGGAATACAGGTTTACCATCCAGTAGGGGACCCCCCTATTTTGTGTTTACTCTGTTGGAAGAGAATCCAACTAACCATGCTTGCTATTGTTGTGTCCCACACATGGGCAATAAAAGAGACCAAAGACAGAAAGGTTGAAATGCATAGCGTAGATTACCAACCTGGCATGTTCCCCAGGACAATCTAAAAATGCTGAGATCAGCAGTGTGGGCCCCTTTTAGTGCAAATTCCATGAATATATACATTAATTATCTATATAAAGCATTCTCTGAAAACATGTGCAATATATAATTGATCTTTTAGGTGACTGCTGGTTGCTTGCTGCCATTGCATCTCTAACTCTAAATGAGAAGCTGCTGTATCGTGTTATTCCTCAAGAGCAGAGCTTCTCTGATGGTTATGCTGGAATTTTCCATTTCCAAGTTGGTGTCATTCAGCAATACAGCTTTTGATTTCATATGTTTATAAATACTCTTAAAGGGATAGTTCGCCCAAAAATGAAAATTCTCTCTTCATTTACTCGCCCTCAATCCATCCCAGATGTGTATGACTTTCTTACTTCTGCAGAACACAATCGAAGATTTTTAGAAGAATATCTCAGCTCTGTTGGTCCTTACAATGCAAGTGAATGGTGACCAGACATTTAAAGCTCCAAAGGCCACATAAAAGTATTCCATAAGACTCCATTGGTTACATCCAAATCTTCAAAAGTGATATGATAGGGAGAAACAGATGTTTTTACCATAAATCTCCACTTTCACTTTTTCTTTCACATTTTGAAAGTGAAAAAAATGGATATGGATGTAACCACTGGAACCTTATGGATTACTGTTATGTGGCCTTTATGTAATTTTTGGAGGTTAAAAAGGTCTGGTCACCATTCACTTGCATTGTATGGACCTGCAGTTCTGAAATATTTGTATAAATTCTTTGTTTGGGTTCTGCAGAAGAAAGAAAGTCATCTGAGATGGCATGAGAGTGGGTAGATGATGAAAGATTTTAAATTTTTATGTGAACTATCTCTTTTATGACTTTTCTTACCATCCTTCCTTTTCTGATTCAGTTCTGGCGTTATGGAGACTGGGTGGATGTTGTCGTTGATGACCGCATTCCCACCTTCAACAACCAGCTGGTGTTCACCAAGTCTGCTGAGAGGAATGAATTCTGGAGTGCTCTCCTGGAAAAAGCTTATGCTAAGTAAGTGTCTCAGCAAATTGATCAAATTCAGTCGTCCTCTGTTTTGGAATTGGTCAAACTCAATGAAACAAAAACCAATACAGTATCAGTATTTTTTTATAATCTGCCGAAGAAAGTCCAGTTTGTTGGCCTAACTGACGACCTTGCACGTCTTAAAATATTTACCAATAACATTTTCTTGATTTAAATTTTAATTACAAAAGGTCATGTATCTCAAATAATAAATTGTCTTATTTAGCTAAAGAAACCCATTCTTTTATGGATTTTACTTGATCTTGGTTATATTAGCACTTTTTGATTATTTTCTATTATTTCTTATTTATTTGGCAATGCTCTATATCCATGTTAACTATACAATAACTAAAATACAACAACAATTCATAATCATATGTAATTTGTGTGTACTATATAGCACCTAAAAAAAGGTTGTCAAGGCATGAGATATACTCTTCTAACATATGCTTAGAGCCAGCCTTATGTTTGTCCTTGATTTTCCAAGTAAGGTCTCTCTCTCTGTTGTAATATGTGTATATCTGCCCAGGCTTCATGGCTCCTATGAAGCTCTTAAGGGTGGAAACACTGCTGAGGGAATGGAGGACTTCACTGGAGCCGTGACTGAATTCTATGAGATGAAGGAGGCACCCAAAGAGCTGTATAAGATCATGAAGAAAGCTCTGGAGAGAGGATCCCTCATGGGCTGCTCCATTGATGGGAGTTATTAGGAAGACATCAAAAGCCACATTTCCATTATCGGGCTGAATGGTTGTACGGCGAGGAACAATTCCAGGAGCATTTCCACTTTAGCATGGTTCGTCATGGCACGATTACAAACCATTGTCGGGCCGGATTTCTCTGCACGGCTAGCTAATCATGAAAGGAATATTTCACCCAAAACTGAAAATTCTCTCATCATTTTTCACCCTCATTCCATCCCAGATTTGTCTGACTTTCTTTCTTCTACAAAAAACAAGCTAAATTTTAAGAAAATTTGAGCTCTGTAGGTCTATAAATTGCAAGTGAATGGTGACCAAATCTTTGAAGCTCAAAAAAGCACTTAAAGGCAGGATAAAAGTAATCCATATGACTCTAGTGGTTTAATCCATGTCTTCTGAAGTCAACTAATCAGTTTTGGGTGAGAACAGACCAAAGCGTAACTCCTATTTTACTATACATCTGGCCATTGCACTCTTGAGGCATGATCATGATTTCAAGCTCGATTACACTTCCTAGCCACTAGCAAGAGTAAACAAGCTTGAAATCATGATCGGAAAGGATACTGCTGATGTCAAAAAGGAGTTATGTTTTGGTCTGTTCTCCCCAAAACTGATTAGATCGCTTCAGAAGACGTTGATTAAACCGCTAGAGTCGTATGGATTACTTCTTTGACACCTTTAAGTGCTATTTGGGTAAACTATTCTTTTAAAGGGTCACGAAAAACACCTGGTTGAGCCCCAATTTTTCTCACCTCAGAATGAGAAACGACTCGAAATGGGCGGGAAAATATGTAAATATGAGTCCAGGTATTGTGGATGGGAGAAGGAAAATGGGAGGGGGGCAAGATCGACTTCCGAAAAAAACTCTAGTGTGATAAAATCGCTTACTAACCTTGTCTTTGTAAAGTTATCCTGGATTTCAACTCCATTGCCATGACAGCGTAACACCAGAAATCAACAGGCGTAAATCCCAGAAATTTGACATGACTTGGAGTTTTCGGTTTTCATCATTGTCTTCTGTTTTGGAACAAGCCATTGTGTTATCCTGTTTATGATCAGACACGATTTGCGCCGTCTAAGGAGAAGAGCCTCTCCAAATACACCTGGAATACACAGCTACCTAATGTGTGGACTGTGGGACTCGAACTGGGGCCAACAAATACATCATCGTATTCAGACATCTCCATTTCCCCTGTCCACACTATAACGTGAAGACACTTTTCAAAAAGCTCAGTTCGCGGAGTCTCAGTGTGGACGGAAGGCCAAAACGTAGAGGAAAAGATGTGTTTTCAAATGAAAACGTATTAGTGTGGACGTGCCCTAACGAATAAAAACTGTGGAGTGAGATTTGAAAACATGAATTAAGTTGTCCTCAAAGCCTAGATTCAATTAACTTACATTAGATAGTATTTAAAGGTCAAACCGAATTATACTTGGGCATGTTCAAACCTGGTGCTGCGATAAGTTGACGAGATACACAAAAACAAATGATAAATAATTAAATTCCAGTCTGTTCCTCACATAAAGCCATCATAGTACTGTAATGTACTAAGTCATATGGACTACTTTTATGATGCTTTTTTTTCTATTTTAGAGTTTAACAGTCACTGGTTACTATCTACATTTGCTGTATGGAAAAAAAGCTTTTGTGTTCAATGGAAGAAAGTGACAGATGATCAGGCCTGACACTTGCAGCTGTCCCATGCACACAACATCACTAAGGAAGGATTCATTTAATGGGATACTACATTTAACTGAACTGACACAACAATATGCGTGATTCAATATTCAGTCAAACACAAAGAAGGAAATGCTAACACTTGACAACATACTATATCAAGAGGGGCTGGTCTGGTTTATGAGGAGTTTGCTTTTCTTTGACATTACAGAGCAGTAAATCGTGTTCAGTGTGTTAGTATGCTTTCAAGGGATAACTCTCCTTCTCTCTTCATATCATATCAGCCTGCTCAGCTCTTACTATATACTTATGAAAGTTAAAAATGGACAGTGAAGCCTCACATGATAATGATGGCCTCTTGCGGTTAAGAAAAGAATGAAAAAGTAAAAGCTTCTCCATGTAGGGAGTAACGGAATACACGTAATGGGATTACATATTAAAAATACTAAACAATAGTAACTGTATTCCACAGTTACAATTTAAATAGTTGGTAATCAGAACACAGTTACGTTAAAAAAAGTATTTTGATAACTTAAGGGATTACTTTGCCTTTTGTAATTTGTTTCATTTAATATTTAGTATATTCAGTTGTAAAACATTTAGACATTCATACATAGTATGTTATTTTCCCTTGGGAGCTTAAGAGCGTACTAGCTACATCCTGTTTATACAGCTTAACAAAAAAAAAAAACAGCTAGAAACGCTTTGACAGATGAAACATAAATCTAATAAATACATGATTACATGCCTTGTCAATTTTTTTTATGCA
Source organism: Moxostoma hubbsi (assembly GCA_032164185.1). Lineage (NCBI taxonomy): Eukaryota > Metazoa > Chordata > Actinopteri > Cypriniformes > Catostomidae > Moxostoma > Moxostoma hubbsi. The sequence continues at coordinate 13,872,399 of JAVLUX010000013.1, read as the reverse complement.
TTTAATATATATATATATTTTTTTTTTTTTTTTACAAGAAATACTAACCAATATAAAACCTCATATAAATATAAACCAATATAAACCTCATATAAAAACTACCAAAAATAGATTTTCTGCCTCATTCTTTGAACAGAATCCACAAACAATCAGAAAAGGATGTCATTGTGTACACTCTGTGGGGTTTTGATGTTTGGAGCAGCAAAACTAGTTAACCTTGTGTAAATTGTCATGTGAACATTTAGCTTTATGCTAAGCTAAAATGCTATTTCTTGCCTTTACAGGCATCTGTTACCAGCACAATATTTTATAATAAACTCTATGAAGAAAATTCAAGTTAGAGCATAAATTTATTTTTTCTCTAGCAAGACATGTGATATTATGGCAAAGATGTACCGCAAAAATCTTTTTATTGTTTATTTACTTGAGTAGCAAAACTGCATTAATATGTTAAATTAAATCCTGTTTTTAGAGAATGTATTTATTTACAGTAAAGTGTATTTTCTTACTTTATTTTTAGTCAAAACAAGTGAAGACATCTGCCAGTGCTGAAGTTAGCCAAAGTATTTATATTACATTACTGAACTGGAGTAACTTAATGAAATATGTTAAAAAAATGACATTGTAATACAGCAAACTGTAATCTGAATCAGAATACTTTTTAGAAGTAACCTTCCCAAAACTGTCTACAAGTTATATTAAATATTGCCATAGAATTACATTGTTACTGGTGATTACTAAATCACTAACTAGTAACTACTGCTTCATAAAATTTAATTGGGCACACATATAAGGGTTTTTCTTAATCATTGGGCACTTTCATGTCCACGTTTTTATTATTAAAATTAACAGATTTCAATGTTTTTCTTTTTGTTATATGAATGTCATATTAAAAGTGACTTGGAAACTTTTTGCCAGGCCTTCATCGTTTATTTTTTGGTACTTTTCAAGTGCCTTTTATGTATAGATTTTTACTGTTTTTGCCTTGTCACAGACCCAGATTTTCAATATTAAACTATTTAATTGAAGAAGAAAAGAATTTACAATAAATTAACAATGATTGAAATAAACATTGAAGGAATATTCCGGGTTCAATTCAAGCTCAATAGATAGTATTTGTGGCATAATGTTGAGTACCACAAAAATGTATTTAGATTCTTTAAAAAAGCAAAAATTGAGGTTACAGTGAAGCACTTTTTTTACCATTTTTTGAGGGTTTAAAGGCAGAAATGTTAAGCTAATAATTTCATAAAAGAACTTACATTATATCCATTTTTCAAAATTTGCATTATTTTGGCTGTAAAGTAAAAATTGTAATTTTAAGGTCATTTTAGGGTTTTAGGTGCTATGTTGTTGTGACAAAAAAGTTGAAAAAAAATGTATATAACTTTACACAGAAAATGTTAGTAAGCGATTTTATCGGGGGTCTGGGTAGCTCAGTACTGACGCTGACTACCACCCCTGAAGTCCCGATTTGAATCCAAGGTGTGCTGAGTGACTCCAGCCACGTCTTCCAAGGAATCAAATTGCTGGGAAGTTAAGTCACATGGGGTAACCTCCTCGTGGTTGTGATTAGTGGTTCTCGCTCTCAATGGGGCGACTGGCAAGTTGTGTGTGGATCACGGAGAGTAGCATGAGCCTCCAAATGCTGAGAAGCAACTGGGACTTGTCCTCCATCACCCGGATTGAGGCAAGTAACCACACCACCATGAGGACCTACTAAGTAATGGGAATTGGGTATTCCAAATTGGGAGGAAAAAAAGATTTTTAAAAAAGTAAGCCATTTTATAACAATAAAATCACTTTAACATGCATATTGTTTGGTCTTGAGGCTATACTTTTGAAACAGTGAGTATTTTAACAGTGATTTTGTTCACTTTTCTCCCCAATTTGGAATGCCCAATTCCCAATGTGCTCCAAGTCCTCGTGGTGGCATAGTGATTCACCTCAATCCGGGTGGCAGAGGACGAATCTCTGTTGTCTCCGCGCCTGAGACAGTCAATCCATGCATCTTATCACGTGACTTGTTGAGCGCATTTTTACGGATACATAGCGCATTGTGGAGTCTTCACACCATCCACTGCGGCATCCACGAACAAATCACCACGTGACCCACCGAGAGTGAACCACATTATAGCAACCACGAGGAAATTACCCCATGTGACTCTCCCCTCCCAAGCAAATTTGGTTGCTTAGGAGACCTGGCTGGAGTCACTCAGCTCACCCTGGATTCGAACTCGCGACTCCAGGGGTGGTAGTCAGCGTCTTTACTTGCTGAGCTACCCAGGCCCCCGATTTTTAATTTTTTTAAGGAAGAGGTACGAGTCGAAAGAATTTTTTGTGGTATTCAACATTGTCACAAATGCTATCGACTGAGCTCAACTTGTATTGAACACTGAATATTTCTTTAACTATTTAAATATTTACTGTGTGAAAATTAGTTCTATCCATTTGAAAGAATTACGACTGTCCCAAAGCTGTGGCGTCATTTCCATCATACCAAACAAGTTTTGCCCTAATATCATTTTCTTTCTTTTTTTTAGTTTGGTTGTTTTTAATGTTAGTATACTAACCAAGTTGACAAAAGTGTCTGTAAAGAGCATGCTTAAGATGAAATATGAGGCTAATAAGACATTTTGTTAACTATTTCAAAAAGTGTTAAAATATTATTTGTGTGTATTTAGGATACATTAAATATAAGAAATTTGACTTAGCCAAACAAAGGAGTAGGACATAAAAAAAAACATTAAAATGTAATTTCCACCAATAAATTCTATTAAACACAAATAACATTTAAGATGCTGTGGAAATGACAATGGTGGTGGAAAATTGCAAGACTTATATATATATATTATATACATATATTATAACATATATGCATTTATTTATTTTTTGTCATGTGACAATGCATGAACAAAAACTGCTGTATACTGATCTGCACACGTATACTTTTACATGACAATGACTGAACAGCTCCGAATGGAAACAAGCGTGTAATAAATGAATAAACATGCTTTTCTCGCTCATTGCATTAGAAGAAAGTGACACTAGTGAGATAAAGCCTCCCTGCGTTTAAAGAGCTTATAATGATTGACAGCCGTCATTGATTTAACACGTTAACATACACTAAAGGCCGCTCATGATTGAAATGTACGAAGCCAATATATACAGACTTCTTTTGTAACACGTTTCTGCTGTTATTCGAAGAACAGTCTGTTTTTACGTGTTTTGCAGAGCAATTTAATTCTTTATCTGGACATTACATCTGGAGACTAAGCTCTGCAAATGCTGCTTTCAGGGCAGACGACTTTTACTTGTTAATAAATAGCACAGCCCTTTATTCCTCACAGTAAATATGAATATTTGGTGTGTTAAAGGGTGGTCTGGTTTAATGGCAGAGGCCCGCTGTGCTGAAATGTGATCCGCGCAGCTCAGCTCGATGTTGCGTTGCTACAGTCAACACACACACACACACACACACGCGCACACACGCACTTCACTGGAAACAACCTTGAAAAAACAGACATGTAATTCACATTTAAGTGCATTACTATCAAAGCAGCTGTCAGTGACGGCATGTCATAGAGCCGTGTGTATGTATGTGTGTGTGTGTCTGTATCCATGTTTCTCACCTCAATCCCGATTCTCACAGCGCCGGGTGTGGTTGTTAAATCTCGCAAAATGCTTTTTTAAATCATGTTAAAGACGTCAAATGGTATAAATACGCGGACTGTTCATCCATGAGGACGAGGGTAGGTATCCTATGCTCTGACATACGCACAAACAGCAGTGTGTTTTTGTAAATGTCCCTTTATGCTCGCGGCTTGTTCAGCAGCATCTCTGCAGATTCGTGACGTGCGGCTCCGTCTGCCTGCTGCATGCGCGCTCGTTCGCGACGCCATTGCCCTTCGCAACAGCACGCGCGTGAACGTGCATTCCATTCTGCGCGGGTGCTCGTGAACTGTCCGTCCGACCGCGTGCCCCAGAGCTGGTCATATCTGACAGACAGGTGCCCTCTGCTGTACAAACCTGGGAGAATGGGATTTTGTCAACTCAAATTGTACAATTGGCATGGGTTCTTTCTTGTTTATGTTATGGTTATAGCTAGGGCACTGACTAGACAAAAAAATTAGTTTGTACATCTGAAGCCAGATAAATTTTATTTGGAAGATAAAGTAGGAGTATAAAATTATAGAATACTTAATGTCAATTTATATTTTCCACCTGAAGCAGATATTATGTCGATTTAGAAATGTCTAAAAAAAAAAAAAAAAAAAAAAAAAAAGACAGGTAGAATGAGAAGAATGGCCATTCCCATACATGGCCAGAAACATGACATGGGCGGGGCTTAAAGGCCTAGAAGTCATTCTAATTGGTCAGGTACCAAGGGTCAAAATAATAAATATTTCGTTTTAACTATTTACATTTTTAATTCCATGACTATTAATGTTCCTCAGTGTTATTACTAAGGTATAAATTATTATCCAAAAATATCGTACTTGTACGGCGTTGTCACGTGGTTCCTGTTATTTTTCTCAGCGTCGGTCAGAATTTACAAATGACCCTCGTTCGTGATTAATAAATCATTTTATTTAAATTATACTTTGAGATTGTTGAGTCGAGTTTCAATTTCATGTTAGGTTAATAATATTTAAAAAAAACTAACATAAATGCTAGTGTACAAATGTATTCAAAAAGATAAAAAAAAAAAAAAACAACCACCATGAGATTTGAATGCGGCTCTGTGCTGGATTACGCTTTCTGAGGCACGTGCGCCCCCTGAAGGAAGACAACGTTGTGTAACATGAGAAATAGTCAGTGTTGCCAGATGTACGATAATTATCGTATTTGTACGATAATTTTGACCTCTGTACGATGTACGATCAATAATGAAAAAAATCCCATAATGTACGATAATTTCAGAGTTTTCAGTCGTTCGTCCAAACACATCCTACCGCTTCTCTCTCGGACCCCGAATCATTTCGCAGGCTCGCCTGCCTGCACGCAAGAACACACACACGCACACGCGCACACGCACACACGCGCACACGCACACGCGCACACGCGCGCGCAGCACAAGTGGATGTGGCATCCGATGATGACAGCGACTTAGAGATCGAATTTGAATCTTTTTTGTGTTGTGCACTTTTTTTCGGCATATCTTTTGCACTTTGGAAAAAAAAAGTTATTCAGACAGTTAATGTGAGCGTATTATACAGCTTGTTCAAATTGGCTGTAAAATTATTTGGAAAATAAAATTGTTGGAAAATAACTATTTTATGCGTTTGGTTTGTGTACGATCATTTTTTTAAAAAAAACGATAATTTTGAGGTTTTGGTACGATACTTCGACATTTCTAATCTGGCAACACTGGAAATAGTTGACAATTGCCGAAAACACACCTCGCATCCTGTCAAATAACTTTCCCTTCATTCGACGGAGTCATGGGGCAGAAAGTCTCTACTGAATGTATTGAGAGGTAAACATTAAAACAACACAGAACTGTTCCCTAGATGTATTTCTGCAAAATATCGTATGCACGTGACGTGAAGTTGTTGAATTTGTTAGCGATGTTCAGTTATCATTCTGTGATATGGCACATTCTGCACGTGCCATATTCATGCAGATCACTTTTTCAAAATGATCACAAAAGAACAGTAATGTGCAATGGACTTATGAGTATAACATTACATTGCAGCGTCGTGCCAGGTGATGAGAAGTTTAAGAAAAATGACGACATCTTATTCTACAGGTAATTGGGTGTTATTTATTAAAACATACGCAATCGAATATATACTGTATGTCAGTCTTTCAACAAGTAGGACATTCATTGAAAACAATGAATATATTGACCAGTCTGTTAGTAATATAGTGGCATACGTTAAACCTAGTTATAGTTGTTGATTGTTGACCATTGAACTCCTACAGGCGACAGAAAGATAAAGCAGTGTCTCAGTACTTTGTCTTCCTGGAGACATTAATACTAACGGATAGAGGGGCCAGTCTGGAGCTCTGTAAGCAAGACTCTCAGGTGCACTACCACTCCAACACCCTTACCTTCTGTACCTAGACTTCAAGTTGAATTATGTGAAATACAACCACAATTAAAAAAAAAACAATTCAAGTAATTATTTTGTATTCACAGAAATAGAACCCAAAAGTATTCTGTGGCACGGTGGAGGGCGGGACCGGCGCGTGATTGCGCACGCCCGGTCCCGTATCAGGCTAATTGAGCCATCAAGAGGGATAAAGGCCACTCGCAGACGGAGGTCGAGAGAGAGAGAAGAGAGAGATTCAGTGTTGCCAGATTAGAAATGTCGAAGTATCGTACCAAAACCTCAAAATTATCGTTTTTTAAAAAAAATTATCGTACACAAACCAAACGCATAAAATATAGTTATTTTCCAACAATTTTATTTTCCAAATAATTTTACAGCCAATTTGAACAAGCTGTATAATACGCGCACATTAACTGGAGGAAGTCTGAATAACTTTTTTTTTCCAAAGTGCAAAAGATATGCCGAAAAAAAGTGCACAAAAAAGAAAAGTGCACAACACAAAAAAAGATTCAAATTCGATCTCTAAGTCATCGGATGCCACATCCACTTGTGCTGTGTGTGTGTGTGTGTGTGTGTGTGTGTGTGTGTTAGGTGACCACCTCCAGTCAGACAAAATGTGGGACAAGTAGCATGGTAAAGAGGGACAATGTGGGACAGACGTAATAACTTTAAACTTAAGATATATTGTCTATCTAATTTACCCAGAAACATTTTTTAAACCCACCAACTAAAAGATTAAGACACTACCTGACCCAAAATATCACCCAAAGTTTCTACAGCTTAAGGCCTAGGCCTATAAAAGACAAAACACTAATTTTTCCACTGAGATCGGAGCGAGGACATCTGTTACAATAGATGTTGCTTTGGTGCGGCCACACGACATTTTCTTAGCCATTTCAGAATCTGGAAAAATTACTGGGGCTAACTTGTTACTGCAGTCGGTAGAGCGATATGAATGTGTGTGATGTACGGAATGATAAATGCTCGTCACTTCTGCTGCCGAAACTTTGTCAGCCTGTGGGTCATTTGGTTTATTGAAAAACGATTGCACTGATTTGCATGTTTCTTGATGATGTGTTTTTTTTCTGTGGTACTCACATGCAACATGTCCCACAGAAAAACTGCTTTTGCATAAATACAAAAAGCTCTCTCTGCTTCGCCATCTACAGGTCTTAACCAAGAGTATCTTGCGGTCCATTCGCTATTAAAAGTGCATCTTCTCTTTTTCGTGGCCGCACTGGCCATGGCTGCTTAACCGACCGAACAGCGCGCCCTCCAATTTGAGATTGTTGACAACGTTGAGGAGGCGTTCGTGCACCAGTCAACAGTTTGATTGACGTACGACGACTCAGCCTATCGACTACCGCATTTTTTGCTCTCCTCTGAACTATTGGACATAAGTTAACAGTACGCCTATGGACGCGTCCGTGTATTTAGGCAGGGTCCAATGAAAAAGCGGGACAGATGCTCAATTTGCGTGAGGCGGGACAAAGGGTAAAATTGCTGTACAGTACAACGTAAAGCGGGACAAGTGGTCACCCTAGTGTGTGTGTGTGTGTGTGTGTGTGTGTGTGTATACGTGCTTGCCTGCGAATGATTCGGGGTCCGAGAGAGAAGCGGTAGGATGTGTGTTTGGACGAACAACTGAAAACTCTGAAATTATCGTACATTATGGGATTTTTTTCATTATTGATCGTACATCGTACAGAGGTCAAAATTATCGTACAAATACGATAATTATCGTACATCTGGCAACACTGGAGAGATTAAAGGAAAGAAATAAAAAGAAACGTACTCACCGGTTCTCTGATACGCCGTAGCTCGTTCCTCAGCCACTCCTCCACCCTCTACCGAACGGCAGCCGCGCCTCTCCAGGCGGATTCGAGGCAGTCCTCAGCCCCTGGCGGACGGAACGCCCCGCCGCGTTCTCGGGGAGCCGAAGGGGACTCCCCCGCCCCTGGCAGCGGTTCTCCCGCTCCAGGCGGTCGGTCGCGATCCCCTCCCCGCTCGCGGACGGCGGTCTTCCCTCGACCCCTCCGCGTTTCAGCGGCTGGTAGGGGCATCCTCCGCCCCTGGCAGCGGCCCTGACCGCTCCAGGCGGTCGGCTATAGGCGCCCCTTCTCCCCTCGCGGTCGGCGGCCATTCCTCCGCGTCCAGGCGGCTGGGCTCCTCGTCCCCCGGCAGATGGCCGCGGCTGCTTCTTTGGGGTAGTGGCGAGAACTCCGCTACGGCGCATCCCTCTTCCTTCCCGGGCTTTCGGCACCAATGTAACACAGATTATTTCATGGGCAAGGAAGAGGCGAGAAACCGGCTTGTCAACATAAATAATAATTTAGTTAAGAACTTAAAACAAACATTTAGGACAGCAGACATGTCTGCTGATTAAGCTCTCTCTCTCGACCTCCGTCTGCGAGTGGCCTTTATCCCTCTTGATGGCTCAATTAGCCTGATACGGGACCGGGCGTGCGCAATCACGCGCCGGTCCCGCCCTCCACCGTGCCACATATTCTTAAAGATTTTTTTATTTGTGTTTGTTTGTTTGTTTTTGGACATGGCATGATGGTAATAGCATTGTATTTTGGACATAATTTGAACTACCTTGGTGTAAATACCACGCCTTGGGGTTCACTACCATAGTATAAGGTTAAGCTCCACAGTGTTACCATCTGATACCATCACTGTATTGTGGTACCACAATAGTACTTTTTTTTAAAGCATACAGGGATAGTTCACCCAAAACTGAAAATTCTCTCATCATTTACTCTTACTCTCATGCCATCCCAGATTTGTCTGACTTTCTTTTTTCTGCTGAACATAAACATTTTTGACAAGATTTTTGGAAGAATATTTCAGCTCTGTAGGTCCATACCATGCAAGTGAATGGTGACCAAAACTTTGAAGCTCTAAAAAGCATATATAGGCAGCATACAAGTAATCCATATGATTTAAGTGGTTTAATAATACATGTCTTCTGCAATCCAGTCGTTTTGAATGAGAACAGACCAAAATATAACTCCTTTTACACTCAGCGGTGAAGGCTCTGGGTTACTGACCTGAAGGTTGGGGGTTCAAGCTCCAGCACTGCCAAGATGCCACTGTTGGGCCCTTGAACCTATCCGCTCCAGGGGTGTCGTATCATGGCTAACCCTACATTCTGACTCCAGTTTAGCTGGGATATGTGAAATTCACTGTATATGTGCAAAAAATGTATACTGTGTGACTAAAAGGAATGCTTCTTCGACACTTCTTCATCAACGGTCATGATTTCAAGCTCGATTACACTTCCTAGTGACATGTAGCGCACTGCGATTAGGAAGTGTAATTGAGCTTGATCACGATGGTGCCTAGAGACTGCAATGGCAAGATGTACAGTGAAACATTTTGGTCTGTTCTCACACAAAATCGATTGGATCGCTTAAGAAGACACGGATTAAACGGCAGCAGTCATATGGATTACTTTTATGCTGCGTTTGCTTGTGTTTTGGAGCTTCAAAATTTTGGCCACCACTCTCTTGCATTGTAAGGACCTACAGAGCTGAGATATTCTTCTAAAAAGTCTTCATCTGTGATGGCATTAAGGTAAGTAAATGATGAGAGAATTTTCATTTTGGGGTGACTATCCCTTTAAATGCAGTGACATGTAATGCAGATGATTACATGTGCAGGACTATTTTTATGTACATATATGTTAAAGAAGCTCGCTTTAGAAAGTCTTTGAACAAAATATTGAAATTTAAGATTGAAAGAACAGAAGCATTTTACACCTCACAGGACCGGCTGTGTCTTCAAATATGGGCAACCCAAAATGGAATGGTCAGAGTTTCAATCGATGAACTACAGCCAATAAAACCACGGTACCAGATTTCAGATGTTCTGATTGGAGAGCTGAAATATGACCAGTAAGCCATCAATTTAGAAATGCTCCTTTCCGTTAAAACTTAATTATAAAGGTCTCTCTCTCTATCCTAGCACTATACATTGCCATTCCTTTTTTTTGTACTATTTCTTTGACAGGCTTCGAGTTCAATGGAAGAGAGAAGACTGTGTGTGTCTAACTTGGGGTCCAGGACAGTACCAGCTTCTCATTTCATCTTCACCTTTTAGACTGGGGGTTTCCTGTGATGCAGAGGAGGTTGTCACAATCAATCCAGGAAACAGACTTTACTTTGAGACTCTGCAGGATCCAACACAAAAGTATTACAGACTTAAAATTTGTGTTATTACTTGCACCCATTTGTTAACAATTAATGCTGGTTTTGATTTAATAACACCAACTCATTTTCTTTCAGGTCATCTTCGAGTTTATGTCAGGTGAGAAAATGTTTTGTTGAGAGTGCATATTGTACTTCTGAAGGATAAATGGCTTTCTTGCTGTGTGAAAAATCTTGCTATTTAATCTCAAAGAGTGAGGAAGATCCAGATGAACTATGGAAGGAAACATTCAGAAAATTTCAGGACATCAAGGCAAACGGTAAACATTCATCGCCACAGAATACCTTAAAGGGATAGTTCACCCAAAAATGAAAAGTATGTCATTACTGGGCCTTCATCAAAAAATACAGATTCCTGAAAACATCCCTCATCTTCAATTGTTTGTACAAACAGATAGTCCCACCCTAAACTCACACCTTTGGTTGAGTCAATGTTGCTGTGTCGGGCTGGACGACCCACTCAAACAAATGTTTTGATAGCACCACATTGTTACACTTTAGGTGAAATCAACCTACAAATGGCATACTTACATTTTATTGCATTTTAAACTGGGATACGAGAAATAATTTTTTTTGAAAAAATATCCTTGCGGTATCCTAGCAACCATCATGAACACCTAGCAACTACATAGCAAATAGAAATATTTTGTAAATGGATTTTAGTTTTGCTGATGCCTTTAATTCAGGTCCCAGTTCTGTGGGTATGGACATAAGTCTCCATGGATTCAGCCATACATATGGCCTTCCTGAACATGCCGATACTCTGCTGTTAAAGGACACAAGGTAGTGCACTTTGTAACATTCTTGCCTAAAATATCTCAAAGCGTTCGAAAACTGGTAGTGATAGAGATACAATTCATACCTAAAGGATGCATAACAGAATACAATCTTTCCTAATATAATTTAATTTTCTACTTTACAGTGTCTCTGAGGCGTATCGGCTGTACAACTTGGATGTGTTTGCCTATGACATCAATAGCAGGTTGGGCCTTTATGGCTCTGTTCCTCTCCTGCTGGCCCACAAGCCAGAGAAAACCATTGGAGTGTTCTGGCTGAATGCGTCTGAGACTCTGGTTGATATCCAGTACAATCCAAAATCAAACGAGGTGCAGTCCTATTACATTCTATTCAGACTCTTTTGTCCAAGTCCTAGTTAAAATACTTTCTTCAATTCCAGTTTAAAGTGCAGACAAATTATAAGTCAAAAAGCCATTCTAATGTTGATTTCTTTGTAAAGTGTAAATAATGTGGCTCTGTAGCATTTTCAGAAAACAGTAGAATTAGCAAGATTAAACCAATAAGTATGCATTTTTCAGATCCTTTTTGTCGGCAGTCTCAATTGTACTGTTGTAATTGTTTCTTTTTATAATTTACACAGGTTGAGGTTGAGCCATCAGGGAAGACGAGTAAGATCACACCTCAGACTGATGTTAGGTGGATATCAGAGAGTGGCACAATCGACTGTTTCATTTTGCTGGGACCCACACCTGCCCATGTGTTCTCTCAGTATGCTCAACTTACAGGTAGCACTAGCAACCAAACATTCCCCAAATAATATTAACCCTTGTGTTGTGTTCGTTTGTGATAACAACTTTTGTGTTCCTGGTAAAAAATTAACGGCCAACTAAGAATAGTAATTATTCTTTTATTATTTATTTATTAATTATTCGACCACCGCTGGAGTCACGAGTTCCAATCCAGGGCGTGCTGAGTGACTCAAGCCAGCTCTTGGTGGGGAATGTGGTGAGTTGTGCGTGGAAGCCGCGGAGAATAGCGTGGGCCTCCACATGCGCTACATCTCCGCAGTAACGCGCTTGACAAGCCACGTGATAAGATGCATGGATTGACAGTCTCAGATGCGGAGGCACCTGAGATTCGTCCTCCACCACCCGGATTGAGGGGAGTCACTACGCCACCACGGGTATTGGGCATTCCAAATTGGTGAGAAAAAGTGGAGAAAAAAAAAAAATACAATGCCCCCCAAAATTGAATCACATTTATAATTTGCAAGATATGAGTTATGCCTTATGCAATCCCATAATGTGCTTTACAGATATCAATTCATAAATACATCATATTAACCTTAGCTGTCTTGCCATTTACACATGTGCTTTTAAGCCAAGAGTCCTGTGGAGGGGATGATGGGTTTTCGTTCACCCATTTAGTCATGCTGTTATGCAACTTTTGCCCATGTGTAGTGTTTTCACAAGAAGGATCAAAGATTTAGTCACTGAGTTAAAGATTTAATTATTGGTGAGAGAACAGACTTGCTACTAAATCGGTTGTGATGTGTAATATACAGTTGGTAGATATTAGGCCTAATCTGTGATTTAACAATGTGTATATAACATGAAATCAGACAACCCAATTGGCGTTTCATCTCTAAAGGTGAATTAATGAGAGAAAATTTGTTTTTTTTTTACAGTAGGAATAAAATTAGCACTCTGTGCTTTTGTGAGAGCACATGCATGTTAAACAGTATATGCCTCACAGAGAGAGATGATGATGAGGCCTATGCACGGTGACACATGGATTATCAGTTTTATAGAAAGATACTGTTCATTTCTTGTGTCCAATGTGTGGATATCTAATTTCCACCAACATGTAAAAACGAAAAATGAGAGGATTTCATAAAATACATTTTAAAAGAATGTTTAATCCCACTATGAAAGTCATTAAGTGGGTTTTTTTCCTATTTTCCACACATTGGTAATAGCTGCTGCTAAGACACTTGAAAAGAGCGAGGCCAATGCTAGGAGAGTGCGCTCGGTTTCTGCATAATCTTGTGCGTGCACGTGACTGTGCCTTTGCGCGTCCAGTATATTATGCATTTGCTCGTCTTTGCGAGATAAATATACTCGCGCTCGCTCCTCGGTTAGAAGACTTTGTTCGTTCCACATAATGTTTGTGCTCTCTCGCTTGTTTGCTTGCACTGATGTTATAAATGCAGCACTGGCCCAATAGGGCAAGTGACAGTTCTAGGAACTGGCCTGAATCTTGCTCACACTGGCCCCAGGCCATCAGGCAGTCCTTATTGTCGAGCCCTGTAATATCAAGTTGTAAGTACAATATTTTATTTCCCTGTAATTTTGGCAAATTATGTAAAAATTTAGAAAATTTTATTTTATTTAAAATTTTATTTTATTGAGTATATTTATGATATATATATATATATATATATATATATATATATATATATATATATATATATATATATATATATATATATTAGGTATATTTATAGCTTATATATATATATATTAGCTATGAAAATAGCCTTTGAAAAACAAAGGAGTATGCCATTTTACTTTTAAAATGTTAAAAATGTCATTTCTATCACTGTCATTTCCACCACAGAATTTGATTAAACACAATAAAGGATTTGAGAATTGATGGAAATTTGGTAATTTTTTATGACTTTCAGAAAAATTACAAAAACAGCATAAATCTCCTGTGTTGCATGTACGTACACTGTTGAACATTGTTTGAAGACAGATACAAAAAAAATTGTGAGAGTATGAAACATTTTTAACTTCTTCCACCGGCGGATCCAATAGTGGGCGCTATGTCACAAAAAAGTTGTCTCTTAAAATGTTCAAGTCAGGCATATGTGGTATAGTTTGAAAGCTTAGAATCTGAACTTTTTATAGATAACCATCACTTCTGCATTTATGTGACATAAAATAACAATTCCTGAAAACATCTGCGTCGCAAATAGGTGCCATCTAGAGGTCAAGGTGGTAGAAAATATCAATATAAAAGTCTTTCAAATAGCACTTAATTAGACACATCATATATCAAATGAAATGCGACTGTATAGTTTATTTTGCCACAGTTCAAAAGAATTTCAAAGAATCACAAAGGGAAATATGATTATTGTAATACAAAAATCTCTTTCATATAGTTAAAAAAATATTATATCTGCTCTTAACTTTTTTTGTGCAATTTTTGTCTGTGAGCATACTTTTATGAAAATTATACATAAAAAGTGCCAACAAATGTAAACAAAAGTTCCTTTACTATTTCTCTGCTGATAGGCTACCAGGCTCTTCCACCACTCTTCTCTTTGGGATATCATCAATGCCGCTGGAGCTACAAGGACGAGGCAGATGTGAAAGCTGTGGATGCTGGATTTGACCTCCACAGTATTCCCTATGATGTCATATGGTTGGACATAGACCACACAAATGGGAAGCGATATTTTACCTGGGACTCCAAGCTTTTTTCCAATCCAGCAGAACTACAGCGCCACCTGCAGGAAAAGAAAAGGAAGGTAGTGTAGTGAAAACTATTTGTCCATTGTGCGCCTCTAATTATATGTTTCATTATGTAGGCAAAAACAGCTTTGAGTGGTTTATAAGTTGAGCAATATCCAGTTATAATTTTTTTATTAATCTTATTATATGCCTATTTAGTTGGTGGTTATAAGTGACCCGCACATCAAGATTGATCCTGACTGGTCATTTTTTTGTGAAGCTAAAGAAGGTGGCCATTTTGTGAAGAACAGAGAAGGTGCTTTGTATGAAGGAACATGTTGGCCTGGTAAAATCTAATCCAAATATATTCTCTCTTCCAGTCCAAATACATATACTGTAAATACTTTGAACAGGCAAGCACCACTCACATTTTCTTCAGAAAATTTTCAAATTCTGTTGATTTCTTTGTTGCTCCATCAGGTGAATCCTGCTATCTGGACTTTAGCAGCTCAAAGACAAGGTCATGGTATGCCAGACAGTTCTCTCTAAACACATATGAAGTGAGTCTTAAATTTTGGTTTACTTTTTTTTTTTTTTTTTTTTTTTTTTGTGTGTTTTACTTGCTATATGTTGCGAAACACTTAAGTTGTTGGTAGGCGTATTTATACCTAAAAAATAATGCCATGGTGCTGTGCTCCTCTAGATATCTGTTTTCTGTAAATCCATTTCTGCATTAGGGGTCAACTGAATCTTTGTTCGTGTGGAACGACATGAATGAACCTTCTGTCTTTAATGGGCCAGAGAAGACAATGCCAAAAGATGCAGTGCACCATGGAGGTTGGGAGCATAGGGAGCTACACAACCTGTATGGCTTTTATCAGGTCAGCCCAACTAATGCAAACTACCGTATTTCAGGCATTTGACACAGCAATGGACCAAGAAAATACGTTTTTTTCTTATTGTCACAGCATATGGCTACATTTGAGGGATTATTAACCCGTTCAGGTGGCATGGAGAGGCCGTTTGTGCTTTCACGCTCTTTCTTTGCTGGATCTCAAAGATTGGGTAAGAGCTGAAACTCAGACAAAACAGAAATGCCATAGACACAACACTATATACATTTTGTTGATGGACTGATGACTGAAGCCCCATAGAAACATAGTACTGTTTATGTCACAGGTGCAATATGGACTGGGGATAATGTTGCTACTTGGGAGTACTTGAAGATTTCAATACCGATGCTGCTGTCGATGAGTTTGACAGGAATACAGTTTTGTGGAGGTTAGAGCAAGTAATAAAGTAACATGGTGCTGCAAACAGAATTGCTTTTCATATTTTTGATGTTATATATTTTTTAAAACAGAGTATATCTATACCCTGAAACTCGGCGTAACAGAGGTAGGGATGGGTCAGTTTTTGTTTAGCGTTAATATTTTTAGTGACTTGTCTTTAAAGAGGACAAGTTTTTTTTGGTGTGTGTTGTATTTAGCATGATTTTTCTAACAAAAATGTTTGTTTTTTAGACTATCAGATCGGTAAAATCCTCTCCAAGAAGTTTCATCTCCAAATTCATCCTCTTTAAAGCACTACCGCTACAACAGTCAAAGAAAAAAAAAAAAATCTACACGTTCTACAATCAAACCTAAAGGAAATACTGTTATTACGCATAATTAATTGTCTCCAAGTTTTTGTGAGGACTAATAATAGTTTTGGGCAACAAAGGTTACAATTATATAGTTATACTGAAGGGCTGTGTGTAGCGTCAAAACACAGTATTCTTTAGAAATTCATCTGATCTGTGTCTGGTGAACATAACCCTAAACCAGCCTAATTATACAGGGGTCATTAAAGCTGAAGTGTTTAATTTCCACACCGCTATTGCCACCAAATGGAATTGCTAAAATATTTTTGGTTAAGCATACAGTCCCCTATCTGCCATTGGTCAAGCAAATATATAGTCTTTCCCCAAACTCAAGGTGTTAAAATGGATAAAACAAGTTTATGTAGGTTTGGTCTTGGCAAACCAGATCTGCTAACATTGCTGCTGCTGCTTCAGTGCAAGAACATACGTAAGACATGCTGTGTTGAGCATGTAAGAAATGCTGCTGCTGCACCATAGAGCGCAACAGTTCAGGTTCCGGAAGTAAAATCTCAATTTTTTCCATAGACTAATTGATTTCCAACTTAAACGTAAAAAACCTTTAAAGACAGACCTACCATGAGCACCAAGGTTGTTCATGAATGGTATATGCTTCAGCTGAAGCCATCCGTCTGCATTATTTCATCTTCATTGTATAAAAATCGTGTTTGATAGTGGAACTCATGGTAAACAACTACATTACGTGGTCCAGTAGAGAAAACTTCACCAATCAGAGAACCGCGGCCAACCAAGACCGCGAAACTTGCCTTGGAGCGACCGCCCATTCACATGACGCACTGTGAATAATATAATCGAGTCAGTGCCTCTTGATCCTTAAACTGCTTATATCTTTGTACATATCAGAATATTTAGCAATAAACATTAATTATTTCCTTTAAGGAAAGAAAGCAAAAAAATATGTAGCAATATAATGCTTTATTGACATTTTCCTAACAAAGCCTTCCACAGTATAAAGATAGAAATGCACCAAGTAAGCTTAAACGTTTCCCCAAGTCTAAGTGGGAGGTTGACTAATTGAAAGAACTAGTCCCCATAGGTTGCATCTACATTGCAATGGGTATTTCATCTCTTAAACTCTCATCCTCCACAATATTAATTAGCCGGCAGACTGTGGCTATCCTCTGTGCTGCAGCAATTATGAAGCCACGTTTATGATTCGCATCAGGGCATCAATGCCAGTGTTAACCATGGCTTTGGTCTCAACATAAAAAGCGGTGCAGACAACATCTCATTCTGCATGTACTTGATAGTTAAGTCTTGACCTGCCTCAGTGGTAATTCAATTGCTCCTTGTAGAGGCTCATGGCAGAAAAAGTCCCATCTGGGTTTTTTTGTACGTACAAATAGAGTTAGGTACTTTCCCATTGCTGTTGACAGTAAACTGCCTCTGTTATGATTGGCTCCCTGCTCTTGACTGACCTACTTGCCATCTCACTGCTCACCGCTGCTGGGCGGGCTAAGGAATTAATAAGGTAAACTTGGCATTGATGTGTTGTTGTGGAGGCAGTCAGATGCAAATGTCTATCACAGTGTGACATTATAATGTGGAGGAAGTAGAGAATGAGTCATTTTGGCAACTTGGCTTCAACAAATACTCTCGCATTGAGGAGAAAGTTTTGAGTTCTGAAACTTACAGAATGGTTTTATAGTACAATCACCTCTTATACTGTATTTCAAAAGATCAAGGAAAATGTGATTCTTCATGACATGACCTCTTTAAGTCAACTAGTAGTTCAGACAATCTACCAACTAGTCTGTTTGAAAATGTACCACTTTTGCTCTTCCCTAGCGTACAGTGTTCCCCCACTGATCACTTGTATAAATGTTTAGCTGATGTAGGAGGCTTCTTTCAGGATCCAGAACCTGAGCTGCTGGTCCGCTGGTACCAGGCAGGGGCTCTCCAGCCATTTTTCAGAGGACATTCAGCTAGAGTCACTAAACGGCGTGAACCATGGCTATTTGGGGACGATGTCACCTCTGCAGTCCGTTCTGCTATTCAGCAGAGATACTGTCTCCTGCCATACTGGTACACTCTGTTTCACCAAGCACACACTTCAGCCCTGCCTCCAATCAGGTAAAGCTCTTTAATTTACAGAATGTCTTTTAGCAACACTCATCTGAATGCTGGCACAGTATAACAGATTTAAGACCTGTTCACACCAATTTTGTGACAATTTTGCGAGACGGGCCTCTGACGGAAGGTCTATTCACACCGAGTCCGTAAACAAATTAAACTAAAATCTATTTCAGCCCTGTGCAGTAGGTGGTGCTGTTGCTATTCTACAAACATTTATACCATTCTCCTGCCTGCACCTTCAGCTGTTAGATATTAATTTATTCAAATCTGTTAAAGTGTTTCATTGTTTTTTCCAGTAGTGTAGTCTAGGGCATACGCAGTCATACGCCACATGCCCACCTATCTTTCTTAGGATTTGGGTATGGCCACCAGAACAACGAGTAGTCTTTTGACCTGGAACTTTTTCAATCTAATAACATGATGCCGCAGCACTTAAAGTGTACAGATATTCTCTCTAAATGCGCATGGAGCTGCGGGAGGTGGGAGCGCAACTGATGGCGCTGGCAAGACAGAAAGTCCAACAAAGCTGATCCACCAATCAGAATGTTCATTTCAGACTTGATTGGATATTGGCTATTTTCCATTTCAGTAAGGGGCAGGACATTTCCAGGTCAGGATATTTCCAAGCATCCCTGGAGTGGACCTAACCATAATTTGCAATGTAAATATATTTCCCTGCTAAACATAAATATATACACTTAAATTAAAATTATATAAAATAGAGCATGTTATTGCATAGTTTTTGATGCTCTTCGCAAATGCTGGACAACTGTGTTGCCTTATACTGCTGTCGGTGGTGCCTTTTTCTTGTCATAACAAATAATTCAATTAATATTTCTAAGTAGGGAAACCATTTCATTATACACAGAAAATCACATTATAGTAGGCTACACAAATAGAGCAACCATTAATTCTTATGTAGGCTATTGTGTAATACAAGATATTGTGTCAGCGTGAAAATGATTACACTCATATAAGCTATATAATGCTTAACAATCTATTGCATATTATGAATGTATTAGTTTATTAATAGAGTACTTTTCATAGTAGCCTAATGAAAGGAACATTAATAAGACCTATACATTTAAAACATATTTAACAATTACCATGGTTCTTAGTTGTTCTGCAGACCATGCCAGCAAGAAACTTACCCTGATATATATTTTGTAAATGGTTGCTTGTGGAGGGCCACTACGCCAGGGGAATCATCAACTTGGTGGTGCTGGAGCAGTTTGTTGATCAGTTGCCCAAAGGGACAGCGGAGTGTGTCCAGTGCCACCACTCGATGTCGCTAGAGGATGCAGTCCACCTGGTTGAGGAACACTTGATGGCATATCTGGGAGACGGTCAAGATTTTTCTCTCTCTTCTCCTGCTGTCTCTTCCCCTCCCCAAACTTGCCCCTTTCCCGTCCCTGCTCCCCGGAGACGGGGGTGTATTCCGCGAGCCCGTTCAGGTGCATACCCAATGCCTCACATTGACGAACTGCTTGATCGGCTGGGTGCGGTTTTTATTCGACACTGGATTTAACAAAGGGATATTGATTTTAAAAGGTCCTTCACCCACACGCTACGGCTCAGCGACTCTAGAATAATGACAAAAAGCTCTTATCTCGTTGGACAGTCAGTTTTCATCGCAGTCCAAAAAACAAAACGGACCACTCTCCTTAAAAAAAAAAACATTTTAATTGTCGGTGGATGATTTTTCGGACTCAGTATGAATAGCAACATCGGAATACATTGTTCCTGTTAAAAAGCTCATTCGAAACGAACAGTCGCACTGAAAAAATTGATGATGTGAACAGGCCTTTATGCTTTCAAGAATACTGAATTACTTTGCAAAGGAGGATTAAACTAACAAATTCATTAATGATGACCCATCAACAAATTGTTGGTGGGCTCATTTCATATGAGGATCTAAAAACATTTTTCGTAGAGGTGCTGTTTACACACAGACCACATTTACATGCACATCGTTTTCTGATTAATACGGAGCTCTTAAGAGGACCGGGTGGGAATTGCGTTCACTTGCAATCATTTTGTGTTCCCTCACAATACCTTTTGCTTTCTCTCGCAATGAGTAACCATATTTTGACCATGCTATTTGTAGTGAAAGCATGGTGATAATACAGGAAAACTAAAACTATGTTAAAAATGGTATGGTTATTATGGTTTTACTATACTGAAATCAATTTATAGTAATATTGTAGTAACCTTGACAGTTGTAGGCTAACCATGGGGGTGTATTCCACATGGTGGAAATCATGGATTTACTATAGTAGTATTGTAGAAACTATGAAAAGTAAGTTAAGTAATCATGTTTTTTTTGGGGGGCAGAATTCATGTTTGCAATACAGTATACTGTATCCATATACAGCATGGCTTTACTATAGATTAACCATGGTAATTCTTGTGAAAACCATAATAACCAGAAAATTATTATTCTTATTATCATAGGTTTATTTTTCCTGTATTATTACTATGATTTTACCATGCATATCAAGGTTAAAATATGGTTACTATAGTAAAACTATGGTAAATGTTTTGAGAGGCCTAAAAAAATTGCCACCCTGTCCTCTGAGAGGCTCCGTAGATTAAGGACTATACTGCCTTAGAAAAAAAATGGGTTCAAAATGTTTTGCTTGTCCAGTCAAATGTAGATTGTTAAAGTGTCACTGTTTTTTTCTGAATCTTTGCATAGTTGAGCCAAAACTGTCTGTCACAGGATAGATTATATTCTGAGAGACCCAATTTTCGGTCATAACCCAATTCAGTGAAAATAATGTTTACATGCTTCACAGCTATTTAAAAATTCTTGTATAGGTTACATTTAATCAGTATATTCCAAATAAACAAAGACATTCTTGGCACCTGTCTTTCCAGCTATTCTCTTCTGGAAATATTGGAGATGCTCTCTCTTCCCACTTATTGCAATGTTATTAATTCAAATCTTAAAATCCAATTTTATGTCCTTAACAATTGCACAGGGCAAAAACTTAGGCCATCACACTGTAGGACTTTTCCTTTAAATATATTTTTCTTATTGTGGATATTCCGAATTCTGAGACAGAATATGCCAGCTGTCTTATTCAGATTTCTAGAAACCACAATATTTGCTGAATTGGGTTATAGCAGTCGGGATATTGTTGTGCATTGTGTTGATCTTTCATTGTCTTTTTTTTTAATATATTTGTTATATTTCTATGTGTCCCGCAGACCTCTTTGGATAGAGTTTCCTAAAGACCCAAGCACATATACTGTGGAGAACCAGTACATGATTGGTAAACATGATATGTTCCAGTGTAATAACAGTAATGTCACTAATGTAATGAATGTAACTAACAGACATTTTCATTTTCAGGCAGTGCACTTCTTGTGTGCCCTGTGACTGACCCTGGGGTCACAGCAGTCAAAGTTTTGCTGCCAGGGTCTGATGAGGTAAGCCTTTAATTGCATAAGATCTGTAATACGTGAGTCATTGTTCAAATCAAGTTGTCCAAGGTTATGAAAATTAGAAATCTTTTTAAAATCAAGTTTAAAACACGTGTCAAGTTTTTAGAAATTTGTGTCCATGTTGGTTTCATAAATATTTGAAAAACATTTCTTGCATTTTCTTTAAAAAATTATTTAATTACTTTAAAAATGTCAAGTGGTGTAACCATCAAGTAAAAAGTCCTTCCTTGCACCTCGAATACACATGAGTGTACACAACTAAATCATTAATTAAAAACATCTGAACATATTTTTCATGGTAAATATTTTTTTTTTTTTTTTTGTAGCAATATGATTAATGTTTGTGTAATGAATATCAAGATGTTTTCTTAGGGTTATTCCATTTGAGCTTAACAAAATGTGCCTTTCATAAAAAAAAATATTTTTTTTTGGTGACATGTCAATAAAATGCAATAAGACTGCATGGCCTGACTTTGATTTGGTGGACACATTTTTTTAAAATAATATTCTAAACTACTTATGCTAGCTTCATAAATGTAAGCTTTTAATGAATTTTATTTGTTTATTTATTTATTTGTATATTTTTACTGTATCCAGATGCTTACACCACTTAGATATTTTCGACTTTAAAAGGAAACGATATGAAAATTACTTTGATAAATTTGTTTTAAATTTCTGAGTTCAGAGTAGAGGTGTTCAATTGTACCATGCTGTCCCAGATGTGTATGACTTTCTTTCTTAACAGAACACAAACAAAGATTTTTAGAAGAATATTTCAGCATTGTAGGTCCATACAATGCAAGTGAATGGTGGCCAGAACTTGCCTATAAATACTTTTAAATACTTTAAATATAAATACCTCACTGCCTAGTAGGTGGAGATATGAACAAAGAATGTGAATCACCATAAACAAATGAAAAACAATGTAAAATTTATAGTAAAAGACATGGATTTAACCACTAGTTTTATTGATTACTTTTTTGCGGCCTTAATGTGCTTTTTGGCGTTTCAGAGTTCTGGCCACCATTCACCTACATTTTATGGACCTACAGAGCTGAGATATTCTTCTTAAAAATAATATTTGTTTACGTTCTCCAGAAGACAGAATTCGGACACATCTGGGATGGCATAAGGGTGAGTAAATTCTTTTAATGAGTAGATGAATTTTCATTTTTGGGTGAACTATCCCTTCAATAAAGATGGACCAAAAAAAAAAATGAGCATCAGTTCATTGACCCGAGTACATATTAATAAAAGTTTTATGCATGTCTTTGGAATGATATTATTTGCAAGGATTGTTTTGTGTGTTTGAAAGCTGTGGTATGATGCAAACACCACTGAGGTACACAAAGGAGGCAGAACTGTGGATTTCCCAGTGACTCTGAGCACTGTGAGTGGCTTTCTGTCTCAGATCACATCTCCATCACTGCTATTCAGTTGTCAACATCTGCTTATGTATGGTATATCTATTTGGGGTAGGTACCCGTGTTCCAGCGTGGGGGGACAGTGGTGCCTAGGAGAGCAGGTTGTGGGTCGAGTACAGCTGACTTACAGCAGCATCCAATAACTCTCACTGTGGCACTGGACTCTAAGGTGACCTGGCTTATACCAAACGTAACCACATGACAATAAAATAGCCCCTTGTTAAAGGTTCCTTTTGTTAAAGGGGTCATGACATACTTGACATGACATTTTTTTAAATAATATTATTATCTTCCCTGAGGTCCACTTTGAATGATAGTACAGTTTTTTTTGCACCAAACAATCATAATTTATTCATATATAATTATTTTCCAACCTGTCTCTGGCACGATTGGTTTTAAGCTGCCTGGCCCTTTAAGACTTCAATGTAAAAGCCAACTGTTCCGATTGGCTAACATCGTGCAGCCCTTCCAATACAGCTATATTTTAAATGCAATCCAAAGAAAATGAACAATCTTCACACAACATTATAAAACTACATTTCAGGGTTAACACATAACGTACACCCAACACATTTCATCTGAATGTGTCAAACTGTTCATAGCATAAACTATCAAACAGTCATGTCAAATTAAATATTGATGAATTAAATTGGATACTTACAGTTTTTGTCCAGTAGTCCAATTTTAACTGTCACATCATTCAATAACATTTCCTTTGCCAAGCTTCAATCATACTGTGACAGTTTCACAAGCAATCCACACTGAAATCTTCTGAATGCACAAACATAATGCAATACATGGTGATGTTGAGTGCTTCAACAGGCCAAAGCAGAGACTCTGGTCTTGACATCTAACATTTTCCTGGTTTGTTTACACGCAGAACAGGACTGCATGTGTTTCACCCATCCAGTGGCAGCAGCAGAATGAGTTGCGTTTTTTGTCGATTTTAAAACACAGCGCACATCACCGGTGTTATGTGGAATCGCATCAAACGATCAAAGACGTCCATCGAGTGCATGTTTACAAAAGATCAACAATTAAAAATAGCACAGATGGGTGTAAAAACGTTCCTGCACAGCACAACAGCAAGGCAGCACAGCTGAATGAAACACAACGGGGGTCTCCGTTTTAGAGTTATAACTCGACATTGCATCTTTTTAAAGCAGCGTGAGATGTATGATAATGGTCAAAGCCATTCATCTAGTGCACGCTTATGAAGAAAAACATTGAAATCCAGACAGGCACATGAAGGTGTCCTGTGTAAGTTCACTTTGGATGAATCTCCCATGACAGGCCCAGCTCTACTCTTCTTCTGTGTGACTGACTGAGCACCAGTGGGCGGGGCCAAGGGTGCAATGATGAAAAATAGGCATTTCATATGCAGATGTATTTGATCCATGTGACGTCTTAAGTTCCACAAATTCCAAACAAGCTGTTTTTGCAGCTTGGTTTAAATAAATGCTCTTTCTATTGAGGAGGAAGTTTTCAGTTCTGAAATTGCAGCATACATTTATAGTACAACCTCTTATATGTCAAAAGATCAAGGAAAATTTGATTCCTCATGCCATGGCCCCTTTAACATTAGTTAATGTATTAGGTATCATGAACTAATAATGAACAATTCATTTGAACAGCATTTATTAATCGTAGGTATTGTTAGTTAATGTTAGTGCATTGACTAATGTTAACATATACAACATTGTATTTGTAAATGTTGAAATTATTAATACATCTTGTAAATGCATTGTTCACTGTTAGTTCATGTTAACTAATATTGTTCACTAATGTTAACAAATGGAACCTTGTTGTAAACGGTTACCCAAAAACTGCTGTTTGGTGTTACCTTGGTACAATGATGGTATCAGATGGTAATAACATGATATATAACATTGTACTGTTTGATTAGCATATTCATGTTCCATGGTATTTACAGGGTACTCCAAGGTATTTCAAAAAATGCCATGGTACCCCAATGTTACATGTCCAAAAACCTGTAAAACATAGTATTACCATGGCACCATGTCCAAAAAAACAAACATATAAAACATTGGCATTTCCATGGGACATTGACATTTTGGAACTTTTTTCAAATCCAACATTCAACAAACCTTTTTTTTATTTTTATATTTCATGCACGCACATACACACGCTAACACACATATACTGAATCTAGACTATTTACAGACTATATTTTTATTTATAACAGGGCAATGCTGATGGACTTCTCTATCTAGATGATGGCCACTCTTTCAGTTACAGAGACGGGATGCAATTCTGCTTGCGCCATTTAAGCATGCGGGCAGGCAAACTTGTCAGCAGGTAACTCTTGAACAACATCACTTTATCACTTTTTTTCATTTTCCTTATATCCTCAGAAATACTTGCATCAAAAAGAAATATGTTTTTTTGTATGCAATAATACAAGGTAGACAGGTTATATATGACTATGTATTTAGAGAGTTCACTACGCTATTCTTCTTGTCCCTTGTGTTTTTAGCTGTGCCAATGATAAAGGCTTGTTTGTCTCAGATGACAAAGTGGAATCAGTGGTCATTCTTGGTCAGAATAGTTCGGAAAGGAAACCTATGCTCAAATCAGGTGAGCAAAGGTCAATAGATTACTTTTGCTGTTCCGTTGGAATGCTTTTCTCAGATAATACATGAATGATGAGATATAAACCAGAGAGTATTTATTTACTAAATCTCCTGTCACTCTTTTAAAGGTGCAAGAAAGACTCCACTCATGTTTAGGTTTGAACCAAAAAACCATGTACTGACTTTGACTGGCCTGGGCCTGGGAATACACCAAGACTGGGAAATAAAAATATAGTGGATCTTTTATTTTATTAAATGTATTATTTTTTTGTGTGTTTATTTTAAGTTTTGTTCATGCTGGTGTCAAAAGCAGCCAACATTTAAAGCAGTTTTAATGGAATATAAGCCATTTTTCTTTTGCCAAACTTTAATGAAATTGTAAACTATAACATTATGGCATGATATTTTGTTTTCAAATTAGACAAAAACTTGATTTCTAAATAAAGAATTCTCAACGAGAAAAGAAATGTGGGGTTTCTGTGTCAATGACAAAATTGAATATTCAACAATATCCTCAATATTCGAGTCATTAATTATCATTAAAATGATAAAATGTCAGAGTCAGTTTTGTTAAGTAAGTTTAAGCCTGCTATAGTTATGCTGAGAGTGCTTAATGTGAACTCTATTGAGAACCGGTTTAGAGGCTGTGAATGCCTTCTGCTGAGGCAGGCCATCTCACTGGTCTCTCTTTGCAGGACCACTCGCCTTTGTGTCATCCCACAATAACGGCACGAGAGCACAACTATCGTCAAATACTCATTGTTTATCAGCCAATGGGAGCAGTCCAAAGGCTGTGGAGGTTTGTGTTTGCGCATGTATTGGTAAAAAGGAGTGTGTTCACACAGACTTTTCCCCTCTTACCCTAGTATTCACTCCATGACCTCATGAAAGGTGTGCCATTTAGCTGAACAGCCAATCAGAGGTCAGCTGTTTGAATTTATGCCAGGGATTTTTGAAGATTTACAAGATTTCAGTTGTGGTGGCAAAAGCCAGTTTTTTTCAATCCTTAAAAAACCTTAGTGAACAAGATGCCCTATACGCCGGCTGGTTACTTTTGCGACCGGTTAATCCGGGAGAGGGAGAGAAGGGATGGAGAAGGATCACTTAGCAAACCCATCCTCTTCAGCGATCAGGACTACAACACCCTTAGGCAAGAGTATCTCCAGAAGAAGACCCTTTTCGAGGACGAAACCTTCCCTGCAACTGTGGACTCCCTCGGCTACAAAGAGCTGGGCCACAAGTCCAACAAAGTCAAGAACATCGTCTGGAAGCGGCCCAAGGTAAGAGCGAGAGGGCCTATGGTGGTTAAAGTAGACTGGGACTCATGTTGTGGGCAGGATGTGGAAATGGAATGGATTTATAATGAGATTATTAATGAAAGAGCAACAAATGGAAGTTCCTTTAAAACCCTACAAAGGAAGATCATAATGCTGCATTTGCGCCTACATATAAACATACTGATGTTTTTATGAGACCTTCGGAAATAAAAAGATAAGATTGAGTGAAAATATATTGTGGAATGGATGATTTGCAGCTGATTTGTGAAGAGAGGGTTGTTCAATATACTGCATGTTTGATATTGTTTTTCACATGAGTTTGACAGAATAGGAAATATCCATCTATGTATTTATATCTAGTGCAATGGTGAAGCATCTATCTGACTCTCTGTACATAGACAGATATATTTATAGCTCTTGTATCGAAAATGAAATATTAAAGACTGATATGTATCTTGCAGGAGATATGTGATAACCCAGAGTTCATTGTCGGAGGTGCTAGCAGGACAGATATCTGCCAGGGAGACCTGGGTAAGATTAACACTTTACAGTACATTACATACTTTGGTTTTATCTTTGTCTTTAGGGCCAGAACTTTATACATGTTTAGTGTCACAGTGCAGCTAATATGGCAATGTGTACCTCTTATTGGCCCCTGGAATACAGGTTTACCATCCAGTAGGGGACCCCCCTATTTTGTGTTTACTCTGTTGGAAGAGAATCCAACTAACCATGCTTGCTATTGTTGTGTCCCACACATGGGCAATAAAAGAGACCAAAGACAGAAAGGTTGAAATGCATAGCGTAGATTACCAACCTGGCATGTTCCCCAGGACAATCTAAAAATGCTGAGATCAGCAGTGTGGGCCCCTTTTAGTGCAAATTCCATGAATATATACATTAATTATCTATATAAAGCATTCTCTGAAAACATGTGCAATATATAATTGATCTTTTAGGTGACTGCTGGTTGCTTGCTGCCATTGCATCTCTAACTCTAAATGAGAAGCTGCTGTATCGTGTTATTCCTCAAGAGCAGAGCTTCTCTGATGGTTATGCTGGAATTTTCCATTTCCAAGTTGGTGTCATTCAGCAATACAGCTTTTGATTTCATATGTTTATAAATACTCTTAAAGGGATAGTTCGCCCAAAAATGAAAATTCTCTCTTCATTTACTCGCCCTCAATCCATCCCAGATGTGTATGACTTTCTTACTTCTGCAGAACACAATCGAAGATTTTTAGAAGAATATCTCAGCTCTGTTGGTCCTTACAATGCAAGTGAATGGTGACCAGACATTTAAAGCTCCAAAGGCCACATAAAAGTATTCCATAAGACTCCATTGGTTACATCCAAATCTTCAAAAGTGATATGATAGGGAGAAACAGATGTTTTTACCATAAATCTCCACTTTCACTTTTTCTTTCACATTTTGAAAGTGAAAAAAATGGATATGGATGTAACCACTGGAACCTTATGGATTACTGTTATGTGGCCTTTATGTAATTTTTGGAGGTTAAAAAGGTCTGGTCACCATTCACTTGCATTGTATGGACCTGCAGTTCTGAAATATTTGTATAAATTCTTTGTTTGGGTTCTGCAGAAGAAAGAAAGTAATCTGAGATGGCATGAGAGTGGGTAGATGAAAGATTTTAAATTTTATGTGAACTATCTCTTTTATGACTTTTCTTACCATCCTTCCTTTTCTGATTCAGTTCTGGCGTTATGGAGACTGGGTGGATGTTGTCGTTGATGACCGCATTCCCACCTTCAACAACCAGCTGGTGTTCACCAAGTCTGCTGAGAGGAATGAATTCTGGAGTGCTCTCCTGGAAAAAGCTTATGCTAAGTAAGTGTCTCAGCAAATTGATCAAATTCAGTCGTCCTCTGTTTTGGAATTGGTCAAACTCAATGAAACAAAAACCAATACAGTATCAGTATTTTTTTTATAATCTGCCGAAGAAAGTCCAGTTTGTTGGCCTAACTGACGACCTTGCACGTCTTAAAATATTTACCAATAACATTTTCTTGATTTAAATTTTAATTACAAAAGGTCATGTATCTCAAATAATAAATTGTCTTATTTAGCTAAAGAAACCCATTCTTTTATGGATTTTACTTGATCTTGGTTATATTAGCACTTTTTGATTATTTTCTATTATTTCTTATTTATTTGGCAATGCTCTATATCCATGTTAACTATACAATAACTAAAATACAACAACAATTCATAATCATATGTAATTTGTGTGTACTATATAGCACCTAAAAAAAGGTTGTCAAGGCATGAGATATACTCTTCTAACATATGCTTAGAGCCAGCCTTATGTTTGTCCTTGATTTTCCAAGTAAGGTCTCTCTCTCTGTTGTAATATGTGTATATCTGCCCAGGCTTCATGGCTCCTATGAAGCTCTTAAGGGTGGAAACACTGCTGAGGGAATGGAGGACTTCACTGGAGCCGTGACTGAATTCTATGAGATGAAGGAGGCACCCAAAGAGCTGTATAAGATCATGAAGAAAGCTCTGGAGAGAGGATCCCTCATGGGCTGCTCCATTGATGGGAGTTATTAGGAAGACATCAAAAGCCACATTTCCATTATCGGGCTGAATGGTTGTACGGCGAGGAACAATTCCAGGAGCATTTCCACTTTAGCATGGTTCGTCATGGCACGATTACAAACCATTGTCGGGCCGGATTTCTCTGCACGGCTAGCTAATCATGAAAGGAATATTTCACCCAAAACTGAAAATTCTCTCATCATTTTTCACCCTCATTCCATCCCAGATTTGTCTGACTTTCTTTCTTCTACAAAAAACAAGCTAAATTTTAAGAAAATTTGAGCTCTGTAGGTCTATAAATTGCAAGTGAATGGTGACCAAATCTTTGAAGCTCAAAAAAGCACTTAAAGGCAGGATAAAAGTAATCCATATGACTCTAGTGGTTTAATCCATGTCTTCTGAAGTCAACTAATCAGTTTTGGGTGAGAACAGACCAAAGCGTAACTCCTATTTTACTATACATCTGGCCATTGCACTCTTGAGGCATGATCATGATTTCAAGCTCGATTACACTTCCTAGCCACTAGCAAGAGTAAACAAGCTTGAAATCATGATCGGAAAGGATACTGCTGATGTCAAAAAGGAGTTATGTTTTGGTCTGTTCTCCCCAAAACTGATTAGATCGCTTCAGAAGACGTTGATTAAACCGCTAGAGTCGTATGGATTACTTCTTTGACACCTTTAAGTGCTATTTGGGTAAACTATTCTTTTAAAGGGTCACGAAAAACACCTGGTTGAGCCCCAATTTTTCTCACCTCAGAATGAGAAACGACTCGAAATGGGCGGGAAAATATGTAAATATGAGTCCAGGTATTGTGGATGGGAGAAGGAAAATGGGAGGGGGGCAAGATCGACTTCCGAAAAAAACTCTAGTGTGATAAAATCGCTTACTAACCTTGTCTTTGTAAAGTTATCCTGGATTTCAACTCCATTGCCATGACAGCGTAACACCAGAAATCAACAGGCGTAAATCCCAGAAATTTGACATGACTTGGAGTTTTCGGTTTTCATCATTGTCTTCTGTTTTGGAACAAGCCATTGTGTTATCCTGTTTATGATCAGACACGATTTGCGCCGTCTAAGGAGAAGAGCCTCTCCAAATACACCTGGAATACACAGCTACCTAATGTGTGGACTGTGGGACTCGAACTGGGGCCAACAAATACATCATCGTATTCAGACATCTCCATTTCCCCTGTCCACACTATAACGTGAAGACACTTTTCAAAAAGCTCAGTTCGCGGAGTCTCAGTGTGGACAGAAGGCCAAAACGTAGAGGAAAAGATGTGTTTTCAAATGAAAACGTATTAGTGTGGACGTGCCCTAACGAATAAAAACTGTGGAGTGAGATTTGAAAACATGAATTAAGTTGTCCTCAAAGCCTAGATTCAATTAACTTACATTAGATAGTATTTAAAGGTCAAACCGAATTATACTTGGGCATGTTCAAACCTGGTGCTGCGATAAGTTGACGAGATACACAAAAACAAATGATAAATAATTAAATTCCAGTCTGTTCCTCACATAAAGCCATCATAGTACTGTAATGTACTAAGTCATATGGACTACTTTTATGATGCTTTTTTTTCTATTTTAGAGTTTAACAGTCACTGGTTACTATCTACATTTGCTGTATGGAAAAAAAGCTTTTGTGTTCAATGGAAGAAAGTGACAGATGATCAGGCCTGACACTTGCAGCTGTCCCATGCACACAACATCACTAAGGAAGGATTCATTTAATGGGATACTACATTTAACTGAACTGACACAACAATATGCGTGATTCAATATTCAGTCAAACACAAAGAAGGAAATGCTAACACTTGACAACATACTATATCAAGAGGGGCTGGTCTGGTTTATGAGGAGTTTGCTTTTCTTTGACATTACAGAGCAGTAAATCGTGTTCAGTGTGTTAGTATGCTTTCAAGGGATAACTCTCCTTCTCTCTTCATATCATATCAGCCTGCTCAGCTCTTACTATATACTTATGAAAGTTAAAAATGGACAGTGAAGCCTCACATGATAATGATGGCCTCTTGCG
Source organism: Moxostoma hubbsi (assembly GCA_032164185.1). Lineage (NCBI taxonomy): Eukaryota > Metazoa > Chordata > Actinopteri > Cypriniformes > Catostomidae > Moxostoma > Moxostoma hubbsi. The sequence continues at coordinate 13,840,848 of JAVLUX010000013.1, read as the reverse complement.
GTTAAGAAAAGAATGAAAAAGTAAAAGCTTCTCCATGTAGGGAGTAACGGAATACACGTAATGGGATTACATATTAAAAATACTAAACAATAGTAACTGTATTCCACAGTTACAATTTAAATAGTTGGTAATCAGAACACAGTTACGTTAAAAAAAGTATTTTGATAACTTAAGGGATTACTTTGCCTTTTATAATTTGTTTCATTTAATATTTAGTATATTCAGTTGTAAAACATTTAGACATTCATACATAGTATGTTATTTTCCCTTGGGAGCTTAAGAGCGTACTAGCTACATCCTGTTTATACAGCTTAACAAAAAAAAAAACAGCTAGAAACGCTTTGACAGATGAAACAAATCTAATAAATACATGATTACATGCCTTGTCAATTTTTTTTATGCATTTAATATATATATATATATATATATTTTTTTTTTTTTTACAAGAAATACTAACCAATATAAAACCTCATATAAATATAAACCAATATAAACCTCATATAAAAACTACCAAAAATAGATTTTCTGCCTCATTCTTTGAACAGAATCCACAAACAATCAGAAAAGGATGTCATTGTGTACACTCTGTGGGGTTTTGATGTTTGGAGCAGCAAAACTAGTTAACCTTGTGTAAATTGTCATGTGAACATTTAGCTTTATGCTAAGCTAAAATGCTATTTCTTGCCTTTACAGGCATCTGTTACCAGCACAATATTTTATAATAAACTCTATGAAGAAAATTCAAGTTAGAGCATAAATTTATTTTTTCTCTAGCAAGACATGTGATATTATGGCAAAGATGTACCGCAAAAATCTTTTTATTGTTTATTTACTTGAGTAGCAAAACTGCATTAAATATGCTAAATTAAATCCTGTTTTTAGAGAATGTATTTATTTACAGTAAAGTGTATTTTCTTACTTTATTTTTAGTCAAAACAAGTGAAGACATCTGCCAGTGCTGAAGTTAGCCAAAGTATTTATATTACATTACTGAACTGGAGTAATTTAATGAAATATGTTAAAAAAATGACATTGTAATACAGCAAACTGTAATCTGAATCAGAATACTTTTTAGAAGTAACCTTCCCAAAACTGTCTACAAGTTATATTAAATATTGCCATAGAATTACATTGTTACTGGTGATTACTAAATCACTAACTAGTAACTACTGCTTCATAAAATTTAATTGGGCACACATATAAGGGTTTTTCTTAATCATTGGGCACTTTCATGTCCACGTTTTTATTATTAAAATTAACAGATTTCAATGTTTTTCTTTTTGTTATATGAATGTCATATTAAAAGTGACTTGGAAACTTTTTGCCAGGCCTTCATCGTTTATTTTTTGGTACTTTTCAAGTGCCTTTTATGTATAGATTTTTACTGTTTTTGCCTTGTCACAGACCCAGATTTTCAATATTAAACTATTTAATTGAAGAAGAAAAGAATTTACAATAAATTAACAATGATTGAAATAAACATTGAAGGAATATTCCGGGTTCAATTCAAGCTCAATAGATAGTATTTGTGGCATAATGTTGAGTACCACAAAAATGTATTTAGATTCTTTAAAAAAGCAAAAATTGAGGTTACAGTGAAGCACTTTTTTTACCATTTTTTGAGGGTTTAAAAGGCAGAAATGTTAAGCTAATAATTTCATAAAAGAACTTACATTATATCCATTTTTCAAAATTTGCATTATTTTGGCTGTAAAGTAAAAATTGTAATTTTAAGGTCATTTTAGGGTTTTAGGTGCTATGTTGTTGTGACAAAAAAGTTGAAAAAAAATGTATATAACTTTACACAGAAAATGTTAGTAAGCGATTTTATCGGGGGTCTGGGTAGCTCAGTACTGACGCTGACTACCACCCCTGAAGTCCCGATTTGAATCCAAGGTGTGCTGAGTGACTCCAGCCACGTCTTCCAAGGAATCAAATTGCTGGGAAGTTAAGTCACATGGGGTAACCTCCTCGTGGTTGTGATTAGTGGTTCTCGCTCTCAATGGGGCGACTGGCAAGTTGTGTGTGGATCACGGAGAGTAGCATGAGCCTCCAAATGCTGAGAAGCAACTGGGACTTGTCCTCCATCACCCGGATTGAGGCAAGTAACCACACCACCATGAGGACCTACTAAGTAATGGGAATTGGGTATTCCAAATTGGGAGGAAAAAAAGATTTTTAAAAAAGTAAGCCATTTTATAACAATAAAATCACTTTAACATGCATATTGTTTGGTCTTGAGGCTATACTTTTGAAACAGTGAGTATTTTAACAGTGATTTTGTTCACTTTTCTCCCCAATTTGGAATGCCCAATTCCCAATGTGCTCCAAGTCCTCGTGGTGGCATAGTGATTCACCTCAATCCGGGTGGCAGAGGACGAATCTCTGTTGTCTCCGCGCCTGAGACAGTCAATCCATGCATCTTATCACGTGACTTGTTGAGCGCATTTTTACGGATACATAGCGCATTGTGGAGTCTTCACACCATCCACTGCGGCATCCACGAACAAATCACCACGTGACCCACCGAGAGTGAACCACATTATAGCAACCACGAGGAAATTACCCCATGTGACTCTCCCCTCCCAAGCAAATTTGGTTGCTTAGGAGACCTGGCTGGAGTCACTCAGCTCACCCTGGATTTGAACTCGCGACTCCAGGGGTGGTAGTCAGCGTCTTTACTTGCTGAGCTACCCAGGCCCCCGATTTTTAATTTTTTTAAGGAAGAGGTACGAGTCGAAAGAATTTTTTGTGGTATTCAACATTGTCACAAATGCTATCGATTGAGCTCAACTTGTATTGAACACTGAATATTTCTTTAACTATTTAAATATTTACTGTGTGAAAATTAGTTCTATCCATTTGAAAGAATTACGACTGTCCCAAAGCTGTGGCGTCATTTCCATCATACCAAACAAGTTTTGCCCTAATATCATTTTCTTTCTTTTTTTTAGTTTGGTTGTTTTTAATGTTAGTATACTAACCAAGTTGACAAAAGTGTCTGTAAAGAGCATGCTTAAGATGAAATATGAGGCTAATAAGACATCATTTTGTTAACTATTTCAAAAAGTGTCAAAATATTATTTGTGTGTATTTAGGATACATTAAATATAAGAAATTTGACTTAGCCAAACAAAGGAGTAGGACATAAAAAAAAACATTAAAATGTAATTTCCACCAATAAATTCTATTAAACACAAATAACATTTAAGATGCTGTGGAAATGACAATGGTGGTGGAAAATTGCAAGACTTATATATAAGTATTATATACATATATTATAACATATATGCATTTATTTATTTTTTGTCATGTGACAATGCATGAACAAAAACTGCTGTATACTGATCTGCACACGTATACTTTTACATGACAATGACTGAACAGCTCCGAATGGAAACAAGCGTGTAATAAATGAATAAACATGCTTTTCTCGCTCATTGCATTAGAAGAAAGTGACACTAGTGAGATAAAGCCTCCCTGCGTTTAAAGAGCTTATAATGATTGACAGCCGTCATTGATTTAACACGTTAACATACACTAAAGGCCGCTCATGATTGAAATGTACGAAGCCAATGTATACAGACTTCTTTTGTAACACGTTTCTGCTGTTATTCGAAGAACAGTCTGTTTTTACGTGTTTTGCAGAGCAATTTAATTCTTTATCTGGACATTACATCTGGAGACTAAGCTCTGCAAATGCTGCTTTCAGGGCAGACGACTTTTACTTGTTAATAAATAGCACAGCCCTTTATTCCTCACAGTAAATATGAATATTTGGTGTGTTAAAGGGTGGTCTGGTTTAATGGCAGAGGCCCGCTGTGCTGAAATGTGATCCGCGCAGCTCAGCTCGATGTTGCGTTGCTACAGTCAACACACACACACACACACACACGCGCACACACGCACTTCACTGGAAACAACCTTGAAAAAACAGACATGTAATTCACATTTAAGTGCATTACTATCAAAGCAGCTGTCAGTGACGGCATGTCATAGAGCCGTGTGTATGTATGTGTGTGTGTGTCTGTATCCATGTTTCTCACCTCAATCCCGATTCTCACAGCGCCGGGTGTGGTTGTTAAATCTCGCAAAATGCTTTTTTAAATCATGTTAAAGACGTCAAATGGTATAAATACGCGGACTGTTCATCCATGAGGACGAGGGTAGGTATCCTATGCTCTGACATACGCACAAACAGCAGTGTGTTTTTGTAAATGTCCCTTTATGCTCGCGGCTTGTTCAGCAGCATCTCTGCAGATTCGTGACGTGCGGCTCCGTCTGCCTGCTGCATGCGCGCTCGTTCGCGACGCCATTGCCCTTCGCAACAGCACGCGCGTGAACGTGCATTCCATTCTGCGCGGGTGCTCGTGAACTGTCCGTCCGACCGCGTGCCCCAGAGCTGGTCATATCTGACAGACAGGTGCCCTCTGCTGTACAAACCTGGGAGAATGGGATTTTGTCAACTCAAATTGTACAATTGGCATGGGTTCTTTCTTGTTTATGTTATGGTTATAGCTAGGGCACTGACTAGACAAAAAAATTAGTTTGTACATCTGAAGCCAGATAAATTTTATTTGGAAGATAAAGTAGGAGTATAAAATTATAGAATACTTAATGTCAATTTATATTTTCCACCTGAAGCAGATATTATGTCGATTTAGAAATGTCTAAAAAAAAAAAAAAAAAAAAAAAGACAGGTAGAATGAGAAGAATGGCCATTCCCATACATGGCCAGAAACATGACATGGGCGGGGCTTAAAGGCCTAGAAGTCATTCTAATTGGTCAGGTACCAAGGGTCAAAATAATAAATATTTCGTTTTAACTATTTACATTTTTAATTCCATGACTATTAATGTTCCTCAGTGTTATTACTAAGGTATAAATTATTATCCAAAAATATCGTACTTGTACGGCGTTGTCACGTGGTTCCTGTTATTTTTCTCAACGTCGGTCAGAATTTACAAATGACCCTCGTTCGTGATTAATAAATCATTTTATTTAAATTATACTTTGAGATTGTTGAGTCGAGTTTCAATTTCATGTTAGGTTAATAATATTTAAAAAAAACTAACATAAATGCTAGTGTACAAATGTATTCAAAAAGATAAAAAAAAAAAAAAAACAACCACCATGAGATTTGAATGCGGCTCTGTGCTGGATTACGCTTTCTGAGGCACGTGCGCCCCCTGAAGGAAGACAACGTTGTGTAACATGAGAAATAGTCAGTGTTGCCAGATGTACGATAATTATCGTATTTGTACGATAATTTTGACCTCTGTACGATGAATAATGAAAAAAATCCCATAATGTACGATAATTTCAGAGTTTTCAGTCGTTCGTCCAAACACATCCTACCGCTTCTCTCTCGGACCCCGAATCATTTCGCAGGCTCGCCTGCCTGCACGCAAGAACACACACACGCACACGCGCACACGCACACGCGCACACGCACACGCACACACGCACACGCACACGCGCGCGCAGCACAAGTGGATGTGGCATCCGATGATGACAGCGACTTAGAGATCGAATTTGAATCTTTTTTGTGTTGTGCACTTTTTTTCGGCATATCTTTTGCACTTTGGAAAAAAAAAGTTATTCAGACAGTTAATGTGAGCGTATTATACAGCTTGTTCAAATTGGCTGTAAAATTATTTGGAAAATAAAATTGTTGGAAAATAACTATTTTATGCGTTTGGTTTGTGTACGATCATTTTTTAAAAAAAAACGATAATTTTGAGGTTTTGGTACGATACTTCGACATTTCTAATCTGACAACACTGGAAATAGTTGACAATTGCCGAAAACACACCTCGCATCCTGTCAAATAACTTTCCCTTCATTCGACGGAGTCATGGGGCAGAAAGTCTCTACTGAATGTATTGAGAGGTAAACATTAAAACAACACAGAACTGTTCCCTAGATGCATTTCTGCAAAATATCGTATGCACGTGACGTGAAGTTGTTGAATTTGTTAGCGATGTTCAGTTATCATTCTGTGATATGGCACATTCTGCACGTGCCATATTCATGCAGATCACTTTTTCAAAATGATCACAAAAGAACAGTAATGTGCAATGGACTTATGAGTATAACATTACATTGCAGCGTCGTGCCAGGTGATGAGAAGTTTAAGAAAAATGACGACATCTTATTCTACAGGTAATTGGGTGTTATTTATTAAAACATACGCAATCGAATATATACTGTATGTCAGTCTTTCAACAAGTAGGACATTCATTGAAAACAATGAATATATTGACCAGTCTGTTAGTAATATAGTGGCATACGTTAAACCTAGTTATAGTTGTTGATTGTTGACCATTGAACTCCTACAGGCGACAGAAAGATAAAGCAGTGTCTCAGTACTTTGTCTTCCTGGAGACATTAATACTAACGGATAGAGGGGCCAGTCTGGAGCTCTGTAAGCAAGACTCTCAGGTGCACTACCACTCCAACACCCTTACCTTCTGTACCTAGACTTCAAGTTGAATTATTTGAAATACAACCACAATTAAAAAAAAACAATTCAAGTAATTATTTTGTATTCACAGAAATAGAACCCAAAAGTATTCTGTGGCACGGTGGAGGGCGGGACCGGCGCGTGATTGCGCACGCCCGGTCCCGTATCAGGCTAATTGAGCCATCAAGAGGGATAAAGGCCACTCGCAGACGGAGGTCGAGAGAGAGAGAAGAGAGAGATTAAAGGAAAGAAATAAAAAGAAACGTACTCACCGGTTCTCTGATACGCCGTAGCTCGTTCCTCAGCCACTCCTCCACCCTCTACCGAACGGCAGCCGCGCCTCTCCAGGCGGATTCGAGGCAGTCCTCAGCCCCTGGCGGACGGAACGCCCCGCCGCGTTCTCGGGGAGCCGAAGGGGACTCCCCCGCCCCTGGCAGCGGTTCTCCCGCTCCAGGCGGTCGGTCGCGATCCCCTCCCCGCTCGCGGACGGCGGTCTTCCCTCGACCCCTCCGCGTTTCAGCGGCTGGTAGGGGCATCCTCCGCCCCTGGCAGCGGCCCTGACCGCTCCAGGCGGTCGGCTATAGGCGCCCCTTCTCCCCTCGCGGTCGGCGGCCATTCCTCCGCGTCCAGGCGGCTGGGCTCCTCGTCCCCCGGCAGATGGCCGCGGCTGCTTCTTTGGGGTAGTGGCGAGAACTCCGCTACGGCGCATCCCTCTTCCTTCCCGGGCTTTCGGCACCAATGTAACACAGATTATTTCATGGGCAAGGAAGAGGCGAGAAACCGGCTTGTCAACATAAATAATAATTTAGTTAAGAACTTAAAACAAACATTTAGGACAGCAGACATGTCTGCTGATTAAGCTCTCTCTCTCGACCTCCGTCTGCGAGTGGCCTTTATCCCTCTTGATGGCTCAATTAGCCTGATACGGGACCGGGCGTGCGCAATCACGCGCCGGTCCCGCCCTCCACCGTGCCACATATTCTTAAAGATTTTTTTATTTGTGTTTGTTTGTTTGTTTTTGGACATGGCATGATGGTAATAGCATTGTATTTTGGACATAATTTGAACTACCTTGGTGTAAATACCACGCCTTGGGGTTCACTACCATAGTATAAGGTTAAGCTCCACAGTGTTACCATCTGATACCATCACTGTATTGTGGTACCACAATAGTACTTTTTTTTAAAGCATACAGGGATAGTTCACCCAAAACTGAAAATTCTCTCATCATTTACTCTTACTCTCATGCCATCCCAGATTTGTCTGACTTTCTTTTTTCTGCTGAACATAAACATTTTTGACAAGATTTTTGGAAGAATATTTCAGCTCTGTAGGTCCATACCATGCAAGTGAATGGTGACCAAAACTTTGAAGCTCTAAAAAGCATATATAGGCAGCATACAAGTAATCCATATGATTTAAGTGGTTTAATAATACATGTCTTCTGCAATCCAGTCGTTTTGAATGAGAACAGACCAAAATATAACTCCTTTTACACTCAGCGGTGAAGGCTCTGGGTTACTGACCTGAAGGTTGGGGGTTCAAGCTCCAGCACTGCCAAGATGCCACTGTTGGGCCCTTGAACCTATCCGCTCCAGGGGTGTCGTATCATGGCTAACCCTACATTCTGACTCCAGTTTAGCTGGGATATGTGAAATTCACTGTATATGTGCAAAAAATGTATACTGTGTGACTAAAAGGAATGCTTCTTCGACACTTCTTCATCAACGGTCATGATTTCAAGCTCGATTACACTTCCTAGTGACATGTAGCGCACTGCGATTAGGAAGTGTAATTGAGCTTGATCACGATGGTGCCTAGAGACTGCAATGGCAAGATGTACAGTGAAACATTTTGGTCTGTTCTCACACAAAATCGATTGGATCGCTTAAGAAGACACGGATTAAACGGCAGCAGTCATATGGATTACTTTTATGCTGCGTTTGCTTGTGTTTTGGAGCTTCAAAATTTTGGCCACCACTCTCTTGCATTGTAAGGACCTACAGAGCTGAGATATTCTTCTAAAAAGTCTTCATCTGTGATGGCATTAAGGTAAGTAAATGATGAGAGAATTTTCATTTTGGGGTGACTATCCCTTTAAATGCAGTGACATGTAATGCAGATGATTACATGTGCAGGACTATTTTTATGTACATATATGTTAAAGAAGCTCGCTTTAGAAAGTCTTTGAACAAAATATTGAAATTTAAGATTGAAAGAACAGAAGCATTTTACACCTCACAGGACCGGCTGTGTCTTCAAATATGGGCAACCCAAAATGGAATGGTCAGAGTTTCAATCGATGAACTACAGCCAATAAAACCACGGTACCAGATTTCAGATGTTCTGATTGGAGAGCTGAAATATGACCAGTAAGCCATCAATTTAGAAATGCTCCTTTCCGTTAAAACTTAATTATAAAGGTCTCTCTCTCTATCCTAGCACTATACATTGCCATTCCTTTTTTTTGTACTATTTCTTTGACAGGCTTCGAGTTCAATGGAAGAGAGAAGACTGTGTGTGTCTAACTTGGGGTCCAGGACAGTACCAGCTTCTCATTTCATCTTCACCTTTTAGACTGGGGGTTTCCTGTGATGCAGAGGAGGTTGTCACAATCAATCCAGGAAACAGACTTTACTTTGAGACTCTGCAGGATCCAACACAAAAGTATTACAGACTTAAAATTTGTGTTATTACTTGCACCCATTTGTTAACAATTAATGCTGGTTTTGATTTAATAACACCAACTCATTTTCTTTCAGGTCATCTTCGAGTTTATGTCAGGTGAGAAAATGTTTTGTTGAGAGTGCATATTGTACTTCTGAAGGATAAATGGCTTTCTTGCTGTGTGAAAAATCTTGCTATTTAATCTCAAAGAGTGAGGAAGATCCAGATGAACTATGGAAGGAAACATTCAGAAAATTTCAGGACATCAAGGCAAACGGTAAACATTCATCGCCACAGAATACCTTAAAGGGATAGTTCACCCAAAAATGAAAAGTATGTCATTACTGGGCCTTCATCAAAAAATACAGATTCCTGAAAACATCCCTCATCTTCAATTGTTTGTACAAACAGATAGTCCCACCCTAAACTCACACCTTTGGTTGAGTCAATGTTGCTGTGTCGGGCTGGACGACCCACTCAAACAAATGTTTTGATAGCACCACATTGTTACACTTTAGGTGAAATCAACCTACAAATGGCATACTTACATTTTATTGCATTTTAAACTGGGATACGAGAAATAATTTTTTTTGAAAAAATATCCTTGCGGTATCCTAGCAACCATCATGAACACCTAGCAACTACATAGCAAATAGAAATATTTTGTAAATGGATTTTAGTTTTGCTGATGCCTTTAATTCAGGTCCCAGTTCTGTGGGTATGGACATAAGTCTCCATGGATTCAGCCATACATATGGCCTTCCTGAACATGCCGATACTCTGCTGTTAAAGGACACAAGGTAGTGCACTTTGTAACATTCTTGCCTAAAATATCTCAAAGCGTTCGAAAACTGGTAGTGATAGAGATACAATTCATACCTAAAGGATGCATAACAGAATACAATCTTTCCTAATATAATTTAATTTTCTACTTTACAGTGTCTCTGAGGCGTATCGGCTGTACAACTTGGATGTGTTTGCCTATGACATCAATAGCAGGTTGGGCCTTTATGGCTCTGTTCCTCTCCTGCTGGCCCACAAGCCAGAGAAAACCATTGGAGTGTTCTGGCTGAATGCGTCTGAGACTCTGGTTGATATCCAGTACAATCCAAAATCAAACGAGGTGCAGTCCTATTACATTCTATTCAGACTCTTTTGTCCAAGTCCTAGTTAAAATACTTTCTTCAATTCCAGTTTAAAGTGCAGACAAATTATAAGTCAAAAAGCCATTCTAATGTTGATTTCTTTGTAAAGTGTAAATAATGTGGCTCTGTAGCATTTTCAGAAAACAGTAGAATTAGCAAGATTAAACCAATAAGTATGCATTTTTCAGATCCTTTTTGTCGGCAGTCTCAATTGTACTGTTGTAATTGTTTCTTTTTATAATTTACACAGGTTGAGGTTGAGCCATCAGGGAAGACGAGTAAGATCACACCTCAGACTGATGTTAGGTGGATATCAGAGAGTGGCACAATCGACTGTTTCATTTTGCTGGGACCCACACCTGCCCATGTGTTCTCTCAGTATGCTCAACTTACAGGTAGCACTAGCAACCAAACATTCCCCAAATAATATTAACCCTTGTGTTGTGTTCGTTTGTGATAACAACTTTTGTGTTCCTGGTAAAAAATTAACGGCCAACTAAGAATAGTAATTATTCTTTTATTATTTATTTATTAATTATTCGACCACCGCTGGAGTCACGAGTTCCAATCCAGGGCGTGCTGAGTGACTCAAGCCAGCTCTTGGTGGGGAATGTGGTGAGTTGTGCGTGGAAGCCGCGGAGAATAGCGTGGGCCTCCACATGCGCTACATCTCCGCAGTAACGCGCTTGACAAGCCACGTGATAAGATGCATGGATTGACAGTCTCAGATGCGGAGGCACCTGAGATTCGTCCTCCACCACCCGGATTGAGGGGAGTCACTACGCCACCACGGGTATTGGGCATTCCAAATTGGTGAGAAAAAGTGGAGAAAAAAAAAAAATACAATGCCCCCCAAAATTGAATCACATTTATAATTTGCAAGATATGAGTTATGCCTTATGCAATCCCATAATGTGCTTTACAGATATCAATTCATAAATACATCATATTAACCTTAGCTGTCTTGCCATTTACACATGTGCTTTTAAGCCAAGAGTCCTGTGGAGGGGATGATGGGTTTTCGTTCACCCATTTAGTCATGCTGTTATGCAACTTTTGCCCATGTGTAGTGTTTTCACAAGAAGGATCAAAGATTTAGTCACTGAGTTAAAGATTTAATTATTGGTGAGAGAACAGACTTGCTACTAAATCGGTTGTGATGTGTAATATACAGTTGGTAGATATTAGGCCTAATCTGTGATTTAACAATGTGTATATAACATGAAATCAGACAACCCAATTGGCGTTTCATCTCTAAAGGTGAATTAATGAGAGAAAATTTGTTTTTTTTTTACAGTAGGAATAAAATTAGCACTCTGTGCTTTTGTGAGAGCACATGCATGTTAAACAGTATATGCCTCACAGAGAGAGATGATGATGAGGCCTATGCACGGTGACACATGGATTATCAGTTTTATAGAAAGATACTGTTCATTTCTTGTGTCCAATGTGTGGATATCTAATTTCCACCAACATGTAAAAACGAAAAATGAGAGGATTTCATAAAATACATTTTAAAAGAATGTTTAATCCCACTATGAAAGTCATTAAGTGGGTTTTTTTCCTATTTTCCACACATTGGTAATAGCTGCTGCTAAGACACTTGAAAAGAGCGAGGCCAATGCTAGGAGAGTGCGCTCGGTTTCTGCATAATCTTGTGCGTGCACGTGACTGTGCCTTTGCGCGTCCAGTATATTATGCATTTGCTCGTCTTTGCGAGATAAATATACTCGCGCTCGCTCCTCGGTTAGAAGACTTTGTTCGTTCCACATAATGTTTGTGCTCTCTCGCTTGTTTGCTTGCACTGATGTTATAAATGCAGCACTGGCCCAATAGGGCAAGTGACAGTTCTAGGAACTGGCCTGAATCTTGCTCACACTGGCCCCAGGCCATCAGGCAGTCCTTATTGTCGAGCCCTGTAATATCAAGTTGTAAGTACAATATTTTATTTCCCTGTAATTTTGGCAAATTATGTAAAAATTTAGAAAATTTTATTTTATTTAAAATTTTATTTTATTGAGTATATTTATGATATATATATATATATATATATATATATATATATATATATATATATATATATATATATATATATATATATATATATATTAGGTATATTTATAGCTTATATATATATATATTAGCTATGAAAATAGCCTTTGAAAAACAAAGGAGTATGCCATTTTACTTTTAAAATGTTAAAAATGTCATTTCTATCACTGTCATTTCCACCACAGAATTTGATTAAACACAATAAAGGATTTGAGAATTGATGGAAATTTGGTAATTTTTTATGACTTTCAGAAAAATTACAAAAACAGCATAAATCTCCTGTGTTGCATGTACGTACACTGTTGAACATTGTTTGAAGACAGATACAAAAAAAATTGTGAGAGTATGAAACATTTTTAACTTCTTCCACCGGTGGATCCAATAGTGGGCGCTATGTCACAAAAAAGTTGTCTCTTAAAATGTTCAAGTCAGGCATATGTGGTATAGTTTGAAAGCTTAGAATCTGAACTTTTTATAGATAACCATCACTTCTGCATTTATGTGACATAAAATAACAATTCCTGAAAACATCTGCGTCGCAAATAGGTGCCATCTAGAGGTCAAGGTGGTAGAAAATATCAATATAAAAGTCTTTCAAATAGCACTTAATTAGACACATCATATATCAAATGAAATGCGACTGTATAGTTTATTTTGCCACAGTTCAAAAGAATTTCAAAGAATCACAAAGGGAAATATGATTATTGTAATACAAAAATCTCTTTCATATAGTTAAAAAAATATTATATCTGCTCTTAACTTTTTTTGTGCAATTTTTGTCTGTGAGCATACTTTTATGAAAATTATACATAAAAAGTGCCAACAAATGTAAACAAAAGTTCCTTTACTATTTCTCTGCTGATAGGCTACCAGGCTCTTCCACCACTCTTCTCTTTGGGATATCATCAATGCCGCTGGAGCTACAAGGACGAGGCAGATGTGAAAGCTGTGGATGCTGGATTTGACCTCCACAGTATTCCCTATGATGTCATATGGTTGGACATAGACCACACAAATGGGAAGCGATATTTTACCTGGGACTCCAAGCTTTTTTCCAATCCAGCAGAACTACAGCGCCACCTGCAGGAAAAGAAAAGGAAGGTAGTGTAGTGAAAACTATTTGTCCATTGTGCGCCTCTAATTATATGTTTCATTATGTAGGCAAAAACAGCTTTGAGTGGTTTATAAGTTGAGCAATATCCAGTTATAATTTTTTTATTAATCTTATTATATGCCTATTTAGTTGGTGGTTATAAGTGACCCGCACATCAAGATTGATCCTGACTGGTCATTTTTTTGTGAAGCTAAAGAAGGTGGCCATTTTGTGAAGAACAGAGAAGGTGCTTTGTATGAAGGAACATGTTGGCCTGGTAAAATCTAATCCAAATATATTCTCTCTTCCAGTCCAAATACATATACTGTAAATACTTTGAACAGGCAAGCACCACTCACATTTTCTTCAGAAAATTTTCAAATTCTGTTGATTTCTTTGTTGCTCCATCAGGTGAATCCTGCTATCTGGACTTTAGCAGCTCAAAGACAAGGTCATGGTATGCCAGACAGTTCTCTCTAAACACATATGAAGTGAGTCTTAAATTTTGGTTTACTTTTTTTTTTTTTTTTTTTTTTTTTGTGTGTGTTTTACTTGCTATATGTTGCGAAACACTTAAGTTGTTGGTAGGCGTATTTATACCTAAAAAATAATGCCATGGTGCTGTGCTCCTCTAGATATCTGTTTTCTGTAAATCCATTTCTGCATTAGGGGTCAACTGAATCTTTGTTCGTGTGGAACGACATGAATGAACCTTCTGTCTTTAATGGGCCAGAGAAGACAATGCCAAAAGATGCAGTGCACCATGGAGGTTGGGAGCATAGGGAGCTACACAACCTGTATGGCTTTTATCAGGTCAGCCCAACTAATGCAAACTACCGTATTTCAGGCATTTGACACAGCAATGGACCAAGAAAATACGTTTTTTTCTTATTGTCACAGCATATGGCTACATTTGAGGGATTATTAACCCGTTCAGGTGGCATGGAGAGGCCGTTTGTGCTTTCACGCTCTTTCTTTGCTGGATCTCAAAGATTGGGTAAGAGCTGAAACTCAGACAAAACAGAAATGCCATAGACACAACACTATATACATTTTGTTGATGGACTGATGACTGAAGCCCCATAGAAACATAGTACTGTTTATGTCACAGGTGCAATATGGACTGGGGATAATGTTGCTACTTGGGAGTACTTGAAGATTTCAATACCGATGCTGCTGTCGATGAGTTTGACAGGAATACAGTTTTGTGGAGGTTAGAGCAAGTAATAAAGTAACATGGTGCTGCAAACAGAATTGCTTTTCATATTTTTGATGTTATATATTTTTTAAAACAGAGTATATCTATACCCTGAAACTCGGCGTAACAGAGGTAGGGATGGGTCAGTTTTTGTTTAGCGTTAATATTTTTAGTGACTTGTCTTTAAAGAGGACAAGTTTTTTTTGGTGTGTGTTGTATTTAGCATGATTTTTCTAACAAAAATGTTTGTTTTTTAGACTATCAGATCGGTAAAATCCTCTCCAAGAAGTTTCATCTCCAAATTCATCCTCTTTAAAGCACTACCGCTACAACAGTCAAAGAAAAAAAAAAAAATCTACACGTTCTACAATCAAACCTAAAGGAAATACTGTTATTACGCATAATTAATTGTCTCCAAGTTTTTGTGAGGACTAATAATAGTTTTGGGCAACAAAGGTTACAATTATATAGTTATACTGAAGGGCTGTGTGTAGCGTCAAAACACAGTATTCTTTAGAAATTCATCTGATCTGTGTCTGGTGAACATAACCCTAAACCAGCCTAATTATACAGGGGTCATTAAAGCTGAAGTGTTTAATTTCCACACCGCTATTGCCACCAAATGGAATTGCTAAAATATTTTTGGTTAAGCATACAGTCCCCTATCTGCCATTGGTCAAGCAAATATATAGTCTTTCCCCAAACTCAAGGTGTTAAAATGGATAAAACAAGTTTATGTAGGTTTGGTCTTGGCAAACCAGATCTGCTAACATTGCTGCTGCTGCTTCAGTGCAAGAACATACGTAAGACATGCTGTGTTGAGCATGTAAGAAATGCTGCTGCTGCACCATAGAGCGCAACAGTTCAGGTTCCGGAAGTAAAATCTCAATTTTTTCCATAGACTAATTGATTTCCAACTTAAACGTAAAAAACCTTTAAAGACAGACCTACCATGAGCACCAAGGTTGTTCATGAATGGTATATGCTTCAGCTGAAGCCATCCGTCTGCATTATTTCATCTTCATTGTATAAAAATCGTGTTTGATAGTGGAACTCATGGTAAACAACTACATTACGTGGTCCAGTAGAGAAAACTTCACCAATCAGAGAACCGCGGCCAACCAAGACCGCGAAACTTGCCTTGGAGCGACCGCCCATTCACATGACGCACTGTGAATAATATAATCGAGTCAGTGCCTCTTGATCCTTAAACTGCTTATATCTTTGTACATATCAGAATATTTAGCAATAAACATTAATTATTTCCTTTAAGGAAAGAAAGCAAAAAAATATGTAGCAATATAATGCTTTATTGACATTTTCCTAACAAAGCCTTCCACAGTATAAAGATAGAAATGCACCAAGTAAGCTTAAACGTTTCCCCAAGTCTAAGTGGGAGGTTGACTAATTGAAAGAACTAGTCCCCATAGGTTGCATCTACATTGCAATGGGTATTTCATCTCTTAAACTCTCATCCTCCACAATATTAATTAGCCGGCAGACTGTGGCTATCCTCTGTGCTGCAGCAATTATGAAGCCACGTTTATGATTCGCATCAGGGCATCAATGCCAGTGTTAACCATGGCTTTGGTCTCAACATAAAAAGCGGTGCAGACAACATCTCATTCTGCATGTACTTGATAGTTAAGTCTTGACCTGCCTCAGTGGTAATTCAATTGCTCCTTGTAGAG
The DNA here is from genome assembly GCA_032164185.1 of Moxostoma hubbsi. Classification (NCBI taxonomy): domain Eukaryota; kingdom Metazoa; phylum Chordata; class Actinopteri; order Cypriniformes; family Catostomidae; genus Moxostoma; species Moxostoma hubbsi. Next base: position 13,824,535 of record JAVLUX010000013.1, on the reverse strand, counting down.
GCTCATGGCAGAAAAAGTCCCATCTGGGTTTTTTTGTACGTACAAATAGAGTTAGGTACTTTCCCATTGCTGTTGACAGTAAACTGCCTCTGTTATGATTGGCTCCCTGCTCTTGACTGACCTACTTGCCATCTCACTGCTCACCGCTGCTGGGCGGGCTAAGGAATTAATAAGGTAAACTTGGCATTGATGTGTTGTTGTGGAGGCAGTCAGATGCAAATGTCTATCACAGTGTGACATTATAATGTGGAGGAAGTAGAGAATGAGTCATTTTGGCAACTTGGCTTCAACAAATACTCTCGCATTGAGGAGAAAGTTTTGAGTTCTGAAACTTACAGAATGGTTTTATAGTACAATCACCTCTTATACTTTATTTCAAAAGATCAAGGAAAATGTGATTCTTCATGACATGACCTCTTTAAGTCAACTAGTAGTTCAGACAATCTACCAACTAGTCTGTTTGAAAATGTACCACTTTTGCTCTTCCCTAGCGTACAGTGTTCCCCCACTGATCACTTGTATAAATGTTTAGCTGATGTAGGAGGCTTCTTTCAGGATCCAGAACCTGAGCTGCTGGTCCGCTGGTACCAGGCAGGGGCTCTCCAGCCATTTTTCAGAGGACATTCAGCTAGAGTCACTAAACGGCGTGAACCATGGCTATTTGGGGACGATGTCACCTCTGCAGTCCGTTCTGCTATTCAGCAGAGATACTGTCTCCTGCCATACTGGTACACTCTGTTTCACCAAGCACACACTTCAGCCCTGCCTCCAATCAGGTAAAGCTCTTTAATTTACAGAATGTCTTTTAGCAACACTCATCTGAATGCTGGCACAGTATAACAGATTTAAGACCTGTTCACACCAATTTTGTGACAATTTTGCGAGACGGGCCTCTGACGGAAGGTCTATTCACACCGAGTCCGTAAACAAATTAAACTAAAATCTATTTCAGCCCTGTGCAGTAGGTGGTGCTGTTGCTATTCTACAAACATTTATACCATTCTCCTGCCTGCACCTTCAGCTGTTAGATATTAATTTATTCAAATCTGTTAAAGTGTTTCATTGTTTTTTCCAGTAGTGTAGTCTAGGGCATACGCAGTCATACGCCACATGCCCACCTATCTTTCTTAGGATTTGGGTATGGCCACCAGAACAACGAGTAGTCTTTTGACCTGGAACTTTTTCAATCTAATAACATGATGCCGCAGCACTTAAAGTGTACAGATATTCTCTCTAAATGCGCATGGAGCTGCGGGAGGTGGGAGCGCAACTGATGGCGCTGGCAAGACAGAAAGTCCAACAAAGCTGATCCACCAATCAGAATGTTCATTTCAGACTTGATTGGATATTGGCTATTTTCCATTTCAGTAAGGGGCAGGACATTTCCAGGTCAGGATATTTCCAAGCATCCCTGGAGTGGACCTAACCATAATTTGCAATGTAAATATATTTCCCTGCTAAACATAAATATATACACTTAAATTAAAATTATATAAAATAGAGCATGTTATTGCATAGTTTTTGATGCTCTTCGCAAATGCTGGACAACTGTGTTGCCTTATACTGCTGTCGGTGGTGCCTTTTTCTTGTCATAACAAATAATTCAATTAATATTTCTAAGTAGGGAAACCATTTCATTATACACAGAAAATCACATTATAGTAGGCTACACAAATAGAGCAACCATTAATTCTTATGTAGGCTATTGTGTAATACAAGATATTGTGTCAGCGTGAAAATGATTACACTCATATAAGCTATACAATGCTTAACAATCTATTGCATATTATGAATGTATTAGTTTATTAATAGAGTACTTTTCATAGTAGCCTAATGAAAGGAACATTAATAAGACCTATACATTTAAAACATATTTAACAATTACCATGGTTCTTAGTTGTTCTGCAGACCATGCCAGCAAGAAACTTACCCTGATATATATTTTGTAAATGGTTGCTTGTGGAGGGCCACTACGCCAGGGGAATCATCAACTTGGTGGTGCTGGAGCAGTTTGTTGATCAGTTGCCCAAAGGGACAGCGGAGTGTGTCCAGTGCCACCACTCGATGTCGCTAGAGGATGCAGTCCACCTGGTTGAGGAACACTTGATGGCATATCTGGGAGACGGTCAAGATTTTTCTCTCTCTTCTCCTGCTGTCTCTTCCCCTCCCCAAACTTGCCCCTTTCCCGTCCCTGCTCCCCGGAGACGGGGGTGTATTCCGCGAGCCCGTTCAGGTGCATACCCAATGCCTCACATTGACGAACTGCTTGATCGGCTGGGTGCGGTTTTTATTCGACACTGGATTTAACAAAGGGATATTGATTTTAAAAGGTCCTTCACCCACACGCTACGGCTCAGCGACTCTAGAATAATGACAAAAAGCTCTTATCTCGTTGGACAGTCAGTTTTCATCGCAGTCCAAAAAACAAAACGGACCACTCTCCTTAAAAAAAAAAACATTTTAATTGTCGGTGGATGATTTTTCGGACTCAGTATGAATAGCAACATCGGAATACATTGTTCCTGTTAAAAAGCTCATTCGAAACGAACAGTCGCACTGCAAAAATTGATGATGTGAACAGGCCTTTATGCTTTCAAGAATACTGAATTACTTTGCAAAGGAGGATTAAACTAACAAATTCATTAATGATGACCCATCAACAAATTGTTGGTGGGCTCATTTCATATGAGGATCTAAAAACATTTTTCGTAGAGGTGCTGTTTACACACAGACCACATTTACATGCACATCGTTTTCTGATTAATACGGAGCTCTTAAGAGGACCGGGTGGGAATTGCGTTCACTTGCAATCATTTTGTGTTCCCTCACAATACCTTTTGCTTTCTCTCGCAATGAGTAACCATATTTTGACCATGCTATTTGTAGTGAAAGCATGGTGATAATACAGGAAAACTAAAACTATGTTAAAAATGGTATGGTTATTATGGTTTTACTATACTGAAATCAATTTATAGTAATATTGTAGTAACCTTGACAGTTGTAGGCTAACCATGGGGGTGTATTCCACATGGTGGAAATCATGGATTTACTATAGTAGTATTGTAGAAACTATGAAAAGTAAGTTAAGTAATCATGTTTTTTTTGGGGGGCAGAATTCATGTTTGCAATACAGTATACTGTATCCATATACAGCATGGCTTTACTATAGATTAACCATGGTAATTCTTGTGAAAACCATAATAACCAGAAAATTATTATTCTTATTATCATAGGTTTATTTTTCCTGTATTATTACTATGATTTTACCATGCATATCAAGGTTAAAATATGGTTACTATAGTAAAACTATGGTAAATGTTTTGAGAGGCCTAAAAAAATTGCCACCCTGTCCTCTGAGAGGCTCCGTAGATTAAGGACTATACTGCCTTAGAAAAAAAATGGGTTCAAAATGTTTTGCTTGTCCAGTCAAATGTAGATTGTTGAAGTGTCACTGTTTTTTTCTGAATCTTTGCATAGTTGAGCCAAAACTGTCTGTCACAGGATAGATTATATTCTGAGAGACCCAATTTTCGGTCATAACCCAATTCAGTGAAAATAATGTTTACATGCTTCACAGCTATTTAAAAATTCTTGTATAGGTTACATTTAATCAGTATATTCCAAATAAACAAAGACATTCTTGGCACCTGTCTTTCCAGCTATTCTCTTCTGGAAATATTGGAGATGCTCTCTCTTCCCACTTATTGCAATGTTATTAATTCAAATCTTAAAATCCAATTTTATGTCCTTAACAATTGCACAGGGCAAAAACTTAGGCCATCACACTGTAGGACTTTTCCTTTAAATATATTTTTCTTATTGTGGATATTCCGAATTCTGAGACAGAATATGCCAGCTGTCTTATTCAGATTTCTAGAAACCACAATATTTGCTGAATTGGGTTATAGCAGTCGGGATATTGTTGTGCATTGTGTTGATCTTTCATTGTCTTTTTTTTTAATATATTTGTTATATTTCTATGTGTCCCGCAGACCTCTTTGGATAGAGTTTCCTAAAGACCCAAGCACATATACTGTGGAGAACCAGTACATGATTGGTAAACATGATATGTTCCAGTGTAATAACAGTAATGTCACTAATGTAATGAATGTAACTAACAGACATTTTCATTTTCAGGCAGTGCACTTCTTGTGTGCCCTGTGACTGACCCTGGGGTCACAGCAGTCAAAGTTTTGCTGCCAGGGTCTGATGAGGTAAGCCTTTAATTGCATAAGATCTGTAATACGTGAGTCATTGTTCAAATCAAGTTGTCCAAGGTTATGAAAATTAGAAATCTTTTTAAAATCAAGTTTAAAACACGTGTCAAGTTTTTAGAAATGGAATATTTGTGTCCATGTTGGTTTCATAAATATTTGAAAAACATTTCTTGCATTTTCTTTAAAAAATTATTTAATTACTTTAAAAATGTCAAGTGGTGTAACCATCAAGTAAAAAGTCCTTCCTTGCACCTCGAATACACATGAGTGTACACAACTAAATCATTAATTAAAAACATCTGAACATATTTTTCATTGTAAATATTTTTTTTTTTTTTGTTGTAGCAATATGATTAATGTTTGTGTAATGAATATCAAGATGTTTTCTTAGGGTTATTCCATTTGAGCTTAACAAAATGTGCCTTTCATAAAAAAAAATATTTTTTTTTGGTGACATGTCAATAAAATGCAATAAGACTGCATGGCCTGACTTTGATTTGGTGGACACATTTTTTTAAAATAATATTCTAAACTACTTATGCTAGCTTCATAAATGTAAGCTTTTAATGAATTTTATTTGTTTATTTATTTATTTGTATATTTTTACTGTATCCAGATGCTTACACCACTTAGATATTTTCGACTTTAAAAGGAAACGATATGAAAATTACTTTGATTAATTTGTTTTAAATTTCTGAGTTCAGAGTAGAGGTGTTCAATTGTACCATGCTGTCCCAGATGTGTATGACTTTCTTTCTTAACAGAACACAAACAAAGATTTTTAGAAGAATATTTCAGCATTGTAGGTCCATACAATGCAAGTGAATGGTGGCCAGAACTTGCCTATAAATACTTTTAAATACTTTAAATATAAATACCTCACTGCCTAGTAGGTGGAGATATGAACAAAGAATGTGAATCACCATAAACAAATGAAAAACAATGTAAAATTTATAGTAAAAGACATGGATTTAACCACTAGTTTTATTGATTACTTTTTTGCGGCCTTAATGTGCTTTTTGGCGCTTCAGAGTTCTGGCCACCATTCACCTACATTTTATGGACCTACAGAGCTGAGATATTCTTCTTAAAAATAATATTTGTTTACGTTCTCCAGAAGACAGAATTCGGACACATCTGGGATGGCATAAGGGTGAGTAAATTCTTTTAATGAGTAGATGAATTTTCATTTTTGGGTGAACTATCCCTTCAATAAAGATGGACCAAAAAAAAAAATGAGCATCAGTTCATTGACCCGAGTACATATTAATAAAAGTTTTATGCATGTCTTTGGAATGATATTATTTGCAAGGATTGTTTTGTGTGTTTGAAAGCTGTGGTATGATGCAAACACCACTGAGGTACACAAAGGAGGCAGAACTGTGGATTTCCCAGTGACTCTGAGCACTGTGAGTGGCTTTCTGTCTCAGATCACATCTCCATCACTGCTATTCAGTTGTCAACATCTGCTTATGTATGGTATATCTATTTGGGGTAGGTACCCGTGTTCCAGCGTGGGGGGACAGTGGTGCCTAGGAGAGCAGGTTGTGGGTCGAGTACAGCTGACTTACAGCAGCATCCAATAACTCTCACTGTGGCACTGGACTCTAAGGTGACCTGGCTTATACCAAACGTAACCACATGACAATAAAATAGCCCCTTGTTAAAGGTTCCTTTTGTTAAAGGGGTCATGACATACTTGACATGACATTTTTTTAAATAATATTATTATCTTCCCTGAGGTCCACTTTGAATGATAGTACAGTTTTTTTTGCACCAAACAATCATAATTTATTCATATATAATTATTTTCCAACCTGTCTCTGGCACGATTGGTTTTAAGCTGCCTGGCCCTTTAAGACTTCAATGTAAAAGCCAACTGTTCCGATTGGCTAACATCGTGCAGCCCTTCCAATACAGCTATATTTTAAATGCAATCCAAAGAAAATGAACAATCTTCACACAACATTATAAAACTACATTTCAGGGTTAACACATAACGTACACCCAACACATTTCATCTGAACGTGTCAAACTGTTCATAGCATAAACTATCAAACAGTCATGTCAAATTAAATATTGATGAATTAAATTGGATACTTACAGTTTTTGTCCAGTAGTCCAATTTTAACTGTCACATCATTCAATAACATTTCCTTTGCCAAGCTTCAATCATACTGTGACAGTTTCACAAGCAATCCACACTGAAATCTTCTGAATGCACAAACATAATGCAATACATGGTGATGTTGAGTGCTTCAACAGGCCAAAGCAGAGACTCTGGTCTTGACATCTAACATTTTCCTGGTTTGTTTACACGCAGAACAGGACTGCATGTGTTTCACCCATCCAGTGGCAGCAGCAGAATGAGTTGCGTTTTTTGTCGATTTTAAAACACAGCGCACATCACCGGTGTTATGTGGAATCGCATCAAACGATCAAAGACGTCCATCGAGTGCATGTTTACAAAAGATCAACAATTAAAAATAGCACAGATGGGTGTAAAAACGTTCCTGCACAGCACAACAGCAAGGCAGCACAGCTGAATGAAACACAACGGGGGTCTCCGTTTTAGAGTTATAACTCGACATTGCATCTTTTTAAAGCAGCGTGAGATGTATGATAATGGTCAAAGCCATTCATCTAGTGCACGCTTATGAAGAAAAACATTGAAATCCAGACAGGCACATGAAGGTGTCCTGTGTAAGTTCACTTTGGATGAATCTCCCATGACAGGCCCAGCTCTACTCTTCTTCTGTGTGACTGACTGAGCACCAGTGGGCGGGGCCAAGGGTGCAATGATGAAAAATAGGCATTTCATATGCAGATGTATTTGATCCATGTGACGTCTTAAGTTCCACAAATTCCAAACAAGCTGTTTTTGCAGCTTGGTTTAAATAAATGCTCTTTCTATTGAGGAGGAAGTTTTCAGTTCTGAAATTGCAGCATACATTTATAGTACAACCTCTTATATGTCAAAAGATCAAGGAAAATTTGATTCCTCATGCCATGGCCCCTTTAACATTAGTTAATGTATTAGGTATCATGAACTAATAATGAACAATTCATTTGAACAGCATTTATTAATCGTAGGTATTGTTAGTTAATGTTAGTGCATTGACTAATGTTAACATATACAACATTGTATTTGTAAATGTTGAAATTATTAATACATCTTGTAAATGCATTGTTCACTGTTAGTTCATGTTAACTAATATTGTTCACTAATGTTAACAAATGGAACCTTGTTGTAAACTGTTACCCAAAAACTGCTGTTTGGTGTTACCTTGGTACAATGATGGTATCAGATGGTAATAACATGATATATAACATTGTACTGTTTGATTAGCATATTCATGTTCCATGGTATTTACAGGGTACTCCAAGGTATTTCAAAAAATGCCATGGTACCCCAATGTTACATGTCCAAAAACCTGTAAAACATAGTATTACCATGGCACCATGTCCAAAAAAACAAACATATAAAACATTGGCATTTCCATGGGACATTGACATTTTGGAACTTTTTTCAAATCCAACATTCAACAAACCTTTTTTTTATTTTTATATTTCATGCACGCACATACACAAATACACACGCTAACACACATATACTGAATCTAGACTATTTACAGACTATATTTTTATTTATAACAGGGCAATGCTGATGGACTTCTCTATCTAGATGATGGCCACTCTTTCAGTTACAGAGACGGGATGCAATTCTGCTTGCGCCATTTTAGCATGCGGGCAGGCAAACTTGTCAGCAGGTAACTCTTGAACAACATCACTTTATCACTTTTTTTCATTTTCCTTATATCCTCAGAAATACTTGCATCAAAAAGAAATATGTTTTTTTGTATGCAATAATACAAGGTAGACAGGTTATATATGACTATGTATTTAGAGAGTTCACTACGCTATTCTTCTTGTCCCTTGTGTTTTTAGCTGTGCCAATGATAAAGGCTTGTTTGTCTCAGATGACAAAGTGGAATCAGTGGTCATTCTTGGTCAGAATAGTTCGGAAAGGAAACCTATGCTCAAATCAGGTGAGCAAAGGTCAATAGATTACTTTTGCTGTTCCGTTGGAATGCTTTTCTCAGATAATACATGAATGATGAGATATAAACCAGAGAGTATTTATTTACTAAATCTCCTGTCACTCTTTTAAAGGTGCAAGAAAGACTCCACTCATGTTTAGGTTTGAACCAAAAAACCATGTACTGACTTTGACTGGCCTGGGCCTGGGAATACACCAAGACTGGGAAATAAAAATATAGTGGATCTTTTATTTTTTTAAATGTATTATTTTTTTGTGTGTTTATTTTAAGTTTTGTTCATGCTGGTGTCAAAAGCAGCCAACATTTAAAGCAGTTTTAATGGAATATAAGCCATTTTTCTTTTGCCAAACTTTAATGAAATTGTAAACTATAACATTATGGTATGATATTTTGTTTTCAAATTAGACAAAAACTTGATTTCTAAATAAAGAATTCTCAACGAGAAAAGAAATGTGGGGTTTCTGTGTCAATGACAAAATTGAATATTCAACAATATCCTCAATATTCGAGTCATTAATTATCATTAAAATGATAAAATGTCAGAGTCAGTTTTGTTAAGTAAGTTTAAGCCTGCTATAGTTATGCTGAGAGTGCTTAATGTGAACTCTATTGAGAACCGGTTTAGAGGCTGTGAATGCCTTCTGCTGAGGCAGGCCATCTCACTGGTCTCTCTTTGCAGGACCACTCGCCTTTGTGTCATCCCACAATAACGGCACGAGAGCACAACTATCGTCAAATACTCATTGTTTATCAGCCAATGGGAGCAGTCCAAAGGCTGTGGAGGTTTGTGTTTGCGCATGTATTGGTAAAAAGGAGTGTGTTCACACAGACTTTTCCCCTCTTACCCTAGTATTCACTCCATGACCTCATGAAAGGTGTGCCATTTAGCTGAACAGCCAATCAGAGGTCAGCTGTTTGAATTTATGCCAGGGATTTTTGAAGATTTACAAGATTTCAGTTGTGGTGGCAAAAGCCAGTTTTTTTCAATCCTTAAAAAACCTTAGTGAACAAGATGCCCTATACGCCGGCTGGTTACTTTTGCGACCGGTTAATCCGGGAGAGGGAGAGAAGGGATGGAGAAGGATCACTTAGCAAACCCATCCTCTTCAGCGATCAGGACTACAACACCCTTAGGCAAGAGTATCTCCAGAAGAAGACCCTTTTCGAGGACGAAACCTTCCCTGCAACTGTGGACTCCCTCGGCTACAAAGAGCTGGGCCACAAGTCCAACAAAGTCAAGAACATCGTCTGGAAGCGGCCCAAGGTAAGAGCGAGAGGGCCTATGGTGGTTAAAGTAGACTGGGACTCATGTTGTGGGCAGGATGTGGAAATGGAATGGATTTATAATGAGATTATTAATGAAAGAGCAACAAATGGAAGTTCCTTTAAAACCCTACAAAGGAAGATCATAATGCTGCATTTGCGCCTACATATAAACATACTGATGTATTTATGAGACCTTTGGAAATAAAAAGATAAGATTGAGTGAAAATATATTGTGGAATGGATGATTTGCGAAGAGAGGGTTGTTCAATATACTGCATGTTTGATATTGTTTTTCACATGAGTTTGACAGAATAGGAAATATCCATCTATGTATTTATATCTATTGCAATGGTGAAGCATCTATCTGACTCTCTGTACATAGACAGATATATTTATAGCTCTTGTATCGAAAATGAAATATTAAAGACTGATATGTATCTTGCAGGAGATATGTGATAACCCAGAGTTCATTGTCGGAGGTGCTAGCAGGACAGATATCTGCCAGGGAGACCTGGGTAAGATTAACACTTTACAGTACATTACATACTTTGGTTTTATCTTTGTCTTTAGGGCCAGAACTTTATACATGTTTAGTGTCACAGTGCAGCTAATATGGCAATGTGTACCTCTTATTGGCCCCTGGAATACAGGTTTACCATCCAGTAGGGGACCCCCCTATTTTGTGTTTACTCTGTTGGAAGAGAATCCAACTAACCATGCTTGCTATTGTTGTGTCCCACACATGGGCAATAAAAGAGACCAAAGACAGAAAGGTTGAAATGCATAGCGTAGATTACCAACCTGGCATGTTCCCCAGGACAATCTAAAAATGCTGAGATCAGCAGTGTGGGCCCCTTTTAGTGCAAATTCCATGAATATATACATTAATTATCTATATAAAGCATTCTCTGAAAACATGTGCAATATATAATTGATCTTTTAGGTGACTGCTGGTTGCTTGCTGCCATTGCATCTCTAACTCTAAATGAGAAGCTGCTGTATCGTGTTATTCCTCAAGAGCAGAGCTTCTCTGATGGTTATGCTGGAATTTTCCATTTCCAAGTTGGTGTCATTCAGCAATACAGCTTTTGATTTCATATGTTTATAAATACTCTTAAAGGGATAGTTCGCCCAAAAATGAAAATTCTCTCTTCATTTACTCGCCCTCAATCCATCCCAGATGTGTATGACTTTCTTACTTCTGCAGAACACAATCGAAGATTTTTAGAAGAATATCTCAGCTCTGTTGGTCCTTACAATGCAAGTGAATGGTGACCAGACATTTAAAGCTCCAAAGGCCACATAAAAGTATTCCATAAGACTCCATTGGTTACATCCAAATCTTCAAAAGTGATATGATAGGGAGATGGGGAGAAACAGATGTTTTTACCATAAATCTCCACTTTCACTTTTTCTTTCACATTTTGAAAGTGAAAGTGGAAAAAATGGATATGGATGTAACCACTGGAAACTTATGGATTACTGTTATGTGGCCTTTATGTAATTTTTGGAGGTTAAAAAGGTCTGGTCACCATTCACTTGCATTGTATGGACCTGCAGTTCTGAAATATTTGTATAAATTCTTTGTTTGGGTTCTGCAGAAGAAAGAAAGTCATCTGAGATGGCATGAGAGTGGGTAGATGATGAAAGATTTTAAATTTTTATGTGAACTATCTCTTTTATGACTTTTCTTACCATCCATCCTTTTCTGATTCAGTTCTGGCGTTATGGAGACTGGGTGGATGTTGTCGTTGATGACCGCATTCCCACCTTCAACAACCAGCTGGTGTTCACCAAGTCTGCTGAGAGGAATGAATTCTGGAGTGCTCTCCTGGAAAAAGCTTATGCTAAGTAAGTGTCTCAGCAAATTGATCAAATTCAGTCGTCCTCTGTTTTGGAATTGGTCAAACTCAATGAAACAAAAACCAATACAGTATCAGTATTTTTTTATAATCTGCCGAAGAAAGTCCAGTTTGTTGGCCTAACTGACGACCTTGCACGTCTTAAAATATTTACCAATAACATTTTCTTGATTTAAATTTTAATTACAAAAGGTCATGTATCTCAAATAATAAATTGTCTTATTTAGCTAAAGAAACCCATTCTTTTATGGATTTTACTTGATCTTGGTTATATTAGCACTTTTTGATTATTTTCTATTATTTCTTCTTTATTTGGCAATGCTCTATATCCATGTTAACTATACAATAACTAAAATACAACAACAATTCATAATCATTATATGTAATTTGTGTGTACTATATAGCACCTAAAAAAAGGTTGTCAAGGCATGAGATATACTCTTCTAACATATGCTTAGAGCCAGCCTTATGTTTGTCCTTGATTTTCCAAGTAAGGTCTCTCTCTCTGTTGTAATATGTGTATATCTGCCCAGGCTTCATGGCTCCTATGAAGCTCTTAAGGGTGGAAACACTGCTGAGGGAATGGAGGACTTCACTGGAGGCGTGACTGAATTCTATGAGATGAAGGAGGCACCCAAAGAGCTGTATAAGATCATGAAGAAAGCTCTGGAGAGAGGATCCCTCATGGGCTGCTCCATTGATGTGAGTTATTAGGAAGACATCAAAAGCCACATTTCCATTATCGGGCTGAATGGTTGTACGGCGAGGAACAATTCCAGGAGCATTTCCACTTTAGCACGGTTCGTCATGGCACGATTACAAACCATTGTCTGGCTGGATTTCTCTGCACGGCTAGCTAATCATGAAAGGAATATTTCACCCAAAACTGAAAATTCTCTCATCATTTTTCACCCTCATTCCATCCCAGATTTGTCTGACTTTCTTTCTTCTACAAAAAACAAGCTAAATTTTAGAAAATTTGAGCTCTGTAGGTCTATAAATTGCAAGTGAATGGTGACCAAATCTTTGAAGCTCAAAAAAGCACTTAAAGGCAGGATAAAAGTAATCCATATGACTCTAGTGGTTTAATCCATGTCTTCTGAAGTCAACTAATCAGTTTTGGGTGAGAACAGACCAAAGCGTAACTCCTATTTTACTATACATCTGGCCATTGCACTCTTGAGGCATGATCATGATTTCAAGCTCGATTACACTTCCTAGCCACTAGCAAGAGTAAACAAGCTTGAAATCATGATCGGAAAGGATACTGCTGATGTCAAAAAGGAGTTATGTTTTGGTCTGTTCTCCCCAAAACTGATTAGATCGCTTCAGAAGACGTTGATTAAACCGCTAGAGTCGTATGGATTACTTCTTTGACACCTTTAAGTGCTATTTGAGTGAACTATTAAAGGGTCACGAAAAACACCTGGTTGAGCCCCAATTTTTCTCACCTCAGACTGAGAAACGACTCGAAATGGGCGGGAAAATATGTAAATATGAGTCCGGGTATTGTAGATGGGAAGAGGGAAAATGGGAGGGGGGCAAGAGCTACTTCCGAAAAAAACTCTAGTGTGATAAAATCGCTTACTAACCTTGTCTTTGTAAAGTTATCCTGTATTTCAACTCCATTGCCATGACAGCGTAACACCAGAAATCAACAGGCGTAAATCCCAGAAATTTGACATGACTTGGAGTTTTCGGTTTCATTGTCTTCTGTTTTGGAACAAGCCATTGTGTTATCCTGTTTATGATCAGACGCGATTTGCGCGGTCTAAGGAGAAGAGCCTCTCCAAATACACCTGGAATACACAGCTACCTAATGTGTGGACTGTGGTCCATTCTTACCAGTGATTTCAGTCTCATCATGTCCATTATCCGACACACAAAGAAGTGATGGAATCAGAGCTCATAACAGTCCTCCCTCATAAACTGCATGCTTGGAGCGCGACTAGCACAAGCGCAGCCAAGAAATGCTCGTACTGGTCCGGTTATGGACTGCAGTGCGTTTTGTGGAGAGATTTCGATCTGACCACGGTGTTTAGTGTAAAAGACCGCTCTCATGCCCTGAGTGCTGTTAATTCTTGCACCTGCGGAAAAGCGGTTATTATGTCCATGAATTTGAATTCTCCACTGTGGCTGTATAATGCGAGATCATGCATGAGGCAGCACTGTGATTGGAGGAAGGCATTCCTTCTCGTGAATAATGTGGAGAAACACTCAGAATTTAATGACATAAATGCGTGCTGTCCTACCAATCATAGCTCGGAGTTTACGCATATAACTCAGTTTTGTGACGTTGCTGAAACTTTCGTTTCAAAACCGGAAGAACGAAAAATACATAAATAAATAAATAACCACTTTCCCCTTAACAATGAACAGAATTATAGTTATTGTTTTCAGTGATGTGCAACCTGTACATATCTGTTCAAATCTCAAAAAATGTGTTTTGGGATATAATGACCCTATAACCGTGCTGGTCAAATGGCGTTAGTTATGTGACGATTCACGTTTGTCCGTTTTTTCTAGGTTGCTGGCAAGGTTACATTTTTTTTACTAAAAACATTTTTTTGTGTGTGTGTTTGGTGTATTTTCATGATTTTATGACGATTACTAGAATAGTATATTATTTTCCGACCCTCCTTTTTTATACATGCAGGTAGCTAGCTAGCTCATTAAAACTCATATAATATATCATTATATTACTCGTATAATATTTTTTCAATAAATGTGCTCTTAAACTAGTCCAGAAACGTTTAACTTTCTATGTGACATTCATAACTCCTCAGCAAATGATGGTAAACCTCTCGCCTTTTACTCTTTCATTTTTGCCTCATGGGCCATGTCTTTTCTCTACTTTAGCGGAGTAAAAACCAGACGGAAAAGCAGTCCTAAAATTTGGAATATGCAATCTTCCCACATTTGCTCCAATGTTTACCTATAACCTTTACCTTTATATTAGGTGTCTTTAACTACTATTAAAATTAAAATACATACAAAAAATATTTATGTAATTATATGTTGTTCTGTAAAATTTGCTGCTGCTGAGGTTAATGGACAGGTAGGTTTAGGAGTAGTGGTAGGGCAAAAAGTATATGTGTGTTAGTGTGTGTATTTGTGTATGTGCGTGCATGTATGTGTGTGTCGAAATATAAAAATAAAAAAAAGGTTTATTGAATGTTGGATTTAAAAAAAAAAGTTCCAAAATGTCCCATGGAAATGCCATGTTTTTTATGTTTTTTTTTTTTTTTTTTTGGACATGGTGGCATAGTAATACCATGGTAATACTATGTTTTTACAGGTTTTTCGACACGTACCATTGGGGTACCATGGTATTTTTTGAAACACCTTGGAGTACCATGTAAGTCAGTGCACTGGCGACCATGTTTGGAATGCTCTCGGGCAGCTATTTTTCTATATAAAAAAGCGGCATGCAAGAGCAGCTCCTATCTACTTGAATGGGAAAGACCGAAATCTCCAAAATGTTTAGTCAAGATCAAAGAACATATTTCAAATCAGCAGTAAAATCTGACAACACTGGAGTCATAAATTGTGCTTTACCTCAAGAGTATGCCAAAATATGCAATTTTCCCAGATGGATAGCTAATGCACATGCACATTCTCCAGTTGATTGACAGGCACTGTCTGTATCTAAATGGTTATTGTTTCTATATCCGTTCCCTGTTGGGTGTTCCAGTTTCTCCCATTCATTTTTATAGAACTAGCCTGTCTCTGCTAAATTGTTTCTGGTTGGGTTTAGGGTTGTGTTAGGGTTAGGTTTAGGAGTAGGTTAACAGTGTACCACACTTGCACTTAATTACAGGTACTTTAAATGTAAGTTCAATGCAACAACATATGCATATGTACATAATAAGTACATAGCAGTTAAAGACATCTAATATAAAGCGGTTCCACGTATTTGTTACGTACATTCAAGCACCACAGTGGAAAAACATAACCGTGCCAACTGGCCCAGATCAGCACAGAATGGATGGGTTTTGCAATGAGAACCATTCGGGCTATGGTGGAAAAGTGGCTAATGACTGCTTTCACACTTGGGTCCTACCACATTTTCAATTTGTTCCCATTTATTATTTACCCTAGTTGCAAAGACTTTGTTGGTTGAGTTTATAAACACAAAGTGAACATTGTAGATAATGTAAGTAATAGTGGGGTTACATATACTATTACAAATTTGACAAGCAATTTGATTTTTTTCACAGTCGCTGGTTCCAGCCCGCTTTGAAACCCGTACTGCAACAGGTCTTGTGAAGGGACATGCCTACTCCGTGACTGCTGTAGAGGAGGTAAAGATGTTTTTTGTTCCTTCTATTGGTATTTCTTTTATAATGGTCCTGTTTTGAACACCATTATTTGATTATTACTGATGATTGTACTGACAGTGTAAAAAGTCCCTGCAGAACAAGTCTAAAGTACGTCTGGTGCGTCTGCGTAACCCCTGGGGTCAAGTGGAATGGAACGGACCTTGGAGTGATAAGTGAGTCTTTGGTTATTTCTGAATTTCAAAATGTTAAAATAAAAATAAAAAATAGTATATTTGACTGAACTAACCCAAATTTCTTTTGTACCTCAGTTCCAAAGAGTGGGAAACCATCTCTAAAGCTGAAAAAGAGAAACTCCAGCAACAGAATGCCGAAGATGGAGAGTTCTGGTGAGTTAAAGCTAACAATCATTGCAGTTATGTATTTTGAGAGTGATAGGTATGAACAAGAGTTACATTTCGACGATTGTACCCCCTTTATTCAAACATATGTTAATGCAATGTTTAGGATGTCATTTGAGGACTTTAAGAAAAATTACACCAAGATTGAGATTTGCAACCTGACCCCTGATGCTCTGGAAGACGATAAGTTACACAAGTGGACAGTATCAGTTAATGAGGGACGCTGGATAAGAGGCTGCTCTGCTGGAGGCTGCAGGAATTATCCAGGTCGGTACATTGTTAAAAAACATAGTTTTTCATTTAATACCTATTTTTTTCTAGTTTCTTTCTTTTAACACAATGATATACAAGCATTAAAGAAATAATGTGAATGGTGTACTATAGACACATTTTGGACAAACCCACAATACCGCCTGCGTCTCCTGGAGAAAGATGATGACCCAGAGGATGATGAAGTGACCTGCACTTTTGTTGTTGCTCTGATGCAGAAAAACAGACGTAGAGAACGCAAGTTGGGTGCAAATCTCTTCACTATTGGATTTTCCATCTATGAGGTACTCACATTCGCACATAAAAGCACAGTACAAATAGTCCATTTGACTTGTATGCTATATTCCAAGTCTACTGAAGCAATAGTATTGATTTTTGTCACATAGAGACCAACATTTTAATTAATTATTCGCTGAATAAATGAATGAGGGTGAGAAATTTATATTTTCATGACTGAAATTTCATGACATACACACACAAAACTATACTCATTTTTCATTACTTAGTTGGTAACACTTTCCATGTCTCTATAGGTGCCAAAGGAGGTATGAAAATGCAAAGAAGACACTTACAGAGTTCTGTCTACCCTGGGCTTGTGTATATTATCCTGTGAATGCAGTGCCTTCTCTATATTTGACATGGTTGGTTTATAGATACAGAATTGATCAACTTCTTTGTAACTGATGAGATATCCTCTGTTGTTGTTCTTTGTCTTTGGCTGTCAGATGCATGGAAACAAGCAGCACATGCAGAAGGAGTTCTTCATTTCTAACGCCTCTAAGGCTCGTTCCAGAGCCTACATTAACTTGCGAGAGGTGACCCAGCGTTTCCGTCTGAGTCCTGGCGAGTATGTCATCGTTCCCTCCACCTATGAGCCCCACCAGGAAGGCGATTTCATCCTCCGTGTCTTCTCTGACAAGAGGAACACCTCTGAGTGAGTGAGAAAACAAGGGATAGGAGGAATGGTGTAATTTTCCTAAAGGTGCAATGGTGTCAGATAGTGTTACAGAGTTTATTTTCCCTCACCCCGCATTCCTAATTTTTCTGCTGTTTGCCTTATGTAGTTGTTTGTAAGTCACTTTAAATCATGTGTCATAGGTGAACAACTTCTGCAACATCTGACTAGAAATCAGCTGTTACATTAGTTAATCCTCATGTCAAGTTTTTAAACATCCTATGTACTCTTAAAAAAATAATTTTCTGTAAAGGCTTGGGCAAATGACCCTTCGCTAAGCACTGCCTACTTGGTTACCTTTGCTTGCCCTGACAAGCTTTGCAGAACTTCCCATAGGAATGAATTGGAGCTTGCTGTGAATAGCATGATCAGAATTGAGGCAAACAATGATCACAGTCACTTGAAAAGAGAAAAGCATCATTTGATGTTGATTACACACCTGATAACATTAGTGTAAATGAACAGAACTACTCATAATGTCTCAAAACACACTCACTGTGATGCTGTGAACTTTGTAGCCTTAACAAAGAACTGAATCATTACTTAAACAAATTAACATTAAGTTATCAGCTTTAATTTACCTTGGACCAAATGTAGGTGTCCTTGCTGATGTTCTACTTGTTCATTTGGGAATGAGGGCTGACATTGTTTAATCCATAGCACGTAGTCTCTGTAGGTACCTTTTTTGGATCGTTTTTATAAAATTCGCCATAAAACTATTCAAACACACATCACTCTCGTAGACTCTTGTTGGAATAAAGCAAGTGCTCATCAGAGAAATGGCAGTTGACAATAGTTGCTTAGATAGGATTGTTCGGAAACGCTTTTAAGGCAGGGCTTAGCGAAGGGTTGACAATGGGATAGAAATGCCTCTTAAATTATGCTTTAAATTTGTTTAAGACAATGATGTTACTAACAGCGGCATGGTTATATTACCACTGGAATAACAAGGTATTTTAAAAGTTACCTAATAGTTCTCTTTAGTGAAGTGACAGGAAACAACTGGGAAAAGGGGGTGAAAACCACATAGGACAAGAATTTTAACGACAATTTGATTTGTAGACTTGGAAGAAATCGTCCCCAGTTCGAGGCTGTAATGGAATCTTTTTTAGGACAAGCAACAGCACATATTGGGACCCTCCGGTAAACATTTCCTTTCAGTTCTGACCCAATCTGATGCACAGTTAAACATCATCTACAAGGAAGGCATGGACACACAAAGGACTGCTGATGATGCTGCTTGTTCAAGCTGGAGCCTTAAGCATGATAAAGAATCAAGGAGCATTTCATTAATGATGATGATGTCATAGTATAGCTAATTTGGATGATTTCCAGTTTACTTTCCAATTTCCATGTGGCCTATATGTATGTTTGGCCGTGTGGTAATCATTATAACCATTAATGCAACTTCACTTTTTCCACACATTGTGTGAATCGTACTGACAGTGTATGATTTACTAATTATACTGAGAATCTTTTAACTTTAATCATAGATAATAATTCCTTAAATCCATCATAGTTGCATTATACTTGTTTATCAAAGAAAACAGGCACATATTACATCAGGTTATATGGTCAATATAAGCAGAGTAAGGATTGCTCATTACTTATAAGTGCCTGGAAGAAAAAGAAAAACAAATTAAATATAAACTCAAACATAAATGGAAACGTAGTCACAAAAAAACTACTGTCTGCAGAAAAGGCCCCTGCTTTTTAGCCCCCACCTATACCATTTACAATGGTGACCAGTATTTGTTGGTTTCTTCTCAGGGAGATAGAGAACAGGATTGAGGCTGATCATCCAGTGGTAAGTACTTGATCATGTTTTTCATCTTTTGAAAAAGGGTTTGCACTTCTTTTACTATTGGGTTATGAGGCCCTGCTCCAGACAGATTGATCACACTGTGAATTTAGCAGCAAGACGTCAAAGGTTCTTCTGCTGAAATCGATCTGTGCTTACCAAAATCGAATTGCCATCCCCAGTGGCAAAAGCTAGAAGAGGTGAAATATCCACAGGGTGGCAGCAAAAGCAGGTTGTATTTTTTGTTGTAAATGAATAAATAAAGTAAACAGGGATCCCTATTTTATCAACCCTACCCCCTAACCCAAACCCCAACCCTAGGCTTTACTCTCAGTGGAGTAAAATGTAATTTTAGTAATTCCGCTTATTTATGTAACCGCAATTACTTCCCCATGAATCCCATGTCTCAAGAGTAAGCATGATCACTTCCTGGCTTAAGTGTAACCAGATCCCAAGGAGTTTGCAAGCACAATGCGCTGTCAGTAGTACCACAGGAGAAGTTGAACATGTTTGAACTGATAAAAAAATTCAGATGGGTGATGGCGCTTGTTAGTAATTCAGTATATGGGGGATGGCTCTTGTTAGAAATTCAGTATATGAGGGATGGCACTTGTCAGTAATTCAGGAGATGGAGGATGGTGTTTGTCAGTAATTAAGGAGATGGGGGATGGCACTTGTCAGTAATTCAGGAGATGGGGGTGGCAATTGTCAGTAATTAAGGAGATGGGGTGTGGCAATTGTCAGTAATTCAGGAGATGGGGGTGGCAATTGTCAGTAATTCAGGAGATGGGGGATGGTGTTTGTCAGTAATTCAGGAGATGGGGATGGCACTTGTCAGTAATTCAGAAGATGGGGATGGCGCTTGTCAGTAATTCAGGAGATGGGGAATGACGCTTGTCAGTAATTCAGGAGATGGGGAATGACGCTTGTCAGTAATTCAGGAAATGGAGATGATGGCGGTCAGTAATTCAGAAGATGGATGATGGCACTTTTCATCAATTCAAGAAATGGAGATGACGCCGGTCAGTAATTCAGGAGATGGGGGATGGTGTTTGTCAGTAATTCAGGAGATGAGGGATTGTGTTTTTCAGTAATTCAGGAGATGGGGGATGGTGTTTGTCAGTAAGTCAGGAGATGGGGGATGGTGTTTGTCAGTAATTCAGGAGATGGGGATGGCACTTGTCAGTAATTCAGGAGATGAGGATGACACTTGTCATTAATTCAGGAGATGGGGGATGACGCTTGTCAGTAATTCAGGAGATGGGGATGGCGCTTGTCAGGAGATTGGGAATGATGCTTGTCAGTTATTCAGGTGATGGGGATGGTGTTGTTCATTAATTCAGGAGATGGTGGATGATACTTGTCGGTAATTCAGAAGATGGGGATGGCACTTTTCATCAATTCAAGAAATGGAGATGACGCCGGTCAGTAATTCAGGAGATGGGGGATGGTGTTTGTCAGTAATTCAGGAGATGGGGATGGCACTTGTCATTAATTCAGGAGATGAGGATGACACTTGTCATTAATTCAGGAGATGGGGGATGACGCTTGTCATTAATTCAGGAGATGGGGATGGCGCTTGTCAGGAGATTGGGAATGATGCTTGTCAGTAATTCAGGAGATTGGGGATGATGCTTGTCAGTAATTCAGGAGATGAGGGATGATGCTTGTCAGTAATTCAGGAGATGGTGGATGGTGTTTGTCAGTAATTCAGGAGATGGGGATGGCGCTTGTCAGGAGATTGGGGATGATGCTTGTCAGTAATTCAGGAGATGAGGGATGATGCTTGTCAGCAATTCAGGAGATGAGGGATGATGCTTGTCAGTAATTCAGGAGATGGTGGATGGTGTTTGTCAGTAATTCAGAAGATGGGGATGGCACTTGTCAGTAATTCAGAAGATGGGGATGGCGCTTGTCAGTAATTCAGAAGATGGGGATGGCGCTTGTCAGTAATTCAGGAGATGGGGATGGTGCTTGTCAGTAATTCAGGAGATGGGGGATGGTGCTTGTCAGTAATTCAGGAGATGGGGGATGGCACTTGTTAGTAATTCAGGAGATGGGGGATGGTGCTTGTCAGTATTTCAGGAGATGGGGGGTGGCTCTTGTCAGTAATTCAGGAGATGGGGGGTGGCTCTTGTCAGTAATTCAGGAGATGGGGGATGGTGTTTGTCAGAAATTTAGGAGATGGGGGATGGTGTTTGTCCGAAATTCAGGAGATGGGGGATGGTGTTTGTCAGCAATTCAGGAGATGGGGGATGGTGTTTGTCAGCAATTCAGGAGATGGGGGATGGCACTTGTCAGTAATTCAGGAGATGGGGGATGGCGTTTGCCAGTTATTCAGGAGATGGGGAATGGTGTTTGTCAGGAATTCAGGAGATGAGGATGACACTTGTCAGTAATTCAGGAGATGGGGATTGCGCTTGTCAGGAGATTGGGGATGATGCTTGTCAGTAATTCAGGAGATGAGGGATGATGCTTGTCAGTAATTCAGGAGATGGTGGATGATGCTTGTCAGTAATTCAAGAGATGGTGGATGGTGTTTGTCAGTAATTCAGGAGATGGGCATGGCGCTTGTCAGGAGATTGGGGATGATGCTTATCAGTAATTCAGGAGATGGTGGATGGTGTTTGTCAGTAATTCAGAAGATGGGGATGGCACTTGTCAGTAATTCAGAAGATGGGGATGGCACTTGTCAGTAATTCAGAAGATGGGGATGGCGCTTGTCAGTAATTCAGGAGATGAGGGATGATGCTTGTCAGTAATTCAGGAGATGGTGGATGGTGTTTGTCAGTAATTCAGAAGATGGGGATGGCACTTGTCAGTAATTCAGAAGATGGGGATGGCGCTTGTCAGTAATTCAGAAGATGGGGATGGCGCTTGTCAGTAATTCAGGAGATGGGGATGGTGCTTGTCAGTAATTCAGGAGATGGGGGATGGTGCTTGTCAGTAATTCAGGAGATGGGGGATGGCGCTTGTTAGTAATTCAGGAGATGGGGGATGGTGCTTGTCAGTATTTCAGGAGATGGGGGGTGGCTCTTGTCAGTAATTCAGGAGATGGGGGGTGGCTCTTGTCAGTAATTCAGGAGATGGGGGATGGTGTTTGTCAGAAATTTAGGAGATGGGGGATGGTGTTTGTCCGAAATTCAGGAGATGGGGGATGGTGTTTGTCAGCAATTCAGGAGATGGGGGATGGCACTTGTCAGTAATTCAGGAGATGGGGGATGGCGTTTGCCAGTTATTCAGGAGATGGGGAATGGTGTTTGTCAGGAATTCAGGAGATGAGGATGACACTTGTCAGTAATTCAGGAGATGGGGATTGCGCTTGTCAGGAGATTGGGGATGATGCTTGTCAGTAATTCAGGAGATGAGGGATGATGCTTGTCAGTAATTCAGGAGATGGTGGATGATGCTTGTCAGTAATTCAAGAGATGGTGGATGGTGTTTGTCAGTAATTCAGGAGATGGGCATGGCGCTTGTCAGGAGATTGGGGATGATGCTTATCAGTAATTCAGGAGATGAGGGATGATGCTTGTCAGTAATTCAGGAGATGGTGGATGATGCTTGTCAGTAATTCAGGAGATGGTGGATGGTGTTTGTCAGTAATTCAGAAGATGGGGATGGCACTTGTCAGTAATTCAGAAGATGGGGATGGTGCTTGTCAGTAATTCAGAAGATGGGGATGGCGCTTGTCAGTAATTCAGGAGATGGGGGATGGCGCTTGTCAGTAATTCAGGAGATGGGGGATGGCACTTGTCAGTAATTCAGGAGATGGGGGATGGTGCTTGTCAGTAATTCAGAAGATGGGGATGGCGCTTGTCAGTAATTCAGGAGATGGGGGATGGCGCTTGTCAGTAATTCAGGAGATGGGGGATGGCACTTGTCAGTAATTCAGGAGATGGGGGATGGTGCTTGTCAGTATTTCAGGAGATGGGGGGTGGCTCTTGTCAGTAATTCAGGAGATGGGGATGGCGCTTGTCAGTAATTCAGAAGATGGGGATGATGCTGGTCAGTAATTCAGGAGATGGGGATGATGCTGGTCAGTAATTCAGAAGATGGGGATGATGCTGGTCAGTAATTCAGGAGATGGGGGATGGTGCTTGTCAGTATTTCAGGAGATGGGGGGTGGCTCTTGTCAGTAATTCAGGAGATGGGGATGGCGCTTGTCAGTAATTCAGAAGATGGGGATGATGCTGGTCAGTAATTCAGGAGATGGGGATGACACATGTCAGTTATTCAGGACATGGGGATGACACATGTCAGTAATTCAAGGGATGGGTGATGGCGTTTGTCAGTAATTCAGGAAATGGGGATGATGCCGGTCAGTAATTCAGGAGATGAGGATGACACTTGCCATTAATTCAGGAGATGGTGGATGATGCTTGTCAGTAATTCAGAAGACGGGGATGGTGCTTGTCAGGAGATGGGGATGGTGCTTGTCAGGAGATGGGGGATGGTGTTTGTCATTAATTCATGAGATAGGGATGGCACTTGTCAGTAATTCAAGAGATTAGGGATGACGCTTGTCAGTAATTCAGGAGATGGGGGATGACGCTTGTCAGTAATTCAGCAAGTGGGGGATGGCGTTTGTCAGTAATTCAGGAGATGAGGGATGGCATTTGTCATTAATTCAGGAGATGGTGCATGATGCTTGTCAGTAATTCAGAAGATGGGGATGATGTTTGTCAGTAATTCAGGAGATGGGGATGGCACTTGTCAGTAATTCAGGAGATGGGGATGGCACTTGTTAGTAATTCAGGAGATGGGGGATGGTGCTTGTCAGTATTTCAGGAGATGGGGGGTTGCTCTTGTCAGTAATTCAGGAGATGGGGGATGGCGCTGGTCAGTAATTCAGAAGATGGGGATGACGCTGGTCAGTAATTCAGGAGATGGGTGATGGCTCTTGTTAGTAATTCAGGAAATGGGGATGATGCCGGTCAGTAATTCAGGAGATGGGGGATGGTGTTTGTCAGTAATTCAGAAGATGGGGGATGGTGTTTGTCAGTAATTCAGGAGATGGGGATGGCACTTGTCAGTAATTCAGGAGATGGGGATGGCACTTGTCAGTAATTCAGGAGATGGGGGATGGCACTTGTCAGTAATTCAGGAGATGGGGGATGGCACTTGTCAGTAATTCAGGAGATGGGAGATGACGATTGTCAGTAATTCAGGAGATGGGGATGATGCTTGCCAGTAATTCAGGAGATGGGGATGCCGCTTGTCAGTAATTCAGGAGATGGGGAATGCCGCTTGTCAGTAATTCAGGAGATGGGGAATGACGCTTGTCAGTAATTCAGGAGATGGGAGATGACGATTGTCAGTAATTCAGGAGATGGGGATGACGCTTGTCAGTAATTCAGGAGATGGGAGATGACGATTGTCAGTAATTCAGGAGATGGGGATGATGCTTGCCAGTAATTCAGGAGATGGGGATGACGCTTGTCAGTAATTCAGGAGATGGGGATGACGCTTGTCAGTAATTCAGGAGATGGGGATGATGCTTGCCAGTAATTCAGGATATGTGGATGGCGCTAGTCAGTAATTTAGGAAATTTTGGATGATGCCGGTATGTAATTCAGGAGATGGGGAATGATGCTTGTCAGTAATTCAGGAGATGAAGAATGACGCTTGTTAGTAATTCAGGAGATTGGGGATGATGCTTGTCAGTAATTTAGGAGATGGGCGATGATGCTTGTCAGTAATTCAGCAGAATAAGTTTGATTTTAGGGTACATGAACATTTGGAAGCAGTATTTAGATTCCTGTGTGATCATTTTGCTCTAGAGCAGGGTTGATGCAACCCCAAATTGCAGTGGTGTAGTGGTGACTGAAGAGGTGGCCATACTATCAGTCTGAAAGTATGATTGGTTAGCAAATATCCCATCTCGGCTGAAACATGATTGTTTAGAGAGAAAATCTGACTCTTAAAAAAAAAACACTTAGATCGCCAGTAGATTGAAAAGTTACAGGTCAAAATCTTCACTAATATTAGTTAAGTATACGCTAAATCCTTTGAAAGATAGATGGTCTTCTGCCATATGCTTGCAGATGCTCTAGACTACACTACTGTTGAATTGTGGTGACAAAGGTATACAGTGTGAACTGTTAACCAAGGGTAAAAGGTGACTAGTTTGGAAAATGGTTACAAATAAATTAATTAAAAAAAAACATACAACTAAAAATGATCCTGGTTTAAAAGATTCAAGTTTGAATAGCCAACAAGTGTTTGAGGTCATTCCAGACATGTACTCTTACACCAAATTTTACAAGAAAATTGGAGAAATATCTGACCAATTTAAGGTATACTCCAGTATCTATCTTACATCCTTTTTTGAAAAAAAATGTTGAATCCCCAATTTGGAATTTTCTCTCAATTTGGAATGCCCAATTTCCACTACTTTGTAGGTCCTCATGGTGTCGCTCTTACTCAGCTCAATCTGGGTGGTGGAGGACAAATCTCAGTTGCCTCCACTTCTGAGACAGTCAATCCATGCATCTTATCACGTGGCTCATTGTGCAAGACACCGCAGAGACTCACAGCACGGGAGGCTCATGCTACACTTCGCAATCCACGCACAATTTACCATGTGCCCCATTGAGAGCGAGAACCCCTAATCGCGACCATGAGGAGGTTATCCCATGTGACTCTATGCTCCCTAGCAACTGGGCCAATTTGGTTGCTTAGGAGACCTGAATGGAGTCACTCGGCACACCCTGATTCTAACTCGCGACTCCAGGTGTGGTAGTCAGCGTCTTTACTCACTGAGCTACCCAGGCCCCCTTTTACATCATCTTTTGAAATATTGTTTATTTAAAAATAATGGAGCAACAATGGAGCAAATAGCATATGCTAGTACGATGACAGAGAAGTGCACAACACAACCAAATTAGCAAAGCAAATAAAAGCTAAAACACAATTGAAATAAAGCCACACTACAACAAAATAAAGCCATACAACGGAAAATCCACAGCACATCGAATTATCAGAAAATAAAGAATTTTTAGCACTGTATTTTAAGTCGTATTTGAAGACGTGAACACTTTTTACAAGTCGGAATCTTGTAATTATGGTAATTCTGACATGACGTGAATGCGCCATTATCTATCTAATCTAATTTATAATAAAATTTAAATCTACAATAATTTCAAGGTTTCAGTTCGTTTGATTATGTCTCAAAATTCCACTTGATTATTCTAATCAAAACCAATTCTGTTTGAATTATTGAGAATTCACATAATATTGTCAATTTTTATTTCTGGAGGTGATCAAATTCTGTAGCTTCTCACACAATAAAAATAATTAATCATATAAAACAAATAGAAAAAAATCAGTTTTGACAGATATATATAACTCCTGTGTCTGATCAGCCGGATCCAGCTTCCACTGGGGAAGAGAGCGAGGAGGACCAGCAGTTCCTGTCCATTTTCCAGAAGATTGCGGGGGACGTGAGTACTGGGGAGCCAGTAAGCGCTGGGGGGAGTGTGAGTATGGTGGTGGGGTGGGACCAGTAAATTGACCATGCAGTGGTAACAATGGTAACAGCAATATCATTACAGTTTGACTTATGCCTCATAAACATGATAAACACCACACTTTCTTATATTTTACAGCAAATGGAGATCTCGGCCAATGAGCTCAAAGATGTCTTGAACAAAGTGGTGTCTAAAAGTAAGCGTCTCTGCTTGATTATGTCGTGGTTATGTTATATTCGGTAAACTGTGTTCATCTGCTTATTCACAGACAAGAAGATTCCCATTGAGGGCTTCAGTCGAGAGAACTGTAGAAGTATGATCGCCCTCATGGACGTATCCTTTGTATCAGGATTGCTTTTGCATTTGCAATTTTGATTTGCAAATCAAAAAAAAAAATGACAATCCACAAAGTTTTGAATTACCAGTTTTGAATATTTCTAAAAAATGCAACTCTCTGAGCTTAACTGTATAAACAGGTGTAATGCCCCAAACAAAGTGTTCTTAACCCTAATCAAACAGATGGATGGAACAGGCAGACTTAACCTTCAAGAGTTCAGACACTTGTGGAACAAAATTAAACAGTGGCAGGTCTGAAGTGTACTAATTCTTTCTTACATAAATAAAGCTCCAAAGCCTGTTCCACACATTTATATAAATAATCTCTGCAGGGAATCTTTAAGCGCTATGACTTTGATCATACTAGCACAATCAGTAGCTATGAGATGAGGAATGCCATCAACGATGCAGGTAAAGTTAAATAGTTTGCAAGAATTTCAGAGTAGACCATATTCATTTGTTCTCATGTTGAAGAACTAACTCTAATGAACTTGTCACTGTACAGTCACTTGTCTTGTGTGCCATTCAGGGTTCCGTTTGAATAACCAGCTGTATGACATCATCACCTTGCGCTATGCCAATGAAAACATGAAGGTCGACTTCGACAGTTTCATCAGCTGTCTTGTGCGACTGGAGGGGATGTTCAGTAAGTTGTTGAACTACCTGCAAACAGATCTTTTTACAATTGTCATGCATTGCTCAAGCGCAGAGCTTACTTCTTTGCAAATGTAGTTTCTGGGATGTGATGTCAAATGAACAACATGGACGATTTTCGGGACATGAACATTTGCCACACGGTGGTGCTTTTCCCGATTTCATCACATTGGCTCTGAATATGAGTGGCAAAATATTTGAAACAAACACACCAATTTCTTGTGTAATTATGTTGGTTTTCATGTAACTTGTTTTTTCAGTGGCCGATTCTTAAAGTATTACCCAATCCAAAATATGTGGTTATTACTTATTACTATAATTACTTATCATTACTAACCCTAAAGCACTACATTACTTTAACCCAGTAACAGTACATTTGGAATTTATTGAACAAATAAGTTTACCGGGTTGAAGAACAACTTCATACACTCGAAAAAAAATAAAAAATACATACAGTATGTTTCAAAAAGTTTAGTGGGTTCTGGTTGAAGTATTTCCTGTGGTAAATTTGACCAACAATTGATTTGTGGTTTGTACATTCAAAGTGTCTGAAGCTAACCTGTTCTCTTTGTAGGAGCATTCCAGGCCTTTGATCAAGATGGAGATGGAACCATCAGACTTAATGTACTGGAGGTAAGTGGATGCCATTTCATGTACACTGAGCTTTGGGAAGAGCCAATTTTAAAGGGTTAGTTCAACCAAAAAGGAAAATTCTCTCATCATTTACTCACCCTCATGCCATCCCAGAATGACTTTCTTTGTTCTGCTGAATGCAAACAAAGATTTTTAGAAGAATATCTCAGCCCTATAGGTCCATACAATGCAAGTGAATGGTGACCAGAACTCCAAAAAAGGAGACAAAGACAGCATAAAAGTAATCCATAAGACTCCAGCTTTTGGATATCTTTTCACCATTCACTTCCATTGTATGGACCTTCAGAGCTGAGATATTATTCTAAAAATCTTCATTTGTGTTCAGCAGAACAAAGTCATACACTTCTGGGATGTCATGAGTGAGTAAATGACAAGAGAATTTTCATTTTTGTGTGAACTATCCCTTGTAGGGTCATATACTACTCATTAGCTTCCCACTTCAGACATAAATCTTAACCACCAAACATGATATTTCTGTTGGTTAATAAGGTAGCTTTTCTATGCAGACATTTTAAAGACACCCCCAAGGCTGATTGATAGGTGCCCTTGGTTGGCAAATGCAATTCCAAAACTGCCATGAAACAATCCACACTACAGTATACAAGTAATCTATTTGAATTTTGGCAGGATTGGAATGTGACGTTGAGGAAACAAAATCCCAAATGGAGGCATTACCATTACTATTTCAATACTGCCATTTGAAATTTGGGAGACATTGTGCTTTTAATATAAGGAAATGGTAGGATTTGCACATCCTTTAGGAAATAGTCCTGAAATGGGATGGTTACACATATAATGAGAGTGATGTGCCTTCATCCCATTTTAACCATATTTATCAGAAGTACTATTCAGATGTAAAACTTTTTGGAGTGTAAAAAATACTTGAGCACCTTTAATTGAGTCTCAACACTTATAATCAGGGTAATAGTATTTTCTTCATTTCATGTGCTTGTGAACTTATTACTTTACTGGCCACCATGTAGACGCTGCACCATTTCAAAATGTGTACTTTCTGTTACATATTTATCACAAGGGAGTTTAATAAGGTTAGTTGAGTTTACATGTTTGTATCCAGAATGTTAAACAGCTGTTTAAATTTCTCCAAATGAACAGTGGCTCCAGCTAACCATGTACGCATAGACCACCTATGGATCCAGGTGAGCCCAAGCTCTGCAAGGACCAGAACTACCAGCTTTTACCTCAACACTCAATGTGCCAGACTACTGTTACCTCTTTCTCTGTACCTCAGCCCAACTTCACCACAAGCTCTATACAACACAACTGTCTCAAATCTCATACATGATTACTCATCTTCGTTAAAAAAATTCTGGGATGGAAAGATGGGTGAAACCAACATGGCTGGTTAATAGACTGGTCCATTACTTTATCTTTATGTACTATCCAATTCTCAGTCTCACCAAAGTTTATGTTGGTAAACCTGATGGTCCACCTAGCAGTGGTTTAGGTATGCATTAGCTTTTTCCCTTCATCTGCCTTTTTGCTCTTTGGCATCTTTTTCTTAAGCATAGAACACATGGACTCTCTTTTTGCGAAAACATTAAATAAAACAAATACTATACTATATATAGTATTATTATTACTATCTGTTTCAGTATGAACTCCCCATTCTTGTTTCAAATCCTGGGTGATTCTAGAGACGTGTTACAATTTTGTTATGAAGTTAATGTGATGGGAAATACGAAACAGGAAGAGCCAAATAAGGAAGGAGTACTGTCAAGAACTGCTGGAGGAGAATCATCAGGAAACAGCATAGAACTTATGACTACCTGATGGATGGCAGTGTTCAGGGTCTTCGTTTCATACTGTGGGCTTAGACATGGGTTGAACTTTTTTGTGCGTGCTTCATTTAAGCTTTTGTTCAAATGAGTATCCTGACTTCTTCACCAGTTTAAATAAATAATTGTGTAGTTCTTGGTTTAAGTGCTTTCCCAGGAAAAAAAAAAGTTGGATTCTGGCTTTTGTTTTATCCTAATTATGGAACTGGCACTTTCCACAAATAGATAAGTTGCATTTACAAAGTGTGGCCAGAATTGTAAAGAAAAAAATGGTTTTTTGGGGGTTTTTTTTCAACAAAGTGTCAGTGAAAAGAGGTGCTTAAAGGAATATTCCAGGATAAATTCAAGTTACGCTTTATCGACAGCATTTGTGGCACAATGTTAATACCACAAAAACATTTTTAGACTCGGCTCTAATTTTCTTTAAAAAAGCAAAAATCTGGGTTACAGTGACTACGTTTACATGGACGCCAGAAAGCGGCACATTGCGAGAAAGTAGCATTCCTGTTTACATGCACTGTATAAGCGGCATACTCTTTACTCCCTTATACATGCAGATCGGTAAGCACCTTTCTTCACAGCAACTTCATTTTCCCACGACGCTTCTATAAATAACAAACATGGCATCCTAGGAAGACTTAACTATTTGTATTCCCCATTGCTTTGCTTTATACCAGTAGGGCTTCAATTAACTGACTAATCTAATGATTATTGCAACGATTATTCATTAGCACTTAGCCAAAAATTCAGCTTGTGTCTAGAGTTAAAAGGTTGTATTAAGCGTGCTTACTAACACTAAAGAGGACAAAATCAACTTTTAAAAATACCTCTAAATGATATTTGCTGAATTAAATGTCATTTTTTTTTAACGTTTAATTCAGTAAACAAAATCACTGCAAAAAAAGTATTGTTTTGAGTGTTTTTGTCTTGTTTTATATTAAAAAATATTTTTTTAAATCATTAGAACAAGATACTTGAGAAGCAACATATAAGATATTTAGAATTGCTTTCAGAGAATATACAGTATCTTGAATATTAGTATATTTTGTATAGGAGTGTATTTTTTTCTTTTTATACTTTCAGTGCAGTAAAGATAAAATACACTTATATTCATATGTTAAAGTCAAAATATATTTTATGTTGCTTCTCAGGTACAGTTGAAGTCAAAAGTCTTTAAACCTCATTTTTTTAACCACTCCACAGATTTCATATTAGCAAACTATAGGTTTTGCAAGTTGATCTACTTTGTGCATGACATGAATAATTTTTCCAACAGTTGTTTACAGACAGATTGTTTCACTTTTAAGTCTCCATCCTTGGGAGCAATTTTCAAACATCTGAAGGTACTACATACAAACGATAGTATGCAGGTATAAAAACCATGGGGCAAATCAATCCCAGAACAACAGCAAAGGACCTTGTGAAGATGCTGGATGAAACAGGTAGACAAGTATCTATATCCACAGTCAAATGAGACCTATATCGACACAACCTGAAAAGCTGCTTAGCAAGGAAGAAGCCACTGCTCCAAAACTGCCATAAAACAATCCACACTACAGTATACAAGTGCATATGGGGACAAAGATGTTTGGAAAAGCAGTATGCTTGCAAGCCGAAGAACACCATTCCAACCGTAAATCATGGGAGTGGCCGCATCATGTTGTGGGGGTGCTTTGCTGCAGGAGGGACTGGTGCACTTCACAAAATATACGGCATCATGAGGAAGGAAAATCTTGTGGATATATTGAAGGAACAGTCCAAGACATCAGCCAGAAAGTTAAAGCTTGGTCCCAAATAGGTCTTCCAAATGGACAAGGACCCCAAGCATACCTCCAAAGTTGTGGCAAAATGGCTTAAGGACAACAAAGTCATGGTATTGGAGTGGCCATCACAAAGCCCTGACCTCAGACCGATAGAAAATTTGTGGGCAGAACTGAAAAAGCGTGTGCAAGCAAGGAGGCCTACAAACCTGACTCAGTTACACCAGTTCTGTCTGGAGGAATGGGCCACAATTCCAGCTACTTACTGTGAGAAGCTTGTGGAAGGTTACCCAAAATGTTTGACCCAAGTTAAACAATTTAAAGGCAATCCTACCAAATACTAACAACGTGTATGTAAACTTCTGACCCACTGGGAATGTGATGAAAGAAATAAAAGCTGAAATAAATAATTCTCTAAATATTATTCTTACATTTCACATTCTTAAAATAAAGTAGTGATCCTAACTGACCTTAGACAGGGAATGTTTTCTATGATTAAATGTCAGGAATTGTGAAAAACTGAAATTATATTTGGCTAAGGTGTATGTAAACTTCTGACTTCAACTGTAAATATATCTTGATTTAAGGATTTTTTGATTTTTAAAAAAAAATATTTAATATGAAGTATAATATTCAACATTCTCCGATAACACATTTTTCTTCTGCAGTACAGCTTCTTAAGTCAATTAGCGTTTTAGATATTCATTGGAAAACAACCCAAAAAAGACTCATTCAAATGTTTGTATTTGTAATTTGCAGTGTAATAGGCTAAGACTACTCTCACCTTTTGTTCTCTTGATTTCTATCCATCTTAAACTCACCAAAAACATCTCTCTCTTCTTAATAGAGCTGCGTTTTGTTTCTTCACGATTAGATATACACCGCGACCAGGATAATGCGGTAAATGTAACGTGTGCTACTCAGAGGTGGGTAGAGTAGCCAAAAACTGTACTCAAGTAAAAGTAGTTACTTAAAAAATAATTACTCAAGTAGAAGTAAAAGTACTACCAAAAATAATTACTTGAGTAAGAGTAAGAAAGTATCCAATTAAAAGTGTACTCAAGTAGTAACATGTTACTTTCACAAATGACATAATGGACATTTACTCCCAAATATTCCATTACATAATCATTACATTACACATTGAACATGTACTACGGAATTATTATTATTATTATTAAAGGAAATTCTGTCATCATCCACCATCATGTTGTTCCAAACCTGTATGACTTTCTCTCTTCCACACAACACAATAAGGAGATATTAGACAGAATGTTTGCCTGAGTTACTATTTACTTTTCAGTGAATGTTTCTTTATCTATTTTTTATTTTGAAAGTGAATGGTGACCGAGACTGTCAGTCTCTAACATTCTGTCTAACATATTTTGTGTTCCACATAATACAAAGCATCACACTGGTTTGGAACAACATGAAGGTAGAGAAATGATTACAGAATATTAAATTATGGCTGAGCTATATCACATTAAAGTGATAGTTCACCCAAAAATTTAAAATTCTCTCATCATTTACTCACCCGCATGCCATCCCTGATGTGAATGACTTCCTTTCTTCTGCTGAACACAAATTCAGATTTTTAAAAGAATATTTTTGCTCTGTAGGCCACAATTTTGATGCTCCATAAAGCACATAAAGGCAGCATAAAACTAATCCATAAGACTCCAGTGGTTAAATCCATATGTTCAGAATTGATATAATAGGTGTGGGTGAGAAATGGATCAATATTTGTCTTTTTTTGTTAGACAGCAGGGGGCGATATGAATGTTTCTCTGTTTCTCATCCACACCTATCACATCACTTCTAAATATACTAATTTAACCACTAAAGTCTTATGGATTACTTTTATGCTGATTTATGTTTGTTTGTTTGTTTGTTTGTTTAGCTTTAAATGTTGCCACCCATTCACTTGCATTGTATGGACCTACAGAGCTGAAAAATTCTTCTAAAAATCTTCATTTGAGTTCAGCAGATGAAAGAACGTCATACACATCTGGGGTGGCAAGAGGGTGAGTAAATAATGAGAATTGTAATTTTTGGGTGAGCTATCCCTTTAAGGGTTTTTGTCAGATCTGGATGAATTTGTCAATAAGAAAGGTTTGGAAACATTTCTAGTATTTATTACTGTGAAAACATGAAAATGTCCCATATGGACATTATATATAATGCTGAAATATAAACCAAAGCAAGATCATGCTTTAATAATACCTTCTTTCTCTATTTCATACCTTTTAAAGTCCTGTGTGGATTCTTATTTCAGTGTAGTTACAGTTTTCAGTGTCGTAAGTATTTAGATTATTAGTTCTGTACAGCAGTACCGCCGCTCTCTAAATGCAGAGTACACAACCTACATAGGGCACCAAACCTGATCGTGGAACACTCGTTGTGTCTGAAACCGCCTCCTATCCACTATATAGTGCACTATTTTGAGTGTCCGCTATTTTGTTGAAGTATCTAAATTCAGAGTGAGCCACTAGATCCCTACTTTTGTCCACTCATTCTTACACACAATGCACTCTTATTTCAAGTGGCCATTTGATGTACACTTGACAATGGTTAATTTCCCACAATCCACCATGGGGAAGACATATGAGCTGGGAGTTTACTGCTTCCTTCATTCCTGCAATGTTTTATTTCATGCTGAATGTAGTAATTTACTTTTTGACAAATCATACTTGATTAAAATAATCATAATAACATAGAGAGAGACAAAACATACAGATACATTTTAAAATCTCTTTATTCTTTATATTAACATATAGTATATATTAAAAATGACAAACATAATGAATATTTGTTTTATTAATATATCCGTTAATAAGAATAGTAAGAAAGTAAGGCCATAGTATTTTAAAATTTCATTTGTGACGTTGTTTCTGTGACAGCCCCAGAGCTCTGACACTGGATCAGTGGCTCTGAGCAACACTGCATTGTTTGTGTACACAGAGAAAATGGCTTTGTTTCTAAAAAGATTCTACAGTTTTACTTTACAATAAACAAGCAGTTTGATTCATGAAAAAAAAAAAACGTTTTTATGACTTTTTGGTAGCATTAAAAACAATTCCATTAATATTCTATCAACATGTGCTTTTGAAGTTGTGGCGTCTGTCCGCACCGTAGATCAAATCAAAACAAGAGTGCACTGAGATGACTTAAGTGAAAAATTTATTCATTTATTCATCAGAGTTATTCCTTGAACATGTTAGTTTGGCATTTCCCACTTAATTTTATCCTGACTTTTGAAAAACATCTCAAGTGGTTCCTGGCATTGTCAATGGGCACACAGGGATGGATTTTGACTTGCAAAGTCCCCGGGGCCAATTATCTGGGGTGTTTTCATATCATTTTCATTTTGGATGAGTTTTCGAGCAGGGGGATCGCCAAACTCAATCGTGCAACCTTAAAGCCCAGGGCCCCCTCCCCTCTTGGGCAGTCAAGAGCCCCTGGGCACTGGCACCATTGGCCCGGTCAGTAATCCATCCCTGGGCACAGCACATGATGACATATATGATGCAAGTTCAGGTGCTAGACGTTTCTGCTTTAGGTTAGGAAGTGGTAATCCTTCATTATTCAAATTGGCTGCCATGTTGATAGAAAAACAAATCATGCATATTCATGTTATTGATTCTTTATTATAAATATGATGTGAAACCAACTTTATAAATATCTGTTTGTTTACTATGTTGTTTTGATATGAGTATTGTACAGTAGCTAGCATGAACTGTTATGTCTCTTATATGGAATGCATGGCTTATTTATATGGAATACATAGCATAGCAGAAGAGAAAGTGGCTGTGAGAAAAGAGTAACGCAAAAGTAAAGCTTTACTTTAAATAAAAAATAACTTGTTACTTTTTTAAGGAGTAGCGCAATATTCAAACAAGTTACTTTTAAAAGTAACATTACCCAACACACTGACCGCAACACTGTATATATTATGATTCAATATGTCGCGATCAAATCAGGGTCCTGTGTAGCTCAGCAAGTAAACACGCTGACTACCACACCTGGAGTCACAAGTTTGAATCCAGGGCGTGCTGAGTGACTCCAGTCAGACTTCCTAAGCAACCAGTTGGCCCGGTTGCTAGGGTGGGTAGAGTCACGTTGGGCGCTATAATATGTAGTTCTTGCTCTCGGTGGGGCACGTGGTGAGTTGTGCGTG
This sequence comes from Moxostoma hubbsi, assembly GCA_032164185.1. NCBI lineage: Eukaryota > Metazoa > Chordata > Actinopteri > Cypriniformes > Catostomidae > Moxostoma > Moxostoma hubbsi. The sequence continues at coordinate 13,788,576 of JAVLUX010000013.1, read as the reverse complement.
GATGCCGAGAATAGCGTTAAGCCTCCACACGCGCTGGGACTCTGCGATAGGTAATGCGTTCAACATGTCACGTGATAAGATGCGTGGATTGACGGTCTCAGATGTGGAGGCAACTGAGAGTCATCATGAACCACCCGGATTGAGGCGAGTCACTATGCCACCACGAGGACCTAGAGCGCATTGGGAATTGGGCATTCCAAATGGGGAGAAAATCCCCCCAAAAAAGAAAGCACTATCAAATCAGCTTTGCGTATCTGTGCGTGAAAGTGTATCAGCTGGGAGAAGTTTGAAACTCTCTCACGCTGTTTTTCAAGTGACTCATAGAAGCGGCGCTGACCACACAGATAAATGCCAGTATCAGAGTTTGTGCACATTAAAGTGACCCACTTCCTTGCTATTTGAACTTTAATCCAGGATGCATTAAAGATATAATGCCAGTGTGTTTCCTTTTTATATGCTCTGACATGCAAGATTTGCTCCAGCGGGACGCCAGCTCCGGCTCAGTTTTATTTAACGATGACAGTGCTTCTGTATTTACTTATTTTGGATAATTCTCTCATACTCTGCAATCTACATCACCTTAGGCTGTTTGGAATGTTTGTGACTGGACAGCAAGTTGTTTTCTTCCTCTCCTCTCATGCGTTCGAAGTGAAGTGCTCCTCTCATCATTAGTTTCAAATGATCTCGTTACGTTAAATTAGATCAAATGACAAAAAAAATTATGTAGACAATTTAGACAACGTTGTCGATAACGTTGAATAATCGTCTCCATATAATTTCCAGATATTCCAGAGTTGTTGCTGTTTGTTTTCGTAACTTTCTATCGCCACCTGCAGCGGAATTGCACTGCAATAGTGGGGTTTTCCTCTTACGTAAAACTTCAGGATTCCTCCAATGTATGAGTGCATATACGAACGTGAGGGACCGTCGATATATCATATTATATATTACATTGGTGTGTATAAATGTCTATAGTTTATATTGTATGTGCTTTTCCCAATGTACTCCCAGAAATTTTGAATTCTTTCCACTTCGTTGACTCTTTGTTAATCTCCATCTCATGATGTTTGTTGTCGGGCCAAACCGTAAGCATTAAAATACACCGTTTTTCAAAAGTATAGACACAAGACATAAACAATATGTTTTAACATGATTTAGAGTGATAAAATCGCTTGCTAATCTTTTCTGTGTAAAGTTATATCCAATTTTACAAATTGGCCCCATCCACTACCATTGTAAACCTCACTGTAACCTCGATTTTTGCTTTGTTTTTTTTTTTTTAAGAAAAGGTTTTATGAGACTAAATTAATTTTGTGGTATTCCTTTAAGCTTCAGAAAATGCTGTTTGTGCACCTTAGGGTCAAATGAAATATTATATGAGCCATTTCCTATTCATTTAATATGGGATTTGCAATTTTTGCAATACTGACAGAATGGATACCATAATTGAAGATTTGCCTAAATTAAGCTCACTCAAGTTGAGGCTTGCTAGCTTGGGACCTAATATTGGTTTGTTGTAGTGATTGATAAACTTGTATTTTTCCTCATTTAAAGAAAAATATTGTTTGATTTTTTTGTTTTTTTTGTTTGAATAACTGAAAGCAGTCAACAGAAAAATGTGTTTAAATGATATTAAACAGTACAGAAATGGTCAAAATGATGTTACTTGGTGGAGGACAGACATTTGATGTGTTTAAAACTAACTACTTTTCATACAATATACGATAATAGCTTATCTCTAAAGAACATGGGATTTGTGCCTTTATGCAAAGCAACATGACTCCAATTTGTACCCTATTCATAAAAAGTGCCAAATACTACACTGAAACATAACCTCTAAACTCTAAGGTTCCTTATTGGATGAAAGAAATGTTGACAAAATGACAGTATTTGTCTTTTTATTCCTATTTTGTTTCCTCTCAATAGCGTTTGCATACAAAATGTCAATAACAATTGAACAGCATTTGAAATGAACAAATGTGAGAAACTTGGGAATACCAGGTAAGAGGTTAACTGCATTCTCTCCTCAGCAACACACGATTATTGCAAAAGAGGTAATCAATGGGTAGAATGAGCTGTGCATCTATCACAAAATGACCAAAAAAAAAAAAGAAACCACGTATAGTTAAAAATAAAACTCTTCAGGGGTTGTCCGGAAAGCAGAAAAATGGTCTGCCTCCACTGCGGAGATATTATTGTCATTGTATATAAAATCAACTATTAGAAAGCTGTGAAATCCCCTCTTTATGAAATTAAGATGTAACCAAATGTTAGCAGTTCATGTTATACTAACTTAGGGCTGTTTTTGTATGTGTGTGCTTGTAACCGATTGAGGATTATGCCAAGGAAGGTAATACGTTCCCAACTCCATAAAAACAGCTCCCATGTTTATCTCCCATGCAACTTCCATACTCAAACAGCACAATAAAAGTCTTCTCCTGCAGAGTGGAGCGCACTTGGCTACATGCCACTCTGCCCACCTGTACTTTCATAAAACTACAAATCTCAACAGCACAAAAGCCCTTACAAAATACTCTCAACTTTGAAGAAAAAAAACAACAAAACAAACCCACTCTTTCACAACAGAGAAAAATAAGTCAAATAAAAATGTCTTCTTGTAATGACACTGACCCATAAAACACATTCATCTATGTTCTCAAAGGCTTACTCACACCAACTGTCACATTTCACTGTCTACAGCACAGCAAACCCATTTCAACCGCAGTCTTAGAGTCACGCCAGTATCCTTCAACTTTGCCTCACCTTTGGTGAGCAACCACATAGAAACCTAAAAAAACAACAAAAGCCAAAAATTTCCCCAAATAGTGAGGAAAAGATTACACTCAAACAATGACATATCTTTTTCTTCTTCTTGTGGCCGCTCCCGTTAGGGGTCGCCACAGCAGACCGTCCGTGATCCGCATATTTGACTTGGCACAGGTTTACTCCAACAATTACATATAAATTAACAATAATAAAAAAACGAAACAAAACCACCAGACACAGCTCGTCTAAAATAGCTTTTGTATTTGGAAACCAGATTGAAATGTCAGGTGTAGCTATAATGCCATTAAAATCTGGGGGGGGGGGGGGGGCTTAATGATGCGACATGAGGAAAAAGGTGGTCTTTATTAAAATGAAATCTAGTTGCTCAACAAGACACAAATATTATGCTTTCTTATAACACTCGTGATCAGAAGCATCTTCAAACCCATACAATGCAGACACAATTCTAAACTATACATTGTGCTGAGGGAGCTGCAGCAACTCTCCTGCTATACTGGTACCCAAAGGTTTCCCAAGGTTTGTTTGTTTCAGTCGTCTTTATTTGGTCAGTAAATCTCAGAGCCGACAATACAGAGTAAGATCAGATAAGAGCCAAAATATGAAAGGAGGACACTAATGCTGCGCAAATCCATCCCTTGCGGAACAGTATTAGAGCAATGCCACGTCAGTATAAACTAGCATACTCCACACTTCTGATAGAGAGAAGTGAAAAAGAGGAAACAAATGTAAAAGATTTCCTTTAATTAGAATACCAACAACTCCACTTAGCGAGAAGAACCTTTTCTTTGTTACATTTATGAAAAAACTAAAAAAATCTGATGCCACAATTTTCTACGAACTTCTTAAGTTTTTTTTTTTTAAAGGACAATATTGAAACATGAAACCAATTTCTCAGTAAGATTAAAACCATTCAGACCATCATTATTTAGATAGTGGCATGAGTACTGTCATCTTCAGTTCTTTAATCTAAGTGGGAATTGTTGGTATCTGATGGCTCATATAAAAATATGCCCATGAAGTGGGCTCCTCCGGTGAGGGTTGAATGAGATATTCCCAATATGGGAAACGAGGAGATTAGATGTGTGATGCAAACTCCCTTGGCCCCTCATGGCTCCATGTTACTGTCTTCCTTGCCGTGTTTCTGCATATGAGAATGCACTGCCTATAAAGACAACATTCATGTCAAATCAGAGAAAAAAAAACATTAACAATTTATTATAACAGCATTATTTGACCAAAAATACTGACAGATTTGAAACAAAGAAAGACATGAATTTGCTTTCATTAATTGTCTTTGAAATGAATCATTATTTTGTTAAACAGCTGGCAAATCAGCTTTGGCAACTACCGGCTTATTCTGCCGAAAAAGTTAAGTATTGGTGATCAAAGTGGTAACGTTTATTCAAGCATGTACAAGTGTAGGACACTCTGAAATAAGAAGCACTTCTGTTTATTCTGCAATTACACTTTTTATTTGTTCGCCTTTGTATTATATATATATATATATATATATATATATATATATATATATACACACATACATACATACATACATACATACATACATACACACACACACACACACACACACACACACACACACACACACACACACTTCATGTGGTGAAAATATAGGCTATGAAATGCTTAAATACTTGATATAGAGAATTGTAAGAGAGCTAAGTCTAAGTAATTTCAAAATAAGAGTCCCCGGTGTGTTTTGGGTTTGTTTACAGTTAAAAGCTGGAAATTATGCACCAAATCTTAATTTTTCTGGTTATTACTTTTGGCTGAACAATAAACTGCATCTGGGATTTTATTTATTTTGGACTCTTGCAGTCTCTATGTTTGTGCCCATCATTGTAAGGAAAGACTAAGAAATGTTTTTAACATTCTATAAATCAATTTAAAACATAAATTATTAGTTGATTAATCAGTTATCCGCCTTTTCCACCACCTTGGTTAACAGTATCTGCAAAATCCACTATCAGTCAACCATTTAGTGGACAGTGAATAACTTTGAAGCTTCAAAAAGGATGCCAAATAATCATAAAAGTAGGGCTGTCAGACGATTTACATTTTTAATCGTAAAAATTTGACACCATATATACTTATTTTCCTGTCAAAATGCACTTATTTCAATCTTAGAATGAAAGCAAAATAACATGTAACAATATAATGCTTCATTAATATTTTCCCAACAAAGCCTTCCACAGTATAAAGACACTAAAATAGCACCAATTCATCTCAATTTAAACTTTTCCCAAAGTCTAATAAAAAATTATCCCCATAGGTTGAGTATTCATTCATTTCTATATTATTTATATATTTCATATTTTTACAGTTAAATATTCATATCATAACATTATTTATGCATTTGCAACTGCAGTGCAAATGCATTTATTCCTGCTCTGTGAAAATACACCCAATTGCCACTTCAGATGCAGCTTCTGTGCCACCTTTACTGTGTAAAGATGGTTTTAGTCCCCATTTGTTTAGTATACATTGCAATGTGAATGAAATCACTTACATTCTCTTGCTCCACAATATTAATCTGCCGGTAGACTGTGGATATCTGCTTTCCTACAGCAATCGTGAAGCTGCATTCATGATTCGCATCAGAACGTCAATGCCAGCGTCAAATGTTGCTTTGATCTCCACGGGAAAAGCTTTGACTTGACATGCTTCTGTGGTAGTTTAAATACACTAAAAATAAAATACTTGATTTCTATCACAAGTCATGTGGGATGTTATGTACATCAAATAATAGTGCTAAGAGGTCCATTCTCCATCATTTTATCACTGACAGGGATGCGCTGTTGTGTCCGTCACTGTAATGACTCCAGGCAGACACATTGCAACAGTTCCGCCCTCTCAACAAGTGTTTATGCTGGTTTATGCTATATTAACATTAAATATGTTAATTGCGATTAAGAAAAATGCGTTAAACTTTTTTTAATTAATCACATACAATTAACATGTTAATTCCGACAGCACTACATGAAAGTATTCAATGATGTGCTATTTTCAAGTCTTTTGAAGGCATTTGATAGGTGGAAATCTGAAAATGTAAAAATCTGCATTGTTAAACAGCACAAGGTCTCGGGTGAAAACACAAGCCACTGAGGATAAGATTCTCTCAAACCTCAAACGCGCAACACATGTAAATATTTTCACTGAAAAATTACTTACATTTCAGGCTGTTTCTCACCAAAGCCTATCATATCTTCAGAAGACTTGGAATATGACACATCAGTACTTTGCATCCTTTTTAAAGCATGAAAGTGAATCTATTCCTGCTATTGTATTGCAAAGACGGCCTGAGAGGTTTATTAAAATTTCTCTTTTAGTGTTCCGAAAAAAGAAAGGCATACAAGTTTGGAAATACATGAGGGTGAGTAAAATATTACAGTATTTTCATTTTTGGGTGAAAGATTCCTTTAAAGGAAATTTGGCAAATTACAACAAATTCTTTAAAACATATTTAGGTAGGTGTTGCCTTAACAGATGTGATACATGCAAAAGTTGTTCTGTAAAATTTTCCAGTAATGTGGCTTTTAAAATCTGCATTAAGAGTGTGAAAAAGCATTGAGGGTTTGTTGCGGTCATACCTGGTTGGAGCCATTACGGGTGGTGAAGAAGGAGTCGCAGTTTCTCCAGCGACATTTAAACACCTGCTGTGCCGGGTTGGTGTGGTCGTTCAGCAGGTGATTCTGCAGGTGCTCCATCACGCCAAAAATTAATGTACAGCCATACCACTGAAAAGAGTCATGCACCAGATTAATTACAATGTACATTATTTATGACCAACTTATTACTAACCATGACTTGGGTAGCCTCTGTGTCTTACCCAGCAGCGGTAGTTCTGGATCAGGTTCAATCTGACTGCTTGCACGCTTCCATCATAGCAGCCTGTGTAGATCTGCAACAGACAAACCACCACTGCCTTGATGATTATTTGATCACATAGCAAATAATCAATACTTTTAAAGCAATTTAAAGAGGTTTATGGAATCCATAATTGGTCCTCAATAAGATCTCAGGGGAAATGTTTCATTGATGTACTCACCATGCTCTTATGGATGATCATGCACATCACCATGTCTGAATGGCCACCGTATACCTGAAGTCTGTCATGAGACTGGAACCACCAGAGATTTGGTTAATATCATAAAAATAGTTCAAAAGCAAAACAATGCATTGTATAATTGCAACAAAGTCCAGGTAGAGTCAAAATGGTTTTCAGCACATAAATCATTTGTACCTGTAGCTCGTACACACGGACCAGTTTGTCAAGGCACGCAGTGACCATCACCTTTCCCAAAATTGCCACCACAGAGACGGCATGACTGTGACCCTTATAGATCCTCACCAGTTCTCCTGTCTGTAGAGCCAGATATATAGAAGTGAGTTAAATACAAACAAGGCACTTACATATTATATCATAAAATGTGAAACTTTTATAATCTACCTTCATTAAACATGAAAATGCAACTAGATAATAATATCACTAGATGGCCCAGAGAAATGTAATGCTGATAATTATATATAAATGACCTGCAAACACTTTAAGCGCTAAAATACTAAAACTAAAATACGTATACAGAAACAATCTTGAAAACACTAAAGCTAAACTAAACATAAAGTTAACCCTTTAAACTTGGATGGACCCTCAAGAAAATAAAATAATTGTCAAAATATTAACAAATACAGTCTTGACCAACACAAAATAGTCATTGTTTTAAAGCAGAGATGCTGAAATTTCCAATGCATGTAGTCATTACAACCAAAACTGAACAAGTGTTGTAGTCAGTAATAGCTAAGAATGTGTTTTTGACAATTATGTTGGTGTTGCTTATATGCCTCCTTTTTGCTCTTAACTTCACGAAAATTAAACGGTACATAAAATATCATATACCATTAATTAGAGGAGATCATTAGATTATCCACACGGAGCACAATGCTACATATGAAGGCGATGGTGCACACTCATTGAGTCAAAAGGAAGTCATTCTATGAAATCTCATTACTAAACTCATGTCTCCATGATATGCATACCTTTAGTCACTGTTGTAATGCATATGTAATTAGTTCTTACGTACAATTGTTATTATTATTTTTTTTTTTTTGGAGATGCTTTTGTACACCAAGATTTAAACCCAGAGATATATCATGTCAAATAAGAAAAAAAAAAAAAAAAAAAAAAAGTACATTTTTAGCAGTTTCTTAGGATGGAGTCTCAGAATGTATCATTATATATATATATATATATATATATATATATATATATATATATATATATATATATATATTTATTTTACAAGGACTTAACCCTCGTGTTTTTTTTTGTCGAGTTATAAGCCTTTAATTTTGGGTATACCACTGAAACAGTAAATCTTTAAAAACAAATTCAGTGCTTAATTTGTTAAAAAAAAAAAAAGCTACACTGAAATGACAAATTGAAAATAAAATAGAAATTAAAAACTAAATTAAAAACTGAAATAACCCTGGAATGAGGAACTCACATGTATATTATATGCATGTACAGACTGGTCACTTGAGCCACTGAACACCAAATCATTCACCACCTGCGGAGAGGCAACATATACAATTAAAGCTCAGAGGTTGGCATTACATGCTTCATGCAAAGGAAATCCTCTACAGTGGTTTGGAATTATGTAAAGGTGGTGATGCTTTTTTGGCCATAATCAGATCAGGAGCACACCTTCATGCAGAGCACGGTCTTAGTGTGGCCCTCTAGAGTACGCAGCAGTAGGCCATTCTTAGCATCTCTAACACTGATTGTGGTATCGTAGGATCCGACCAGCAGCACATGCCGAGCACCTTCCTGAGCTGTCGCCAGGCAACTCACGGCCCGTGGGCCATGGCACTCAAACAAGTCCAACTGCTTATTGTTCTTCAGGAGACAAGGATAATGTAAACTTGTTAGCAAGATCTCAGTTCTCATCTGATCAACAATCCACCTCTATAGATAACAGGTCAGTACAATCGTAAGCATGTCTAAATTTAGCTCAATTCATGAGACTTGTTAGCAAACTGAATTGTGCTGATCATTCAACACTTCATACCCTGAGACTGAAGGTGATGACGGAGCCGTTGGCCAGTCCGGCGTAGAGAATTTTCCAACGGTTATGAAGACAGAGCACTCGGTCTGGGATAGAGAGCTGTTTCACACACTCTGCTGTCTGAAGATGACAAACAGAAATAGCTGTAATATGTTTTAAATTATAGAAAGACATCTGAAAACAATCATATTATAATGACTGAATGAAGACTACATTTTCGGTCTGTTCCTCACATAAAGCTATTATATGGTTATATGGACTTAAATCAAATGCACGGCTTGTATGGATACTTTGATGATACATTATTGGAGCCTCATAGTGTCCAGCGTCCACTTTCATTATATGGAAAAGAGCCCCACAAAAAGATGCTTTTTGGGTGAACTATCACATGCAATGTAGATTGGACCAAAGTACCTTAAGGCTGTAACAGCGGATGGTCTGGTCACTTGATCCTGAATACAGGCGCTGTTGCAGGCCTACTCCAGACGACACCAACAGGCAGTTTACTTTACTGCTGTGACCCTCAAACACAGCCACACACTTCCGACTCTGTACAAAGAATAATGAAAAAGCAATGAGACCGTTGCCAGATACCTACTTTTGAGTTCCATTCATAGAACATTTTGCTTTTATATCCAGTGGTGTATTTTAAAATGCATGGTAATTTGATTCTGCTAGACCCACTCAATGGAACAGATGTATGAGGGTCTTACAATCAGGTCAAAAGCACGTATCGTGCGGTCCCCGGAGCAGGTGTAGAGCAGTCCATTATGGATCTGCATTCCATTCACTGCCTCCTTATGGCCTTCAAACTCCCCTTCTGTAGGACACTCCTCCTCCCCAGGATCTGACAAATCTGATTATACACGCGCACGCACACATCAGTTATATGAGTAAAACATAAACACAATGATAGATATAAGTGTAAATGTGTATTTTCTACACATTACTTCCATGCACATATATTAGATTTACTTTGCTGTGAAGTAAACCGTTTAAAAAGTGCATCTTTTAAACACTTTTTATTGATCTTTCAAATTGTGATGTAATTGGCTAAAATTGCTTGGAAATAGCTCTACAACCTTCCTCGCATCAAATAGATTACAGCAATAAAAAAAATCTGATTTATTTGTAAAGGAAACTTCTTTTCATTTAAAAATGGCAAAGAGTGCATACAAATATATATATACATACAAAATTTGAGTTATGCTTTGTATTTAATTAGATAACCTTTTACTATCTGTGAGGTTGTAATTACATAATTTATAGTGCATACACGCAGGCACAAAGCCTTTTTAACACTACATTTCATATGTGACACTTGTGAAAGTTTGAGTATTTGGGCATGCAATGACGCCTAAATATTCTGTCTAGGGAGGCAGTTCACTAGGTTTTGAAACAAAATGTACATATACAACTGGCCAAAGTGGTATGTTATAAGTTTAATTTTGGTCATTTAATGGAGTTCCCAAGAAAAGGCACAGTGACGTGCTCCTTCTGTATATTAATTGGCACATTCATTAGGGCTCTTATTCCACCAGCCACTTTCAGAGGCACGGGTTAAGAGTGCCTGCTCAGAAACTAGCAGGCACTAAAAATACCTTGCCCTTAAAAAGTAATTTGGGGACATGGTGAACTATTTTTGTATGCTGATCATGTTAGTGTTTTAATTTAGTCATTCTGCTATGACTTACATTGAGCAGGGACAGAACTAGTCGCATTGCAAAGTATGTTCTGCGATCACACCATTCACGACGAACAAAATGGAAATATATTTAGTAAGAGAATGGCATACGTCTCATACTTAATGTTTAATGGGGACCTATTATGCAAAACTCACTTTTACATGATGTTTGAACATAAATGTGTGTTGGCAGTGTGTGTACACAACCACATTATAATGATAAAAATCCACCCAAGTCTTTTTTTTTAATCCCAATTAATCATAAGCACTGTCTCAGAACAAGCCGCTCACTGATTAAGCCCTGCCCACAACTGTTGACAGACACTGCCGGCAGACATGTTTGTTTGTGTTGTTTCGTTATAGCGCATAGCTAATATTGTAACAGTATTTGTGTGTGTTGCTCATCCATCGTTGCAAAACTGCTGAAAAATAAATTTATCAAATAACCATTTGGAAACTTCCTGGTTCATTCTCAAAGTTGTTAGTTCTGACGGAGTCTCTCCCTCATCAGTGTCTGACTCTGGTTCAAACATATAGTGCTGAACACCACTATGTTCACTGTCAGTCATATTGCTTATGATGTCTAGTTATCTGAAGCAGAGATGTCAAAACTCCGCCCTATTCTGGATATGGGGAAGGGAGCACCAGCTCATTTTCATTTAAAGACACACACACACAAAAAACTTGTTTTTATTCCCACCCAAAATGGGCATTTTCAACATGGTATAATAAATGATCTGTAGGGTATTTTGAGCTGAACCTTTACAGACACATTCTGGGGACACCAAAGATTTAAATTACATCTTGTGAAAAGGGGCATAATAGGTGCCCTTTAAAATTAGATACTTCTTGTGGCAACAAAATTTGTTCACATACCTGAAGGTACCTTGGACTCAATCACTGCGGTGGATTTTATTTCACTGGAAAAATAAAACATTAGACATTTCAATACTGAGAAACACCAATCAGAGTGGACTATGAAAGTAGAGTCAGGGTCCCTAAAGGTCAAATTCCCACATCTAAATTTGTCTCGTGGAGACCAGCTGTACGTTCTGTCGGTGAGCTCTTGCCCATCAGAAACCGTTAAGTCTTCTACGGTCTCCACAAAGCCTAACACATAAATGCTTGTTGAACAAGATCTTTGATCATTCAGGATTTGTTTTTTTACTAAACATCTTAATTATGAAAAAGCTTGTTGACATAAAATAAATCTGTTAGAGCAGTCATTTTGGCCTGGGGTTTTGCCAAGGAAAGTAAGCATACATTGCTCTGAAATTAGGAATGTTTTTTTTTTTTTTAACTTTCATGCATCAAAATTCTCCTTCACACTATTCACACTCGTCCAAATTCTGGATTTGATTCCACCTCATCCCCCCGCAGGTCTATAGATTAGATTTGTTTTATACAAAAGTAATATATTTCTGTCCTGTTACTTGTATATGAATTTGCGTAAATGCTTGAACATGCATACTTTGATTTCACAATGCATGTGAACTGCTCTGAGAGTCCTGTCCCGCACATGAACACAGATCAGTGCATCACAGGTTTATTCTGAAGCGCATACAGACCATGTTTATCGGTCTTCATCACAGACTTTTGCAGTTTAATAATAACATTTTGATGTTATTTTGATTAATTGTGCAGCCATGAAAGATCGTATACTTGTCTACTGATGCTCTTTATTAAAACTTACTGGGCAAATGAAAAGCGCATGGAAATCATCACGATATTCACGATATATATCATCACGGTCATTGCAATTATACCGTGAATATTCAACATATCGCCCTGCTCTACACCAAACCATACATCAAACAAATAACCTTAAATTTGACAGCCCAAATCATGATGCTTACCTTTCACAGGTCTTTATTGTACTGCTGGTGTCAATTTCACTGGTTGAAGTGACCTCATTGCAGGCAAGGTTTTGGATGTCTGTAGTTGCATGGTCTGTGTCCACAGTGAATGACCTCTTGACTTTCTTTTCAGGCATCAACTCATCTGGATCTGAAGAATCTAGATTGACAAAATCAGTGGGCAAGGGTGGCGGAAGCTCCACCATCTCTAGTTCAGATGAATCGGAGTCGGGAGCTTCATTCGTTGGTGGTGGTGGTGCTAACTTGGTTTCCTGTGGTCCATTCTTTGAAGCTTCTGTGATCAACAATTCTTTTTTCTCACCCATCACTTCTGCCATGGAGGGTGACTTGTTGGTGCCACTGGATCGCGGATGAGGTCGGAACTTGCGTAAAGGGCGAGAACCGGGCTGCTCATCATCAAGCTCAGTATCACTGATTTCAGGCTGTTCATTGCCCTTTGCCTTCTTAAGACACTTTCTCTTCTTCAACTTCCGAATACGCTTAACTGGATTAGTCTCTGGGTGATTTGAGAGAGACAGTGGCTTGGGGGAGTGGGTAATAGGCATGAGTGGGGAAGAAGGGTTGGCTAACACTTCTTGAGAGCTTTGTAGGCTTTCTGTGTGGGGAGAAGGCTGCAGTATATGATCTGATTGAGCTGCAGTCAAAGACATTCCTGTGCTGTCTTGGGAAGAGTCCATCCTACTGATGTACTTGAAGGTAGGTTCTGTGTTTAATGACAAAGGAATAAACATACAATCTTTAATTTCTGAGAGCAATGATTATCTTTGTGCTGTAATGTAATGATTGGAACTTACCTGTCTGACAAGCTGCAAACTCTGTTTGTACAGATGTGGTGCTATTGGGTCCTGGGATGGGGCTCTTGACAATGTGGTGCTCAGGGGTGAGGTTACTGGGAGAGTTGGGCTCCTGTTTGATGGTAACAGCCAGAGGGGAGGTTGGGGAAGGAGAGTGTGATTGGGTAGCTGTGGTTGGCTGGTTTGGGGTTTGGAAGGTTAACTGAGAAACTTGTGTTAATGGAGTCATGACATCCTCATTGCTCTGCTCTTTCTCTGGCGACTCAAATTCTCCTGAAAAAGAGTTTGGTGTTTTTGATTTTAATATTAATTTCACTATCAACAAGAAACATGCTAGGATTATGTTCTGAGATCATGTACAGGGAGTTGACAAAATAACAGAAAAAACATTGTTATCTGAATTAAGGACAACCTCCCAAGGTTCAATGATGCTTAGATCTGGTGGATGCATTGATAAATTTGATCCATCAGTGCTTGTAACACATTATACACTTCATCATGTTAAATGGCATGTTAAATTCCTAAATGACAATGAAAAGCTTAGATTAATCATCAAGTTGAACAATTCCAAAGTCACTATGCTGAACACATCCATTGGATTTTTTTTTTTTTTTTTTTAAATGAGCAGGAAATGAGATCAATGACTCTTTGCTCAGACCATGTTCCAGACTCTGTATTCAAGGTTTGTGCACTGCCCTCAGATACCCCAGGCTTCGGAAAGACAATCCTGAAATAAATGTTAGCTTTTTAAAGTCAAAATGAACTGTTTTGTTGAGCTTGGGTCACAGAAATGCTGAAGTGCACTATGTGATGCCCTTTTTACCCTTTTGGTGAGGTTTGATTTAAGGATTACAGTTTTTATTGGCAGATGTCATTTTTAAGTGATGCACCTGCATTTTGGGCACTGATTGTTGGCTCACTGTCATTTGCAGCCCTATTTGTACATGTGCAACCCTTTCATATGGTGTTTCTATTATTTTGCACATCCCTAAATAACCATCCCTTTATAAATAAAATATATGAACTGAATGAATGTGTTAACATATCCTCCATTTCTAATTTCTGTACCTTGCATTCCTTGTAGAATTTCAATTCGCCTGGTTCTCAAAGTGTTCATCTCTGTGGTCACCTGTGAAATAGTTGAGTCGGTGTCAAATTAAAAAAGCAAGTGAAAGTGAAAAACACAGTGTAAACAGAATCCATTTCCACTTTTTAATAAGGTTTTACCTGTTGTTTCACCATAAGCAGGCGCTGCACTTCTAAATAGGCGGCTTGTAGGGCAGCACGTGCCTGAATAAGACTACTGTCCACTGCCTGAAGAGAACTGTTAAGCTCCTCCTCACGTAGAGATATTGACAGCAACTGATCCACTTGAGAGCGTTCTACAAAATATAATTTATAGACACATTTAAATACCCAATGTAAACAAAACTGTTTAGATTTGTTTAATAAAAAAAACGTTGTTTCCTTACCTTTCTTAGATTTGATTTTTTGCCTCTTACTTTTCCTATCTTCATTAGAAATCTCTGGAGACAAAACATCCTAGTGGAAAGAGTCAATAGTAAGATCTATATTATAAGATCTACTGTATGTTATTAAGTTATTCATGCATTACTACCACTGTGATTCAAAGCAAGTAAATAAATGTCTCATTTTGAATCATTATTTTATATAAAAGTAACCAGCCTTTCATAAGCTCCATTTCAGTCGCCTACCTATACAATATTTTAAGTCGCCATAGGTGCACTCCCAATGCAAAGGCTGTTCAAAAGATTCTAAGATACCCCATTTTGATACAAAATCTAAGGCAGCAACACATGTATACCTCGCAGTTTTTTTTTGTTGTTTTTTTGCCACTGATCAACAGAAATATTGACTACAAATATACTTCAATTTCCTTCAATTCTGAAACATATAAATACAAAAAGTTTAAAAAGTGACTATTTTATCCAATATTTGTGTGTGATGTATTATGTTTAACTCTAGAATCAATTGTTGAGTCTCCCATGTATTTCAATTGAGAAGTGCTATTTGAGTGGTGCTGCTTATGTAGAATGTTTGAAGTCAGTCACTTATGAGGTTGCATTTTGGTTAGGATGCTGTCTTAAAACAAACATGGAAGGTTTGCAGCTTACAATAGGTGCTCTACGTTTCTTTCCATTTCCTTGCATGTCATTCAGCTCAGTCTCTGATGTACAACCACAGTCTCCTTCAACATCCACTGGACCCTGTATCTCAAGATGACCTTTTGGCTGCAGATCTTCTCTCCTTAGCTGCTGTGACTGGCTGCTAGGAGGACCGTCCCTCAGTGGATCTACAGTTTTGAGGAGGGAGCTTGTGCCAGCAGAGTGATCTTTGACCACACTGCTTTCAGACAAGCTACGCTTGCGGGAAGGGACAGGATCTTGATTGAAGTCAAACAGAGAGTCCCAATGGAAGCCCTCACAAAGAGGGTCATCATTTTCACTCATTTGGTTATTGCCCTCAGGCTCACAGGGCACCATTTCTATACCAAATCTGAAAAGATTCAGGACAAATATTGGATTATTGTGTGAATGAGGTAACAATAAATTTGTATGCAGTACTTCATTTTATATGAGTAAACACTCATGCAGTACCTTGGTAAGCCCTTGCCCTGCTCTTGCTTCTTGCGTTTGACTTCCTGGTAGACCTGGTCCCAGTTGACATTCCGCCGGGAGCAAGAGGAGCTAATGAGCTGCCGTAAGGTGGGCTTGAGTCCACAGTCCTTCTCTGATTCATTCTTCCGTGAGTCATTCACATTCCTAATACGTCTGGCAATATTCAAGTTGGGCTCATGGGCTGTTGCTTTGCCTTTGGTACCCATATGGCGGTTCAGATCCCTTTTGAGACATGCAGGCAAGGCAAGCTTGCTTAAAGGGGGCACTGAACTGCCTGCTGTTGGTTGGGATGGATTGCTATGGGACCCCTCTCCAAGTGGGCACAATTCTTCATCTAGTGTGTCTATGACTTGATCTTGGACTGTTATGGGAAGGTTTTCTTCCCTTTCACTATATCCCTCATCTTCGTGGTCAATAGTGGAAGTACTAACTTGCAAGGACTGCAGAGATAGCCTAGTGTCATTTCGCACACTGCCAATCTGTAGTGATGTTTCAGTTCTTGTGAACTGTTCCTTGTCATTGCTAATAAGTTCATCAAAAGTCTGCCCCTCTTGTACCTTGTGCTTGTTCTGTTTCTTCTTACGTTCATGTAATTTTTTTACCTTACTTTGCTCTAAACTCTCTACTTGCATGGGTTCCTTAATCTGAGAAACTGTCTTTGTTCCTTTAGTGTAGTCCTCTGGGCCAGAAGTGTGAACTGAGCTCTTTCTATTAAGCAAGGTCTCCTTGGCTTTTCGCAGCATCTCTGATAGGAGATGTTCTTGTTCTGCATTAAAGATGGCATGTTGTGGGAATTTGGAACTTGAATGGGAATGTAGAGAACCTTTAGAACTGACAGAGTCTTGAGTTGCCACTTGACTGAGATTAGTCTTTGAACACTGGGTCCAAGAAACCCCATTTCGAGCATGGTTGCTAGACTTCTCTAAACGTTTAGTTGTGGAGGTGAATGAGTAGGTGCTACTACTGCCACTGTTCTTGATGGAACGTTTCTGGTTCTGCCTGCAATCATTGTCTTCATGGTAGGGCTCTGTGGGTTTATACTGCCAGTTTCTCTGGTCTGCTATGGATTTGTTCTCCACATCCTGGTTGCTCTTGATTAAACTTTGTGCCTTACAATTTTCATGAGATTCCACATCTGACTTATCTGAGGTTGGCGGAGGCATCATTTGAGATGAAGAATCCCCAAGTTTAGCTGGTGGATATGGTACCCATCTGTGAGCTTTTTCTGACTTCTGACCCTTACCTTTGTTGTGATCATGCTCTCCACCAGATTCTTCTACACTCTGCTGGCCCTTTGTCTGACTCTCTGTGTGTTTGGGTGTCCCCGATTGCTCTCTTGCAGGAGATTTAAAGTGCTTAGATGACACATATTGTCCCTGCCTTAAATTACACTGACCATTTTTACAGGGAGACTGATTTCTTAGTTTTGGAGGGCAGACCCCGTAGCCACCTTGTCTACCACCCCAGAAGTTTCCTTGGTTGCGCAAACTCCCTCCCTGTTGATCCATGAATCTCCATCTGTGCAAGTCAGGAGGTCCTTCAGCATGCCATGTGGCACACCTAATCTGTTGGTTAGGGTTAGACCAGTGGCTGCAGTCAGAGGAGGAAAATCTAAAATTCTGCCAGTTTGAGCCTTTGCCCCTTTTGGGCATTTGAGGGAAGTTGGGGTAGGGTCGGTCCCAAGAGCCATACTGCTGGTACATCAAAGGCCTTTGCCCCTGCCACTGAGCCTGATGCTCCTGCCACCTCCTCATGTTCTCCTGCTCCTCTTTAGCCTGCTTTGCAGCAGCCTCTTCTTTTCTGGTAGAGTTGAGCATACAATAATGACAGAAATGTATTCAACTAACAAAATTTGGATGATACATTGACAAATAAGAAACTTTCATTACTGTTTGAAATGTAAGATAATGAAAACCACTAAAAGAGCTGCCTTATCCTGTCGTTTAGAGTTAGGATTGTAAGGAGGTCATAATGGTGGGATTAAGTTAATGGCAAATGGTAGGCAGACATCTGTTGTGGACATGTTGCTTGTGAAATTTCCACAGTTTGTAGTATTCCCCACCAAACCAAATTGCATATTAACGTGCAAAATGCTCATATTCATCTTTAGAGAATTAAAAGACACAAACACAACTATCATGCTGCTTCAATGGAACAAATCTTTATAATAGCAACATATTTTTTCTTTTTAAATAAATGTATCAATAAGGAACAGCAAAGGGTTTGTGTTATTATTGAATGTGTAACATGTTCATTGTAACACTTGGTCCAAAAAGAGAGTTAGTGTGAACAGACTATTTAAATGCATTCTGCTAATGCGGTTTAATGGTTGATAAGCTGCAAGGCCATGCTGTGGTGTGTATCCAAGTGTCTATGTGAGAGTGCAAGTGTGCCGTAATGGCTGTTTTAGACCTCCTGACACCTGACTTCAAATGTCAGACCAGTTTGCAGAAAAGTTCAATATAAAACTGTAGGTGTTGTGGCTCCAAAGGATTAAATCCCAGAGGAAAAACACTTCAATAAGAAAGCTTTTGATACTTTATACCATACTGCCAATCCAATAATTATTTGTATTTTGTTTTTCAAATTTTCTCTGATTATGAGAGGAAAATGTGCCCCCATCAAAAAATAAAATAGTTGGTAATGCATGCAATCAACCCCCATAAAATGTTGTACACCAATGTATAATCTGGGCACTAAAAGCATAGTGAATAAAGAATAAGTACTTACTTGACAATTTCCTTGCGTTTCTCAATGAGCTGCACAATCTCTTTGTCAAAGTACTCCTCATCTTTGTCTTCGTTTAAAGGCTGGTTCTTCAGATCCTCAATACGCTGTTTGTGTAAGGGGCTGGAAATGTGACTGGCGTAGTCAGTCAGGCTCACCACTGTCACTCCACAGACCCGGCACTCATGTCCGCAGTCCCTGGGGACAGAGGGGGACAAAGGCTGCTCAATACTGCCCTCGGGCATGTTTACTGCTTCTGCGTCTAATCAGTTAAGGTCCTTTTTAGAGATCAGGAGGCAAATTGACTTTTGAAATATTGGAGATGAAAATAAATCCAACTTAAAGTTACTAAATAAAAGAGTACAATCTTCCTGATCTTGTACGTCTACAGAGGCTTCACATTTGGTTTAGAGCGAGCAAGCGAGAGCAGGAGGTGCTGGGAGGTTTTAAGGCTCCGAGGGGTGACCACCCTCTCAGCAGTGGCTGAGCCTTAGCACGCTGTCATGATGGAGTCTGCTGTGCTCTGAGACAAGGGATGGGTGAGCTGTTGGATTTGGTGTGTAGAAATGGGTTCCCCCACCCCCTATCTCCACCTTCCTCTGCTCTTTAGGGCTGCAGCAGAGGCAAGACTCTTTAGAGATAGTTGTAATGCGAGCTGCTTTCAGTTACCAGCTCAAGGACCCTCCCAGGTTTAGCTGCTTTATTTAGTGCCAAACTTGTGAGCA
This sequence comes from Moxostoma hubbsi, assembly GCA_032164185.1. NCBI lineage: Eukaryota > Metazoa > Chordata > Actinopteri > Cypriniformes > Catostomidae > Moxostoma > Moxostoma hubbsi. The sequence goes on along the minus strand of JAVLUX010000013.1, from coordinate 13,769,257 downwards.
GATAGATTGCTGTTGGCAGTTGGTCTATCCCCTAAAAATGGTGTCAAGGCAGCTTGCCATTTTTCAATCAGCACTCAATGACCTTATTATTTAAAATGTAAAAGCTTTGTTATAATTCAGGAGGACTATCAATCTGACATTAGCATTATATGATCATACCTATGTCCTACAGTTCACTTTGACCATTCAATCTAATGAATGATTATTGATATAAACCTTTGGTCTGATTAATGTTTTAAATATAACATCATATTTCTCTTACAAACATCATTATATAGAGGGAAAGCAACTAGTTAAAATGTGGCAAAACTGCAAAAGACACTGTGTTTGTGTCTTTGACACTTTAGATTTCAATACCCTCCCCATAGAAACTCATTCTCACTTTTCACATTCCAGAGATCTACATAATTGTCACATGAGAGAGGCAGTTGTCATTTGTCAGCCTTGCCAGTTGTTTCCAATGTCTCTATATTTACTCCCTGGTTACGGCAGCTGTCTCGGCTTATCCACCCACTGACCATAGGATACACATGCCTGACAATACACATGCTTTTCTTCACTGGTCATAACCATATTTTACAAAACCTAAAATCACATGCCAAAAATGGGCCATGACACTTGATGAAGTGTCATGAAGTTCACTTGATGGGGATCATAGATCAGACTATACAACAAAAAATAATCAGCATCTATTACACTTAATTTTACCTTGATATCAAACTAGGTTACAAATTTCCATCTGTTTGACTTACAAAAATTACAGACAACAAAAGCCCCCAAAAGACTGCATAAATACAATGATGCATGAATTTGAGAGTATAACAACTGTCCTTAGAGTGTAGAACATTGGCTTGTTAGATGCACAACATAGGTTCTTACCGGCCTTTCAGATTCTCCAGCTCCCGATGGTGCAGCATACTTCTTATGTGCTCTTCCATCTCCTACAGAACCACAAAGACTATTAAGAACTTTTTGTTTGTTTGTTTCAGATATAATATAGGGGAGGCACTTTCCAAATACATTTGTGATTTACAAATCACATTAAACTAGCAAATTTACTCAAAACGTGAAAGGCTTTTTTTATCCAAAGCAAAGGCTACTTGTAGCAAGGGATGCACAATACCGATATCTGAATCGGGTCTGATGCCGCGCTCATGTACTTGTAAAAATGCTCCGATACCACAAATGTCATTACGTAAACATTCAGCGCACAGATTAAAATCAAGTCATACCCTAGTGAGATTATTTAACAGCAAAAGCTGCGATTTAATGAGATAAATATATAGTTTGCACGAGCAGCGTTTTAATGTGAGTGCTTGTGAATCTCCTCGTACCTTTAGAGATCCTTGGCTCATACATGTAAAACACTATTATGAGCATTGCATGCTCTGTTTGTAGCAGATGACAGCAGGCAGAGTGCTAATTCACTTTTTTGCAGGAGTCATATACAGACTACATATTTATTTATTTTAGGGATATCCCGATTCCATTTTTTTAATTCAATTTAAATGAAAAAGTATGACAGAAACAGATCACTAATATATAGATATGTAATATTCACGGTTATACTACTACTGCTACTATAAATAATAATCAATAGTAACTAAGCAATATCTCACATCTGTGATGCTATAATATGCAGCACTTTATTTGACAAAAATAACTCCAATGTTATATTTAGGATTGTGCTGTGAGGTTCTGAATATAAGCACTCCATTTGATAAAAAAAAAATACAATTTATGTTGAACATGAATTGTTAAACTTTCATTTGATTAAAGTTAATTAAATTATTAATTTAAACACAATGTTGACAACAAAATTTAAATAAACTGCTGATATTGAATTCAGGGGAAAAAAAAAAACAGGTATCGGACTCTGTATTGGCGAGTACTAAAAAAAAAAAGGATCGGTACCCGTTCTCAAAAAATTTGTATCAGAACGTTGCTACTTGTAGCCTAACCATAGATCTCACAACAGAACATTGGATGGCACTTGCTTTATAGGTCAGACAGGTGCATAAATTATAGTTTGTCACACAACCATTAATATCTCAGGCCAAGTGATCATATTGTACAAGGACTTGGAAAGAGTGCATAAGTACTCACGCTTACCTTTTTGGAGCTGTAGACATTTTCACAAAGAATGCATTTCTGTTCTTTGCCCATGTTGAATGACATGAAGGTGTCTCAGAGCACCACAAATGAACAGAGATCTGTAAATGGAGACAGAAAAAATTATAGATAGGTATATAGATTGATAGATATATAGATTGATCAATAGATATACAGAAATTTTGGCAGCTATTCTACGGGTTTGTAACAAGCTGTGTATCAGACTAAATTTAGCCAGTGACACCATCTAAAACTCAGCCAAGCACATGGCTCACCATTGACTCCCCTAGCTTGCTTGTTTATTTCAGACTGCAATAGCTCTTATGTAGAAGTTCTGCCAAATCTTACATTAGATTGTGTGGGATCAGCAATGGTGGTTGCCCAACTCCACCTGCTGTCCATCAGGCAGGAAAGAGGGTCAGTGTATCTGGCTCCGTAGCACGATGCCAGGACACAAAACAGGGACAGTGCTCAGGTCAAGAGGCTAAATGCAATATGCTGAGAGTGCAGCACTTGTGCTAATGACAAATCCATTGCAGGGTTGTGCCTTGACATGTTCAATACTTGAACATGTTTTGGAAATCTTCTTGCACCTAATGTTATGTGATACTGATCACGGTTTAAATAAAAATACACACTCTTCGACATATCACAAACCACTAATCCCAAGTTTAAACTTAGGAAAGTAAATTGACATATAGGTCTCTGTGGAACAATAATGGGCGTTTCACAATCTGTGGGCATTTTCAAACCGGGAAGGGTGTTTCTAAACTATCCAATTAGTAGAGAATCTCAATGTAGTAGGCAAATCGTGTAACGTGGCTGAAAAACGCCCATCCCAGTTTGAAAATTCCCACTGTTTGGGAAACGCCCATTTTTGATCTTAAGAGATTTTGTGATTTCCATCTTTGCGCATTAGGCAAAAATTAGAATCTACCACTGCAAGTATGCTTCAAGGAGATCAACATCTCTGAAAACCACAGAGAATACATGAAAATCCATACAACTGTATAATAGTGTGTAATTACATGATTTACCTACTGTAAATCTACACAAGGATGGAAAGCATGATTCATTCTATAAAAGTTCAATACATGTGGTTTCAGTTGTTATGCCTGTTGCAATAATAACTTATATGCAACAGACTGCTGTTCATTCATTCAAGCATGTGGCAGTCATTTAAAACCTCTGGAATGGGGTGGTATCACACAGCTCCAGGGGCAGTGCCAGGATTTTTTTCACAGGGGTGGCCGGGTAGGGTACAGTGATCAGTCTGAGGTGGCCAAGAAATTCCATCCGACAGGGTGGAGGTGGGAAGGTGGGAGTGCCCGCCCCCCCCCCCCCCACCCCCCCACCCCCCCACACAACCGCCCCTGCACAGCTCTTCAACAATTTTCAGGGCATGCCTGTGAACTGACACACTTTGAAAAGGAACCAGTGTTTCCACTATTCGCATTTTGCCCCGGTCCAGATCATTAATATCACATTTTTTCCCCCATTCTGATGGTTGATGTAAACATGGAAAGATGTGGCACAATGTCAGTGCAATGCGAGGCATGACCTAAGTTCCCCCTAAAAACCTGAGCCACTGATAACAACAATCCTCTAAATAGCTCTTAACCACAGGTCAATGTATATCCTCTCTCTTCAAATGCTATCCAACACAAATTAAGACCTTCGCTGCCTTAAAAAAAACTGTTGCTGTAAGGACCGTGAGACAGACTGAAGGTTAATTATAAGCTTCGAGAGTTACTGCAAATCAATCATTAAAGGAACCTGTTAAAGTGGTCTAATAATTAGCGTGTCTCCAGCTCTTCTCTGAAAATAACCGTTTACAATATCTTTTGATAGGCTAACAGCTAGTTAGCTCGCGTGCTAATGCAACTGAAAGTACTGTTACAAAACTCGCTGCACAAAACACTTTTGTGAACACATCTGTTTAACTACTTGACATAACAGCTCTATGTATGATAGAAAACAGATAGTGAGATAATGTAAACAGATTGCTGTTTTAAGCATGTGCAGATGCGAACACAATCTATGACAGCATGGACTAAAATGTGTTTATATAACAAGCAAATCAACGTGGAAAAAGACAAACCCGACTTTCAAATATACCTCTTAATTCAAGCGGAGAATGCATCTCTTCAGATTTCCATATAAATACATCATTTACTTTTATATTGCAGAACTCCTTAGCAACGTTGTGTGTTCTGATCCGGTGAAGGCAGAAACAAAACAACCGTTCACTCAGTTAAAAAAATGGCGGCAAACATTTTGACGTAAAAGTCCCAACGTTAAAAATAGAAACGGACACAAGAACAATTGTGCAGATTTATTATCAGTTTATGATACACAATAAAAAAAGTCTGAATAATTCCAAGTCATTTTAATAAAGGTATAAAGCTCACACAAAACAAAACAAAATTCAAGTAACATAAGCAACAACAACAATAAATTCCATAACTGTAATATGTGCACATGAATGCTAACTAAAAAAGTTCAGAAAGGAATAAAAAAGGGGGGGGGGGGGGAGAGAGAGAGAGAGAGAGAGAGAGAGAGAGAGAGAGAGAGAGAGAGAGAGAGAGAGAGAGAGAGAGAGAGAGAGAGAGAAGCATTTTCTCTGGCATTATTCCTCCATGAGATAAAAGTCTAAGCCATAGTTTCCAACCCCCTCATATTACATTCTTGATTGAACTGTAACCACAGGGATAAATACATTAAACTGTGTAAAAAATCTTTCTGTACACAGTCAGTAATACTTAGATAATGCATTTTAAGATCCCATAAAATATTAAGAATAGCAGATTAAACCACATATTTTGGTCCCCTGAGACACACACATATATATATATATATATATATATATATATATATATATATATATATATAAAAAACGGCCAGCGCATGTCATTTGAACATCACATGTACGCAAATGTTAAAGGGAAATTTCACCCACAAATTAAAACGGTCCTAACTTAGTCAGCCTCATGCTGTTCCAAACACATATTACTTTCTTCTGTAGAACACAAACAGAGACGTTAGGCAGAATGACAGCCTCAGTCACCAATTTCACAAATTAGGAAAAAAGATGAAAATGAACAGTGACGGAGCTGGTCAGTCCCTACATTCTGCCTAACATCGTTTGCACTGAAGATAGAAAGTCACATGAGTTCAGAAAATTTTGGGGTGAGTTATACTTTTGTTTGTTTCGTTGTTAGAAATGAACACAGCACCATAGACATGGGGATAAAAATAATCAAAATACAAGTTCAAAGATCTTCTGTAAGAGATCCATCAGCAGGGCCATTTTTAGCTATTATAACAGTATAAGCAGCCACTTAGGGCCCATAAATAAGGTCTTTTTTTAATTATTAAATTTCATTTTATGGTTATTTATTGTTCATTTGTCTTATTTATTGGTAATTTATTGCTAACTTTGTGTTAGTAATAAATTCACTTAGGAGCTCATTTGCTCAGAAACAGCCCTGTCCATCAGAATTGTAAAATAATAATATGTTTACATGTTTCCAATCAATGAAATTATTGCATACAATTTGTATAGGTTAAAACAGCATTTATCATATTAATAAAAATATATTACATTCACACTGACAACAAAAGTTTAAAAAGCCAGAACAGAATTCTCTGACCTTCAGAAAATTGCTACATGTTGTGCTCTGCAATTATTGATCATTCTAAAATGGTTAAGGTAAAGTAACTGAGGGCCCACATCTTTAAAATCCTTATTAATTCAGCTCACATCATAACCGGTTTCAACCCACCTTAGTCATAATTTCCACAAACTGAATCTCACTGAGAATGGGTGTTAATCAACCAGCTTAGTTAATATTTCAGTGTCACAACCACTTAAATACACTTTGCCCTTGTAGTGCTGTTACCTGCAGAAAATGTGCCTCAACATCCCCTCTACAAAATACTATCAGTAGGTACTTCATAATGTCAAGTTAAAATCTTTTATCCAGTTAAATATAACATCAGTACATTATTATGAGATTGTCCCTGTAGTAAGGGCACTGTAAGTCGCTTTGGATAAAAGCGTCTGCCAAATGCATAAATGTAAAAATTATGAAAGTGTAATAATCCAAATTAGTTTTGCAGAACTCTGAGTGTGTTTAATATTTGCAATTAAAAACTCCATTTGAAATGTTCAGTGTTTTTTTTTTTTTTTTATGATACCGAGTAAGAATTAGCCAATTTGGCTCATTTCTCTAATTTTTGCACTTAAGTGTCTTTTACGAATTTTAATCATCCACTTAATGCTGAGTTTGGCAAAGTCTGCTGCTTTAAATAGAGCCATGAATACGCCACATAAAATGGCTATGGTGTTCCATGCGTTTGCAGTGACTATCTGTTAGGAAAAAATAAGGTGCATTTAATTAGATATGCTGAGTTTATCTGGACAACCAGGTCAACAGTGATCTTGTTTCTCATAAAAAGAGACTCTCTATATAAGCCAGTAAAGCATTTGAGACAAAAAGTTTAATAAATGAAAATGTATTGCTTTTTAATGTGTCCACTTACATCTTTGACCTGCTGTATGAATGGATCTCGCCATTGGAACACAACAAAGAAAAGTTCATTGGCTTGCTCCAGTGGGGGCCTCTTGTCGATGTACTTCACAACACTGGACTGAAATGCATTTTGATAATTATCAAGGCTATAACCAAATATTTAAATACTGAGAAGGACCAAATATAATATTTTAAGAATCAGCCATTGAAATCCCAATATTGGTTAACCACTAATCTGAATATTGGGGGGGAACATCCCCCTCTAGGTGGCTATGGCCCCTGTTGATTATATTACCATGTGAAATGTGACAAAAACTGGCAAATTGTATAAAAAAAAGCATTACCTCTTGCCTAAATTCCACCGATTCATTCCCTCTCCCTGTTGTCTTGACCAAAGACATTTTAACCCAGGTTCGAAACCCTCCAGAGAAGGTCCACATTGAGTAGTTCCTTTCACAGTCCATCATAAAAGCTGCCTTATCTGGGCTGGTAGAAAAATTATGTATTTTATACAGATTGCGTTTTTAACCATTAAGAGACAGACTTATGAATACATTTACCTTTCAAGCATATCACTGAATTTGGCAAAAATCATGTAACTGATTGCGCTGAAATCCTCTTCTGTTTCATTCCGGCTGAATTGCAGGAATATAAGTTCTCGGTTCCTCACATCAGTCGGACCTCTGACCACCATTGCTCGCTTCTGCCACAAACATAATAAATTGTTTATTAATAGTACCACTATGTTAAAAAATTGCTTGAGGGGAAGATCTAAAACTTACTTGCGTTTGGTTTGAATATGGCCCATAATAAATGACCTCCTCAATTATACAGTTTCCCTTCTCTAATTTGCCTGATGCAACAGGAGGTGGAATGTAGTCATGATATTGATGCATGCAACTTAATAACTGTGCCTTCCCTGGATACAGCACAATCCCTGCTCATAAAAGAACAATATTATATGATTTTCATACACATGCCTCTACACTCCAATAATAAATCAGTTAAAGGGATAATTCACTGAACAACTGACATACCCTTACATTGTTTCGAATGTGTATTACTTTCTTTTATCAGTGGACCACAAAAGATGTTCATCAGCATTCACTTTTACTTTATATAAAAAAACAAATGGGGAATTATGATGTATGTGGCTAAAGGTCACAATATATTTCTGGAGAGGATTTTCTTCATTCTTTGTTTAGAGGTTAAAAGAAGTTTGAAACAGCCGAGCAACTCTATACTGTTTGCAAGCACTCAGAAACCCGCCACACCTCTGTGGGAGGCGTTAAGAGCAGAATTTAAAAATGAGGATGCTACATGTAAAATTCACAGAGTAGAATTCACATGAGGTCATTAAAAGAAGTTGTTTTAACCACTCGATGATGATTTAAAGTAATATGTAGTACAAAATTCACAATGTGTCTTGTTTACATTCTGAATTCATGGAGCTATTCAGCTAACATGCTATACATGTCCATAATACATGGCAAATACCAATCTGCTATTGTAATTTATGATGACACTGTTACTACTGCAAAGATGGATGTATTGAATAATGGGCAGAATACAGACCAGAGAATGTTGATAAAAAAGGCATATCTTACTTTTGGCAGATGTGTGAATGGCACATAAGTGAAAGGGCACTTAAGAGTATTTGATTAGATTTAATTCCTTATGTAGACTGTTTAAACATATCAAAAACAAAAATCGCATGACATGGCCTTGGAAAATGTCTCTACGTTAACATAGGTCAATTTGCACCAGGTTGCTAAGAACTCTGCACGCCTGTGTGTTCATGTCAACTGATCTTGATAAACTGAACAACGTAAACAATGTGGGTGGAGCGTCGGGTCACACCTTCCGTTGACATTGACCAATGGCAGTAAGAAGGTGTTTAGCAGCCGGTTAGAAGTTTTCCTAAAAGTTCACCCAGACGAGCTTACGAATCACCGGAACAAACTTTTGACATAAAGTGTTTAAAATGGGTACTGCAGTCCAAATTAAAAATATTGGAGAGAGTTGTCTCCACCGCCCCCTCCTTCCCAGACGCGAAGCTCACAAGGGTTGCCAGTATGAGGACACGCAACAGGAACAAGCAAACTGACAATGACAAGCAATGAGTCTTACACTGCAAGTTGATCAGTTAATGTATACGTTTACAATGTTTTTATTGTTTGCAATTTATACACCAGCTCATGTGGATTTTTTATAACTCTGTCAATGTTAGCTAGATTTATTGCTGGCTTCCATGGTTGCAGAGTGCTGTGTTTGCTCGCTAACTTGTTTCAAATATGGCAACACGGTGTGTCGAAATACGATTGGGAAATGGGCTGTGGGCGGGATCACACAGGCCAAAACACAAACAGAAATTCTGGCCAGGAACGGACATTTCAAAGTAGAATATACTGGCTGTAGCATTGTTTTCTGAGAAGCCAGTATTTCAACTTAGCATATTTCCTAAATAATTGATAACATATTATGATAATTGTATGCTTTAGTAGAGTATAATACATATTGCACCTTTAAAGCTGTCAGTTTGTCTCCTTTTGTGTTCCACAGAAGAAAGGTTAATAATGAAATATCCCTTTAAATCTGACAGATACTGTAAAACAAAATAATAAAAAAATCAGTGTACGGGAAGCTTACCTGGTGGAGCAAACTCCTCAACCTCTTTGTATGAAACAGACATCACTGGATGGTTGAGTTTCTCCATGAAGTCAGAAATGGTTTGGTAGGCCAAGAATACAGCCACTGTAGTGAGCACCAAGTAAACAAGGACAAGGATGGCCGTGAAAACATTCTTAAGGCAAGCCTTGTTGAAAGCAATGGACATTAAATTGTTGTCCACAATGTCCTCATCTGCAATACAGTGAATGTTTGTTTTAAAGCAATGTCTACAATAAAAACAAAAGACATACAGATATAAACACATACAATTCAAGTCCAGACCTGGTAAAGGATCACAACTGGATTCATCCTGCTCCACTTCAGAGATGTCATTATTCTGGCAAGATCCAAGTGGTCCATCACTGTCGTCACCATTAAACTACAACGCAACAAGAGACCTATTTCCTCACATGCAGTATTTCAGTGGACAGACATATACAGTTTCTTTACATGTTTTATTTAATGGTTGATTACTGAAATGTCTAATGCTGCCATACATGTCATAAGTGAAATAAGTGTACACACACTACATATGTTGCAGACTTTAACAGACATTTGGGGTTACTTGGATTGCCAAACTGGGAGAACCCTTTGAAGAACCTCTTTCAAGGAGAGCATACAAGATGTAACAATCATTATAAAATCCTGTAAGAACTTCAGACTGACATTTGTTCCCTCTGTTACTCAAATTCGTATTTCCTTGTGTCCATTGTAGGATATTTGAATCACCTTCTAAAGTGTATCCAGGGGCTTTTTAAAGGGTTCCTCCAGTTGTATGCTCAAAGAACATAAAGTGCCTCAAAAACATTTCCCTTATAATAGGATTACGTTAGGAACCACTGATAGTCCTTAGAAATCTTTCCAGCAAAAACTAAAAGTGAACTGAAAAGGTGCCTGGAGGATCTCCAGAGGGCTCTTCTCATTTTAACAGTGACATTTTCTTTTATTAACATTTTATTCTTAAAACAAAGAATGAACTAATCGTCTGCATAGATCAAATTTAGCAGAAGTAATATCTGAAGGTTAAACAACAATACATATGTTGTCTCAGGGCAATAAGCCGAACAACGGCCCGATGCTATCACATGACTGCAATTGTACATCTGCACACTCACACACAGTTCATGTAAACACAACCGCTCGATCAGAACACTGATAGCGCGCGCAGCCTAAGAAATTATGAATGATCTCGAGCTGGATCAAACCACATTTCACACAGTAGTTTCATTACCTCCTGATAGGATCGTGATGTTTCTCTCCTTAGCATTTTGCATGGCCTCTGACAATGTCGGGCATTTAAAATCTAGCAAGAGCGGAAACCAGACGGTTAGACTCGTATCTTGACGGACAGACTCCTGAAGCTCTCGTGAGGCACACTGCCAATGGCCAAAAACATGCCAAGCGTGACATCACTCTGTTACATTTGGGATGGGCTTGGGATACTTTCTCTTTGAACGTTTACTTAACAGTAAATGCAAAATATTCCATGATTTATTTTTTTATTGTAATTTTGCAACACACTCTGTTTTCCTTAACAGTTGTCTCATATGATTTACACTGCCATGCGTTTAAAAATAGCAGTTAATCAGTAGTGACTGTAATGTATAGCTGGACTTCGTCGTGTAGAATAACAAAAAAAACCCGTTATTTTCTGTTAAGCGCCGATGGTTTAGGGATGGGTAAAGCTTTTAAATGCTAAGTAACTTGAGTAATGGCGGACGTCACTTCCGGTCCATCTCACGTGAATTCGAAAACAGAAACTAAAAGGCAAGTGGAAGTTTAGAAATATCCCGAAGCAGAAGTTGTGGGCACACTTCATATAAACTGCAAATCATGCATGGTCACAGCCCCAAAAAACAAACACCACTAAACCGTTAAGTCCGAAATCACCAATCACATGATCCTGTTCCTGTTTGTGAAAGCTGATCCGAGATCAGTGAATGAAAGACCGCATGGAAACACACTGACCGACTCTTCCATGACAACCAGGAAACTGAAGTGGAATACTAACCCCTCGTTCCTGCAGCTAATAAATAGTCACAATGTTTTGTGCATATAGTGTTTTATTCTTCATGTTACTTCATGTTTGCTCTACTAATGATACGTTAAACATAAAACCCGCCTCGAAACCGGTGCGTTTGTTCACCGAGGAAGAGTTGAAAAGATACGATGGGAGCGAGGTATGTGTGTTGTAAGAAACACTAAAGTACTGATCTTTTATTAAATTTATGTGAAAGTTCTCTTCAGGTAACAATTAATTGCTAAATGCATTTAGTATTTACTCAACTGCTTTAAACGTGCCCCCTCCTCCTTTTACAGGATGGCCAACCAATCTACATGGCCATTAAAGGAGTTGTGTTTGACGTCACAACAGGAAAAGGTTAGATGTTATTGAACTTCAGCATGAATGGGTGAATATCATAAAATAGGTCATATTTCACTCCAAAAAGTCAACGTAATTATATTTTGTTTGTAGAGAATTAAACCTATTTTTAAGAATATTAATATTATCATATTTTCTTTAATCAGAATTCCATTAAAGGAATATTCTGGGTTCAGAATCAGAATAAGCTTCATTGTCAAGTATGCTTACACATACAAGTGACAGAAGCTTCCAGAGCACAACAATACAACAGGACAGAGATACTACTACTACAAATAATACAATTAAAAAATTAATAAAAATAAAATGCAAAATAGAAGTGTATATAGAAACCTTTTCTGTTAAAAGTTATAGCCAAGTTTACAATTGCGTTGCCATGACAATGTACTGTAAACAAAAAAAAAATCTCTAAACCCCAAATATGACTGTAAAAATTCAAGTTTAAACAAATGTACAGCTCAAATAATACATGAGTTTTGACAGAAGAATGTAAGTGCTTTTATAAAATTATAAGCTTCACATTTCTGCCTTTAAACCCTCCAAAAAATGTCTCCCGTTCACTTTCATTGCACTGTTTTTTTGCATCTTCAACTATAAACTCTTCTGACATGTTTAGTAAGTTCTTTTCTGTTTTGTGTGCAGCTGTGTTGTGTTTTGTTGTCACTATCACTGTGGAGGGCCTGTTTTTATATAAATAAAATAAATTTTTACTTTATCTTTACCCAATATCTTGAGGGGGCTGCGTGAACTGCTCTCGTGTAATATCATGAACGCGCACAGGACTAACAGTCAGTGAACATTTTCACGAAATAATACATTAGATTTAGGTTTGTTTCTCACAGAACCTTATAATATGCTTTCATAAAAATCATGAGTCTCATGGAATAATTTATTAGACTTTATGCAACCCATTTCTCATTTTTGTTTTCTGGAAGAATCACATTCTCATTACTGCAATTATTATTTAAATGGTTAGTTGTCATAGATGATGGAAGTATTTGTTGTTCTGTTATTAATTTATGCTGGTTTTAATAATAAAAAAAAAACATTTTATTGCAGGATTTTACTGTATTATGGAAATGAGAAACATGTTATAATGCAATAAAAAAAGACTCAATTTTCTTTATATAAAATATAATTTTAATTATTATTATTATTATTTTTTTTCATTTTAATTTTGAGGTGAAATATGATCTGAAAATGTCTCCATGATGTTCACCTAATCATGCAACTCTTTGAAAGCTGTTCATAGACACCTCATAGAGGAAGTTTCCTTTCAAAGGCAAATAAGTAATTGATATCATAGCCTTGTTCCCTATTTTGATATTTTTTTGTCTAAGCATTGCACTGAACAAACATGCCTATTCCGACCATTTCTGATTTATTATTGGATTTTACAGAGTTTTATGGCAAGGGTGCCCCCTATAATGCCCTTGTGGGCAAGGACTCGACCAGAGCTGTGGCCAAAATGTCCCTTGACCCAGCAGATCTCACACATGATACTGTAAGTTGAAGATTTTAACAGGATAAAAATTTTGCCACAGCAGTTCAGGGTGTCATGGTAGTTTTGAAATAGAACAAATATTTTAGGGGTTTTCCTACTTAAAACTGCATTTTAAAGAACTGTTCACTTTTTGTTTCCTCAAAATGAACTGTTGTCTGACGGAATAGGCTACTGGATTCCACCAGACCTTTAGTGTTTACACTATTGCCTTATGCTGTTCTAAACTGTTGCCTGTCTCATATTTCTATTTATCAGACTGGCCTTACAGAGAAACAACTAATGTCCCTTGAGCAGATATTCACAGGCACATACAAAACAAAGTACCCCATCGTGGGATACACCAACAGACGCATTCTCAATGAAGACGGCAGCCCCAATAAAGACTTTAAACCTGAAGATCAACCTAATTTTAGCATTAAAGATGAATTTTGATTCTAAGACTTAAACGTAGTACAACTTTTGATTGTAATTGATCCATATCATAGTTGTTTGTGACCTTTCACTCTATAAGTGGGCAGGTGTTGATTTGGTGTTGTCTGGTGGTCTTACAGCCCACAACCTAGAAAACACTATGATGCATACTATCCCACGTGGGATTTTTCCCTGGTGGGCTGGCTTGAAGGTTATTCTACAGGTGTGATTTAATTGGTTTTTTTTTTAAAGAAATAGTTTACTTGTTGGGTGTTTTTACATTAAAGTAATGTAAAGTAATTAAGTTTAAATAGTAAAAAACGTGTATATGATTGTAAACATGCATTAAATCTCTTGGTTCCTTTCACTGTACACAAAGGGAAAATTTGGTGATTCATATCATTTACATTGCTTTGTGGTCATTTGTGTTATATATTAAGAAGTTAAGTATTGATTTTTGTCATTCCTGTTTTATTCAAACAGCTTCTCAGTCATAATTATATTGTTTGTATCTATTTTCTAAGATATGTCCTTGTGTTACACACCACTCTGAGAGAGATATGTTTGTCTATATGACTTTGCTTGCTGTATTGTCATATCACACACACACACACACACACACACATACATACATACACATACACACACACACACACACACACACACACACACACAGAGAGCTCTTTCTCTGAATTTGATTCAATATGGTCAGTGGTTCCTCTTGTTTGAAATAAGTTTTCTTTACTTAAATTTACTATGTAATCTCAACAACACATTGTTGTTTAAGCACATTGTGTAGAAAGAACCTAGTTGATTTGGGTAACCCCAACAAAATCAGACATGTCATTTTAACTCAAATAAATATTTAATTTATTTATGTACTACCTAGCGAAAATGAATGTTAGCATGCTAATTACATGCTGGTTGTAATCACAACCGATTGTACTTTAGAAACTAGTCTTTGGTTAGCACAGCATTTGCTGTGTGACATCTACCTGTCCTCATCGTTTCTCATTGTTTTGTTATGTTGAGATTTAGAAGAGTTTCTTTTATGTTGAAGTATTGGGGGTTACCATAATGGTAACCCCCTAAAACTCCAACATAAAAGAAACCCTAATTCTCAACATAACAAAACAACATACACTAAAAAAAAAATATTGTTAATTTGTTATAAACATTACTATTCATCTTTCACAAAAACTCATAAGATAACACTTAATTTTAACATTTACTCCCCCTATGAGTCCCATGTAAAACCTTCTGGGAAATGGAAATGGCCTGCCCAGTTTCAGCAATGCTACATTAACACCACATAATGTATTCTTGGAAGTCCCAACTCAAAAGGATTAAGTAAACTTCCATTTTCCAACTTCCATTAAAATTCGCAATGAAATCAAGTCGTGACATCATGCCCTAAAATTGGATTTCTTTATTTCATTTTAATTAAATCATTTGAACAAGCAGCAAAAAGAAAATCCTCTTGTTGAGTGGTAGTGTTATCTGGGATATTTTAATTCTGAATGGAATGTACTGTAATAAATATTGTTTAGAAACACACAAACCAAGGAGAGCCCTGATGTGGGTCAAACTGTCCTATGAACTTGAACTGGACCATGGTACTGATTTAACAACGTGCATAAAGAAATAAATGACCATTCCAAGCTTGATATTGTATTGAATTGACTACATTTTTTAACATTCCACCCCTACACATTTAACTTCAAAATTATGAAAGGCACCTGAGGAGAAGTCAGTGACCTAATTTCCATGGAGACTGTAAGCAGTAGGTGAGAATGCAAGTGGCGTTCCTTTACTTTGTTGAATTTGCCCACTATGCAGTTCACATGACAACATGGGGGCTGGTTGGTTTCATGAGAGTCAGTGAGTCAGTTAGCAAACACTGTAATATTTGGAGTCTCAAAATTATGTTTTTTGATTCTTTAAAAAATTCCACGGGTACCATTAGCATTTAGAGCAAAATAATGAATCATTGTAAAAGTGCCTTTACAATAAATGCTCGCCAAGCTTCATTCTTGTCCAAGCAATTCTCGTCTATCCAATCTCATCTTGTTTATCACAAGTACAACAAAGTCTCTTTTTTTAAGAATCTGAAAGTAAATTAAAAAGTGAATATAACTATAAAAAATATCTTGATCTCAAGCAAGTTGGGTAAATATATTGAAATATAAATGTAAAATAATTCTGAATGATGGCAGGTTGGCGAAAGATATTAAACTCAGTTGACTATTACTTTGTCTCCACAATTGTTTTACACTAATGCAGAAAGCTCTGGTAAACTGTTTGAATGTCATGATCTGCTTGGCCTTAAACATGTTGGCTATGTAATTTGATATGTACTTTCTCATGGTTCCACCTATGTGTTACCTGTTAGGTCCATGCTCGCATGAGTGACGTACAATATCACACTTTCCACCCTCCACCACAACACGTAGTTGACTTTCATACAGTAGCTAAAAAGGTGTTGATGGTGGGAGCCGTGATGCTGCTTCCTGTCTCCATTGCACATCAGAATTTCCCCTTTCCCGCCCACTTTTATTTTGTGTGTTGTTGTGGGCTGTTTCACTTCAGTCTGTCTGAGTCTCTTGGTAGTGTCTGTTCTGCTCGTGAATCAATGTATCTTTCGCCAGTCCTCCCACAGTAAACAATTTACTGGCTGATTGAATGTTTTACATGGTGAGTAATGCATTATATTTCATTTAATAGTGATGTGCTATTGCCTGTATTTATTTGTTCAATATTTTGAAGCTGTTAACTTATTGATAATGCATTATTACACATATATTCATATACTGCCTCATTGCTTGAACGTATGTTAAGTTTTTACTGGTTTGCTGAACAAACATATCAATGAAACTGCAAGCTCTACTGTGTATTCACAAGTCATTTCCATTGGACAGATAATTTGACCAAGAAGATTGTTTCTATTGGACATCACAATAAACCTATGAAGGTGCTGAGTGGCCACGGCGTGGTAAGTTATCACCTTCGCCCATCTCAGTTTCACTATTGTCCCTTAATGTCATCATGGAAAATGATTAGTATGTATCTGAATTGGCTTACTTCCCTAAGTCTGACAAGTTTAACACATGTGTTGCTCTATCTCTTTCAGTCTAAATCGTTGATCCAAAGCAACGTGGACCTAATCAGCATGCCACCCTCATCTGTAAGTATACAGTATTGATCTCAAGATCTTCTGCATAGGGCTCTTCTTAACACATTTTGATTGATTGATAGATTAGTGAAAAGAGAGATTTCTTTGAAGGTTAAGCACTGAGAACACAGTCTAAAGTGTAATGGCTCAAAGCCTCTTAAATGTCAACACATGGTTTAATGTTGACATGGCTTGCTTTGTTAAACTCTTGTTGCACCACCCCAACATCCCCCATTTACCACAAGTTTAGTTCTGACAGTTGGATTTTGAAAGATTTCAGTTTGTTTTCACATTATTGCTTGTGCTTTTGAAATTAGTTGAGTGAACTGGTTCTAAAATAGGCATTGATATTACTCTCTAGTTCATTGCTTCACCTTTTTTCTTTTTTTATTAGGTTCACACCCAATCAGGACTCTCCCCAAGTCAGCAGACTAATGCCAGTCTGACCACCAACTCCCACACTGGTAAGATAAAAATCTCTCTTCTTCTTTTTTTTTTAAATGTTTTTTTTTTCAAATGGCATTGCCCTTAATATGCTTCTGTGGACTTTTGATGTAAAAGAGAACATCTAAATCTCCCAGATGCAAAGTACATGGAGATTACTTTAAAAACTATGTTATCTATAAGTTTTATTGTCAGTTGTAATGAATGTGTAGATTTTTACTGTTCCTTTTTCATTTTTATCAGGAAACATGAACATCAACCGAAGGCGTTGGAGGAGCATTTTTCGACATGTACAGAAAAATAACATGGATTCCAAACATGCTAATGTACATCCCCAAAGGCCGCTGTTTGGACAAGCCTTGTCTGATGTCTGTGAAAAAGATGGATGCCCTCCCAAACCAATTATGGTATGTTTCCACTAATTTCTTCATCAGAATTCAGTCCATAATAGGGTCTAATATTAAATACACAGGGTAAACAGTACATGGTTTTGGCATTTCAGATATTTCAATGGTTCATTGGATTTGGCTCAATTTACTTTGCAGGATATCTTTACATTGCTGCTAAGAACGGGTCTCTATACTGAAGGGGTGTTCAGGAGAGCAGGCAATGCCAGGGCTCTGAGAGAGATCAAGGCACAACTCAATGATGGGATTGAAGTTGATCTGAGAGAGCAGTCAGTCATTCTGCTCGCCGATCTGGTCAAGGTATGGACTGACTTTGTGCTACATGCTGGTTGTTTTGAGATATCCAAAGAAATGCAGTCAACCACTTATTAGCGATATGCATATCTGGTCATTAATATCTATTGTATTAATGTATTTTTGATTACAGGACTTTCTGAGACACCTGCCTGGCAGTTTGCTAATGGTGGACCTGTACATAGCCTGGATTACTGCAATGGAAAAGCAAGATACAATTGAGAAGACAGCAGAAATTCAAATGTAAGTTATTATCTAATAAAAATAAACAATTGGGTTGAATTTCATTTAATGTCACAGTGTGTTTCGTGTAAAAACAACTGTAATTGTAACCCGGGTTTTCTTTGTTTTGTCTTTAGAGTGGTCAAGAAGCTTCCTGAGCCAAATATTCAGCTCTTGACGCATTTGATTGTTCTCCTCTACCACATAAGTGAGAACGCAGATAAAAACAAGATGGATTCCAGAAATCTAGCGGTGTGCATTTCACCCAACTTGCTGCAAACAGACAATGTTGAAAAGATGAAAGAGGTGAGTGGATAACGCTTCGGTACAATGACTTCTGAATGTCTTGACCTTATAGACTATGTAAAACTAAAACTGAGAACAAAAAATGCCTTTTTTTCAAACTATTTGCTTTGCCTGAACTATTTTCATGGGATCTTGGTTTATATATTTTCTATAAAAATAGACAGCTGTATTTTTTCCTTATGTTGAAGTTGCTTTTGTTCAGTTCTCACGTTGATGGGTTTGTATTTCCAGGTAACCAACCTGACCCAGTTCCTCATTGACAACTGTTGTCAAATATTCGGTGAAGAAGCCCTGACACACTTTTTAGACTCTGATGAAGATGAACTCAGCGATAACCAAGGTAGCTTTTTACATTTGTAAAAAATGTATTTAATGGTGCCTACAAACTAGAGTTTATGCTGTGTCAGAGACTGCTGCAAATCCATTGATATCAATGGGGATGGTGCATCATAAATGCAAAGATTTGCTAAAGTGACTTTCCGGCATGTGACCAAAAGTTGAGAAATGTTTAACCTTTTGTGGCAACATATGCTGATGTACACTGTTGACCAATGAGAATTTCAGCGATGCGGGTTCGGTTGTCCTTTCATAAATCCAATTCGCTGTATTCCTACTTCCAACTAATCAATAGTGTGTAGGCGACTGTTACGTTCCTTAAATTATATCATAGGGCAGCACAGACATAGAAAAGCAAATGTAGACAATCCTTGATCCTTATTTATCCTTGCTTTCTCCTTCAGATTCTTTTTCTTCACACCGTCATGACTCTGCCTATGACAGTAATGACCCTGATGCAGATGGCCACAAGGGCAGTTTTTCTGACATGGACTCTATCAAATCTGTCCTTGAAGAGAAAAACCAGGAAGACCCCAGTGCTGTGGAACCATGGACTTCAAATCTTTTAATTCGCAGACGTTCAGAGCCAACATTTGTTTTCAGCCAAGGTGTTCAGCGGCACCTTGCTCTTACCAGGAGCCAGACAGAGATGGACTTTCATGACAAACAATTAACAAAGCAAATCTCTGATGACTGTATTCTGTTGAGAGCAGGTAACAGCTTGGGGAAAAGCTGTCATTTGGTACCTAAATGTGAGGCCCACCCAACCTCCAAAGACTGCTCCTATTGTTCTTCAAGTTCACTTGAGAGTTGTTTCTCCAGTGCTTCTGAGAGCTCTATCCACAACAGTCCCCTTATTGCCCCTTCATCCTATCAGAGAAGGGCTCTTCAACGCAAACATTCCTTCCCAACCCGGCAATCAGAGACACAAAAAAGGCGCTCACAATCAATGAAGACTGCGCAGATAAGAAGCAGGACAGTTTTTGGAAGAAGTGGCTCGACCAAGCGGGCCATCGAGAGAACCTTGCGTCATAGCCAGACTCTACCAGATGTACTGAATCCCAATCCACAATCATTATCCTCTTTATGTGAGCCGAGACGTCTGTCTACTGAGGAGGTTTTCCAGCAGGTGGACAGCAGAAAACCAAGCGATCCTCCCAGTTATCATCAGGCCATTCAGAACACAACCCATCCTGCTCTTTCGAACCATGGCTCATTGACTGTTCAGGATGCCAGGTGTTTATCAAAGCAAACACGAAGCCATTCCACATCCTCAAGTGAAGAGACATTGTCTTCTAGGAATGAATGTTGTGTTTTCCACAACAGAGACAATAAAGAGACAGGTCGTGATAGCATACTGATTGGAGCCTCATCAGAGTTGAACAAGAGGTCGATATCTGAAACTATGTATGAAGATTCTTCACCAGTGTGGTGTAATCAGGAACATGTCAGAGAGACATATGTGTGACTTATTGTTTACTATTGTTTTTTCCATTTTTTTGGAGAAATTGTGTGTGTTTATGACAAAAAATGTTTTATTGTACAGTGTTTAATGCAGTTTGCCGTTTGGAAACAGAGCTTGTTTTGCATAATGTACAAAACTTGTTGAGCTTAATGTACAATTCAGAATCGATGAACAACCCAATAGATGAATTGTGATGAATGTTAATTGAAAGGCACTTTGAGGAAATGTCACTACATGGGATCATGACTTTTTATGCAATGTTTGCATAATTGATGTAACAGTTTAAACATGTTAATGTCTTGAAATAAAATGAAGACATAAAACAAAGACTGGCCTGTTGCCACTTAACCGAATTACTTTTTCCTGGAAATACAGTGTCCCCTAAAAGTATTAGCCACATTTAAAATGTATGAATGTCATTGCATTAAAAAGCAAACATTTAAACCAAATGGCATCTACAAACACATTATGCTAGACGTTTTCTAACTTCTAACTAACTTTTTATTTTAACTGTCTTGGAGACTTGGAAGTTTTTACTTAAAAAAAAAAAAGGTTATACATATACCGCAGGACCATTTATATAGCACTTTTCTAGACAGTGCTTTACATAGTACAGGGGTAATCACCTCAACCACCAACAGTGTGTAGCATCCACCTGGGTTTTGTGACGGCAGCCACAGTGGCCTCACTAACACCTCTTCCAGCAGCAACCTTAGATTTCCAGGAGGTCTCCCATCCAGGTACTGACCAGGCTCAACCCTGGGTAACAAGGTGAGAGTTGTAGGGTTATATGATGTTGGCAATCAATATAAGTCAAGTGTAGGTTAAAAGGTGTTAAAAATCATGAACAATTCAAAAGAAGTTTCCATTTACCGGACCTAGGATACACATTCATTTAAATGTAATCTAAAACCATGAGGTTGAAAAAAAAAGGTCTCTGGATGCATTATGCTTCAATTACCCGATTACTTAAAGGAATAAATAAGGTCTTAAAGAAATATTTCGGATTTAATACAAGTTAAGCTCAATCAACAGAATTTGTGCCATAATGCACAAAAATACATTATGACTTGCTCCTCCTTTTCTTAAATATGTGAAATCTGTGTTCCAGTGAGGCATTTACAATGGAAGTGATTGGGGTCAATCTGTAAAAGTTGAAATACTCTCTGTTATTAAAGTAAAGCCACAAGACGTAGACAATGTGTGTAAACATGATTTTAGTGTGATAAAATCCCTTCCTAACATTTTCTGTGTAAAGTTATAGCCAATTTTACAACTTTGTTGCCATGACGATGTATTCAACGAACTCTAAAAAACCTTCGACTGTAAAAGTGACACTTTAAACAACTTAAGAGCTCAAATAATACATGCGTTTTAACAGAAGAATGAATGTAAGTGGTTTAGTAAAATTTCCAGCTTCACATTTCGCATTTAAACCCTAAAAATTGTCCCCATCCATTGTAATTGCCTCACTGTAATTTGATGTTATTTTTAGAAAAGGAGGGACGAGTCGAAATATTTTTTTGTGGTAATCAGTAAATACTATGCCACAGATGCTGTCGGTTGAGCTTAACTTGTATCGAACCCGGAATATTCCTTTAAGGTGACATTTAGTGGATGTATGAAGTTTGTGTTTATTTGCTGTATCTGTATTTAAGTAGCCTACAAATGAAGAGAACTGACCAGATATTCACCATGCATGTTCAGCACCTATCGCATAAAGACTGTCATGATGTAATGTGAAGGTTGTCTGTTAAAAGAGCAGGATTTCTACTTTGACATCCATATATATTTCTAGCGATGCAACAACACGCTTCCACTGTAATCAACGAAGTTGTGTGTCCGTCAAGCGCGCGCGTTCTAGTTTCGTCGCGCGCTTTAAGTGAAAACCGGGTTTGAGCCCGATCAAAGGTCGAGTTTCCACAGGTATGCTGTAAGCAGAGAGCTTCTGACATTCTTTAACTCGACTTGTCTAACTTATCGTACTAGATATCGTTGGGGCGAGGCTCTGACACCATCTATCGTACATGAGTCAGAAAATAGTCTCACAGTCAGCGTTCATTGCGTTACTCTTACATCGGACGCATAAGAGCGCGCAAGATCCAGCGCTTTCCTCAGTTTAACTTTCCTCCCTAGATCCGAGTCCCACATAAGACTGACAATGCCCAAGCCTGTGAGTATGTATTTTCTTTTTAGTAAACATAAAGCGCTTTTATTTGCTTACATATATAGAAGAAATTGTGCTCATGTCATAAATGGTAACAAATTAATATAGCCATGCCAATATATTAACACAATGCTTGAGTTTTGGGCATTATGTATCTTAATTTATTATTGAATTATAATTTTAAAAATTATATTAAAGTATTGTTGTTTTGAATAATTAATGATAATATCATATATTAATGCATAAGCTTAGTTAATATAATGCTATCATGATTTTGTTTCTCAGATTGTGTTTCAGATTTGATGCATACGTGGCATCTTATTACTACAGTGTTATTTAGAGGCTTTTCTTGCATTGAGTCTAATTACAGTATATTCAAATTTGAAATAGGCCTGTGCCTATATTTTCCTGAAGAAGACTCATTCCATTACAAACATGATTCATAGCTTAGTTGAACTTCGCTCACTTTAAAGGTTCATAATCACTATTCAGGTCATCTATTCTGATTTACAAGATATATGATCTTAAAAGAAAAGAAAACCTGTTTTGTGCAGTAAAGATGGGTCTTTTAGCAGTTAAAGCCAGTTAAAGCAGCACTTTATTGCTATATTGCCTCAGCATTTTCCCGGCAGTGACGACATCTTATCTTATTAATGCTCAGAATTAGTGGTTTTCTTCTAAATTATGTTGGCATCTTTATACTCCTTCTTTCATAATATGGTGATACCTAAATCTTTCAGACAATAACTATTCAAGTCATGGTTAACATACCTCAGTAAGATCTTTACACATTAACAGTAACTAGACAATGGCGATGAGTTCATGCTGTGTTCATGGGCGCAGAATGCTGTAAAGTAAAAGATTAGCTAGGTGCAGATTGTGCTGCACAGCGAAAATACTTTGTTGAATTGACTATGGTATTTGACAGGATGTGACGTCATCATATCTAGACCAATAAACATTCAAGAGAGGTTCCATGTAATTTTTCTTTAGGTAGCCTTTAATAATTGGGATAATAATTTTAGTTTAATAAAATTAGAAATTAAGTAAAAAAAAAAGAAGTATTTTGACACAAGGTATACTTGATGAGTGTAATATTAATTAACACAAAAAAATTATTTCCTTTTCTTGAAAAAAAGCAAAAATCTGGGCAACAGTGAAGCACTTACAATGGAAGTGAAGGGGGCCAATCCTTAAACGTTAAAATACTCACCAGTCAAAAGTATAGCCACAAGACATTTACATTTATACATCTGGCAGTTGCTTTTATTCAAAGCGACTTACAAAAGAGGATAATAATACATAATTAGCGATTCATCTTAAGGAGACTAACATAGTTATGCTGCCTAACATAGTTTCACTATCATCAGAATAGTAGTATCCAAGACAGATTAGAGTGCAACAAGAATACATATATATTGTGAACGGTTAAGTGCTCATGGAAAGGTGTATTTTAGCCATTTTTTGAAGACATAGAGTGAGTTTGCTTCACATATGGAGTTGGGAAGGTCATTCCATCGATGTGGTACAGTGAAATCGAAAGTCCAGTAAAATGTTTTGGTGCCTCTTTGTGTTGGTACATCAAGGTGCCGCTCATTAGCCAACTGCAGGATTCTGGTGGGATTGTAGCTCTGCAGAAATTATTTTAGGTATGCTGGAGCAGATCCAGTGACTGTTCTGTATGTCAGCATCAGAGTCTTGAATTTGATATGTGCATCAACCGGCAGCCAGTGAAGAGAGACAAGGAGTGGTATAACATGCACACACTTTGGATAATTAAAGACCAGATGTGCTGTTGCATTCTGGATCATTTGCAGGGGACTAATTGTGCATGCAGGGAGGTTTGCAATTAGAGTGTTACAGTAGTCCAGTCTAGTTATGACAAGTGATTGAACAAGCAGTTGTGTGGCATGTTCAGTGAGGAAAGGTCTTATTTTCCTGATATTTTAGAGGATAAATCTACATGAGATGTGGTCTGTGAAATCGAGTTGGTTATTGATATTTCTATATCTATATTTCTGGTTGTTTTGAAAGGGGTTATTGAAGTTGAACACAGCTGAATGGTGATGTTGTGTTCAAGAGCAGGGTTGGCTGGAAAGACAAGGAGTTCAGTCTTCGTTGGGTTAAGTTAAAGGTGGTGTTCTGTCATCCAGGCTGAGATCTCTCCCAAACAGACCCAGATTTGAGTAGTCACCATGGTATCTTTGGGCTGGAATGACAAGTGATGGGTCCCAGTGATGTTGTGTATATAGAAAAGAGAAGTGGCCCAAGAACTGAGCCCTGAGGTACCCCAGTAAGTAGCTGATGAGACTTGGACACCTCACTTCTCCAGGCTACATAAACAATATGTGTGTTAATATGATTTTAGTGTGGTAAAATTGCTTACTAACCTTTTCTGTGTAAAGTTATAGCCAATTTTACAACATTGTTGCCATGACGATGTAAAGTCAACAAACCCTAAAACTGTAAACTTGTATGATTTAAACAACTTTAAAGTTTAAAAGAATACATGATTTTTAACAGCAGAATTAGTGTGTGTTTTTATAAAATTATAATCTTCACATTTCTACCTTTAAACCCTCCAATAATTGGCCCCATTCACTTTCATTGTAAGTACCTCACTGTAACCTCGATTTTTGCTTTTCTTTTCAAGAAGGATTTAATTGAAATACTTTTTGTGGTAATCAGCTTTATGCCACAAATTCTGTCGATTGAGATTAACTTGTATTGAACCCAAAATAATCCTTTAAGTGATCAAATTCTTTTTTTATTTAGTTTTATTTAAAACTTAATAGGTCCTGGGAGTCTGTGTTGAGTCTGTGTATATCTGTGATATATCTGTGTTTTAAGGGGAATGGAGGTTATACAGTGACTGGCATCCTATGAGGTACTTCATGTCACACAGGCAAACGAGAATTGCATCTGTTTACATCCAAAAATAATTCTGAAAAATGCAAAATGAAGGGAAAATTAAATTGACCTCCTTCCCCATTCATAACCAGTCATTATCTATGTAATGATTTTATCTTTCAATATCATGCTAATGTGTGATCAAGATTGTTTGTGGTCAAGATGACAGGTAAAGGCAAACACCCAAAACTTTCCTAAATATCAATGAAATCATATCATATATAAATCCCACTTAATGAAGCAATGGAAGATGGAGTTTCTTTACACATACTGTATTAGAACACTGTAAGAGTACGTGTTACCATACATGGAATGGGGCCCTCCCTTCATATATAAATGTTTGCATTGATCATAGTCAGTTGATGGCACTGCGTGATTTATTCAGTTCGTTTACTGCATTGACAAGTGTTGGGTTAGTGTTTAGAAAGATTTTAACACATCAATAGTTATCAAGACTATTTTAAGACATCAGGAAATGAAATCATCTGTATACAGGAGCATAATTACCAGCAAAAAACATATAATAAAACATGACATTTAAACCCACTGCAGTCTTGTATTAGTTTGATCTTGCAATACTGATAACATATTTGCCTCCCTGAAAATTCCTTCATAGTATGTCTCTGGGTCACACTGAGTTCTGACGTAGTCTGAGCCATTCTACTGGCTAAATAACATTTGCTGCTCTGATAAATAGCTCATGGTTGCTAATGGATATGGTGACTGCTGAATTAAACAGTGGCTCTCATGCTGGCTTTTCCATTGTGAGGACAAATCCATCCAGGAGGACAAGCTTTGAAGATTATAGACTACGTCTCCAGGCTGGCATTGAGATTATGATTTTTTTCTTCTTCCTGTGGATAACAAAAAGTTTTAAATGTGCCAGTAATAAACCACTCAAAAGATGTAGGAAAACCATTATGCCACATTGTTGGCCACTTGACAAGACCCTCAGACTTAAAAGATATGTTTTCGGACACATATGTGCTTTTAGTATTATGTTAGTATAGTATAAGTAGGCCACATGGGTTCAGATACAATAGTGAGAGCTGTGACTTTCTCGTGCTTTATCTGTTGGCTAGTTGATAGTGTATTCGGCATTATTTTACACTGATAGTCTTGCATATTCAGATCCCAGAATCTTGGACACTTTGTACCTATGTTTTTTTGTTTTAGTTTTAATGTATTTGCAACATCAGATCTCTAGTGGACTGATTTATATGTTGATTTATGAAAGGCCCCATGAAATGGCTTGACGAGGGCAGTTTTTTGTGTCCTGTGTTGATGTATTTACAAGGAAGTTTGGGTGTATCAAAGGGGTTGTTTTTGTTTTAACAGCCAGTAAGCTTTAGTTATATTTTAGCCATTTACCATGATTTGCTACTTGCTTGTCGGTTGCCGGAGATGGATATTTTCCTTCTAGAGAGCATTTGATTGGACAAAAGAAATCTGTGTAGTGCAGCATGAGTTATCAATATTTTAGGTCAATTTTCCCAGAAGAGAAAGACTGTTAATTGAGCATATATCTGCTAAAAAGTAAAAACACCACTTTGTGCACACTTGCATATATAACCTACTGAATGGCTTAAAAGTTAATAGACATGGACTAAAAGCCACAAAAATGTTAATATGTCTTGGTTCTGTTTAACTTTACTAGCACTAAACTACTGTGTTACCAACAGAGAAAATGCATTGATTTTTAAGAGTATTAAATCAAGCAGTGCATATTGTTGCAACAGCAGCAGGTGTTAAACTGCAGTCAAAACTGCAGATCATTTACTTGCTGAGGTGGCTAAATACTATGATACACCAGTCAGGGTTTAACAGTCCTTGCAGTGAGAGTATTATAGCAGTTGCCACTTTTCTCATAATTTAACGAACTGATGTTTCTATACTTAAAATATGAATTAATTCTGGTTATGAGATGAGTTTGAATTCCATGCTTTTCCAACAGGCACCAAAAAGAAAGAAGCATTTGACAGATTTAAGGTGCACAGGTCTTGGTTACTTAAACATTTCTCTCATTTGTTAGTTGAAAAGGTTTATCTTTACAGCTCTAGAGTAAGCTCACATGAAGATTGTGTAACTTTGACAATGCTTGTAAGGCTCTGTCAAGGTTCACTTGGTAGTTATGAAAGATTGTGTAAAGTGTGCTGGACTGAGACGTGATCTTGAACAAGAAATGTCTTTCTGACTGTGTTAGTTTGAAATCATGGAATCTCTCCTGTAAACTGATTTTTTGTTTCATAGGTTTATAGACAACCCTCATTGTTTTATTGTGTGCACACTACTTGCTGGGTTTTTAATACGTGTTAAGTTCCAAAAAGTAGGGATGCACTGATGTATCGGCTGCCGATATTAATCACCCAGCTATTGAACAAATGAATACTGTCAGGCATATCTGTAATAAGCATGAAAATGCAGATATGAAAATAATTAATTAGTTACACACATTGTAAAAACTGAATTTGAGTGAATTCAAATGCACAGTCCAGAAATAATAATAGCCACACTATGTAGAAGGGTTGGCACTCCTAAGACCATGTTTTTTTAAATTTGTATACTTTCACTTTCTAAATTGAATGGTGGAAAAAAATGCCATAAATGGACTTGGACACTTACCTATAGGCTAGATGATAAGAGAAACCATCCAAAACGCTTTGAAACCAGCATACTTTGACTTCTGAGATATCTGTTTGATATCCATTAATGATGCACGATTCATTTAATTAAGACTGAAATCGCAATATCCATCCATCCTTCTTCTATAGCCGCTTATACTATGCAGGGTCACGGGTAGTTCTGGAGCCTATCCCTGCAGTTTCAGGCCAAAGGCAGGGAAACACCCTGGACAGGTGTCCAGTCCATCAAAGGGCAACACACACAAGCATACACACTCACACCATTGGGTAATTTAGGGTCTCCAATTAACTTCACCTGCATGTCTTTTTAGACTGTGGGGGAAACTGGAGCACTTGGAGGAAACCCACGCAAACCAAGGAGAACATGCAAACTCCACACAGAAAGACCCAGTTGAGCCAGTACTCAAACCCCCAAACTGCAATATGGTCTTGCAAAATGTTTTAGAAATGTTATCATATTTAGTTACTTTGTATCTTTGTATCTTGTTGTGGCCCTCTTTAAATTTTTGGCCAAAAGATCTAATGATCAATGGAAATAATTTATTGTTAAATCAGTGAAAACGTTTTTGTACCACTTTGTAAATGTTTTTAAGAATTCCTAAGTAAAACAGTGATCTGATGACTAAATAAGGTAAGTGGCAAAACATCGGTATTGGTATCGTTATCGGACTCTAGGGTATTTGTTAAAATCGGTATCGGCCAAAAATGTTCATATCGGTTCATGACTAACATTTAAAGCATTTAAATGTTCATTTTGAATATTTGAATGTTCACTTTGTTATATTTAAGGCTAAACCTGGTAGATTGGAAAATATATAATAGCATCACAGATTAATAATGTCACACCTTGAATTATCTGTTGAATTTGTTCAAACCTCCTATAGGTGCCATCATCTGGAGAATATTACATAATACATATCTATCAGCAAGGCTTTACTGACATTTAATCTATGGAATGAGATGTAATTTGGTTGGCATTACAAGTCTTCGTTCTAATTAACATCTCATCTCTATGTCATTTCTGATTTGTCATGGATGTGATGCAGTTCAGGTGTTTATTGTATGATATATATATATATATATATATATATATATATATATATATATATATATATATAGTTAACCAATGGTAATGTAATCTAAGATTGCAGATGTCATTTTTGAGAATTCTTATTTTTTTAATGATTTGTGTTTGTTCTCTGCAGATCAATGTCCGTGTCACCTCAATGGATGCCGAACTGGAATTTGCAATCCAGTCGGTTACAACAGGCAAACAGCTCTTTGAGCAGGTGAGATTCAGTTGCTGTATACTCCTGAAATCAGTCAGTCCTAAACAACATGGGAAACTGATAGAGAACATTTTTATAGTAGGGTAGACACCATATTTAATTTTTCACAATGTCTTTTGTGATGTTAGAGGTATTGATGTCTTTTTTGTGATTGTATGTCTGTCATTTTTATTTTTGGAAAGATGTATTTTCAATGTTGTATCACCTGGACAATCAACAACAAGATAAACAACAGTAAGACAAACTGAACAGACAAGGCAGAACAGTCAAAATCTATAAACTATATGTATATGGTGACAAATATATGGTTTCCACCCTAACTAAGGTTCATAACCCAATCCCATTTTGAAAGTAAAAGAATGTTTTAACCCTCTGATGCATGGCGTCCACTACAGACAGGTATTTAAAAGTCATTTTTAACCATTCAGGGTGCAATGTTTTATCCAAACCACCATGGATGACCTTTGACAGTTTGAAACAGTTTTATTTGTTATTGTGATTTTTATTTATCATGACATAAATTTAATATGGCAATGAAAGATCAGTCTCTCTAGCAAGTCAGTCCACTGGCGGCCATCTATGGAATGCTCCCAGGAAGCTATTAAAAGTCATGAAAGTGCAGCACTTCAGGCACTACTTGTATGGGGAAAGACTGAAATCTTCAAAATGGTTGGTCAAGATTATGATTAAAGAACATATTTCACATCAGGAGTAAAATCTGACAACAGTGGTAACATAAATTGTGCTTCTATACCTCAGATGTTGCTACAAAATGCAATTTTCCCATCTTGTATAACTAATGTGCATGCACATCCTATATCCGTTGACCGTTGGGCATTCCAATTTCGCCCTTTCATTTTAATAGAAGTGGCTCTGCCAAATAGTCTCTGATTGTGATGCACCAAGTAAATCTGGAAATGAACTTGCATTAATTGCACTATACTACTACTGCTGTATATTCACTATTATATCATGTAAAAGAACTACATTGGTTCAGTGACAAGGACTCATTGACTTGTAAGGACTTGCAAACTCTTCAGTCTTGAAACTAAATTGCAAATGCATTCACTGTCACCTTAGTCACACCCAAATGCATTCTGGGGTAATCACTGGGTGTAATTCATTTTTCAGATATTGTTCACATTAGTAATGCTGGACAAACTTGTTAAATGGTAATATTTATGGCATGACATACAGAATATATCACATAGGTGGAGGACACCGTTTCTGCCTAGATGTACACGAAACTGATAAAACATTCAAGTTGGGTGGATGGTAGTTTCTCTCCCGGTTGATATAGAATGAACTCTCAGGCAAGATTTCCTATTTTAATCTTCCTCATATCTCACAAGAGGAAAACCCTCCCATTGTTTGACCTGCAACAATAACGTCATGCTGCACTCTTGACATTTGTCTATCGAGTGTCTATCTGTGGGGATTTGTGTGAAGTGTTAAATATACATGTCATAAGAAAGGGCAATAAACACTTGCACTCACATATTTATTACTGTTATTTACATGAAATTACAATTGGTTGAAAAACATCAATACACAAGCATTATTTTGTCCCCCGTCTTGTTGTATTCAGGTGGTTAAGACAGTGGGCTTGCGTGAGGTGTGGTACTTTGGTCTGCAGTATATGGACAACAAAGGCTTTCTTACATGGCTGAAACTGGACAAAAAGGTATTTGTTATGATATTATAAATATGTTTAATTCTTTTTGTACAGGAAATACATTTGAATTCTTATTTACTTTATAAATCAAGTCAGTGTACATTATTAAAGCTTGTTTGCTTCATTGTATATATATATATATTTTATTGTGCATCTTTTATCGTGTCTAATCACATCACAACTATTTTACTCTAGCATCCCAACCATCATACTTTGATTTTTATAGGTATCCTCTCAAGAGGTAAAGCAAGAGATCCCTCTGCAGTTTCGGTTCAGGGCCAAGTACTACCCCGAAGATGTGGCTGAGGAACTGATTCAGGACATCACGAAAAAGCTGTTCTTCATGCAAGTGAAGGAAGGCATCTTGAGCGATGAGATTTACTGCCCTCCTGAGACGGCAGTGCTACTGGCTTCATATTCTGTACAAGCCAAGTTTGGAGACTACTCCAGCGAAATCCACAAATCTGGGTACCTAACCACCGAACGCCTGCTGCCACAGAGGTAATGGTGTAAAAAAAACAAAACAAAGTGCTGTCTTGCCGCATATGTTTACACAACAGCATATACTTGTCCAAAATGACTGCATACTGCAATAAAGTTCAACCCTTTAAAATTTAATTCTTAAGGAATAATTCACCCAAAATTTCACCTTTCTTGTACAGAACATAAACAAATATTTTTGGAAGAATATCTCAGCTCTGTAGGTCCATACAATGCAAGTAAATGGTGATCAAAAGTTACAAAAAGCACATAACGGCAGCATAAAAGTAATCTAGTTGACTCCAGTTGTTTAATGTCATGGTTAGTTATGCCTCCTACACACTACATGACTTTCAAAGACATCAGATTGTGGTACCGTTCATATTGCACAACTGTTTGTCTTGTAATGGAAGTCGTAGGGCTTCCACACATTACAAAACATTTCACTATTGACGAATCCCCTACGACTCTGCCTGGACTCCAGATTACGTTTCACGAGTATAACGTGTATGTTTTTAAATCGCCTTTACATAATGTGTAAAGGCATAATATATTTTACAATATGAAAAAGTAGCTCCTACTGGAAAAAAAAAAGAAAAAAAAATCTATCTATTTGCTTACATGACTGTCCAAGAGAATTGGCAATTTCTCTCCAACTCTTCTCTTTCTCCACCTGGTTGTGCTACAGTTCAGATGAAACATCAAATAGGCACTGGTGCTCCTGCCAATGTTCCACAAATGTTTCCTCCATTTCTTCAGTCCAATGAGACTTTCTTGATACCGCAAACATGCTAGTTGATGTTCTGTTGCAGGTACATCAGGACTCCTCCCACTGAAACTTCCCGTGCCCTGTTTATGGCTCTCTCATTGACTGTAGTCAAAACACATTTTACATTGTGCGATTTGGAATCGCAGACAGGTCCAGATATTTAACATGCTACACATCTCGCTGACATCGGCGACGTGTCAGTGCTTCTCTCAGATCATGTCTTTGATAATTCATATATTGCGTTCCTCGTTCACGGGAGCCTACAATTTGCCTACTATTTCGGGCTTTTGTTGGCGATCTCCACAAAACTGTCGGCAAGTGAAAATCGGGCCTAAAATCATGTAGTGTAAACTCGGCATTAGGAAGGACCCAAATGAAGGAAGGCCGAATAGTGCTCTTATTTAAATAAACAAATGAAATACATAATACAAATCAAAACCCTCATAAGGGAGAAGAATAAACACCTAAAAACAAAACAGAAACTAGACTGACTGAAACTGGAAACAAACCAGAACACACTGACAGAGTTGCAACACAGCAAAACAAGCCAACAAAAACAGAACAACAAAGGACAAAATATATTGGAGCTGGTAATTGGAGGCAGGTGCCTCTGGTGATGAGCTGAGTGAAGAAACTATCACACACACAGACACACACACCAACACACGACAAGACAGACAGACAGGAGGGACTGTCCAGCCCAGATTGTGATATTTAATCCATGTCTTCTGAAGCGATCCAATCAGATTTGGGTGAAAACAGACCAAAATGTAACTAGGCACAATCATGATTTCAAGCTTGATTACACTTCCTAGTGCTTAACACATGCACAGAGTGCTAGATGGCACTAGGAAGTGTAATCAAGCTTGAAATCATGATTGTGATTTCTGATTTCAAGATTTATAGTGAAAAATGATTTATATGTTGGTCTGTTCTCACCCAAAATCACTTAGACCGCTTGAAAAGACATGGATTAAACAAATGGAGTTTTATGGATTACTTTTATGCTGCCTTTATGTGCTTTTTGGAGCTTCAAAATTTCAGTCACCATTCACTTGCAGTGTATGGAGCTACAGAGCTGAGATTTTCTTCTAAAACCTTAGTTTATGTTCTGCAGAAGACAGAAAGTCAAATACATCTGAGATGGCATGAGGGCGAGTAAATGATGAGAGAATTTTCATTTTGGGGTGAACTGTTTCTTTAAGTTTAATTGCTACCTTAAATTCTTAAGTAAAATCAAAGTGTTGCCAAAGTAACAACCTGCAGTGATAGATTTATTGCACTTTTTGACCACTTTTGCATTACAGATCAAGAAAATTTAGTTGAAACTCTGAAAACTAAAAATTAAGTAAACTATAAAGTTAAATGAATAGAAACAAAGATTTTGTCATACCATAACATTTCTTTTACAGTGTATTTGCATAAGATTTGTGGTTCAGACAACTTTATTTCATTTACATTCCAGATTATATTGTGTAACAATCCTGTGGCCAAGACACTTTATATTTTGATGTGTGGTCTAACGGGCATGCCGCATGTTTTGACAATTTTATGCGTGTCATACAGAGTGCTCGACCAGCACAAACTCTCAAAAGAGCAATGGGAGGAGAGGATCCAGATATGGCATGAGGAGCACAGAGGCATTCTCAAGTGAGTTTGACAAATACACTACCAGTCAATAGTTTGGACACACCTAATCATTCTTTATTATTCATATTTTCCACTTTTTAGAATAAGCATCATAACTTTCCAAACTTTTGACTTTTACTCTACTGTACATCTCTTTAGTGCTGTGCAAGATTTTTATTATCTCTTTGAATTCCTTGTCACTAGAGATGATGCCATGCTTGAATATTTGAAGATCTCACAGGATTTGGAGATGTATGGCGTCAACTTCTTCGACATAAAGAACAAGAAAGGAACAGACCTGAGGTTGGGAGTGGATGCTTTGGGACTTAATATCTATGAGAAAGATGACAGGTAAGCACAAAGTCAGATTTGTGAGGAAATCCAGTTATAAATTAGAAATGCTGCCGGATCATTTGGGGATATTGGGGTCAGTGTAGCAGCTGTCATGACAGTGTGGTCAATGACTTGCGGAGTCACTCTCCAAACCTACAACAAGCCGAGCTGTGAGGGATCTGAGTCAATATGACCGTATGGTTGTTATTATTGGGAGGTCATTGGACTGAGCTAAGGACTGATGTACCACAAAGTTTGTGATCTATCTAATATTTATTGACAACACACAAAAAAGATGTTAAACTTTAAAGGGATATTTCACCCTGTAAAGGGGTTAATGGAAAGGAGGCGAGAACCGGCTTAACGATATAAATAAAAGTTTAATAATGAACATAACCAAAAAGACAAACACACTAAGGTGTCCATCAATCAATCAATCAATCAATCAATCAATCAATCAATCAATCAATCTCTCTGTTGTTCTAAACCAATATTACTAATATTACTAATAATAATTAATATAGAGCTGCGTAACTGCTGCTCTAGTGCACTCTCATGAACGTGCACAGGACAACAACGGCCAGTCAAGTTTTTCACTAAATAAGTTACATTTAGTTTTTTTCTCACCAAATCTTAATGTGTGCCTTCGGAAAAAGGTATGAGTCACATTGAATCATTTATTAGACTTCTGAATTATACGTTTGCATCCTTTTGAAGCTTGGAGAGGAGGTCACCGTCCACTGCCATTGTATGACATCACTTAGCAGAATTTTTTATACTAAATTACGTTCTGTACCAAAAAAGAAATAAAGTCATATTGGTTTTGAACAATAAAGGCAAGTAAAAAAAAGTGTGATTTTTTTTTTTTTTTTAGGGTAAACTATCCCTTTAAGTTTAACATTGTCAGTTGGATGAAATCATCATGTGTTTCATTGTGTAGGTTGACGCCAAAGATTGGATTTCCATGGAGTGAAATAAGGAACATCTCTTTCAGTGACAAGAAGTTCATAATCAAGCCTATTGACAAAAAGGCCCCAGTAAGTCTCACATTTCACACTTTGCATGAATTTTAAATGGAAACAATTGCCTATATTGTTTTCTAAAATAAAATAGGTATCTAATGCATAACATGTCCATTATATATAATCTTTTTCAGTCAATATCAAGATTTTAGATTAAAATGCATAGCAGAAAAGTATATTTAGGTGCTGTGATGGGTCACTGTTTCTTTTAAGCCTTTAACCATTTTTATTCACCTTTTTCCTTGACTAGTTCATTTTAAATGAACTTGGGGTGACAAATATTTTTTTTAAAAGTACACATATTCCAATTTATTGCATGCATATTAATAAAGTAATGAGAATTAATTTTAGATGAAGTATATCATGTCACACAGCACAACATCAACTTTCCCAAAAGTATTTTGACTACCCATATACCATTAACCTACTCAATCAATTCTTATATCTGCAAAGTTTGAAGAATAAGCCCATAGGTGTGGCATTAGTGTCCGTTATTAGCCTAGGTCATATTTTACAACAACCACACTGATCATGCTACTGTTCCATTGAAAAACTACACCCTTCTCTCTCTCTCTCTCTCTCTCTCTCTCCCAAAACTATATCTCATCAGTTTTTTGTTGTGCCTGAAGACGCATTTTTAAAAGTCTTGTGACCAGTCTCCAGGAAGGACCTCATATTGCTAACTTCCAATTATTACTCTAAATATTCCAATTACTGTACAAATATTCCCTAACAATGTGGAACTGGTCTTTCTTTTCCAGCTTTCTTTCATATCATATTGTATAGATTTAAAGGAATATTCCAGGGTCAATACAAGTTCAGCTCGATGACAGCATTTGTGGCATAATGTTGATTAAAATAATTTTTAGGGAAAAAAAAATAAAAAATCGAGGTCACAGAAAGGCACTTACAATGGAAATGACTGGGTTCAATTTTTGGAGAGTTTAAAGGAAAAGTTTAAATTAATTATTATTTTAAAACTCGTGTATTATTTGAGCTGTGAAGTTGTTTAAATATATGTTTATATGGTTATTGTAGGGTTTACGGCATTGCAACATCATGACAACAAAGTTGTAAAGACTAGCAAGCAATTTTTTCACACTAAAATCATGTTAACATAATGCATATTGTAACGTGCATATTGTTGACATCTTCTAGCTCTAGACAGTGAGTATTTTAATGTTTACATATTGGCCCCATTTGCTTCCATTGTAAATGCCTCACTGTTATCCATTTTTTTGCTCTTTTTAAAGAAAAGGAAGGACAAGTCAAAATGTACAGTATATTTTGTTGTAATCAACATTATGCTATAAGTGCTGATGATTGAGCTTAACTTGTATTGAACCTGAAATATTCCTTTAAGGGGAATGGTTAGAAAACATATTTACCCTGTTATTTATGTGTACAACATTATTAAATGTCGCATCCTGTACTTGATCTTGTTTTTTCAGGACTTTGTGTTCTATGCATCACGCCTGCGCATTAACAAGCGCATCCTGCTGTTGTGCATGGGAAACCATGACCTTTACATGCAACGCAGGAAACCTGACACCATTGAGGTGCAGCAGATGAAGGCACAGGCCAGAGAGGAGAAACACCAGAGACAGATGGAGAGGTGAGGGCATGCCATTCATTGCCCAGACTGCATCATTATATATAACAAAGACCAGCTGCCTTTTTTAGCGCAGCAAGACACTGGGCAGCTCAGGGCTGATCATCACCACTTCAATAATTTGATAATACAATTTTTTATTATTATATATAAGATAACAGACTGGCATTACAAGGCTGGGAAACCAGCTACTCAGCCTAGGGTGGTTTTAGCTAGGGTTTATTTTCAGCAGTGAGATTAAAGGGATAGTACACCCAAAAATGAAAGCACTCTCATAATTTACACACCCTTATGCCATCCCAGATGTGAATGATTTTTTTCTTCTGCTGAGCACAAACAAAGATTTTTAGAAGAATATCTCAGCTCTGTAAGTCCTTACAATGCAAGTGAATGGAAGTTCCAAAAGAACATTAAGGCAACATAAAATGAACCCATAAGACTCCAGTAGTTAAATTCATATCTTCAGAAGTGATGCGGTAAAAGGCCCCCTCAGCACCTTTTTTGTAATTAATTTGAATCAAAACAAACTTCTGTTATTATTTATTTTTACACAAATGATGTTGCTCCATCAATACTCAACATTATTTCAATACTGATACACTTTGTGACAAGAAATAAACAAAAACACATTTTCTTTGAGGGGGGCCTTTGCACCATACCTCTTAAATGTGTGTGCTAGCTGTGTTGTTTTCTTCCCAGAGCCCAGCTAGAAAATGAGAAGAAGAAAAGAGAAGCAATTGAGAAAGAAAAAGAGATGGTGGAGAGAGAGAAGCAAGAGATGATGATGAAGCTGTACCAGTTTGAGGAGCAGACCAAAAAGGTTGAGAGAGGTAAGAAAATTTGACAAGCAAATGATATCCAAGCTTAAGTAATTCATGTTTTTAATTATAACGTTTATTGAGGCATTTAAGCAAGGAATAATGTACAGTTCCTAGTCTATCCATCCATGTCCTTTACCACTTAGTCCATTATGGTCGCGGTGGCAATAGGGCTAGCAGAGAGGCCCAGACATCCCTGTCCCCTGCAACTTCCTCCAGCTCATCCCGGGGGATTCCCAGACACTCCCAGGCCAACTGGGAGATATAATCTCTCCAGCAGGTCCTGGGCTGAGCTCAGGGTCTCATCCCAGTTGGCTGTGCCTGGAACACCTCCAACGGGAGGCGCCCAGGGGGCATCCTTACTAGATGCCTGAACCACCTCAACTGGCTCCTCTCAATCTACTCGAGTTCCTCCCGGATTGCCAAACTCCTCACCCTGTCACAAAGATTGAGTCTTGCCACCCATAGCAAATGGAACACTTAACAGTTTATACCACATGGAAGCATTCGCCGTTTAACAGCTGACGGAAGTGACGTTTCAAACGCACATGATGTGTTGCCACTAGCTTTAGTGCATTAGCCAACCTCAATTCAACAACTGTATCTTAAACAACGTACATATTCACACATCGTGGGGTGATTGTAGCATTCAACAGACATTTGTAAGGTGCTGTATTCACTGAAGTTTTGTCAGCTGCTACATTCTTCATTATTTACAATTGTTTTGTCAGACCAGCAGCGCAGCAAGGTATCGCCCTTTCCGCTATCTACGGCAAGCCATGTGTGTTGAGTGTATGAAATGTCTAACATTCCACACTTTGTTTTGACAGCTGAAAAAAGTGCATCATCTGGGTACTTGTACACTTCTTTTTGCTGCATTTTCAGTGTAAACGTACTACTCACACTACTTCCACTACAAAATGGCATAGAATAGTGCAGAAGTGTGAGGTTTGGGATGCACCTCCTGTAATAAGCTATATTATTTGTCCTATATGCTATATTGTTATCCTGGTAGCTACATTGATCCAAATCTGGATTTAATTTACACATGCAAAATGTCTACCAATTTAACCCTACTCAAACTTGCCACATGAATGCAACCAATGATGTATTATAGTTAAATGACTACTGCCCTCTTCTGGTTGGATATGTATCACTCAGATCTACAAGAGCAGTTTGAGAGGGCCCGAAAATTGGAAGAGGAGAGGAGAAAGGTAGAGGAGGAAGCGACACGACTGGAGGCTGAAAGACAGGCAGCACTGATTGCTAAAGAAGAGTTGGCCAGGAAAGCTGAAGATCAGATGAAAAATCAGGAGCAGCTGGTTAGATGTTAACACACAATGCACCTTAAACAGCGGAGATCAGTAACAACTATTCTGTTAGCCAATTTGTGTTAAGGGGCAGAACATCTGGATAAAGTATTTTCTGTATAGAATGAACTGGGTTGTGATGCTGCTGATGATGGTACCATGTTGATATTGTTTTTAAAGGCAGCAGAGCTGGCTGAGTACACAGCGAAGATTGTCTTGCTAGAGGAAGCCAAGAGAGTGAAGGAAGTGGAAGCCAATGAATGGCAGAACAGGGTGAGTTACAAGCGGATATATTTAGGCTCATATGTATGGAGTTATGGAAAATAAACATTTTAGACAGCATCCTTAAAAGAATAGTTCATCCAAATTTTCATCCACCCTCATGTTGTCCCATATGACTTTCTTTCTTACATAAGACATAAAAGGATAGGCAGAATTTAAGCCTTGGCTACCATTCACTGCATTTTTCTATAGAGTGAATGCGAATAATGACTGGGGCTAACATATTTTGTGTTCCACCAAAGAAAGAAATTCATATTATTTTGGAAAAACATGAGGGTGAGTAAATTATTACAGAATTTTCCTTTGTTTTGTGTGTGAACTTTCCCTTGAAAGGAATGTTTAGGGTTCGGTACAAGTTAAAATTGTATTGACGACATCTGTGTCATGCTGTCGATTACTACAGAAGACAATATAGATTCAGTTTACAGTAATGCACTTACTTAAAGACATTTAGGAGGGTTTGAAAGCAAATGTGCAGCTGGAAAATCTGGAATTTTGCAGTCATGGAAAAGCCACGGAAAATGAGAAAAACACCAAAATGACCTGGAAAAGAATTATTTGTCCTGGAAAATATTTTATTATAATAAAATGGTTAGACTGTGTTGCTAACAATAATTTTTTGACATACAATAAACATGGTAACAACTGGGACTTGGGATAGGTGTCAAATACACAAATTGTTATCGTTTTGTCACTGTCGGCAGCTGTGCATTGGGAAACCACATCAACTGTGATGTCATGAACGAAGCCCTGTACTCTACATTATCTGCTCATCTGCTGTCATCTCTGCTTTGCTCTGACAAAACAATTTAAGTATTGCTAAAGTGCAAAATAGGATTTTCTTTCATTCTTGATGGTCAGACTGCTGATTTAAAAAACAAAAAACAAATTCGCACCCTGCGGTGGTAGCGTGGTAATGCGGCCTTTTCACCTCGTAATGTGAATTAATTTGTAATAATTCAACAATCGGAGACCACTTATACCACGGCTACCACACATATAACCACAGCCCTATGATTTCTGTGATGCGAAAAACTGTGATACAATGAATACATCCAGCCTTAAAAATGCCATAAGCTAAAAAATGAAAATGAATTCAAACTGCATGTTTGAATGCACAATTAATCAAATTGGAATCGTAATCCTAGTGTGGTCTTAAAACTGCAAAATTCTGTGATTTCATTGAATAAATAGACTGTATAATCTGCATGTGCTTCA
The DNA here is from genome assembly GCA_032164185.1 of Moxostoma hubbsi. Lineage (NCBI taxonomy): Eukaryota > Metazoa > Chordata > Actinopteri > Cypriniformes > Catostomidae > Moxostoma > Moxostoma hubbsi. The sequence goes on along the minus strand of JAVLUX010000013.1, from coordinate 13,728,840 downwards.
TGCTTCAAAATTATTGTCTGAAGTTGCGCATACTCTCATCATGATCATCACGTGCGCTGTGTGTGTTTCTGTAGTAGATGACAGAGAGCAGAGCGTTTTGAAGCGTGCATCACATACAGACTATGTATTTAATTAAATCAAAGTTTTTGTTTATAGTCACTGAACGGCAGCCAGAGAAAAATAGTTTTGAGATTATAAACTTCAGCAATTTAAACCTATGCATTACAATTCTTTTATATCTGTATGTATAGTGTCTTATAATGCAGTGGCAATGTAAACTTACGTTTTATTGCCAAATAACGCTTAATATGAATTGAATCTGTCCATATGATCCTATTATTAAAAAAGTTCACTGGAAAATACCAGAAGATTTTGTCCAACTTTTAATTACAGCATGCACACATAGTTTATGGCATGTGTACACATACTTGTATCTAAAAGATTTACACCTGTAAAAATGTGTCTAATTCACTCTATTTGCACAAAACTGAATATTTTAACATGTGTATATTTAAATAATCACCATGAATGATATCTGCAGTCCTCGTGCCTCCATGCAGCATGCCTAAGGCACGTTTACGCTTATGAGCAGGGACCCTGGGCATCTTTCTTTGGTGTTTTTCAGGGTCAGTAGAAAGGGCTCTTTAGTGTCCTAAGTTTTTATAACTGTGACCTTCATTGCCTACGGTCTGTAAGCTGTTAGTGTCTTAATGACCGTTCCTGAAGTGCATGTTCATTAATGGGATATGGTTCATTGAACAAGCATGGAAAACATTGTTTAAATCCTTTACAATAAAGATCTAAAGTTATTTGGATTTTTACAAAACTATCTTTAAAATAAGTGTTCTGAAAAAGGGACGTTTCTTTTTTTGCTGAGTTTATATATTTCTCCTGGGAGATATTATCAGGAATCATGGAAAAAGTTTCCACTGTTATGCCGATGATACCCAACTCAAAATTTAACAATTCTCAAAATTAGCAATGTATCAATGAAATCAAAGATTGGATGGCCAGAAATTTCCTTCTACTCAATTCCAAAACAGAGATACTAATTATTGGACCAAAAACCTCTAAAAATAAGCCACTAAAATATAATTGACCTCTCGATGGAAGTTCTGTTACATCATCTTCTACAGCGAAGAATTTAGGTGTTATATTTTATACAAATTTGTCCTTTGAAAATAAAATTTCCAATGTTTGTAGAATAGCATTCCTCCACATAAAAATATTGCTAAGTTTCGACACATGCTCTCTGTTACTGATACCGAAAAACTAATTCATGCGTTCATGACTTTGTTGTAATGCATTACTGGGAGGATGTCCAACAACTTCAATAAATAAACTTCAATTGGTTTAAAATGCAGCAGCCAAAGTGCTGACAAGAACCAAAAAATACGATCACATTAGCCCCATTGTATCATCCTTACATTGGCTACCTGTTAAATTTCATATTAATTTTAAAATTCTGTTAACTACGTATAAAGCTTTGAATGGTCTAGCTCTGCAATACTTAAGTGACCTTCTCCCACACCAAAATTCTGGCCAGTTAACAGTTCCTAGAATATCAAAATCCTTAAAAGGAGGTAGATCCTTTTCCTATTTGGCTCCTAAACTATGGAATAATCTCCCTAAAAATTTTTGGGATGCAGACACATTTAATGAGTTTAAGTTTAGTCTAAAGACACATCTATTTAGAAAGGCATACACCTAATTTATCCATCAAGTCACAATAAGGCTGTTTTAATAAACAGAAACTTTAATCAAGATCTATAACTCTGCAAAAAATGTAATGGCATCTACGCTATTATTATTCTATTTGCTTCCCTGTCTCAACCTCGGGATTCAGAGCTGGCCAGATCCAGCTCTTTTCCTGCTTGGTGTCGGATTCCTCTGCTATGTTTCTCTAAGTGATCATGACTAAATGCAGCCAGTGCCAGCCAGACATCACTTCAGTCAATTACGGTGGACCTCATAGAATGAACTAACGCCAACTCCAACCATAAGACATGGAATACTTCATATGTCAATGCCTGAACCTTGGATTTAGGACAGACCTCACTGAAATGACCTGCTGGTTGATCTCTGCCTGCATCACCATGGTCTAATGATGGAATACATTCTTAGAATGGAATACATAGACTATCAATTAACTGCCAACAAAAGCCTTCATCAGCAAACTAACAAAGGAAAATGCATCTATGTGAACTTCTGCAGTTAATCCAGGATGGACTTCAAAGATATTAGTCATTAATCTTACAGTTCTTGTCTATTAATATTAATATTTGTCTAAACACTGACCCTTAACACTTAGTTTACTAAATTTTAAACCATGACTTGCACTGCACATAAATAACTAATATTGGTATTATATTCATGTTGTTTAGCAAGAGGTAAACTGGCCCCCACAGTGAGTCTGGTTTCTCTCAAGGTTATTTTTCTCCATTAACCATCATCTTATGGAGTTTTGTGTTCCTTGCCACAGTTGCCTTTGGCTTGCTCACTGAGGTTCTAAATACAGTTATTATTTAAGTATTTATTTTTATATACAATTTACAATCATAATCAAACTACATAATGATGACGCTAAGACTTTATAGATATTACAGTTTCATTTTCTCTTAATGCATGATTTTCTGTAAAGCTGCTTTGAAATGATGTGTGTTGTGAAAAGCCCTATACAAATAAAAATGACTTGACATGCTGCATAAGTGTTTGTAAATACAATCTCCATTTAGCAGACGTGTGGAGGTGGAGGGTTTCAGAGAAAACTCTAACAGCATGTGGCAGTAAAACTGGCTTACTTGTAAACCATGCAAATGTAAAATGTTAAGCAAATAGAGCGTACACAAGTTGATTGGCTAACTGATCAAACGTCAAAGGATCTATCAGCTTATGCCATGTGAGCCAATTGGCTTGACATACCACATGGGAGCGAACTGATTGGCTAACATATAACAAGTTCAAAGAGTCCTTTCAGCTTCCACCATTCAGAGTTGCATGCATGAACCAATTCATTTATTATCTACCGCATTTCACAAAAGCTGTCAATAGAGCTTAAATTGTATGGAACCCGGAACATTCCTTTAAAAATGCACCTTGGGAGTGGGTTTTCTTATTTAAATTTCTTTAAGGTTATTCAGATAAAGTGTTACCCAAAAATAGTGACAATATGGTTACATACAATATGGTCTTAATAATTCAATCCAATACTCTCAGGCTAAAGAGGTGCAGGATGACCTGTTAAAAACCCGTGAGGAGTTGCAGAATGTCATATCGTCCCCTGTGGTTGCCACCATGGCTGCGCCTATGGCTGCTCCTGTCGCTCCAATGGAGAACGAGCATGATGATCATGAGGACAACAACAGCACCTACAGTGCTGAGCTCCAGATGGAGGGTATAGAGGACCACCGCAATGAGGAGGACCGCATCACAGAGGCAGAGAAGAACGAGCGTGTGCAGAAACAGCTCATGGTAACTTTTGCACACATTTATATACATACATAACAGCCACAATTATTTTTGGAGTGTTAAAGTAGGGGGTTTGAGTTATCCTACTGACTCGAATCTGTATGCTATGTTCAGTACTGCACACTAACATACTGCTCTTACTATGTCTGCATTATATAGTATGTATATTGTGCAAAAAATGCAGATTTTCAGATTGGCTACTTTAGCCAAAATGGGCAGGATACAAAAATGCACAAAATAATGATAAAAAAACAAACAAAAAAACAGTTAATTTAGATGTTACTATGATGCCTGACAGAACATAATGAGTTGCATACTTAAAATTTTCATTCAAAAGAGTTGTTCTTGAACGAAGGCCTGAAACACTACTAGTATGGATTATATTTTAGTTTCATAACTTTGATTACACCTCCCACAGTCCGCTTTTGTTATTTTCATTAGTGAGTAACTATATTAAAATTTATTTGCAGGCCCTGAGCTCTGAGCTGGCTGATGCCCGCGATGACTCTAAGAAGACTCAGAATGACATTCTACACAATGAAAATGTACGAGCCGGGAGGGACAAGTACAAGACGCTTCGTCAGATCCGAATGGGCAACACCAAACAGAGAATAGATGAGTTTGAAGCATTGTAATGTTGATCAATTCTCTGATAAAACACTACCATCATCAGCACTCAGCTCATCTCCCCCATTTCTGTTTAAGGGTGTATTTGTCTAATTATCTCTCATGGTCACACTTATTTACATACATACTCCAGTAGAATGATACTTGTGTACACACTACAAAAGTAACTTTATTCTTTTGACCAGAAAAGTGTGCATTGTGTACAATGTCAAACATACAGGATGTGTAAATTGTCAACGTGTGCCTTCGACACTCAAGATCCTATTTATGCTAATTGTACCAAAGCCTTTAGCTTGAAAAATTAATTATCTGTTGTCATCTTTTACTGAAGGCTTTTCGAAAGCTCTTTTGCATTTTTAAGAAAGCTGTATTGTGTTGACTGCTTTTTCATGTAATGTCATGAAAAGCATAACTTATTCTCAAAATTACAGGTTTATAGCCGAAAAGGACAAATCCATGAATCAGCAGGTGCAAATATACCATGATGATATGATTATTTAAATCTTAAACATGATCAAATAGTGGACATAAAAAACAAGTCAATGTTTTTACTTGTTTTGATTAAAAAATTCTGCATAGCAAATTATATTTGTATCTTTACATGTAAACATTTTAAATAAATACAGTATATGAAATTGTTTAATGATTTGAATTCCATCTGCTGTCCAGTTACTTTGAATGGATGGTCAATCATGGTTAACCCTTTAAGCTTTAGAGGCATGCATGTTAAATGTAAACAGGAGTTGCTTATAAAACACGCTTTTGCTTATAACTTCATGAAAAATAAACAGAACTTAAAATATCACACAATTACTTAGAGGAGGGGATTCCTGTTAAAACAAGCCCACACAAAATATAATTCGATAGATTATTAGATGGATAAATAGATAATCCACACAAATTGTATTAGGATTCATATTCTTGCAACCAGAGGTGAAAGTCATCCAAATATGGGCAGAGAGGACAGTCACTCTCATTACATATGGCCACCAAGAGATGGTGCCAAGTACATGACACAGACTCAGTGATGGCTCAAATGACACAGCATGGAACTGAATCAGATCTTGTATGCATGCTTTGGAGAGAAAGCATACCTTAATCATTGTTGAATTTACATGTGTAATTAGTTCTTATGTACAATTATTATGTTTTATTTGTTTAGAGAGGCTTTTGGACACGTGGAGATTATTTTGGACACTAGGATAAATTATTTTTGTAATGTTATAACTTTTGATTGCTTTGTCATATCAATATAAAATGTTACTCAGTCATGGGTGACATGATTGTCACAAAACAAAAGCAGTTTTTCTGAGTTACCTTATTTACAGTTGAAGTCAGAAGTTTACATACACTTAGGTTGAAGTTATTAAAACTAATTTTTTAACCACTCCACAGATTTTGGCAAATTGTTTAGGACATCTACTTGTGCATGACACAAGAAATGTTTCCAACAATTGTTTACAGATTAATTGTTTCTATTCTAATTAACTATATCACAATTTCAGTGGGTCAGAAGTTTACATACACTAAGTTAACTGTGCCTTTAAGCAGCTTGGGAAATTCCAGAAAATGATTAGCCAATTAGCTTCTGATTGGAGTCAATTGGAGGTGTACCTGCGGATGTATTTTAAGGCCTACCTTCAAACTCAGTGCATCATGGCTTGACATCATGGGGAAATCAGCCAAGACCTCAGAAAAAATGGAACCAATTTTCAAATGCCTGAAGGTTCATCTGAACAAACAGTATTATGCAAGTATAAATACCATGGGACACAGCCATCATACTGCTCAGGAAGCCATCATACTGCAATCATACTGCTCAGGAAGGAGACACATTCTGTCTCCTAGACATGAATGTAGTTTTTTGCAAAAAGTGCAAATCAACCCCAGAACAACAACAAAGGTATCTATATCCACAGTAAAACGAGTCCTATATTGACATAACCTGAAAGGCTCCTCAGCAAGGAAGAAGCCACTGCTCCAAAACCGGCATAGAAAAGCCAGACTACAGTTTGCAAGTGCACATGGGTACAAAGATCTTAAGTTTTGGAGAAATGTCCTCTAGTTTGATGAAACAAAAATTGTACTGTTTGGTCATAATGTCCATTGTTATGTTTGGAGGAAAAAGGGGTAGGCTTGCAAGCCGAAGAACACAGTGAAGCATGGGGGGGACACATTTGCTGCAGGAGGGACTGGTGCACTTCACAAAATAGATGGCATCATGTGGAAGGGAAACTATGTGGCTATTTTGAAGCAACATCTCAAGACATCAGCCAGGAAGTTAAAGCTCAGTCAAAAAGTGGTCTTCCAAATTGACAATGACCCCAAGCATACCTCCAAAGTTGTGGCAAAATGGCTTAAGGACAACAAAGTCAAGATATTGGAGTGTCATCACAAAGCCCTGATCTCAATCCAATAGAAAATTTGTGGGCAGAACTGAGAAGGTGCGTGCAAGCAATGAGGCCTACACACTTGCCAAAATTAAGCAACTTATTGTGAGAAGCTTGTGGAAGACTCCCAAGTTAAACAATTTAAAGGCAATGCTACTAAATACTACCAAAGTGTATGTAAACTTCTGACCCACTGGGAATATGATGAAAGAAATAAAAGCTGAAATCAATTTCTCTACAATTATACTGATATTTCACATTCTTAAAATAAAATAGTGATCCTAACTGACCTTAGACAGGGAATGTTTTCTATGATTAAATGTCAGGAATTGTGAAAAACTGAGTTTAAATGTATTTGGCTAAGGTGTATGTAAAATTCTGATGTCAACTGTACAGTACACCCTGAGATGTATATAGTAAAATCAGAAAAATAAGAAAAAAGTACATTTTTGTCTCAAGATTTTTCAGTAATTTCTTATGCTGAGATTCTCATATTTTATCATAACCTATATAATTGTTTTTTTTTGTTTGTTTTTTTTGTTTGTTTTTTAAAGTTTTCTTGATATCAAACCATTTGCCCTTGTTTTAGTTTTTAAATTATAAGCCTTTAATTCTGGGCATGCCACTGAAACAGGAAATCTTTAAAAACACCTTCAGCGCTTCAAGGGTTTAAGAGATAGTTCCTCCAAATATGGAAATTCTGTCTCCATTTACTTACCCCTATGTTGTTATTCCAAACCCATATAACTTTCTTCCATAGAACACAAAATTAGGTGTTAGGCAGAATGATATGCATCTTCTTTTTTTTCACAATGAAAGCGAATGGTGAATGAGGCATAATTAAGTCATACGGGTTTGGAACAACAGGGTGAGTACAAGAAAACAGACTTTTCACTTTTGAGCAAAATAATGTTCTTTAAATGAACCTTTTTGTCAAATGTATTAGGACAGGTCTGCGAGGCATAATGTTTTCTGTCTTATGGTGACTAAACAGCTGTTCTGTTTTTAAAAGGAAACAGAATACCCATAATCTGGGCTTGTTTTCCAAAGACAACAGCACTCTCTGTCTTGACAGTGAAATCATTCAAAATAACAGAAATATTTGCCATGTCTATCTACCCAGATGTCCTTCATGTAGATTTAAAGGAACTCTACTGTCATTCATTCAGGATGATGTGCAGAGAGGCAGTGAAAAGGCACATCTATGCAAAGGGTGCGGATGCACGAGCCCACAAAGGTCCACTGATATTTACTCAGAAACTAGAGCATTAATTATGTTGCAAGACAACTATTTATGAAGCCTGGAATCCACTTGTTGAAATATGAAAAGTGCCAGCTAACAGTGCAAGTGATCAGGATCGGAAAAGTTTTTAGTAACCATTTGCTACATTGAGTTACTTTCCTGTAAACCTCCCGTAGAAATCTTCCATAGATGATTTGATGATTTCCAAACTTTTTCTACTTTTCTACTAAAATGCAAGTGCATTTATTGTGCATGTGTTGCACCCACACATTATGTTTGCATTAATGAAGTATAATATTTCTTACATCCATAGAAAAGTCATTATACACAAGGAGCAAAACGTGCGGACACTCGCCTTGATTATCTGCACTTTGTCCTATTTACTCATTGGAGCGGGAGTCTTTGATGCTCTGGAGTCAAAGCAGGAGAAAACCCAGAAGGGCAAACTTGATTATCGAAAATTTCAACTCATGCACAAATATAATCTCACCAGATTTGACTTGAAGGTAATTTTCACTCAAGTCATAAAGTTTCAAATGTTTTGTATTTTCATTATTTTCGTTCGATCTTATGGTGTGAATATGTGTCTAAATGTACCTATATTGTACATTTTTAATATAGGTAATCTACATGCTACGATCGACCATTTCTTTTCTGAGACAAATAAATACAAACTGCTCAAGATTTTGCTCATTGCTTCAGGTGGATTCATTCATTCTAATTGAAAATGGGTTATTTTTAAAAGAGCAGTTGTTGAAAATGTGACATTATGTCAGTTTACTCTCTGCATTCTCACTGTAACCCAAGACAATGATGTTGCAATACCTGTTGGAGTTACATTACACATATAGAATATACCGTTTTACTTTAACCCTTTAACCCTCATGTTATGTTTGGGGTCTGGAGACCATCAAAGACCATGTTAAAACAACTGAACTGTCTTAATATTTCAGGACTTTTCCTTATCATATGAGAAGTGGATACAAACAGAATTATTACCAGATCTCATAATATTATGTTTGAAACACAAATAAATGCAATGAATGTACAAGTACACTACCAACACTGACATTTTTTTTTTTTTTTGTGAGGTTTACTTTTACTAATTTACTAAATGCTATTTTTCATGCAGAAATTGCTAGTAAATTTAACTAATACTTTCAAGTAAAGGCTACACACAATTTGTGGTGGCTCAAGTAGAGTTTACTTTGCAATACTCTGTTTCAAGTAATTTTACTCTAGCAATGTAGCACTTTTCTATCATGAATGGGTCATTTTTAGTAGAAAATTTACTTTACAGCTTGGAAACAGTGAGACCATGTCCTATGAATTTCTCAACAATCCCAGTTTTCTTATTTCCAATTGAAATAGAAAGTTAAGGTGGGACATAATGAAGTGCTCATCCCATGAAATCATTTGTGAACACATTTTTATTCTTGTGTTAACGTAGTTCCCTTTGAAACAGGAAGTTGATGCAGGACAAAATAGGTGTTTAACGCAGTTCAATGGAAAGGAGGCGGCGAGAACTGGCTTGACGTTATAAATAATATTTTAATGTTAAACTTAAACAAAAGACAAAACACACACATGACGGACATGTCCGTAAACAATCTCTCTCTACTATATTCTCGTGGAGATATTGGAATCCCAAATTTATTTAAAAATTCAGTATATGTAAGTAAAATAACCCTTGTTATTTATCAATTGTGAGACCATTAGAATATCATTTTTAACCCAATTGCCGTAGAAGATTGATTTATTCTTATATTTAACCATTTTATTGTTCCATATTAACTGTTTGTGGGGGGAAAAGTTATGTTTGTATATAAGAAGCCAACATAAAAGAGCCTGTCTATGAAAATTGGATAGCTGTGAATGGGGAGCTTGTTAACCTCAAAGTCACAATTTAAAAGGAACTCTATACCACCAACTTTTTCAAAAATAAGATTTGGAATTATAAACCATAGTTTATCAGTATGCTTAATATAATATTTAATCCAGTTTAACTTGAAAATTGTATTAGAAGTACCAAAATCAAGCACATTTAAGCCTCCTTGATTATAAGAATTACATAAAATATTTTTATTTAAATAGTGAGACTTGTTTTTCCATATAAAGTTGAATAAGGTTGAATCAATTTTTTTAATAAAAGAATTTGGTACATCTAACACTTTTGTAGGATAGACTAAACGAGACAGCCCCTCAGTTTTGGACAGAAGAACTCTACCTTTGAGTGATAAATCCCTCATGAGCCACATATCAAATCTCTTTTTCATTTTCACCACACAGTAAATTTGAAATCCGGAAATCAACACCAATAGAGTTAATTTCAACACTTTAAAAGTGTATATATGGGAACCACCCACAAAGTGTTAGTTCAACACTTTCAAAATTGTTGCCTCTCGCAACACCGACACAGTGTTACAATATGAACACTAAGAGAGTAAAATAATAACACCAATGCAGTAATCAAATTATGATCAGAAAAAACTGAGGGCTCTATTTTGGTTTCTTCCACATTATCTAGCAGCTCGTTTGAAATGCCAGAAGTCAATCCTGGATCTCTTAGATAAGTTTTTGTTATTCCAAGTGAACTAGATTTGCTGTGGATTTTTTAGTCTCCATATGTCACAACAGTTTAAATGCATACATCGATTATTAAACTCTCCATAATTGCCTCCTAAGGATCTTTGAGGTTGACAGTCTTTGATGGGATCACTTATGCAGTTCCAGTCACCCCCCAAAATTAATTTAGCATTGAAGGAATTCAACAAGGCCATTGTTCATCAAATTCTGCAAAAAGGTGTGTTTCTATGACTATTATGATGACCATATATATTACCCAAAATGAAAATATTCTCCATATATTCAATAACTAAAATAACCCATCTTCCTGAATCATGAACAACATTTTTAAGGATTTTTCCCTGAAAGGAGCCCTTTAATATGGCGCCAGCGCAGATTCTCAAGAGCAGCTGCATGAGCTCTGATGACAACACAACTGATCCACGATTGGCCGAATTCACTGACGACACCAATGACGTGTGTTTCAAGTTTATTGCGACGACTTCAGTTCCAGAAATTCTCATATATGGACTTTTAAAACAGTTCAATACGTTTTTATGTCGTTTTCATCTTATAAAGCATATTTATTAAATATTGTTTTACTGTATTTACTTCATTGTTAATATAGGGTTTGTGTATGTTTATTTTGCATGACTTTATTTTTCATACAGACCTTTTACAGTATTCAGCTGCATAACCTAATCAAATGAGCATTTTTAATAACTCAAATGTTCATCTTGAAAACATACAAGATAATGTGGATATAAATATAAGCTCCTATACAAATGACGCATAATACATTATTTTTCTGTATATGAAAATGGTGTTTTGTCTCAAATGTTAAAGAGCTCAGTTGGAGGGTACTGTAAATCCTGTTGCTGAAACCTTCTTAAAGAAAAACACATACCCACCAGTGAATTTTTTTTTTTTTAAAAAATGGGTTGCTTTTATCATTTTGTATTAGCAGAAACACCCATGTCAAACTGCTTTCTTCCAATATGTTATCTTGTTTTGGAAGACACCCTTAAGTGTCAAGTAAATAAACCGCCTAACTGTGAAATAATTACAAGTCACCAATGATTTGTGCAAGTATTTTATTTAACATTTATCCCCCCAGATCAAATGTTCCTTTCTTCTGTCATGGAGAAAGTATCAGCTGTTGAAACAAAGGTACACATTTACTTAATGAACAAGAATATACTGGAAATATTTCTTGAGTGACACGGACCACATCTACAATCTTCTCTCCAGACAGCTCTCCTTAGTAGCCCAGCTTGTGCTGCAAAGCTCCTCCAACCTCCTATTCCATGTCTCACTACCTCCACTAGGTCGCCGGTACCCCCAAACCTCAGTTTTGCGAAACCATCAACCAGCCAGTGCCCCAATACTACCACTAGGCCCCCTGTACTACTTACCTCCACTGTCAAGGACCCACCCCCTGCCACTCTGCAACCTGGTGCGGTGTGTGGAAACCCTTCAGCATCCATTCAACCTTCATCCCCTCCTTCCAGTCAGACAGGCGTGAATCTCAAGGTATTTCAAATACTTTAAGATAAATGTCAATACTGTAGTTAAATTACATAATTTTCTTTGTTTTGTAGTGTTAAACTATTTCTCTCCTTATCCCCTCCATTTGACAGAAATAACACAAAATTACACCATTTCTACTGGAACTTACAAAAACTCATCAGCAACTTTATTTTTACTATGTCTTACAAGACTGAAACATTGGTCATTTTCATTTGACATCCACCCCCACCAGCTAATGGATGAGTTATTTGGGTCGTCGGGGATCGGTACTGCACTACCTGGCACCATGCACTCCACACCTCTGGGTTTGGAAGAGACCTCCTCCAAAAGCAGGCCCACAACATCTTCTCTTCAAGACCAGCCAGCAGGTGCTAATATGGATGAACAGCCAGGAACCTCTACCATACAAAATACAAACGTCACAAGCAGGAAAAGACGACCACAACCCTTACAATTTCTGGAGGCTTACGAAGAGCATGCAGAGAGAGAAGGACTGCTGTGCTTGAGTCCCTGGTAAGGCCAGATCTGGAGAGATGGTGGCAGCTGAAGGTCCTTCGAAAAAAAGGTGACCAGCTTGGGAACAATTGTGGAGGAGCTGAAGAAAAATGGGGAAAAAGACAAGAGCAAATTATGCATCTATTACAGAACCCACATGAACCTCAATAAAATTATAATGTAAAGATGTTTTCTCTTGATTTACACCTTTCCCCAAAATCCACTATGTTCCCAAAGAACACAATTTCTAGTGACACCAATTTTGTTCAATAAAATTAAACACAAATTCTGGTTTTTAATCATCTGTTGAATATTTCTGTACAATCAAATCTTTACTTTTCAGTTTTTTTTTTTTAAAGTTCAGTATACACACACAAGTTCTGGCCACAAATCTGGTCTCTAATGACATGCATTAGTATTGTGGGGGTTGTGGTTCATCAAGCAACACCATCATCTACCACAACAACTTGATCACTAGGCTCTAAACAAAGATTATGCAAAATGCAGCAGGCTGAGACTGCTGAACTGATATTGGAAATGCTTCTCATTTGTAGGCAATGGAGCCTCCTAAACTTAGATTTTAGAATGCATGCTCAATGACCACGCAAGCTGCACTGTGCTTTCTGTTAAAGCATCTTTGCCTAGCAGACAAGTGGCCATTGGCTCTATAAGGTCTCATAAGTTGAGGCAACAAAGGGTAGGCAGAATCTCCAATTATGTGCATTCCCTGTGGAACAAGGCAATGAGGATCTTCAAGAACACGACAAACTTCTGTGAAGCGAAATGCTCTGGCATCATGCCAACTCCCAGGGTGACCCACACTGTGACAGATGTGCCGCTGACTATCACAAAACCCAGTTAAATTTACAGAATAAAACTGTTTCCTATACATATATGCTAGGGGATTATCACAGTGGGGTCTCATAGGACTGTGACACCCATCCATTGCACATACAGTGTTGGGGAAACCAGTTGCATCAAACCCTAACTTTGACATCTCCAGCCTTTGACCTCTGGGCCAGGAAATGTGGTGGGCCATGTGTGTTCACATTGCAACAAAACTCATGGAGATGCTTGGCAAGTGTGGATTTTGACATGTTGAATCTGCCACCCCACGATATGACTCCTGATTCACCAATGTCCAAAGGCAGGCAAGAACACCGTTTGGGAGTGGCAGTTTGGTCTGTTGTAAATTCAGATAAACAGGACCAAGGGTAATAATGATCCTGCAAAGGTAGAAAAATAGGTTCAGACAACATGCTGACACTTGCAATAGTTGAATGAATTTTATATTAACCAGTACAAACCTCCACTTGTTCTTTGGAAAGCCTGAAATGACCTCTAAATTCTGAGGGACAACATCCTCCACAAAACTGTCTATTTTTTTGGAAAATACACACACACACACACACACACACACACACACACACATCCAGCTCGTCTGCGATAAAGCAAGCAAACGCCACGTGATCTGCCATGACTGACGTAATTGCAGCAAACTACGGGAGCCACAACGTGTCTGGCTTCATATCTCTGTTTGCAGCTCCTGCACGAGGCAACTCTCGCCGATCGGATACATGCAGACGATGTCGAACACACCTTCTCTCTCTCAACTGCTGGTGGCGTGGGTGGTTTTATCCGCTCTCCCCGTGCTCACTGGAATTAGAGACAGGCGTTAGACATAATTTAGCTCAGGTGTAAGTGCCCATACCGCTTCCCTCTCTCCGGACGGGCACTTGACCACACCCCCGCTGCCACAGAAACCATTTGCCAATTTAATGTTGTTCTTCTTTTGTTAACGTGCCCTGGAGGACGAAAGATTGTAATAATGTACAGATTTTGCTGTTTCGGGAGGAAATTGGTACTTTAATTGACCAAAATGGCATTCAACTTATCACAAAGTATAGTCAGGACATCAAAACAACATCATTACTATTTGAAAAAAGTCATTTTTGATCAAATCTAGACAGGCCTCAATTCCAGCAGTCCTCACGCCAACACTTTATCTGAAGATTTCATACAAATGTGTACACTACAGTCTTCAAAGACAAAGCACAACTGGCTCTAACAAGGACAGAAAGAGATGTGGAAGACCAGATGTACAACAAAACAAGAGGATAAGTACATCAGAGTCTCTAGTTTGAGAAATGGATGCCTCACATGTCCTCCGCTGACAGCTTCATTGAATTCTACCTGCTCAACATCAGTTTCATGTACAACAGTAAAGGGAAGACTCGGGAGGATTTATGGGAAGAATTGGACAGAAAAAGTCACTTTTGAAACAGAAAAACAAAAAGAAAAACTTACAGTGGGCAAAGAAACAGACATTGGACAAGACCAAAAACAGATAATTGGAAAAGAGTGTTATGGATCTTAACCCCATTGAGTTTTTGTGGGATCAGCTAGACTGTAAGGTGTGAGTGCCCAGCAAGACAGACACATCTATGGCAAGTGCTACAGGAAGTGTGGGGTGAAATGTCACCTGAGTATCTGGACAAACTGACAGCTAGAATAACAAGATCTGCAAAGCTGTCATTGCTGCATGTGGAGGATTTTTTGATGAGAACTCTTTAAAGTAGTTTAAGAAGTTCTGAATTTGTTTTTACAAATTGTAAAAGTCATTTTACACGTTATTAATGTCGTGACTATACATTGTGATCAGTTGAATGCCACTTTGGTAAATACCAACTTCTTTCCATAAGAGCAGAATCTGTACATTATTCCAAACTTTAGGCCGCCAGTGTATTTCCTATTGAAACAGAAGTTGATACGGGACAAAATGAAGTGCTCATCCCATTAAATCGTTTGATGAAAGACGTTCTGTTTCTTGTGTTGACATATTTATTTACTGAAACAGGAAGATGAGATAGGACAAAACAACGTTCTTCTCACTTAAAATAGTTTGACAAACACGTTTTTTTGTTGAAAAACAAAACAAAACCACATTTAAATATATAAAACATATCCTGCCCAGTGCCCACACTTGGACAAGGGAAATGTATTAGACTCTTGAACCTGGAGTACATAATTACCCTTGCTGTTTAACACCTAGTAAATGTCAGCTATGAAGATCAAGTATAAGTGTGACCTCGGTCTGACCTGCAGCTCTGGGAAAAATAGCAGTTCTCCCATACGTGCTCTGACAGTTCTCCAAGTGCTCTCAGCAACGATCTGGACATCATGTCCTGTGTATCCCCTATGACTCAGAGAGGCCTTGCTGATCAGGCTATGTTTGACCCACACTAGAGAGTGTGCCATCTTCAGTTCCTGCCAAGGAGAATGCGCTTTGTGCCTAAGACTTTGCCTTCAGCTATTAAACCTGTATGACACAGTGACAGAAAGAACGCCATTTCAACAAATGCCTGTTGCCATGGCGGCGGCATCTGTTGCTCTTTCTTCTATATTTGTTTTGGTTTGGCACTTACAATACGCCCATGAGAAAGGTAAAAAATATCTTTGACCAGCAAGTCAATGGTGGTAGGACATAGTGCACAGTGCATTTATGTTTCTATTTTCATCCTTACTTAATAAACCAGGGCAAAAATATCTCTTTGCTGATTGGAATCTCAAAATCATTCCAATGAGTCTCATTCCCCTCATGTCCATGGTTCTGAGAGGACATCATTTGACATCATACTACGCACGTTATTTGTATGAATTAATACTTTATTTTTTATTGGTTTATTTTGTTGTATTGAAACATCAAAAAGTTATTGGAAATTTGAGTAATTTATGGAACTAGGGTTAGATATTAATATGGATTTTCACTTAACACAGTCTGTACTGTAAAAGGACTTAAAGGAATGTTCTGGGTTCCATAAATAAACTGCTTTTAGCACAGGAAATCACATTGATAACACATAACTTGAAATACATCCACCCAGAATAGAAG
The DNA here is from genome assembly GCA_032164185.1 of Moxostoma hubbsi. NCBI lineage: Eukaryota > Metazoa > Chordata > Actinopteri > Cypriniformes > Catostomidae > Moxostoma > Moxostoma hubbsi. The sequence goes on along the minus strand of JAVLUX010000013.1, from coordinate 13,712,630 downwards.
CTCACTGCTAAAAGGATGATTTAGACATTTTTACCGCTCAAATAATACACATATGATTGTTTCTTCAAGTTTGGGCATGCATGTTTAGCACTGTGGACTTCTATAAAGTAAAATATTCTGGGTATTATACAAGTGAAGCACAGTCGAGCTTAACTTGTATTGAACCTGGAATATTCCTTTAAAACATTTTTCACACTCTCACAGTTGTTCTTCCATTGGTCTGCTAACAATGTCCAACAGGAGATTTATGTGGTTTTTGTAATTGTTTTATTGAAAGCGGAAACATTTCCACCACCGTGTCATTTAAAATCTGAATCACGTTTAATAGAATTCTGTGACTTATTATTAGAAAATACATATGTAATGTTTACTAATTTATTTATTTATTTTTTTATAAATTGTCCTACTTTTGCCTTGCTAAGGCTAATTTCATAGCTAGCATTTAATGTATCTGAACTAATATTTTCACACTTTTTGAATAATTTGGCAATATTACAGCTTTATTGGAAACAACGGATTATACAAATATTCTGCACAATACTGTTAAAAATGTCAAACCACTTCATATTTCATGTCTTATATATCATCTCAATCGTGCTTTTCACTTCCACTTTTATTGATTTGGTAAGCAAGTACTAACCTCTGACATTTTTTTTTCTTTTTTTACTGTGGGATTGTTTATTTTCACACAATAAATCTTGAAATGGTTTATGTTTATTTCACTCATTGTTTAAATTATCATTGTTTTAAACATGGAATGATAGGTTTAAAAACATTTAAAAGTTTAATATTGAAAGTTTGGGTCTGGGACAAGGCTAAAACAGATGATTTTAGCCTAGAATAAATGAGAAAAAAGGTACATAAAATAAATGATAAAAAGTTTCCAATTTAGTTTTTATTAGGATCTTCATATAACAAAAAGTCAAAAAATCATCCCCTAGGACAAGAAAGTGACTGAAGTTGAAGAAACACAATAAGAATTTAAATACGTGCTTTAACAAAAATTAGTGAATGGATGAATGAATGAATGTTATATTTATATAACGCTTTTCTGACACTACACTGAAAGCACTTTACATAATGAACAGGGTACTCTCCTCACCCACCACCTGTGTGCAGCATCCACCTGATGATGCGACGGCAGCCATAGTGCACCAGTAAGTTCACAACACACATCAGCAGTTGTTGGAGAGGAGAGAGTAGAGTGATAGAGCCAATTCAGGGAATTACAAGCTTCACATGATTGCTTTTAAATCCTCTGGATTGTCTTGCCCCATAGGCTTCCATTGAAAGTTTAATTATTATACTGTAAATATATTTGTTTTCTTTTTACAAACTGATGGACTCCAAATTATTTTCTGTGGTAATCAGCATGCATGATGTCAATAGAGCTTAAAGGGAAAAAATTCTCCCATTTACTCACTTTCATGCCATGCAGATGTGTATAACTTTTTTCTACTGCAGAACACAAACAAAGATTTTTATGAAGAATATATCTGTAGGTCCTGGCAATGCAAATGAATGTTGGCCAGAATTTGAAGTTCAAAACATCACATAAAGGCAGCATAAAAGTAATCCATATGATTCCAGTGGTTTAATATACACATTAATATAATTTGCACTTTATTAGGGACAATATACTACTACTGGGTAGGGCCTCCCTTTGCTCTCAAAACAGCCTAAATTCTTCATGGCATGGATTGCACAAGATGTTGGAAACATTTCTTTCAGATTCATGATCGCATTACGCAGTTTCTGCAGATTTGTCAACTGCACATTCATGCTACGATTCTCCCGTTCTACCACATCCCAAAGGTGTTCTACTGGATTCAGATCCGGTGACTTGGAAGGCCACTAAAGAACAATAAACTCATTGTCATTTCATGAAACCAGTTTGATGCGTTATCATGCTGGAAGTAGCCATTAGAAGATGGCTAAATTGTGGCCATGAAGGGATGCACATGGTCAGCAACAAAACTCAAATAAGCTGTGGCATTCAAGCGATGATTTATTGGTATTAACAGCCCAAAGTGATCCAATAAAACATTCCCCACACCATTACACCACTGCCACCAGCCTGGACTGTTGACACAAGGCAAGTTGGGTCTTTGGATTCATACAGTTGGTGCCAAATTCTGACCCTACCATCTGTGTGCCTCAGCAGAAATCGAGATTCATCACCCCAGGCTACCTTTTTCCAGATTTCAAGTGTCCAGTTTAGGTGAGCCTGTGCCCACTGCAGCCTCAGCGTTCTGTTTTTGGCTGAAATAAGTGGAACTCGACGTGGCCTTCTGCTGTTGTAGCCCATTCGCCTTCAAGGTTCGATGTGTTGTGCATTCTGATATGCTATTCTGCTCACTACAATTGTCCAGAGTGGCTATTTGAGTTACCGTAGCCTTTCTGTCAGCTCGAACCAGTCTGTCGACCTCTCTCATCAAAAAGGAATTTCTGTCCGCAGAACTGGTGCTCACTGGATGTTTTTGGAACCATTCTGAGTAAACACTAGAGACAGTTGTGTGTTGAAATAACTGAGATCAAATTTTTTCCCCATTCTGATGGTTGATGTGAACATTAACTGAAGCTACTGACCTGTATCTGCATGATTTTAGGCATTGCACTGGTTCCACAAGATTGGCTGATCAGAAAATAGCATGAATAAACCTTCTGAAGTAAAGACTTTGGGTGAGAAACAGGTAAACATTTCAATAATTTTTTACTATAAATCTCCACTTTTACTTTCAGAATGTGAAATTGAAGGTTTATAGTAAAAAGGACTTACATTTTGATCTATTTCTCACCCACACCTATTATATCACTTCTGAAATATAGATTAAACCACTGGAGTCATATGGATTATTTATTTGCTGCCTTTATGGATTTTTGGAGCTTGAAATGTCTGTTCACCATTTACTTGCATTGTAAGGACCTACAGAGCTATTCTCCTAAAAATCTACGTATACATTTTGCAGAAATGGTCTGCACTTAGCCTATATAGCGCTTTATTAACCTTAGCGGTTTTCAAAGCGCTTTACACTGTGACTCATTCACCCATTCACACACCAATGATGGCAGAGATGCCATGCATAGTGTTACCCTGCCATTGGGAGCAACTTGGGGTTCAGTGTCTTGCCCAAGGACACTTCGGCATGTGGACCAGGAATTGAACCACCAACCTTGCGATTAGTGACCAACCCACTCTACCACCTGAGCCACAGCCGCCCCAAATAACAAGACATTTTACAAAACCTAAAACTACAAGACAATACAACACTAAATTTACAAAACAATATTTACCCAGTAAGTGAACTTTCCCGGCAAACTGGGAAAAAACAAAGTGTTCTCCTCCACTCACTCACAGGCGAGTCCTTTGCGAGTCCTTTCATCACTGCCGAGTCCTTTGTGCAAAAAAGACAAGATATTTCAATAATAATGTAATTAGTCAATTGCTGCTCAAACACTTTTATGAAACAGGAAAGGTAATTACATAAACAAACAATAGTCAAAGAATACATAAACATTCACTGTACATACATGGATTCTCAAGTTGGGGTGACCTCCATAGCGTTTAGATCCAGTTGGATCATTTGTTTGGTGACATGCTGTTGGCTTTGAGGAAAATGTGAAAAAAAGGAAAACAACTTTCCAGTGTGCATTATTTTTTATTACAAATGACCTGCATACTGGGAATGCACATAATGGATATCTTCATCCAAAGTATAGTTATCAGTATCATACCTCACCAGAGGAAATGACTGTAGTAACTGATGGCGGCACCACCACCTCCTGATTACAGGCATGTCAGACTGATAAAAGATGGCAATTGAAAATCTGAAGCATAACATTTTAAAAGTGTTGTCAATCCTTTTTGCTGAACAAATAACCAGAAATTGATAAAAACTCACTCCTGAAAAATCAAAGGCAAGGGTCACATAAAGGATGTACTGAAATACAAACTCAAAACTCTGATGTGGAATAAGACCATATTATACATACAGTATATAATGGATTCTGGATGTATTATATGATGACATTCCACTGCTGATAATAATGGTTTACATACAAAGAATTAAAAGCTGTACCTCACAGTCTCTCAGTAAGGGCATAGTCCAAAGGTCAAATTTGATTTACCAAGTTTATATAATAAAACAAAAACACAACACATTTAATTATTATCCAACAATATATCTTCTGGAGCAGTCACATGTAAGCAGAAAACAAAATTGATCATATTTTATTACACCATGGTCAGTCTCAATACTGGATTCTGATTGGCTGGAAGGTGGAGTCCATTAAGACGGTTTACTGCACAGGTAGTTCCAGTCAGTTTGCATAGACAGACACTGACAGTGTCTTCACAAAATCAATGACAGCTTTAACTTTATTCATTGTGGCAAGACCATGGTATAAGCAGAGTAATCCATGCCTAGTTGTGCATTAAACAATCCTGTTTTCACATCTGTGGGCTTTGCTTCAGGTGGTTCTTCATCTCCATGTCGTGCATTAAAATAATTTAATGCACACTTAGCCCTGGAAGAATTGGGGTTTAAAACCGAACTACCCCTCATCGTTACAGCCAGTGGTTTGGTTTTACTATATGACAAAATTGTAAAAAAAAAAAAACTAATTCTGGAAACATTACCCAGAACTGGCTGAAACGCAAAAGTATGGTTTCAAACGGAGCTGCCATGCATGTCATAATGGGTAAACTCCAGTTATCCAAGACCAAAGTGTAGATGGCTTTTATGTCTTATCAGTGAATTTATGAGCGCACAGCGCTCATTCTTATCTTTTCTGAACAGAACCATGCAAAACCTGGAAACATTAAGTTAACGGCAATCTCCAAACCACATGGGTTCATGGAGTCAAGCGAAAGCACTCTTCTGTCACTCTTCACACTTGTAAAAAAAAACATTCATTTGAAACTCTGGAATGGGTAAACTCTGGAACTTGCTATCCTGAAAGCAAAACCTGAAAGTCTTTATTTAGCTCCCATGCCCAACGTTTACAGGGTTCATGGAGTCTAGAAATAACATTTCCCTTGACTTAGGCTTCAGGATCTGTAAAAGAACATGACATCAGTAATTGAACCAATTAAGAGACCACAATGCACACGTGTGGAATTATGGGCATAACAACCAAAAAGTACAAGTTTACAAAATAATGTGACATTCCATTACAAGTTACGTTGTACAATGTGCATGGCTAGTTTAAAGGAAAAAACAGCAATGGGGGAAAAATACAAATTACATAAATCTATACCCCAATTCTATACATTACATCAACATATGGAAAAATAGGTAACTTACACATATAATCCAGTGCCTCAACTCCCATGAAGGGAGTAAAATAAAGTTCTTGGTTGCAGCATCATCCTGTGAGTTGGGATGAGAATCATGGCGAACCATAGCTATTGTGATTCATTCCCAGTGTACTGCACAAACAATTTAGATAGCAAATCATTGTAATGTGTTCACCACATATTTTACAGGATACTAACAGGTAAAGCTGGCAGAGGATCATTGTCGAATGTTAGCAGCCATGTTGCCACCACATAACTGTTGACAGCAAAGAAATCTTTGTCCTGAAGAAATAGATACAGAGTGCAGTTTGTGTCATTATACATTTTTCATAACCATTGTAGTATGCATTACCAAACAGCTGAGTAATGCATTGAAATGGACAATTACGTTGCCTCTAACTCTTCAAAGGCCAAAGACCAAAAGTCACTTCTGGTTAATGTTTGGGTTGGGCTCAGTTGAAGTAAATCCTCATTTGGATCTTTGGCTCTATCAAAAATATGGGGCAGCTGTGGCTCAGGTTGTAAAGTGGGTCGGCCGCTAATCGCAGGATTGGTGGTTTGAATCCTGGCCCACATGACTCCACATGCCGAAGTGTCCTTGGGCAAGACACTGAACCCCAAGTTGCTCCCAATGGCAGGCTAACGCCATGCATGGCAGCTCTGCTGCCATTGGTGTATAAGTGTGAATGGGACACAGTGTAAAGCGCTTTGGTAACATCTAAGGTTAAAAAAAGGTGCTATATAAGTGCAGACCATTTGCCATATACCAGCTGAAAAAGGGAAATACACAAATTGTAAAATAAGTCATTAAAAACGGAACAGTAATCCGGAAAAATGTTTTTATGAAAATGACTGCAAAATGTATATGTCACCAAATTCTGTTATTTGCTTGCTTGTTCATTTGTCTGGCTTGTTACACCTGTCAGTTGGGCTAGGACAATGTGGGAAGATTCATATTAGTGTGGCAAAAAATGTATAGAATCTTTATCTAACTTGAACTGCACTATATGATGACAAAATGTAGAAAGAATAACTTTGATCAACTGTCCTGTTTACAATGTTTTATACAGTGTAGAGGTTTTTACATCCCCTGGTCTAAAGAGCATTTCTATAGTTTTACTTATTTATGAATTTAATAAAGATCAAAACTAAATTACATTAAAAAATTAAATTACCATATATGCAATTTGCCAATTTAGATTATTATCATAGATTATTATCTAGAGTATTGTCATATTAGATTGTCTTATACAATAGGACAAAAGAAAGAAGGGGAAAAGAGCAATACATGAGAATAAATTAATGTTCATCAGATAATTAACCAATAACTGTGGAGCTAGGGAATATTAATCATTTGTTGAGCAATCTACTGTACATATTGGCAAATTACATCTAAGGATTGAATTAAACTGAGTATATGAACCCCTTTGGAAGTAATAGTAATTAAGTATGTTTTTCATATTTTAGACATAATTATGTCTTCATCTACGCTACATTTTCTGATAAAATGTGACACGATGAACAGAAAACACACATGGTTTGAATATATTTGAATTATTTACTTAATACATGAAGTACCCTTGTGTGCAGAAGTATGCAAACCTTTGGGATTCAGACTTCCCAAAGGTTTCGCCATGCAAGGAAATGTTAAATTATATGATATGTTTTTACTTTCAAATTCTAGGGAGAAATGACTGAGGCCAAAACGTGCAAAAAACAAAAGGGATCATAAATTTCAAACATGATCTCTCTCTCTCTCACACACACACACTAATTGAACTAATTCTCACACACACCTTCGTGATGAACTGCAACTTGAACATGATCTACTACATGATTCTGTACCTCATTCAAATGGTTATACACCAGTTTACAGTAGGCATAGTTGTATTTTCTGCAGCACACTGTGCATCTCTCAATAGAGATAGGGGATCATGTCCTTTCTTCAGTATTGTCTGATGCTTCTGTGCAGGTTAAACAAACACACACCATTTACATCTATCAGGAAAAACTAAATAACTACTTATACATATATATAAATATATATCTATACTTATCTTAATACACACACTGCCTACACTTAATAAAAGTTGCCAAAGGCAACAAGTGGTGTTCACATGTGAATGCCAATAACATGAAATTAATCGGTTATAATAGACAGTGTTAACATTAGCTGAGACAATACTTAAAATGCTTCGCTTGAACCACATATTATCTGTATTTATGTTCTCGGGGTTTTTTATGCTAACGTTAACCTGAGCACGATTAAACATTCAGGGACTCAAAAATTGCTAACATGTCGAGATAGGTCTAAGGAAACATTTTACATGTCTCGAAGTTTAGTTTATCTTTACCGTTCAGTTTTTACATACTGCCATTATATCGAATAGTCTGTGACATTCCGCCACCTTTCCAACTGATGCCGCGCGCTCACGGCATGTGTTTACCAGCTTACGTGGAGCTCCTCCTTGCTGGACGTCTAGCGAATGGGAGCTAAACGTAAGCTCCACCCATTGCTCTGCAGTTAGTAGCAACACGCTTTTTCATTGGTTCCAATAAGAACATACAGAGGTAACGAATGCTGGAAACTTTTCCAGACTTGTCAGATCTCCGTTAGATTGTGTTGCAGAAAAAAAAATATGGCTTTTAACGAGGTCTTTGAGAAATTAATTGATCAGAATCGGAAAATCGCATTTTACGCAGCTGGTACTGCAGTTGCACTGCTTGGACTCGGCCTTGGGTATAAATATATGTGTAAAGAGAAGAAGTTAACTCAGGTTGGAGTTGTTTCTCAGCTGTTGGTTCATCCGATGAAGTCTGGGAAAGCTGTGTCGGTGGATACTGCAGAATGCCTGCGAATGGGACTAAAATACGGCAAACTGCAGGATCGGTGAGCTTATGTAACAATGTTGCAATGATCTGGTTTGTAGTTGATGCATTGCTATTTTGAGGTTATGGTGTTGTCTGGAAAGCTTGTTGTCTTTCATTGGCTGTTATATTTCCGTGACGGATTATAACACGTCTTAAATTATGTCTATTGCAAATGATTTTGAAGGAGCGTGTTTTCAGAACGCCATAAAGATATCCAGTTAGCTCTTGAGGGGTTTTAACTGAACAAAGACTGTGTTTTTTATAGCCACTGGCTTGTCATCACTGAAGATGGACATATGGTGTCAGGCCGACAGCAGCCTCGTCTGGTGTTAGTTTCGCTGACTTGTGAGGATGGGCAGCTCTGTCTCAATGGACCCCAGATGGAGGGGTTGAGGGTTCCTCTTCAGCAGCCCAATAATGCAGTTGTGGACTGCAGGTATTTTAGTGGGACATATAGTGGCCCCAGTAAATATTTGCACACTCAAAAGGAATAGTTTACCCAAAATGAAAGTTCTGCTATCTTTTACTGACTAGAATCCTTCCAAATCCGTATGACTTTCTTAATTCTGTTGGGAAAAAAAGAGACATTTTGAAAAAGTCCTGGTCCCTCTTAAAGGGATAGTTCACCCAAAAATGAAAATTCTCTCATCATTTACTCACCCTCATGACATCCCAGACGTGTATGACTTTCTTTCTTCTGCTGAACACAAATTAAGATTTTTAGAAGAATTGTTCAGCTCTGTAGGTCCATACAATGCAAGTGAATGGTGACCAGAACTTTCAAGGTCCAATAAGCATATAGAAGCAGCTTAAAAGTTATACAGTGGTTAAATCATATCTCCAGAAGCAATATGATAGGTGTGGTTGAGAAACAGATGAAATATTTTTTACTGTAAGTCTCCTCCTTGCCCTGTTGGTGGTGAAATGCACAAAGAATGCGAATTGCTGAAGAAGAATGTGAAAGTGAAACAGGAGATTTGCAGTAAAAAAGGACAAAATATTGATCTGTTTCTCATATCGCTTCTAAAGATGGATTTGCTTAAAAAGTGTGCTTGTGCTGACTTTAAAATTAAATACCACTTGGTTTAATATTTTGTTAACTCATGCAATGACATTAATACTTTACATTAAGTTTGGCTTACCTGTCCAAAAACAACTGGGCTAATTGTTTTTCTTTTCATATTATGGTGCACCTTAAAAAGAAAATGGGATTGTGCTGATAAAGGTGCAATTAAATGAAACATTGGATGAATTATTTTGCTTGTATCTGTTAGAGTGTTTAGTGTAGACGTCCAGGGCAGAGACTGTGGGGACGAAGTGTCTGACTGGCTTACTCGATACCTGGAATCAGACAAGGTTGTTCGTCTGGTCCATTTTGAACCGCATCTAAAGGCCCAGAGGCCTTCAGAGAAAGAGCCCCTGTTTCCTAAGGATGAGAAGGTTTGATGTTTGATGGACACTGTGTCAATGTACACTTTTCAGAGACAGTGATGATGTGTTTTCCTCTTATTTAGCAGCGTAAACCTGGCACGCTATTTTATATTTTCAATGTATTAATTGTTTAGCTTAAATTCAGAACGTTATACTTTATTATATTACTCTGAAATAAGTTTAAAAAAAATGAGTTGCAATAACTGTGATGAGATTTCTAACATAGCTGCTGAGTGAGTGACAGAAAATTTGGCTTCTTTTTCTCTACTACTGTAATTCATCGCTATCTGATTTTTTTAAAAGCTGTGAAAGCTTAATTGTGGATTTTTTTTCTAGTGTTGTTGGTAAGCGAAAGAAATGGGTAAGCAAATATTATATTTGCTGTGGTCCAAAATTCACGCTATACAAGTCTACCCTGCTATTGTTTACTTACGCATTTCAAAACCAAATATGTGAAAAGGGTCCATTTAAAAGGAAATCCAACCTTTAAAATGTGTCTCGAAAAACTCGCGTTCTGTTTTATTTGTTGCACTGCGTCTCATTTAGCCCAAGAATGCAAGTCATCATCATCATCAATGCTTTGTGCCGTCCAAAATTCGAATGCTTATTTATAAGGAATTTCCTTTTTATTTTAAACTTGATGAATATTAGAATTTTGAATTTGAATTTGCTTTCATCACAATGACTGAAAAGAATACATCTAATCAGTTTTGTGTTGTTTCTTATCAGTCACCGGCATTATTTGGTGTTTCACGATTTCTCAGGTGGCCTATCCTGATGCAGCTCCCATCATGCTGATGACTGAGGCCTCTGTTAGGGATCTGAATACCAGATTGGACCATGAGGTCACTATCTCTCAATTCCGTCCCAGCATTGTGGTCAGTGACTGTGAAGCCTTCACAGAGGTACAGCTCAATATAATGCTTCAGATATGTAATATCATGTAAAATGAACCAAAATTGTCATCATTGAAACCATATTTACACTTGGTATTAACATCTGTCCGGGGTGATCTGTGTAGTCGGTGCTAAATATTGGTGTAAACTGTGTTCAAAATGTTCACATTAGATTTTATACAATAGGACACTTGGGATCATATTCAGATTGGCAAAGTGGAGATGAAGAGAGTCATTGGCTGTGGAAGGTATGGAAACTTGACATTTACAGTGTCTACAGACTCAGAACTAATGCAGAATACTGTAGTAACATCAGTGCTGTTGGCCTCTTTAATGTACAGATGCATTTTTACTACCGTTGACCCTGAGACTGGAGTTATTACTCGGAAAGAGCCACTGAACACACTCAAAACGTAAGTGTACACCGACAGAAACTTAGCGTTTTATTAGATATGCTGATTATAAGGATTACATGGATCATACACATACTTGGGTTTTAAAGGAATATTCCGGGTTCAGTACAGGTTAAGCTCATTTGTGGCATAATGTTGATTACCACGCAAATTAATTTCAACTCGTCTCATTTTCTTGAAAAAAAAAAAAAAAAAAAGCAAAAATCTAGGTTACAGTTAAGCACTTACAATGGAAGTGAATGGGGCCAATTTTTAAAGGGGTTAAAGGCAGAAATGTGAAGCATATATTAATCCTTCTGTTAATACTTGTGTATTATATGAGCTGTAATGTTGTTTAAATCATAGTTTTTGCGGTCGTTTTAGGGTTTTAGTATTTACGGTGATACGTTGGCATGATAACAAAGATGTAAAACTGGCTATAACTTGACTCAGAAAATGTTTATAAGCGATTTTATCACACTTAAATCATGATAACATGCATATTGCTAAGTTTTGTGGAGTCCAAATAATATTTTTTGGTAATCAAAATTGTGCCACAAATGCTTTTAATTGAGCTCAACTTGTATTGATCCTGGAATATTCCTTCAATAACTACGTTTTGTGACTGAGGACCTAGTTTTCAACAAAGAAGATAATCTGATTTAGGTTCATGGCTTAGTCAATCATTTTCTTGTGCCTATTGCCAAAATTATTTTCTTGTTTCTTCTTTGTTAATCAGTTACATGTTGTCTGGCACACTAGACTCAAAGTCAACATGAAAAGCTGTTTGCAGCCCATTTTACGTTTAGATAAACAGGATACTGTATTCAAAGGGGGGCAATGCAGTGCAGGACTTATTTTATGCACTGGGAATTGATTGGATTGTGAAAAGTGGTGTTACATATCAGAATCTAGCTATGTGTTTAGAAGTGAGTGCTTAGACAAAGGCAGAGTGACTTCAAATGAAAAGGAAAGTTGTTTCAGAGACATATAAAGTATAAAAAATGTATAAAAAAAATATTAAGAAAGATATACTTAAAAGAAAATAACATGCACCAATTAATTTTGAACAGTGTGAACAGAAATGTGCAAATTGGATACATTTAGAGTCATCGTTGACTTGAATGTAAAGCTGTGTGTTTTGAGTGAATCTGGAAACCACACAGAACTTTTCTGAAGCTTTTTATACACATCTTAGTAAACCGTACTGCATATTTTCATTCTATATGTAATATAATGGCTCTATGTATAGTTTACATTGTTTACATCTCTTAAAGGAATAGTTCACCAAAAATGTTTGTTTTATAATTCTCTCATGATTGACTGACTTTTAAGCCATATCAGATGTGTATGTCTTTCTTTCTTCAGCATAACTGTAATTAAGATTTATAGAAGTACATTTCAGCTCTGTATGTCCATACAATGCAAGTGAATGGGTGCCATCAGCCCGCTGGCTGATTGACAGTCTAAAAGGCATATTTAGGCAGCATAAAAGTAATCCAGTCGATCAATTAATGTCTTCTGAAGCATAAAATATATCGATAATTTAAACTTGATTAACTTTAAAAATAAAAAGGCTTCCTGCTAGCAGTGGTTGCATCGTGTAGATGTTGTGTGACATAAGCGCAATGGCATGTTCATGCGAGAGTTAGGTAATTTCAAACAGCGGTGGGCGGAAGTAATGATTTAAAGTTAAAACATTTTAATTATCGATTTGCTTCAGAAGACATTCATTCATTGATTGATTGACTTGAGTCACATGGATTACTTTTATGCTGCCTAAATATGCCTTTTGGACCATCAAGTAGCCAGCAGTCTGATGGCACCTGTTTACTTCAATTTTATGGACAAAACCAGCTTTAAATATGCTTATAAAAATTTAACTTCGGTTCTGCTGAAGAAGGAAAGACATATACATCTGGAATGGCTTAAAGGTGATCATGAGAGAATATTAATTTTTGGGTGAACTATTCCTTTAAAATGCATCCACAGTTCATTCTTCATAACCTGCAATATTTTTGCTTCATAGCTATCGACTGACTGACCCTAAGCAGAAAACCTCACCAATATTGGGACAGTACTACACCATCAAGAAAACTGGTGACCTTCATGTTGGTGAACCTGTTTATAAGGTCACCTATTGAAACAGGCCTGACAGGATTGAATGCAGAACCACAATCTAGTGCGGACACAACAGAGTATTTCAGAATGAAATGTTCTTTTCAGGATTGAATAAGAAAAAAATAAAGCATATATATTCAATATAGTTTTGTAAAATGTGCTATTAGCTGTAGATTGTGTTTAGAAGATGTTAATTCCCACAGTACTGTGATTATAAAGTGAATAGCATAGGTTTAAGTATTCAGTATTTTGGGAACCCCAAAAATACCAGTGTATGGTAAAGCTAATGCTGCCTCTGTATTGTTATGATCAGGGGTGGAAAGAGTACTGAAAAATGATAACCAAGTAGAAGAACTTTTACTTCTCAAAAACTGTAGTGTGAGTAGAGTAAAAGTAGCTATCCTAAAAGCTAATCAAGAGTAAAAGAGTAGCTCATTTATCATATAATAAAAGGGAGACATGATAACAGAAATGAAAAGATTAAAAATGTATTTTCAAATACACTGATCACCATTTTAAAATAGAATGTATGAAACAATTACATTAAAATCAGTTTATGTATAGGGTCTAAATTTCCCTTAATGCCGACAGAGCGTTATTGTTGTGCATGAAACATGTTCAAACAATGCAAAGAATGCAAAAAAAGCTAAATGAGCAGGATCACTTGGCACGTCATGTCCTGCACAATAGAGGAGGTAGAGCAGGCATGGGAAAAGTTGTTTGGTACAGGGGCTACAACATGCTTAAAAAGGAATAATTCACCAATAAATTAAAATTCTCTCATCATTTACTAACCCTCATGCCATACTGGATATGTATGACTTTCTTCTGCAGAACACAAATTAATTTTTTTTTAGAAGAATATCTCAGCTCTTTTGGTCCATACAATGAAAGTGAATCAGTGCTAAAATTTTGAAGCTCCACAAATCCCATAAATCAGCATCAAAGAAGTCTAATCCTTGTTACTAAAGTGGTTAAATCCATGTGTTCAGAAGCGATATGATAGATGTGATGAGAAACAGATCAATATTTAATTCCTTTTAATTCTCCACCCTTCTCAGTCAATCTCCACTTTAACTTTCACTTTCTTCTTGTGTTTTTCATGATTCACATTCTTCATGCTTATCACCACCTACTGAGCAGAGAGAAGAATTTCTAGCAAAAAAGGACTTGCATATTGATCTGTTTCTCACCCACAACTGTCATATCATGGATTAAACCACTGGAGTTGTATTACTTTAATGCTGCTTTTATGTGCTTTTTGGAGTGTCAGAATTTCGGCACCCCTTCACCTACATTGAATGTTCCTACAGAGCTGAAATATTCTTCTAAAAATCTTCATTTGTGTTCTGAAGAAAGTCATAGACAGATGACTTGAGGGTGAGTAAATGATAAGAGAATTTTCATTTTTATGCTTAGAACTTGATTTAGTTCTTGTATCTTTTAAGCCATGAAATATTTGTGTTCTCATTCTAATGCATGATGCACAATTTTCTGAAGTTTGTGACTGGTGAAATGTTCAGCAGAAGTATTGCTCTGCAAATGTTGATAATTTTTTATCTTCATAAGGGCTAAGCATAATCATAATTATAAATAATTTTATCATCTCTACTCAAGTTATTCGGCCAAAAGTAGTGAGTTGTTTTCTCGTTTCCTTGTTATTGTTATTTGATTAATAGCCTTTATGTGACATAGCCTACTAGAGAGTGCTCAATTCGGTTACATGCACACTTCCAAGTCCGACATTTTGATGCAAATACGCTTTTTGTCCATTGTTTAAATTCACTTTAGACATAAACGACTGCGTTTACATTAAATCGTCATCAAGACGGGCATTGGCGGAATTCTAAAATGTATTTGACCATTTAGGCGCCAACCCGCATTAGCGCTCAAACATTAGCCGCATGTCAATCAAACAACACACATCTACAGATGTCAGGAAATAAAAAGTAAATCTTTAATATTTAATCTAGATCAACCAACCAGTGTTGCTCTTGCTATCACGGTTGATGTAATAACACCCCTGTTCTAGATGTAAATCATAGGCTAAATATTGAAAACTACTCAATCTTTTGATGAAGGACAACTCTCTTTTTCCTGATAAACATCTAGATAATTTTATTGCCCAGCCCTATTGATAACATTGCATTAATCTCTCACAGCAGCCCAATAATCTCAGTGATGGATTACAGGCTACGTTATAGACACACAGAATGTAGTAAGCAGAAATATGAAATTTACCTCGATATGTTTCTTCAAATTAGAGGCAGGATTAATGCTGATATCTGGCTTGAGCAAGTTAAACTCACATGACACGATCAAGCAATTGGCCTTTTCCACTGCAAAAAACCCTTCCAGATGCGGCCGGATATGTTCGTCTGTAAATTATGCTTGACATTCTCCACATCCATAAAAGTTGGCACCAGATCTACAGCTTCCGTTCAAGTTTTTTACGCGTGACTCTCCCTACCCAATCATGTTGATAGATAAAAATAAAATCAGGAAAGGGAAGTAGCGAACACAGACAGTGGGAAAATAGTGCAGTAAAAGTACAGTTACAGCACTTAAAATATACTCAAGTAAAAGCATAAAAAAAATTTAATACTGAAAAAAGTACAATTCTTGGGAAAAGTAGTTAATTACAGTAACGTGAGTATTTGTAATTTGTTATTTTACACCCCTGGTTACGATTATCTAAGTTTCTGCTGAAGCAGTGAGTATTTGTTAAATGTTTAATTTCAGCAGTGCCTTCAAATGTGAATCCATACCTACATGTCATTGTTAAACAAGAACATGTGAAAAGATTGTAACAATCAGACAGTAAACTTTTATTAGTTAATTAGTAGAATTACTAATATTGAGGTGTTGAAAAAAGTTCTGAAATGCCAATAAACAAAGCATTTTGAAACTTCAGTGAAAAAATTCAGTTAAATTGGAAAACATCCCATAGATAGAGACATTCTACTAGTTTCAAAGAGTTAAAATACTTCACAAACCAATAACACATAACAAACTACAGTTGAAGTCAGAAGTTTACATACACTTAAGTTGAAGTAATTAAAACAAATGTATTAACCAATGGGCAGCACGGTGGCGCAGCGGTTAGCACTGTCGCCTCACAGCAAGAAGGACGTGGGTTCAAACCCCGGGTTGAACCTTTCTGTGTGGAGTTTGCATGTTCTCCCCGTGTCTGCGTGGGTTCACTCCGGGTGCTCCGGCTTCCTCCCACCATCCAAAGACATGCAGGCTAGGTTAATTGGTGTCTCCAAAAATTGCCGTGGATGTGAGTGTGTGTCTGTCTATGTGTGGCCCTGCGATGAACTGGCGACCTGTGCAGGGTGTACCCTGCCTTTCGCCCAATGTTAGCTGGGATAGGCTCCAGCCCCCCGCGACCCTGTACACAGGATAAGCGGTGATGGATGGATGGTATTAACCAATTCACAGATTAGCAAACTATAGGTTTGATGAGTTGTTTAGGACATCTACTGCATGACATGAATAATTTTTCCAACAATTGTTTACAGACAGATTGTTTCACTTTTAATTGATCACAATTTCATTGGGTCAGAATTTAACTTTAAGCAGCTTGGAATTTTCCCGAAAATTATGTCAAGGCAATTTATTTATTTATTTAATTTAGGCAATTAGCCAATTGGCCTACCTTCAAACTCAGTCCCTCTTTGCTTGACATCATAGGAAAATCAAAAGAAATCCGCCAAGACCTCAGAGAAAAAAATGGTGGACCTCCACAGGTCTGGTTCATCCTTGTGAGCAAATTCCAAACATCTGAAGTTGTTACGTTCATCTGTACAAATAATAGTAAGCAAGTATAGGAGTGGTGGTGGCATAGTGGGCTAAAGCACATAAGTGTTAATCAGAAGGTCGCTGGTTCGATCCCCACAGCCAACACCATTGTGTCCTTGAGCAAGGCACTTGACTCCAGGTTGCTCCGGGGGGATTGTCCCTGTAATAAGTGCACTGTAAGTTGCTTTGGATAAAAGCGTCTGCCAAATGCATAAATGTAAACGTAAGTATAAACACCATGAGACCACACAGCCATCATACCACTCAGGAAGAGTCTCTTTCTGTCTCCTAGAGATGATCATAGTTTGGTGTGAAAAGTGGAAATCAAGCCCAGAACAACAGCAAAGGACCTTGTAAAGATGCTGGAGGAAACAGGTAGACAAGTATCTATATCCACAGTAAAACAAGTCCTATATTGACATAACCTGAAAGGCTGCTCAGCAAGGAAGAAGCCACCGCTCCAAAACTGTCATAATAAAGCCAGACTACAGTTTGCAAGTGCATATGGGGACAAAGATCTTAGATATTGGAGAAATGTTCTCTGTTCTGATTAAACAAATATTTAACTGTTTGGCCATATTGACCATCTTTATGTTTGAAGGAAAATGGGTGAGGCTTGCAAGCCGAAGAACACCATCCCATCCTTGAATCATGGGGGTGGCAGCATCATGTTGTGGGGGTGTTTTGCTGCAGGAGGGACTGGTGCACTTCACAAACAAGATGGCATCATGAGGAAGGAAATTTATGTGGTTAAATTGAAGCAACATCTCAAGACGCAAATGGGTCTTCCAAATAGACTATGACCCCAAGCATACTATGTTGTGGCAAAATGGTTTAATGAAAGCAAAGTCAAGGTATTGGAGTGGCCATCACAAAGCCCTGACCTCAATCCAAATTTGTTGGCAGAACTGAAAAAGCGTGTGCAAGCAAGGAGGCCTACAAACATGACTCGGTTACACCAGTTCTGTCTGGACAAATGGGCCAAAATTGCAGCAACTTATTGTGAAAAGCTTGTGGAAGGTTACACAAAAGTTTACGCAAGTTTAACATTTTAAAGGTAATTCTACCAAATACTAACAAAATCTATGTAAACTTCTGACCCACTGGGAATGTGATGAAAGAAATAAAAGCTGAAATAAATAATTCTCGCAACTATTATTTTGACATTTCATATTCTTAAAATAAAGTATTGATCCTAACTGACCTAAGACAGGGAATGTTTTCTATGATTAAATGTCAGGAATTGTGAAAAACTGAGTTTAAATGTATTTGGCTAAGGTTTGTGTAAAATTTTGACTTCAACTGTACCTTGCTGCCATTCCTTATTTACAGCGCATTATATGTATTTGCTATTCCTTAAAGGAATAGTGTACCTATTTTTTTTTCATCATAGTGTCACACTATTAATACTAATGTTATCTAAAAAAAAAATGTAAATTGTTCACTTAATGCAAGTTTTATTTTTTTACTATTCTTGCTAGTTTTAATCAAGTTACCGTTACTTTCTAAACCCTAAAGTTGTCATTAATAAAAACATTTAAGTGGTCCTAATCAAACAGTACTTGAAATACCACATTTTGTAATTATAACTCAGATATATACGTTCTTTAATCTTTGGCTTTGAATACTACTAACTCAAAATTATCGACTACAAAATTGCAGCTGTCTGGAATATAAGCCCTTAAGCTTGAATGTATGTATGTTTGGTCAATACAAGGGAAATTAATTTAATATAGTTTTAATTCTCATGATTTATGTTGTTTTGTTGTAGCTGGTTGATAGTTTTGTGTGAAGTCACCATTAGGTTGACTAATGTTACCTCTGGTGAAGTTAGATTTAAAGGGATAGTTCTCTCATGATTGACTCACCTTTTAGCCATCCCAGATGTGTATGTATTTCCTTTTTCAGCAGGACTGAAGTGAAGATATTCATAAGCACATTTCAGCTCTGTATGTCCAAACAATGCAAGTGCATGGGTGACATTAGACTGCTGGCTATATGATGGTCCAAAAGGCAAAGTTAGGCAGCATTAAGTAATCTACATGACTCCAGTCAATCAATTAATGTCAGAGAACATTAGAAGAAGAATGGTAAAGATCTGTGGAGCTGGAAAAGGCTACAGAGCATTTCTAAAATACCTGTATATTCACCAATCCACAGTACCACAATTGTCCACAAATGGAGGAAATTCAGCACTTTTGCTAGTTTGCCTTGGAGTGAGCGACCTGCACAAGTCACCCAAAGAGCACAACGTGCAATGCTGAAGGAAGAAACCAAGGGTAACAGGAAAGATAACAGCAAAAGATCTGATGAAATCTCTTGAACTTTTTAAAGTCTCCATTCATGTGCCAATTATAAGAAAAACACTGAACAAAAATGGTGATCATGGGAGGACACGAATGCTAATGAAATGACTGCTCTCCAAACAAAACATATCTCAATTTTGCGAAAGACCACCTTGATTCTCCACAATGCTTCTTGAATAATGTTCTGTTGACCGATGGAACAAAATGTAACTTTTTGGCAGAAACACACAACACTATATTTGGAGAAAAAAGGCACTGCACACCAAAACCTCATCCCAACTGTGAAGCGTGGTGTAGGAAACAGAGTTTGTGGCTGCTTTGCTACATCAGGGCCTGGACAGCTTGCAATAATTGAGGGAACAATTAATTCAAAAGTGAATCAAGAGACTTTACAGGACAATATCAGGGTATTAGTCCATCATCTAAAAGTTGGGTGATTCAACAAGACAATGACCCAAAACACTCAAGCAAATCAACAACAGAATGGTTAAAGAGGAAGAAAATATGTCAGCGTCCAGACCTTAACACAATTGAGAAGTTGCGGCATGACCTGAAGAGGGCTAGTCATGGTTCCATAACCCAGAAATATTAATGAATTGAAACAAATTAGTAGTGAGGAATGGTGTAAAATCCCTCCATGATATGCAGTACAAGGCTGATCAACAGCTATAGGAAACATCTGGTGGAGGTTATTGCTGCTGAAGAAGGTTCTACCAGTTATTAAAACACTGGGGTTCACTTACTTTTTCCAGCATGGACTGTGAATAATTAAACAACATTTTCAATGGAAATATGAAAACGTCTAGGTTACATATGTAACCTCCATTCCCTGATGGAGGGAACGAGACGTTGTGTTGAAGAAGTGACGCTAGGGGTCTCTCTTGAGTGCCGAATATGCCTCTGATCTATGAAAAAAGGCCAATGAGAAGTTGGCAGACAGTATTTGCATACCCCGCCCCCAGACATACGGGTATAAAAGCGGGGAAATACATCGAGTTAATTCAGGATTTTTCTGAGGAGCCGGAAATGGTCCGGCCACAACAGTGGCTCGGCTCAGCCATGTGGCAGGGAGGACACAATGTCTCGTTCCCGGAGATTACATACGTAACCTCAGAATGATAAAGAAGGTCACATATGCAAGCATTTTCTTCCCCTTTGATTTTGGGGTGTCCGTTATGAGGTTTTTTATTTTGCTCCTTCAGCTTGCTTTTTCTCTAGGTTAAAGGTCAGATTAAAGTTGACAGTCTCATCTAGATCTAGGTTTAAAAACTTTCTCTAAAGGATTTTGCTGTGAGCATGCAAGACTGTTTCCTGAATGTTATATTGTTTTTATGCCCTAGTAATGCACTTAACTATTGGTTGATCCAGGTGAACTGTTCCTGTCATTAGCATACTGTGAGACACTTACAATGAAAAGCGTTGGCTAAATGGCAAGTGAATAACAAACTTACTAATTGATTATGGGGTAACATCAAAATATGTCTTTTGTTATCTTAGAAGTATTGCACCAAACATTCTTTGCATTCAAGTTTTTTCCCAAATACATATAAGGACCAGGAGCATTACATCATTATTGAAGTGGTTTTTAAATAGTTCAGTATGCTTAACATACAAATATGTTACAGAAACAAAAGCACATATATGTCAGAGGATGTACTAATCATTTTGAGATACATTGATCCAGAAACACATTTTGAGATTTATGCACTAAAGTAAAAAGAAAAGCAATGAAATGAAATGGATTATATCTTCCAAAATGTAAGTAATTATAACTCTGAAATGGTCTGGAGCAGAAACACAACATTTACTTTACAACTTTTTACTATAGTCCATAAAACTCAAAAATGTTTTCAAAATGTTTTTCTTTTTAAAAGTGATTCAGTGTTGAGGAGTAACCGATTACATGTAAAATAGCTATAAAATCAGTATTGTTGTCAGTCGATTAAATCTTTTTTGTAGTTAATTACGATTAATTTGCAGACTTTGAAAATACTGAAATATGACTATATCTATTTCTATTTGTGGCAAAATGCATTTATTTCTATTGTAGGAAAGAAAACGAAACTATATATAACAATATAATGCTTTATTAGATTTATAAATCTTTCATTTTATTTTTTGTTGATTTTCTCCCATTTTTCTCACCAATTTGAAATGCCCAATTCCCAATGCACTCAGTCCTCATGGTGGCGTAGTAAGAGCAAATCTCAGTTGCCTCCGTGTTTGAGACATCAATCTGCCCATCTTGTCATGTGGCTTGAGACATATCACGTGTGGAAGCTTCACGCTATTCTCCGTGGCATCCATGCACATCTCACCACGTGCCCCACTGAGAGTGAACCACACTATAGTGACCACGAGGAGAGTACCCCATGTGACTCTAACCTCCCTAGCAACCAGGCCAATTTGGTTGCTTAGGAGACACACCCTGGATTTGAACTCGCCTAAACCTGGCCCCAGCTCTTAGCCCCAGCATCGATCGCCCCGCAGGAAGCGCACGCCCCCGTCTCCCAAGCGTCCTAAAGGTCCCGGAAGGCTGCCAAGTGTTCCTGAGACGGACGACCCAGGGAACGAGATGTTTGCTCCAGAGCTGGTAAGCAGACCACTCCATCCCTTGTTCGAGGGCCGGGAGGAGAATCCTCCGTTAAAGGTATTTTCTTTGTTTTCTCAATAATTTCCTCTTTCCCTGGGTCACTTGGCCCGCAAATGCCATTCTCACGGCAACCCAGTGCCACACTCCAGCAGTCCCGGCACACCGGATGAGGACCCCTCGCCTCCGGACCCACGACTGCTGCCCCCCTGCCAGCCAGTTCTGAGTCCAGACGCCTACAAAAAAGAGGACGCCTACACGGGACCTCCTCCTCAGTCACTAACCTGCCCCTTCCGGGTGTGCGAGGCAAGGTAAGTGCTGACACACTTTTGCCTCCCGATGCCACACTCCCAATGCGAAGCCTCATCAGGTATGTCACAAACGATCGTCCCCTTTGTGCCCCTCGCATGGAGCTTGGACACGTCGCGCTGGTTGGCCAGGACCATCCGACTCGGCTACCCGATTCAGTTTGCCAGGCCCCCTTTCGGCGGCATCCGCTTTACCTCGGTGCACGGCGAAGATGCCAACACCCTGCGAGCAGAGATCGCGACACTTTTACTCAAAAAGAGAGCCTGTCCCTCCAGCCAAGATGAAGAAGGGTTTCAACAGCCCTTACTTCATCGTACCCAAGAAAGGTGGCGGCTTACGACCGATCTTGGACTTGCGAGTTTTCAACTGGGCCTTACACAAACACCTGTTCAAAAGGCTCATGCAAAGACACATTCTAACTTGCGTCTGGCATCAAGACTGGTTCGCAGCGGTAGACCTGAAGTAAACGTTCTTCCACGTCTCTATCTTGCCTCGACATGACCCTTCCTACGGTTCGCATTCGACGGCCAGGCGTATCTGTACAAAGTCCTCCCCTTCGGCATGTCACTGTCCCCTTGCGTCTTCACAAAGGTTGCAGAGACAGCCCTTGCCCCGCTAAGGGAAGTGGGCATTCCCATACTCAATTACCTCAATGACTGTCTCATCCTAGCCCTCTGAGAGAGTCACTATGCGCACACAGGGACCAGGTGCTCAGGCACCTCAGCCAACTAGGGCTTCAGGTCAACTGGGAAAAGAGCAAGCTCACCCCGGTTCAGAGCATCTCTTTTCTCGGCATGGAGTTAGACTCAGTCTCAATGACAGAGTGCCTCACCAACGAGCGTGCTCATTCGGTGCTGAAATGCCTCACCTTATTCAAGCCAGGCACAGTGGTCCCTCCACAGGCTCCTGGGGCATATGGCAACCTCTGCGGCGGTCGCACCACTGGGGTTGATGCATATGAGACCGCTTCAGCACTGGCTTCAGACTCGAGTCCCGAGATGGGCATGGTGCCATTGCATGTACTGTGTGTTCATCACCCCTGCCTGCCACCCGACTTTCAACCCCTGGACAGACCTCTGTTTTCTGCGGAGTGCCCATACAGCAGGTGTCCCAAAGTATTCTGGTCACCAAAGATGCCTCCAAACAGGGTTGGGGCACTGTGTGTAATGGGGACGCAGCCGTTTGCTCCTGGATGGGGCCCCGGCTGGGTTGGCCCATCAACTGCCTAGAGTTGCTGGCGCTAATCCTTGCCCTGCGGAGGTTTCTCCTGCTAATACAGGGCAAGCACGTCTTGGATCTGATCAGACCGCACCGCTACGATAACGTACATAAATTGCCAAGGCAGCGTGCACTCTTGTTATATGTCACAACTGGCCCACCATCTCAGGTCATTGCGTGCCACTCACATCCCGGGAAACTTCAACACGGCAGCGTACACGCTGCCGTGACAAGGTACGCTCAGCGGAGAGTGGAGGCTCCAACCCCATGTGGTCCAGCTGATTTGGGAGCGGTTCGGCAAAGCACAGATAGACCTGTTCGCTTCCCAAGAGACCTCCCATTGTCCGCTCTGGTACTCCCTAGCGGAGGCTCCCCTCGGGATAGACGCGCTGGCACACAGATTGCCCCGGGGGCTTCGCTAAAACGCATTTCCCCCAGTGAGCATACTTTCACAGCACCCGTGCAAGTAGGCTCACTGGGGGAAATGCGCTAAAACGCATTTACCCCAGTGAGCCTACTTGCACGGGTGCTGTGCAAGGTCAGGGAGGATGAGGAACAAGTCACTCTGGTAGCCCCCTTCTGGCCCACACAGACTTGGTTCTCGGATCTCACGATCCTTGTGACAGCCCCTCCCTGGCTAATTCCCCTGAGGAAGGCCCTAAAGTGGCGCTTGTTCACAAATTGGTGTTCTTCCCGATCTGAAGACCCGGCAGAGATGCGCAGTCGGGTCAGTGCTCTCGTTTCTGAGGGGAGGCTGTGCCCCTCTACCTTGAAGGTTTATGTAGCCACAATATCGGCTCACCACGAAGCAGTGGATGGTAAGTCCCTAGAGAAGCATGATCTGATTATCAGGTTCCTTAGAGGTGCCCGAAGGCTGAACCCTCCCAGGCCATGCCTGTTCCCCTCATGGGATCTCTCCATAGTCCTTTCAGGCCTTCAGAGACCCGCTTCGAGCCGCTAGAATCAGTCGAGCTCAAAGACCTCTCCTTGAAGATGGCCCTACTGATCGTGCCGCTTCCATCAAGAGGGTTGGGGACCTGCAAGTGTTCTCTATCAGCGACACTTGCCTGGAGTTCGGTCCGGCAGGCACCCATGTTGTCCTAAGACCGCGACCAGTCTACATGCCCAAGGTTCCTATAAATCTCTTCAGGGACCAGGTAGTGAACCTGCAAGCGCTGCCCCAGGAAGAGGCAGACCCAGCCTTTTCATCGCTGTGTCCGGTGCGTGCTTTGCGTACCTATGTGGACCTTAGGCAGAGCTTTAGATGTTCTGCTTAAGATATTTCACCACTCTTTACCTCCCCTCAGCCCTGGCAGGTGGTGGTCTCCGCAGGGTCTTTTCCCCCTGAAAGAATAGGAGTTGGAAGAGAACGTCTTCCCCGATGCATATGATAGCGTTAAGATGGCCCCAGCCGCTTTAACTCTATGCAAGAAAAATTTATAGAGAAAAGGTGCGGCTGGCGTGGCCTGCTCCCATGCTTGGCACATCGCTTTTTTCCCCCTTTCGGGGTGTCAGGAAACTAAGAAGTTTATGACGATTTTATGGGGCGTTGGGGAAGGGTTCGGGCAGTCTGATGCAGCCTGTCACTTTGGCACGCAACTGCCTGACCGTACAGGCATCAGCAGCGCACGTACACGGTTTAGCGTATGGCGTGATTGAATAGGGACCCCTAGTTTCGCTTCACTCGACACAACGTCGAAGTGAGTGACAGACATGGATTGTCTAGGTTGCTGTTGTAACCTCCATTCCCTGATGGAGGGAACAAGACATTGTGTCCCCCTGGCCATGATGCTGAACCGAGCCATTGCTATGGCCAGACCTTATTCTCAGCTCCTCAGTGCAACACCTGAATGGACAAATGCATGATTCCCTCCTTTTATACCCGTTTGTCCGGGGAAGGGACATGCAAATTCTTTCTGCCAATTTCTCATTGGCCTTTTCTCAAGTTCAAAGGTAACCGAGGCCTTCAAGAAGTCCCCTAGTGTCGCTTCACTCGACACAACGTCTCGTCTCCTAGACGTCCTTGGCTGACAAAAGTGAAACCAAACATGGCCTTCTGCTGTTGTAGCACATTCGCCACAATGTTCGACGTGCTGGGCATTCTAAGATGCTATTCTGCTCACTACAATTATACAGAGTGATTATCTGAGTTGCTGTAGCCTTTCTGTTAGCTTGAACCAGTCTGGCCATTCTCCATTGACCTCTCTCATCAACAAGACATTTCCATCTGCTGAACTGCCGCTCACTGGATGTTTTTTGTTTTTGGCACCATTCTGAGTAAACTCTAGAGACTGTTGTGCATGAAAATCCCAGGAGATCAGCAGTTACAGAAATACTCAAACCAGCCTGTCTGGCACCAGCAATTTTTTCCCCATTCTTGTGGTTGATTAGAACATTACCTGAAGGTATTGACCCGTATCTGCATGATCTGCACTGCTGCCACATGATTAGCTGATTAAATAATTGAATGAATAAGTAGGTGTACAGGTGTTCCTAATAAAGTGGTCAGTGAGTGTAATCTGATGGAAATAATAATTTACTGTTTACTGAGTCGAACAGTATATCTTCTCAATGCTGTCTTGTGAAGATAATTCTCACCTGGTTTAATTAAAACCTGCTTCTTTTGAAGACATGTTTAAACTATACACCATCAAACTTTCTGTAAATCTAGTGATCAGCCTAGTCCTGTGTTGTTTGAGATCTGGGCTGATTCAGATATTTCATATCTGAACACAGGAAATGAGAATTTACAGCGATTCTTAGAATTCAATATTGTTCCTGCTAGTAATGTGCAGTAAGTTGCTTTGTACAAAAATCACCTGCTTAATGACAAATACTGTAAATATACTATTCCATCTAACACAATCAGTGGACTTTGCAATAAGCAAGCATTTGAAGTATTCAGTTCTTCTACAAGTCTTCTTCTTGCCACCTTACAGTTGACTTTCCAACTAATTGAAATGATACAGTTTTCAATTTATAGTCCTAACCTGGCTAGTGTACTATAGTTTATGACTATTCTTATTTATTATAAATATTAATATTCTCTTTGAGCAATAACTTAAGTCCATTCAAAGGAGCATAGCAACGTCTTATGCATAAACTATCGGTTTCTCTTCCAGCACAGAAGAGCTAAATGATAGCTCCCAAACTTTATTATATTCCACATATAATCCATCCACATGCAGTGATCCAGCAACAGGAACAGTACTTAATTTGCTGTAGTTAAAGAACCTTATCATTCTGAATTGGTGGCTCAAGAAAATGTCAACCGGATGAATCTATTCCTATGAATATGTTCAAATTAATAAAAGTCTTTGCAAATCACACCATATACGCTGATATCGTCTTGATTCCATAAGCATAGAACATATCAATGTGACATTTCTCACCAAACTTGGTAGAAGGATATAGCTGCAGCAGAGCTCCAAAATATTACCCCAAGATTCAAACCATTTTGCAATGGAAACATATCCAACTGTTTTTGGTTCAGTCCAACGCCATTTTCATAATTTTTGACTCTGGATCCAGCTCATCATGTTTTGGTTTTAGCTTGTCCCTAGTTTCATTCACAATTAGCCCAGAAAAGTGCAGTTTGGCTAAAACTTCTAAATCTCAATGAACTTTGAATGAATTTAAAGTTGACGTCATTTATTTAAAGAATTGTTCTTCTTACAGTCCATACCATTTGAAAGCTGTCCCTGCAGCACAGTTACCCAGTGAAAATAATTTAGAATACCTAGATAGATAACTTAATATGGCATGATGGAATGCATAGTTTGTCCATGAGAAGAAATTTGGAGTTTATTTGGTTTTAATGAATTATTTGTATTGACTTTCATTCCCTGGTTTGCTCTTTATTAAATATCAGTGTGCAGTGATTCCCTATGATAAGCAATTTGGCCTTTTCCATGTAATTCAACAAAATCATAAAATAATGCTGAATTAACAGTCCGGTGAAACAATCAGTGTCGCATTTTTAATCAGAGGTAGCCATCAGCAGACTTCTTCACCATCCTCCACAAGAGGAATTTCTGAAAAAAGTCAATAAAGGACATTTGTAAGTGCATCACATTGCAAATCATGCTACAAATTGTGAGTTACAAAAGTGTGTGTTAATACCACTAGGTGGAATCAGCCTACAATCTTACCATCTGCAATGTCTATGCTGGGGCTTGTGGAGGCAGTCTCCTCCATAGGGGTGATTGCATTGGTTTTCTCAGACATGTTATTTAGGCCACCTGCATGGGAGGAAGATGGCTGTATGCCTTGGAGAAATTCTGATGTGTCTGAGATGCTATCACAGGTCTCACCCTCACCAGTGTCCAATGGCACACCGTTTTGACTTCCCGAGTGGCCAGGATATGAAGGTGGACTTTGTTCCTGTGAATATTGAGTGCTCCCCAGACCAGCAGGGGGTAGCTCACTTGGGGGCTGACAATAAGGACCACTTATAGCCTCTTCATATGAGGGAAGTGGCACAGCAATACCATCGACAACCAAGATGTTTGGACCCCGACTGTCATCCTGCTCTTCCCTGAAATTGATAAAAAGCCTTTTTAATGAGTAAAGCCGTTTCCATTCGAACTAGACAGTGCAGTTTTGTCGTCTGTACCTTGGATCTTCCTGGGACTTGCATTTGAAGTGGAACATCTTGGCTGTGATCACCAGGAGCAGGGCTAGCAGCACACTGGTGGCTGTACAAGCCACTAATTTCCATGTGGTCAGGAGAGAATCTTGAAATCCAGGCCAGGTTGTCTCTATGGGAATACAACTGTGCTTATTCACTTGTATTACATGAATAATAGCAGTTATTTTCAATAGACGTAATTTAATTTCTTTGCCTTATTGCACATTGTGGATATAGCCTTCTGAGATATGTAGAGATCTTAAAAACAGCTATAATTACTACATATGAATGCACGGTTAATCTAGATACAATGAAAGATATTAGAGGTAAAAAGTAAATATCTGAGTTGTTTTCAAGTCTTTGCTGAATTATTGTTAAATATGATGCATTAATGCAGAGTTGCTGCTGCTGGGTTTTGACTGAAAAGCAGATCTGTAATTAAAATTAAAATATCCATACAGGTAATATTTGATTTAGGCCTATGCATACGCTATTTGTGGATACACAAAGGTTTAAAAAAATTTAATTGGGCTCGTATAAGGTTTAGTCCAGTGTTTAGGGTATTTGTTGATTTTAGATGGCTAGATGTAAAATATTTAAAATATTTATTGGGGATTTATTTAAAATTAAGAATACATTTATTGAACATATGCTATTTTATATCGACTACAGCAGGGTTATTCAATTAAAGTTCCAAGAAGTCCGGGCTCACATTTCCTTCCCAGCAAAGGTCGGGACAATAACTTACATGATGATAGTAGTCAGTATCCCGTAGCAATGAAATGACATAAGGAATGCTCAATCAATTTAATGAAATAGTTATTATAAATGTACAAGTTGCCAGCAATAGTACTTTGTAAAACAAAAAAACAACGGTCAAAACAGTCTCTTTAATAATTAGGAAAGGATTATTACATTGGGGCCCAAGAGACAAAGCCAAAGTAATGTGGTTTTGGGGAATATTCTACCAAAAGATTAAAATATTTAATTTAGCTCACAACCGAGTGCACTTTGATATGAATATTAAAAAATAAATCAGCTATTTGTTTTGATGCTGATTGATAGCAGTCCAGTATTTGTCACAAGATACAGTAGGCCTTGTGACTATAGAAAGAAACATTATTTGGTTCAGGGGTAACCCCCGAGAGAAAATGTCTAAAATCGAAAAGTCTGAATGGACCATTTTTATATTTTCCTTAAAGTGAAAATCTACCAATAACAAACAATGTACATCCCAATAGTAAAGCTTACACCTTTTTTAGCATTGGGGTAAAAAATGACCCCTTTTGAACTTTGCTTCTTTAAAAAAACATGGTTTCTTTCATCTCAGCGGCATGAGATTTTGTGACTAAGCTGACAATATCTATCTATACACAAAAAAACTGGGCTGGATTCTGATGGTGTGGTGGTGTGAAAAAAAAAGTACGCTTCATGGTGTTTGGGGTCAAATTTGGGGCCTGGGGTCAACCCCACATTGGAAATGAATGGGAAAGATAATAAAACAGAGTTTTTTTTATTTTATTTGTCAAATTAAATAAATCTGCCACGATGCAGAACACACACACACATTAATAAAGGGGTGGTACTATAACACATCCACATTGCAGAACGCATGCGCGCACACACACACACACACACAGATCAAAGGATGATAAATATCTTCTATGATAAATATCTGACAAAGCTGCAGGTCCCTCCACATTAGCTAAGCCTCATAAAAGGAAAATGTGTCAGGTGTGTCCCCATAAAAAGGATGTGAAAGGCAGCATGATATGCACAAAAAACTAAATCAAAACAAAAAAACATTTGCAACTTTTTTCGTGACCTGCCAGATGTGGGTGGAGTCATGAAAGACTATAGTTTCTGATACTTAGTATCATTCTCAATGTTCTTTACTGTTTTTGTTTTGTTGTTGTTTTTACATTTTTACCATGGTTGTTTTATTTATTTTTTAATTTGATCAACAATTAATTTGTTGTTGCTCTTTATTACTATTCAGTTCACTGAATCTTCAGAATTGTTTTGACATTGTAAAATGTTATTCTAGTATTATGTTCACTGTTTACTCCTGTTGATTTCTGTTTATTACTGTTGGTTTATTGACATGTTTTATTTATTTCTTATTAACTTGATGAATGAATTATTAAATTGGTATCGGAACTTTGACAAAAATACTGTTTAATGTCTTTGATAATGTCTAAATATATTTCCAAATGCATAACTTGCTTAAGAACTAGAAACAAATCAGTTTGGCACAACCAGACATATGAATGGTCCTCTGCAGCCCCCTGCTGGTTATATATTGTAATTCCACTTAATTTTACTTAAAAAAGTTTTTTCTTACCAGAAGATGGCAGCAATCTGCCCCTAACACATGGCATAATCTCCAAAAATATAATTGAGTAATGTAGATCTTCACTGAAGTTAAGTTAACATAAAACTTTAATTTAATATGTAAATTAATGGCGTTGTTTACTAATTTTGAGGTAAATAAATACCACAACCCTCCCAAAAAACTGCACAAATTTAGAGTTTTTAAACAATGTAGAAAGTGATATAACATTTTAAAAAAATCATAATTTTGCTACAATCACACTTTTGACCCCCAATACCATTAAGGTAAAGTATAAACAAAGAGAATACAAGGGTTAAAATACTGTTATCTAATGTTAAGTAGGCCTATAAATGGAATATAAATATCAAATAATTTGAACATTCTCGTGAGAGCTCCACTACTTTACTAGTAATATCAAATTTCCGGTTGTTTTTCCTTGCCATCTATGCCAGAGATGATGGCATCTTTCATTAATTTTCACAAAAATAATCTGTTTGTGAAAGACTTATAATACAGACAATTTTCGACAGTATTTTTTTTAGATAGCGCTCTGGAAGCAGGTTGTCCTGTCACAAACCTGGTTTTGCTGAATGGTCGGATTCATTTCAGACACATGAAGTTCACTTTGCTTCATTCTTGTTTTCTGCAGTGTGCTTTAGCGAAAGATGCCGGTATCTGCATTGCTGCTCACTGTATTTTTCAGCTACGGCCTAATGCACGCAATTAGATAGGATGTGGATCTCGTCATGAGACTAATTTGCACTAATTTACACGTGATTGGATAGGACGCGGCCCCAGGCTGGTGTTTCTTCACCACTGCTAGAGACAGAGAAAGACTGAGCTGCACTTGAAAAACGGCACACAGTCGATCATGTTTGAAGTCCGCTCCCCTGGTGAGTGCTCCTCCCCCGGCTCCGCCCGCTCCCCCAGAGACTGCTCCTCCTGTGGCTTCGCCCGCTACCCAGAGACTGCTCCTCCCACAGCTCCGACCCACTCCCCCTGGGACTATTCCTCACGCGGCTCCACCCGCTCCCCCAAATATTATTCCTCTAGCGGCTCCACCACCTGACCCAGTCCGTGTCCTGTGGCCGCCTCCCAGGCCTCCTGACCCAGTCCCTGACCTGCTTTTGTCTCGTTGGTCTCCTGGCTACCCGCCTGATCTGCTCCCTGACCTTGCCTTGTTCCTCTGCTCCCCTTGTGTCCCCTTGAACTGCCTGTTTGCTCCTTGTGCTCCCCTGAACCACATGTTTTCCCCTACACTCAATGGACAATTTGCTTCTTTTTTTCTTTTTTTTTTAACTTTTTTGGAGCGTCTGGAATCGGGCGCTCCAAATCGGGCGCTGTTTAGTTCCTGTTTCCTGTTAGTTTTTGTAGTCCTTTGTAGTTTCACTTTATGATTGGCTTTCCCCTGATTGTTTCCACAGGTGTTCCTTGTTCCCTTGTATATTTAAGCCCTTGTTTCCCCCAGTTAGTTTGTCAGTTCTCACATGTGTCGTCATGCTCTGTGCCTGGTTTCCTGCGTTTTTGTTATATTCTGCGTTAACTTGTAAATCTAGATCCCCATTCTTTGCCTGCCTCGTCACATCAGGTGGTGGAATTCAAGTCTCAGTTGCCTCCGCTTCTGAAACAGTCAATCCGCGCATCTATCATGTGGCTCATTGTGCATGACACCGTGGAGACACGGCATGTGGAGGCTAATGCTATTCTCTGTGATCCATGCACAACTTACCACTTGCCCCATTGAGAGCGAGAACCACTAATTGCGACCACAAAGAGGTTACTCCATGTGACTCTACCTTCCCTAGCAACCGGGCCAATTTGGCTGATCAAGAGACCTGGCTGGAGTCACTCAGCACACTCCGGATTCGAACTTGCGACTTAAGGGGTGGTAGTCAGCATCAATACTCATTGAGCAACCCAGGCCCCCGTATACTATGCTTCTTAAGATTTGTATGCTGATAATTCCCCCACATGGGAAAACATTTATTGCTTATTTTAGCTGTTTTCGTTGAGGCATGTCCCTTATTTTGGGCTTGTTTTTCCAGAATAGGTCACTTGTTTCTCTTGGGAGATACGGCAACACAGCAAATAATATATCATCCATCCTTAGCACCAGTGTTGGGTAATGTTACTTTTAAAAGTAACTCATTAGAATATTACGTTACTCCTTAAAAAGTAAATAAAGTAACTAAAAAGTTACTTTTATGGAAAGAAAAGCGTTACGTTACATTTTTGAAAATATTTTGCCTTATGAGAACACATTTCTTAACTCTTGCTGTGATTGTCATGACAATCGCAAAGTTTAAAATGGCTGCTCGTTTAAGCTCCAGTGCAAAAAAAAATCCACCGCTGCAAATGATGACTACAACTGGATTCCACTGAAGAATTTTGCCATTTTTAAAACATAAATATCAGGGTGGGCTAAAATAAGACTTATTGTTCCCATCGCTGAAAAGCATGGCAAATACTCTCTAGAACTACAATTCCCATCATGACCCTCCTTTTGCACACTTTTACTCCCGATTTATCACAACACGGGGAAAGGAGAGGTGTACAAAAGCAACAAATTACTTGTTTTAAAAACGAACTCCGATATTATGGTCTAAAATAAAAAAATATTGCATTACTTTAATCGTTACTCAAAGAATGTAATCTGATTACATAACACACATTACTTTTATCATGTTACCCCCAACACTTCTTATGTGAAAACCATTTAGTTTTTAGTCCCCATTTAAAATTATGTGCACTCATGTTAGACGACAAATCTAGTCGTATCAGTCTTGGAGATAAAGCTACTTTATTATACATATGGTGCATATTCATGAGCGCTTCCATGTTGAGATCATATGACCTGCCAAATGTTACTTGATTTATCTCAGTAATCCCATGCAATTGGATGCTTTCATTTGCTAAATAAAATAACGCTAGCTGACTGTACATAGCACATAAATTAAAAACGCTAATTTTTACAAGAACATTGGTGCGTAACAATAAAACAGCACCGACCTGCCAAGACATGGACTCTACAAAACCACTGAAGGTGTCCTGTGGTGTCTGTCACCAAGACATTAGCAGCGGACCCTTCAAGTCCAGTAAGTTGCGAGGTGGAGCCACTGTGGATTGGACTTGTTGGTCCAGCGCATCCCACATATGCTCAATCAAATTGAGATCTGGGGAAACTGGAGGCCAGGGCAACACCCTGAACACTTCATCACGTTCCTCATCCATTTCCAAACAATGTGTGCAGTGTGGCAGGGCGCATTATCATATATTATATGAAAGAGACCACTGCCATTAAGAAATACCATGATGGGGTGTACCGGGTCTGAAACTATGTTTAGGTAGGTGGCACGTGTCAAATTGACAACCACATGAATGACCGGACCCAGGGTTTCCCAGCAGAACATTGCCCAGGGCATCACACTCCCTCCACGAGCTCGTCATCTTTCTACAGTGCATCCTGTAGAAAGCACCCTACAGTACAAGCCTTGCCGCTTCAGAGATGCTCTGACCCAGTCGTCTAGCCATAACAATTTGGCCCTTGTTAAAGTCGCTTGGATCTTTACTTCCCTAGGTAAACGGTGCACACGTACAAGGCAATCCACATGATGTAAAAGAAAACGGAACTCATCAGCCCAGGCAACCTTCTTCCACTGTTCCAAGGTCCAGTTCCAATACTTGATTGCCCATTGTATGGTGGACAGGGGTCATCATGGCCACTCTGCTATGCAGCAGGGTGCCATGCATTGTGTGTTGTTACACTATCCTCCTGTAACCATCATTAAAAAATTTTGTGACTTGTGCCACAGTAGACCTTCTGTCAATTCGGGCTAGACAGGATAGCCTTTGTTGCCCTCAAACATCGATAAGCCTTGGGCGCCCAACACCCTGTCACCGGTTTGTGATTTGTCCCTCCTCGGACCACTGTCGGTACGTACTCACCACTGCTGACCGGGAGCACCCTACAGTACAAGCCTTGCCGCTCCAGAGATGCTCTGACCTAGTCGTCTGGGCATAACAATTTGGCCCTTGTTAAAGTCGCTTGGATCTTTACTCCTGCCCATGTCTCCTGCATTCAACACGTTGACTACGAGAACTGATTGTTCAATAAAATACCCTCTAATATACCCAGACCTTGACATGTGGCCTTGTTAGGAGATGATCAACATTATTCACTTCACCTGTGAGGGGTCATAATGTTTTGGGTCATCAGTGTATATGGAAAAAACAGTCTTCAGGGAACCAGAACAGAATAGAATAGATAACTGGTAGATTTCTTTTTGTGACTTAACACATTTTTTTTAAGTATCACATTTACTTTAATTTTGTGACTTTAATAACAAATAATAGTATTGAAACTTAAAGGTGCTATATATAATATTTTTACTGTACTAAATCATAAAATGACCATAATATGTCATTAGAGAATTAGGAAACATGCTAAGTTGAAATACTGGGTTTTTCGATAACAATGCTACAGCCAGTATATTCTACTTTAAAGTTTCCATTCCAGGCCGGAATTTCTGTTTATGTTTTGGCCTGTGTGATCCCGCACATTGCCCACTTACCAATAGTATTTCAACACCACTGGGTTGCCAGATTTGAACAAGTTTTCAGGCAAACAACACTGTATGCTGCAGCCATGGAAGCCAGCAAACTAACTGGATCAGAGATAACAGATTCTACCCGACCTAAAAAGCCTCACCATCCAACTAAAAACCACCATGACCAGTGGCGTAGTAAAACAAAGGATAAACATTGGAGATGCCTTTGGAAGATGGAGACAGCTTAAAGCCCAGAAATCCTTTCAACGGATGCTTTTCTGGCAACCCACATGAGCTTCGAGTCTGGGGCGGGCCAGACAACTCTACAATATTTTGAATTTGGACTGCAGTACCCATTTCAAATACTTGTCATCTTACATATAGCACCTTTAAAGTCAACATGAAATCAAAATGGGCCATATTTACTTTATTTTAATTGCCATTTATGGTCCTCTTGTGCACAATTCTTTGGTGCACATTAAAAAGAAAGTTTATCTTAGTAATCTGTCTTCAAAATGAACTTGCTCTGCCTCTGAAATTAATTTCCTTTTCAGCTGATGAGCAGTCTCCATTCCAGAGACTATTTAGCATGGGCAACTTCTAACGTCCAACAGTCAACGTATGTAGAAAGTAAGTCCCGCCTTATAGGTAAAATACCCAATCAGCTTTAGATACTGATATCGCCTGTAAATCAACTCAGGAACACGCATGCTCATTATCTATAAGTTGGGAAAATTGAATTTTTTAGCATAGTCTGAGGTAAAGAAGCACAATTTATGTTTTTTTTTTTATATAATTTTTATGATTCCAATCCAGTCAGTTCTCTATAAAATCATGTCTCTTCCTACATTTTTATTTTTCATTTCACTCGAAAAGGAGTTTTGAATGCCAGTTTCATGTTGACTTTAAACTTTCACACATACCATCTTTGATGCAGTATAACTGCATGTGTGGAAACCATTGCCCATACTGACAGGTGATGTAATTGTAGTCTTTCATTAGAGAGTAGCCACGATAACAGTAGTATTCTATGACTGTCCCATGAATGTAGCGGTCACATGGTTGGGGGTGGCACGTGTAATCTCCATGTTCTATCATTTGTGGTAGGGAGCATGCTGTAAAAACATCAGAGGCAAAGAAAAAAGGCATCTGAATCAGATAACTAATTTCCTGTTCCAGAGTCATTATTTACAAAATCATATTCCTATAATAACACCATTACCAAGCTTTCCTTTAAAGTTGTGCAGATTTTCCTCATTCAGGGTAATTTTATTTTGTTTTCAAAGGGTTAGATAGAGTATAGATCTTGTATGAAGAGACAAAAAACTATAGAATACACACCTTAAGTAATGCACAATATGTAAAGCTGTTTCAAAGGGTAATAAAAATTATTATAAAATCTCTATAAAACTATGTCTAAGGAACATAGCCTGGAGACTTTACAACATAAAGTTCTGATATTTTACCCTCAACATCAAGGCACCGGGGTGGTGTGTCCGACCAGATGAGGTTATACATGCATTCCAGAAGTTCAGGTCCTTCCAATTTGTAACCAGGGAAACACTGGTAGTGGACTACTGTTCCAACAGGCAGAGAGAACTTTGTTTCTGAGATGTTCATGTAACTGTGAGGAGGTATCAGTGGCCACAGGCAGCCTATGGAGATAGAGGACCATGCTGTACTCCTGTACAAAGGTTGATTTGTAGAGTGAACAAATTAGAGAGAAAAAATAAATTCATACCTTGACAAGCTGGCTGATTATCCCATGTCCCATCAACCTGACAGACTGAGTCCATAGTTTCCATGTCAGGGTATCGAATCTGAAATCCCTCATGGCAGCTAATAATGAGGCTGTCTCCAGGCCTGTAGGTCTTATTAATGACATCAGCACCCTCAATGAATGGAGGAAAACAATCTTTGAAAGACAGAATAACATTTTTGAGAAAGAAAGATAGAAAGTGAAAGTGAAGTCTTCAATATTTGTTGAAATATTTAAATCCAGTACTGTAACATTTTCATACCATTAGATTTTCCAAACTGAAAAATGCACACAGTATAAACTAAACCATTATGGGTTATTCACCTGACTGTTGCACCTGACTGTTGCATTCCATTCAATGTAGTCTGACGTGATAGCTTTGGGAGACCACAAGTGGGCAAAATAACATTTACTGAATTCTTTTGTACTTCAAGAATTAACAAAGTGACGATGAGTTTACAGGTTAGTGTATGAAACTGGTGTAACTTTGCAAACTGAACAATTAGAAATGGTGGTTTATTGTGCAATTTCCCTGTATGTAGCATTGGATAAGTCTTTCATTTAAGCTGTCAAACTACAAAAAGACATACTTGTAACTGAAAATACATTGTGTAGGGTCTATAAAAGATTCTCATATATATCATTCAGCAATGACATCAGTAAATACTATATTTATTATTATAAAATAATCCTTTGATAATGATTTGGGGCAAATTTAATGTTAAACTATGCGAGTTGAGCTCAAATGTGCTGCAGAATTTTTACCCTGCATGTGTGCGACCCACTTAAATTATCCCTGCCACTCACACTATACCAAAGTTGTGTTTAGAAATATGTTTCAAAAGACTTATTTTTTTCTAGATATATCGATAAACATCTTTGGGAAAATCTTACAATTATCAATACATAAAATTGCCATCGATCCCAAGCCTAAGAATTATGCTTTGGATTTTAGCTGACAGTCTGTTAAGACTGAATAACCTCACCTTCTGAAAGGCACACTGGTTTAAGGCTTGGTTTCCAGGCTACCGATCCATTATGGAAGCGCATGCAGACAATCTTGGCTGGTCCCTTTAAGCTGTAACCTTCCACACAAGAAAATCTGGCCACTGAGTTTTCAAAGAACAAACCATGATTTGGAGTTCTGATTCCGTGCTTAGGAATATCAGGATCTTTGCAGAACTGCTCCACTGAAATTTCACATAGAGAATGAAGATCATGCTTTCAAGGAAACAAAAGACCAACAAATTCTTAGAATACTGTATGCGTGCGCTAGAGATCAGATCTGGAACTAAATTGTTCTCTGTGCTAATTATCTTAAACTTTGATATAATGTTCCCATATTTATCTGCTATTTAAAAAAGTATTTCAGAAATCTACTATTTATATCTAAACAGTGTCTGTAACACTTTACATTGAACCTAGACTCATAAAATGAACGTTACTATAACATTATTTTTGCAAAACGACTTTTACGTGCCACGTTTCCTGGTGAAATAAACACTAGAGGCACTACAAGAAATGTGCGGTTTATTCACTTTCATACAAAACACGACTACAATGAAACACTTCTATAATGCATAATTTGAAAAGCGATACTTTTTAATGCTTGTATTACAGACCTAATGTGATTAGGACCGCCTGTTTTTTTTCCACCTCTCAATTAGAACACTACTGATTAGGTTTAGGTTCAAGTTTTAGGTTAGGGAGGTACATTTTACTCATTAAAACCTCCATCTAATAATCGCCTTAAAAATGTTGTCTGATTACGAAAAAGTTTCACTCACTTCTAGCGCCCCCCGCTGGACATTTCACAAGGAAACTGCAGTGAAATTGTAATAAAGCACATATTTTCGTTTTGCAAAAATGTTGTTACGGTCACAATTGTTATGAGATTAGGCTGTTACATTAATGTTCCCTTTGTTAGATTAATGAATAAAAATTTGTTTACAAATGCATTATAAATCATTGACATGTGGTTATAATGACATGCACAAGAAGGGTGACCATGCAATACCTGCCAAATAGTGAGCCATTTTACCTCAAGTTATAAATGCTTGATAACACTTAATCAACATTTGTAACCTATAAAAATTGACCTTCATGTAAAGTAGACACATATGCAGCATTTATTAATGAGTTACAGATAAAGTTCAGTATGGTTTTATGGTAATCAATCTTTATCATAAAATAACCTCTGTAAATGAGCATGGAGACCTGAAAGGTGTCTTTGTAGAGGACTTTAGGTAAATAGGACAACTGCGTAAGTTGGGAAACCACTCAGAGAAGCACCATTAGTATGACGTGACATGGAAAGTGAAAATACAAGCAAATCATTAATTTAAGTAATTAGGTGACTGAGGGACTGACCCATGTTAGGAATGCAGTAACAGTGCTTGCTCGTTTAGCCCGGCTTCCAGAGAACATATATGTGAATTGTAATTAATTCATTGATCAAATTAAGAATGTTTTTTTTTTGTGTGAGTGTTTAAGTTTAAGGTCACTAATGTACCACTATTTAATGACATAAATTAATTCTTGGCATGCGTAACTAAAAGTATATTTCAGCCTAACTTGTATTGTTCTATCGTCATGTTTGCTCAAGTTGGATAAAAGTAGAAGAGCCTCTTGATTTATGACTCACATCTGACCCTTTTCGGCTGACCAACTTGACTTAGTGTTTAAAAATATAATCCTTTGAATTATTACATTGACGTACTGATGAGAACACCATGTTATGTTCACCTATTAGAACTTTGAACTTAAGAGAATATCTCAATTAATTTGCATATACCTATAATTACTTTTGTGTTTTCTAAGTAAGTCTGAGGTTAGATCCTGAACTCATTTTCAGTTTCTGTCCTCTGCCTTTGGAAATGTGGAGAACATTTTCTTCGGTAAACTCTCTCCCAACTGATTGAAACTCAGCTTTGACTCCTGGGGCCTGATGTATAAATAAACACTTGAAACAGTTTATTTGTATGTAACTAATTAAAAAGGCATTCCAATATAAGCTGTAACAGGGAAATATTGGTTTGGGATGTGCTGCGTTTGGAGAACTTTCCTGTGTCATCATAGAGAAGGAACATACGGTAACTAAAAATGACAGCGAAGATTTTCTGTTTTATTGCAATCATGTACTGAGATAAGTACCGCATTTAGATAAAGATGATCTGTAATGCGATGCGCACTTGACTCTGACTGATGTGAAATGGCTCAGTAAATCCTACACATTCAGTAGTCAAACAGATCATTGGTCTCATCAGAAACAGTATTGTACAGCTGCAAACAGGTACAGCAATGCACATAAAATATGCATAAAATGTGCCGCCTGCTGCACTTCACCCTGACCCTCATTGCAATGAAACACCCATTCTAGTCTAATAAAAACATTCTGAAAAGTAAATTTGCCAGTTTCTCGTACCATTAAACACTGTAATCACGTGTCTGGATGGTGAAATGCATACGGTAATTGTATGCAGATGAGGATATGCATAGTAAAAAACAGGCGTTGTACACTCCATATATGCTTATTTTGGAGAGGAGACGGGGTGGGGAATGAATCACGTGCATGTATGTACAATCTTCCGCTAGCTGGGATTTATTAAGGGAACTATTCGCAGGTTTAGTTCTAATAACTATTCGTATTGTTTTATAAATCTGATTTTTTTGTGCATACACAAAATCTACCTTTTGTGCGTACGCACACTTTCAGGATGAAATCTAGGCAAAGTTTTATACATAAGGCCCCTGGTCTTTATTATTCATACTTCATACTAGTCTCACTAATGGGTCAAGCTACATTCCCTACAAAATACAGTATATGGTGCCAGATGGGTTTGAGTACTTCTGTAACTCCTGGTCTGCTGGGATTTTCACACACAACAGTATCTAGAATTTACTCAGAATGGTGCCAAAAACAAAAAACATCCAGTGAGCGGCAGTTCTGCGTTACGGAAATGTCTTGTTGATGAGAGAGGTCAACAGAGAATGGCCAGACTAGTTCAAACTAACAAAGTCTATGGTAACTCAGATAACCACTCTGTACAATTGTGGTGTGAAGAATAACACCAAACTGTACTTGATCTCAAAACTTGTTTTTCCTCTTTTGAATCCTTTAAATTTTAAATAATGATTCTCACAACTTATTCTGTGAGTGTATATGATAGTGATGTCACCCCTGTAGCTGATTTGGTTGGTGGAACTGATGGTGTTACAACTCACTTTGTGTAACATCACTCAGTGGTTTTCCCTAAAGTATATACACTGCTTGCTAATCCTTCACCATACAAGAAAACACCTTTCGACTAAGATCAAATTCAGTGAAGGTTACAACAATGTTACCTTCATAAAATTGTGGTTACAGTGCTTTATTAGGGCCTACAGTATATGTGTTGTCTGTATTTTTACGAGTGCTAGGTGTGCTTTGTCATGGCCAAAGGTTATTCAATATAAAACAGGCAGGTGGAAAACATAAATTTGTCTAACATGGCATTTATGCAGCCACAATGTCTGTGCTTTTCTCTTACCTACTGTGTTTTTCTCTTACCTACTGTGTTAACCGGGAAGGCGGTGACCAGATAATGTGGGAGGAGGAGGAAGATGATGAGGAGAATAATCTGGCCGTAGACAGGATGTCCAAACGGAGATTTCGTGGCTTCTTTATCAGCATGGTGAAGCATCTTTTACGGAATACAACGCATCGGGGTCACAATGCTCTGAAATTGTGATGATAATGACACAAAATAAAAAAATTAGGTAAAACGTGAAAATATTAAATATATTTGGATTGCGTCATGGATTGTCCGCCATCTAGAATCTCCTAGGCGACGCACAGAACAAGATGACCAATAAATTCCCATATCAATTGGTAAATACCACAATAGTCTTTTCGTGGAATCGCGTATCGAATTATTATGCATTATTCAGCTGTCTTCAGTAGACCAAAGCCTTAGGCTAGCGCACCATGATGATGATGATGATGAAAAGTGCGTCATATGCGTCACTCGTCCTTCCTTACCCAGTTAAAAATACGCTTTTTTTATGCAGTAAGCTGATTCAAAACAATTCAAAACAAGGTAATCGAAAGCAAAGTTTGTTCTGTCTGTAGTGGAATAAGTAAATTAACTCATGATTATTGTACAGGACAAAGTACCAAGTACACTGTAAAAAGTACTATGTGATATCTTTAAAATTACACGTAATATTTTTTAAAAACTTTTCAGTCCTTGTTTTTTAAAATGAAATCTCCTTAATGAAATCACGTGAAATTCTCCAAATTAGTGACTATTTAATCCTTGTGTTTTTTTAATTATATTTCCTTAAATAAATCACGTGATATACCCCCAAATTTGTTAGTATTTAATCCTTGTGTTTTTTTTTAATGAAATTTCCTTAAATAAATCACGTTAATATTTTAGTTAATATTTAAGCTTTTTTTTTATTTATTTTTTTTTTTTATGAAATCTCCTTTAAAAAATAATGTGAAGTCACCCAAATTAGTTAGTAATTAAGCCTTGTTTTTTTTTTAAAGAAATCACAATAATTAAATCTAACATGATTTTTATTCTTCTAATGATATTAAGCTAATTTAGTCATTTTTATAGCAAAAAAATTATAAAAGTGACATTTTACCCCCTTAAAACACTTTAAATGATTTTTACATAATTAATTTTTTTAATGATTTATCCATTTATATTTTAAATATTATTCCCACTCAAAGCATTTATACTGTATATTAATTTAGACACGTATAGCCAGATCAATAACACATGGTTAAGTGCTGTATTTATTCTATGAAACAGCAAGCAGTGTACTAAACAAACTATTTGAGAAAAAAAATAAAGGAAAAGAAATACATAGTTTAATTAAAGTACACAAATAAAAGCTCAATTTAATGAAAAACAAAATTAAGGTCAAGTTTACAAAAATCACTGACACCCTCATGCAATTCCTGATGTGTCTGACTGACTTTCTTCAGCTTTTTAAAGAACATCTTAGCTCTGTAGGTCCTTACAATGCAAGTGATAGGTGACCAAAACTTTGAAGATTCTAAAAGCATAAAGACTAAAATGAATCCATATAACTCTAGTTCTAGTTGAATTCATGTCTTAAGTAATCCAATCAGTTTTGGGTGGGAAAATACCCAAATATAACTCCTTTTTATATGAATCATGACATCAGCAGTCTTCTTGGCCATCATGAGCAAGGAGTTTTATTTTAGTCTGTTCTTACCCAAAACTAATTGGATAACTTCAGAAGTTTTTTTAATGAATTTATTATTTTAAAAAGGTATTCAAATACTGGAGTGTAATTTTAAAATGTTTTAATAGATTAAACCACTAGAGTCTTGTGAATTACTTTAATGTTTTTGTGCTTTTTGAGCCTTGCATGATTTACTTGCATTGTATGGACCTACAGAGGTGAGATCTGTGATTTGTATTCCTTCTTCTGCAGAAGAAGGAAAGTCATACACATCTGGAAAGGCACACATGTGAGTAAATTATGAGAGAATTTTCATTTTTGGGGGAACTGTCCCTTTAGGGTATAAAACATCAAAAAGAACACATCCACGATATAAAGCTGCCAGATATTAAAGACAAGGTAAAATCCTCAAACCTTTAAATGTTTTCCAAAAACAAAAATGTCATACATTACACTTGACTAACTGTACTGGACTATATCCACACTTGCTGATAAGCTTACAGCATTCGCAAAGAACATGTCTCTAAATAGATTTGTGTTTGTGGAGAAAAAATCAATTCTGGAATAAAACTTGGTAATAAAAAAATGTGTCTTGCAAAAATGACAGTTATGCTTGCTATAAGCTTGTATTATTGTTGAACTGTAAGAACATATTCTTCTATTCATTGCATTCTGAAACAAAACCTGGTCCAGAAAAACAAAGAAAAGGCTTTGATGGCAAAACTCTAAAACAGAAGTTTGGTTTTAAGTGCATGCACTTGGTGGATAACTTGCACACATCCAGTTCTAATAAAATTTTCTGAAAGGCCTCAAATGTATACCTCAGTTGTTTGGGATAGCTGAGGTTTAAGGCATATATAAGTCCCAGAAGAATCGCACAGGCTTTAACCATATTTTCCAACCCAGTCATGACTTGGACCCCCTCCAAGATGATGCCGAAGTCCTCCTTCTCACCCCTTGTGCTGACAGGCATTTTCATTACGTGCTGCTGGAGATCTGGCTGAACATCTGCATTAGAGCACTATAGAACACAAACACACAAGCATTTGATACTTCTCACGTTGCAAGTATTTCTAGCATGTCAGCATTTTAAAAAGTGATGCATGTATTTTTTATGTTAAAAAATACTTGTATCTCATTTTAATATTCTGAGACAACTATTAGTAAACCATTTGTTGGCTGGTTTCTCTGAAAAGTGTAAACATTGTGACCCTTTGACTTCATTCATAAAATCTATCCTGACTGGCTCTCTGCAATGCAACTCTTATAAGAAGGGGGTGCACAAACTTCAGTTCATCAGATTAAGTTTTGTTAAAAGTTAGCAGGCTGTAACAATGAACACCTAGTCAAAACGTTTACTACTAGTGTATTGGACCTATTAACTCCTTTTGTGTTTCAAAGAGAGAAACCACTCATCCTGGTTTGGAAAGACATGAGGCTGAATATGTCTTTTTTTTTTAAATAGACAAAAGTATTAATGCACCCCCGTTGCAAACGGCGCCCCAACCCGATCTGGAGGCGTCGGTCGTGACCAGGACGCGTCTGGACACCTGCTGTAGGGGTACTCCAGCCCGTAAGAAACAGAGGTCTGTCCAGGGGTTGAATGCTTTGC
Source organism: Moxostoma hubbsi (assembly GCA_032164185.1). Lineage (NCBI taxonomy): Eukaryota > Metazoa > Chordata > Actinopteri > Cypriniformes > Catostomidae > Moxostoma > Moxostoma hubbsi. Next base: position 13,668,306 of record JAVLUX010000013.1, on the reverse strand, counting down.
GGCAAGCGGGGGTGATCATTACCCGGTGCGTGCCGTGGTGCCATGCTCGTCTCGGGACTCGGGTCTGAAGCCAGTGTTGGAGCGGTCTCATATGCATCAACCCCAGCGGCGCGACCGCCGCGGAGGATGCCATATGCCCCAGGAGCCTCTGGAAAAGTTTTAAAGTGACCGCTGTGCCTGGCCTGAAGGCGGCGAGGCAGTTCAACACTGACTGGGCGCGCTTGTTGGTGAGACGCGCCATCATTGAGACCGAGTCTAACTCCATCCCGAGAAAAGAGATGCTCTGAACTGGAGTGAGCTTGCTCTTTTCCCAGTTGACCTGAAGCCCCAAGCGGCTGAGGTGCCTGAGCACCTGGTCTCTGTGAGCGCATAGTGATTCTCGCGAGTGTGCCAGAATGAGCCAGTCGTCGAGGTAGTTGAGTATGCGGATGCCGGCTACTCGGAGCGGGGCAAGGGCTGCCTCTGCGACTTTCGTGAAGACGCGAGGGGACAGAGACAGGCCGAAGGGGAGGACTTTGTACTGATACGCCTGACCATCGAACGCAAACCGCAGGAAGGGGCGGTGTCGAGGCAGGATGGAGACGTGAAAGTACGCGTCCTTCAGGTCTACCGCTGCGAACCAATCTAGATGCCGGACGCAGGTTAGAATGTACTTCTGCGTGAGCATTTTGAATGGGAGTTTGTGCAACGCTTGGTTGAGAACTCGCAGAACCAAGATTGGTCGTAAGCCGCCGCCTTTCTTGGGCACGATGAAGTACGGGCTGTAGAAACCCTCCTTCATCTCGGTTGGAGGGACAGGCTCTATCGCGTCTTTGGCCAGAAGAGTCGCGATTTCCGCGCGCAGGGACTGGGCGTGTTCGCCGTGTACTGGTGAGAAGCGGACGCCCATGAAGGGGGGCGGGGGGCCTGGCAAACTGAATTGCGTAACCGAGTCGGATGGTCCGGGCCAGCCAGCGAGACGGGTTGGGAAGTGAAAGCCACGCATCAAACCTCTGCGCTAGGGGCACCAAGGGGACGATTAATTTTGACGTGCCCGGCGGGGCTTTGCAGCGGGGCGGAGCAGGTAGGGCAGCGTTGGGCGGCGACGGGGCGACCCGCGGCTGAGGTGCTGAGAAAAGACTCAAAGCACTTACCTTGCTCCGCACGCCCGGCAGGGGGCAAGTTAGCGACTGAGGAGGAGGTCCTGGGTAGGCGTCCTCTGGACTCGTCTGAACCGGCCGGCCAGGGAACAGTCGTGGGGCTGAAGACGGGTGGTCCGTGTCCAGGGGGCCAGGACTGTTGAGATCTGTGGGCAAAGCGCTGTGAGAACTGCGTTTGCGGGCCAGGTGACCCAGAGACACAGGAAATAGCTCTGTTATTGAGAATGTGGGTACCGCAACCCCATCTAAGGGGGGGCGGCAAATAAAATTGTTTAACAACAAAAGATTCTCCTCCCGGCCCTCCACCGGGGGACGGAGCGGTCTTACCACCTCCGGAGCTAACGTCTGTGTTGCTGGGTCGTCCGTCTCAGGACCGCCTGGGAGCCTTCGGGTCCTCGAGGGAGTCCGAGAGACGGGGGGCGTCGGCTTCCTGCGGTGTGCTCGACGCAGGGGCTGAGAGCTGGGCTCGGGTTGAGGCGGAGCAGGTTTCTTAGCCACAGGGGGACGCCCTCGGCGAGCAGCCAGGGCAGTGGCCTTGGCGGCAGGTTTGCGGCGAGGCAGGATGTGTGATATGGCCTCCGTCTGCTTCCTCACCGTGGAGAACTGCTGGGCGAAGTCCTCAACGGTGTCGCCGAAGAGGCCAAAGCTGGGAGACAGGGGCGTCGAGGAAGCAAACTTTGTCGGCCTCGCGCATCTCGACCAGGTTGAGCCAAAGGTGACGTTCCTGGACCACTAGGGTGGCCATCGCCTGCCCGAGTGCCTGCGTGGTGACCTTCGTGGCTCTGAGGGCGAGGTCGGTTGCTGAGCGCAGTTCCTGCAGCACATCGGGGTCAGGGCTACCCTCGTGCAGATCTCTGAGCGCCTTGGCCTGGTGGACTTGCAGGAGGGCCATGGCGTGCAAGGCGGAGGCGGCCTGTCCCGCGGCGCTGTAGGCTTTGTGGTTGAACGAGGACGCAGTCCTACAGGCCTTGGAAGGGGGTACAGGGCGCCCGCGCCAGGTGGTAGGGTCACCGGCACAGAGATGGAGCGCAACCGCCCTATCCACCTGGGGAATCGCTGTGTACCCGTGGGCCTCTCCGCCTTCGAGGGCAGCGAGAGCGGACGAGCAGGGCTTTTGACGGACGGAGAGCGGGGCTCTCCATGACGACGTCAGCTCATCATGCACCTCCGGGAAAAACGGGACCGGGGGGGGGGGGGGGGGCGTGGCTGTGAGTGACGCCCAGACCCCAGGAACCAGTCGTCCAACCGTGACGGGTGTGGGGAGGGTGGAGGTTTCCAGTCCAACCCCACCCCAACGGCGGCCCGGGCAAGCATGTCGGACATCTGCGCATCTGACTCAACCTGGTCGTGCTGGCCCGAAGGCGGCAGCCCAGGGGAGGAGTCAGCGTCAGACACCGCGCTCTCCGATGGAGCGGCGAGCTCATCAGCTTCGAGCTCTAGAGGATAGGCAAACCGGCCCACAGGTGAGTCGCCGTTACCTCGAGACTGGACGGAGGTCAGCGAGCGTGTCGGGGGCGGGTGGTCCGAGGGGGCGTACCCGGTGGAGCTGCTCCCGCTGCCCTCCCCAAATCGCCTCCAGAGCCAACCGCATCATCGGAAGAAGGAGCGATACGGGGGGCGGCAGGAGTGGCGTGCTTTCTGTTGAAAGCGAGCCACGACCGCAACGCTGCCACGGTCATATTCTCGCAATGAGAACATGAACCGTCCACAAACGCTGCCTCGGTGTGATCGGCGCCCAGACACACGAGACAGCGCCTGTGGCCGTCAGAAGCGGAGAGCACTCTACCGCATCCAGGAACTACACAGGGTTTGAATGGCATCTTTATAAATACGCGCCCTGAAAAGGGCGTTCAACACCACTGTGTATTGCTCTTTTAGAGAAATAAACTCTTTACGAGAAAATTGCTCTTTATAAACTCTTTTAGACACTGCGCTGTCGAAGCGCTCAGGGGCAAACTGCACGCTGGCAGAGAAGAGAAAAGCCGCTGAAGGTGCGCCGTAAATCCAACAGCAGCAGCGCGTCAGAGGATCAGAAGCAGGGTAAGTTGTGTGTAGCACAGCAGACAGCATTCACACGACCATCGGCTCCGAAGAAAATTACTGAATGAACGAGCGTATTTCTCTCGCCTTTATATCTGTATCCGGAGGCGGAGTATGCAAATACTGTTCGCCAACTCTCATTGGCCTTTTTTCATAGATCAGAGGTATCTTTCGGCGCTCAAGAGAGACCCCTAGTGTCGCTTCTTCGACACGACGTCGAAGTGAGCTACAGACGGGGAACTTAATTGGATATTGCAGAAATAGGCTACCTTTTTTTTTACTTTTTCAAATTTCCTATATATTTGTTTTGCAGATGATTTCTTATCAAAGTGGATTTATGTGACCCCTCTGACAAGAATACTCCCACAGGCATTTTAAAGAGCTCACAGTAGGCTTGCAACAAAACAAGCAATAATTACAACAAAAGTAAAAGTAACATTATGGAAGTGATAATGCAGGAAATACAGTTTCCAAATTAAAGTGTTGTTGTTTTGTTTTTGTTTTTGAGTCACAGATACTACAAAATGTGTATTACTTTGCATCTACATTAAAAAAAAACACCACATGTTAGACCAAATATTATCCCAACTAGCCTAACTGAATGCTGTTTGTTGCTCATAGTTGCTGTGTGGGGATGTTAGAGGTGCACTTAGTAATTTTTTCTCATTGAAAAATAAATTAAAAAAGGACTTAAATATTTGTCTGTTTCTCACCCACACCTATCATATTTTCTCTGAAGGCTTGGATTTAACCACTATGTTCATTTGGATTGCCTTTATGCTGCCTTTATATGTTTTTTTGAGCTTCAAAATGTTGGTCACCATTCACTTGCAGTGAGCTGAAATATTCTGCTAAAACCTTTGTCTGTGTTCAGCACAAGAGAGAAAGACATACACATCTGGGATGGCATGAGGGTAAGTAAATGATGCGAGATTATTCATTTTTGGGTGAACTATCCCTTTAATGAGTTTTGTTGACTCAGTGTTATTGAGGTTTGTGTGTTAAGTGTTGAGGTCTAATGTGTGTCTACGTGAAGCAATTTTGCATTTCAGAGGAAAAGATTGCAAACACTTCATGTAAAAGTTATTTAAAAACATATATTAGATTGAAAGTTCTCGTATTACGAAATGACTTGTTCTCTCATTGTTGCATTTAGTAAACAAACAAATTCATATGGACTAAACAAAGCAATGCAACTGAAGTGTGAAGACAGTTGTTGAGAGAACTCAAAAATCACACTGCATCTTAAATTGCTGTCAACAATTCTTTTATTTCATCATCATCACCAGAGAGGCAGGTATTGCATATTTCAGCAAACCTTAACATACATATGTGGCCTTTAAGAACCAATGGACTGTGTAACATGGCTACGGCCAGCTTAATGCAACAAAAGTTCATTTACACCGAAATTCTGCTTTAGTTTTGTGAATGAGGCAAAGTATTTTGTAATGGATATATGAAAAGCTATGACAGTGCCATATGCAATAAGACCACTTTGAACTCATCATTACAATATTCAATTAGTTTTTTAATTCCAGTGCACTTTAGTGCATAAAAGTTTCACTTTTAACATAACAGTTCAATTTGAGCTCATAATGCATGCATTGTTAAAATTCATCCATGTGTAAATCCTAATATAGTCTTTATATGGCTGAAATAACAAATATACATAGGCCTACTTGTATATTACCACTATAGCATATTTACAAATGTAACCAGAAAAAAATATTATAGTGGTACTCTCATTTACTGTGATACACTTTTCTGAAACTCATTATCCGATGGATTGCATTCCTGTACAGCAGCTTTACGACCGCGCAAGTAATGCACAAGCACTAAAAAGGCAAAAACAGCCACTAAAATGAATATTATCAGACCAACATACACCCCTGGGGTCGACAGTGACCCCCGGACAACATAATTATGGGATGGTGTTGTGAATTCAAATTTGGGATTAAGAATGCATTCAGTTCCATTAACGAGAATAAAGGGATCAAAGCAAGCACATCTATAACTTCCGATCGTGTTCACGCACATGTGTGCGCAGTCATGATTTGATTCGCATTCGTCTATATCTTCGCAGTTGTTTTCACTTCTAACAAATCCATCCGGGCACCAACACGTAGTCCCTTCTCTGTCACAATGCGCCTCGCAAACGGTTGATGCGCAGTAGAAATCACAACGGTGTGGGTCTTTTGCATTAGGACGGAATTGCTGCATACAAGAACACATGTATCCAACAGCTACAGGAATACATTCATGTTCACAGAGCGCTGAATAACAGGACTCATCGTCCAGGAAGGTCACACTCGATGCCTCACTTCCAGTGCAAAGATCTTTTTGATCGCCCTCACACAAAAATCCATCCAGCTTTTCTGTGCATGGCCTCTCCATCCATTTTCTGTCGCTGGAGATAGACACGCAGAGTGGAGCGCACGCAATCTCTTCGCTCCCCCAGTTGGAGAATTCCGTTCCTTGCCCACCACTGGTCCATTCATATCCTCGTAATGAATTCGCGTTACTCGAACACTTACCCTCTGGGAGATGCAGTCCTATCCAAAAATGTCCAATCATGTTATCAAGAAGAAAGCCGACAACTTCATCTGATTTATTTGACCGGACAGACATTAACTGACCACCCTCTTCTCTGCACTTCTCATGAGCCGTATGAAAGTCCACTGGCATTTGGTAGAGATTTTTGCAGTCTTTTAAGTTGGTTGAGCAAGCACAGTAATGTACCATTCCCACACAAGGCGAAATGAACAATGTAAACAAGATTGTTTGTCCATAAGAATCCATCCTGTTTTCATTCTAACTTGAGACTGTATGGCGTAAAGCTTGAATATTCTACGTTAAGAAACCCCATGTAGGAGATAAAGGTAAACATAGGAAGGAAACCCCGCCTGATGGAGCTGAGGAATGTTCCAGTGTGACTGTCAGCTTGATTAAATGCAGAGCACTGCGCTTATACTGCCCATATATACTTAAGAGGAAAGCAACTCATGATTTTAAACCAAAAGCGATGTAGGCCATTTATTTTCAAACAGTACTACTTCTATGCGGTCATCCATTATTCATTTACTCACTTGTTTGAAGATATACTTACAATTATAACTTGATATAGCTTGTAGATTACTTATACCCAGTGTTGGGTAAATTACTCAAAATAAGTAATTTGACAATACAAATGACTGATTACTTCTCTGAAATGTAATCAGATGACTTTATGGATTACTTCATCAAAAAGTAATCACATTACTAATTATTTTACTTTTAAGTTACTTTTTAAATAACTTTTCATAGAAAAGTTTTTGGTTTTCTGCTCAAATTCAAAATGTCTATATTTCCTGCTCGTTCACTGTCGCACACCCTTCAGCTCATATATTAATTCATGTTTTAAACGCATTATACATATTACTTAAGTGCAAGTAATGTACTTAAAATTAATTACTTTAATTGAGTCAGTAAGTCATTAACTGTTAACTGATTACAAGTATTTTAAATGTAATGTCTTATATGACTTTTTTGACTAAGGTTAATTAGATTACAGTAACTGATTACTTTGTAATCTGATACACCCAACACTGCCCATACCATAGAGACATACTACAGACATTTTGCTTGAACAAACCTTTAGAGCGATATGACATTGACACAGAGAACTGCAGTGACATCCGCTGGTCACACTTTTTACAGTTTTGCCCCAGTGAATATTTCTAAAGGTAGGTTTATGTTTTGTCAATTTCTGTATTGATGCATATATTAATGTCTTTGCTTCAGAAGTCTATTAAAAAAAATTCAGCAGTTAAATTAGTGCATGTTGACCTTTTGTGACAACATTCCTCAATAGTGACATGTTGTCGCATGTTGTCATTAAATATGAATTTCTAATTAATACATTGTATAATATTATAAAATAGGCCTATGAAACATGTGACAAGCAGTATTGGGTGTAATTTGATTACAAAGTAATTAGTTACTATAATCTAAATACCTTTACTATTTAATATATTGAATTACTTTTACTAATTACTTGTGTAACATCTTACATTAACAATGAACTACATTAACCAAGATTAATAAATGCTTAAAAATATATTGTTGGTTCATGCTATCTAATGGATTAACTACGTAATGTTAATGAATGGAACCATATTGTAAATTGTTACCATGATATTATGTAGAGTGTAGACCCTAAAATACATTATTACAGCTGAACAAATACAACGTTTTTTCTATGAAAAGTGTTTTAGAAATTAACTGATTAAAATTTTAGATACTAAAAAAAATTAATTATATCTAAAATTAATTTATATCTAAATTAATGAGTAATTTGTAGCGGATTACTTATTTTGAGTAACTAATACCAATACTGGTGACAACTTGCCCAAAAACAGTGCACAATTCTGTATTTACTCACCATGCCATACCAGATGTGTATGACTTTCCTTCTGAAAAACACAAAGATTTTTAAAAGAGTATCTCAGTTCTGTTTGTCCTTACAATGCAAATTAATAGTGACCAGACATTTGAAGCTCCAAAAATCACATAATGGCCAAATAAATGTAAACCATATGACTCCAGTGGTTAAATCCATATCTACAGAAGCGATATGATAAGTGTGGGTGAAAATTAGATTAATATTTAAGTAATTTTTCCACTATAAATCTCCCCTTTCACTTTTACTTTTGTGGGAGATTTATGGTAAAACAAAAATGTGTTTCTCACCCACACCTATCATATCACTTCTGAAGATATGGATTAAACCACTGGAGCCTTATGGATTACTTTGAAGCTCCTAAAATTACATAAAGGCAGCATAAAAGGTCTGGTCACCATTCACTTGCATTGTAAGGACCAACGGGCTGAGATATTCATCTAAAAATCTTTGTTTGTGTTCTGCAGAAGAAAAGAAAGTCAGACACATCTGGGATGGCATGAGGGTGAGTAAATGATGAGAGAAGTTTCATTTTTGGGTGAACTATACCTTTAAAATCTACCAGCATTATGTTGTTGACTATTGCCTTAATGTATGCCAGTGCCATATAATTAAATTTTCTTGATATAAACTAATACCAATATATTATTATGGTGAAATTTAAGTTTGGAGGACAGAATTCACATAAATTGTTCAAATGAGACATTTGAACTAAGCTTTTAAAATCAAAATACAAAACCACTGCCAGAGAAAACAAGCGTTTAGCATGCGACAACCACCCCTAAAATCTAGCTAACTTTGCTTATGCCATTTTCAGCTAAAGTGAAGTTTTGACTACAAGAACAATTATAGCTACCCAAAGTATTAAAGCAAATGTCTTCACATGGCTTATTGAGACATTCATCGATATCTATGCATGTCCCACTATTGTCTGATGATGAACTGTAACCTGCAAAAACAGTAACAAGAGAATGAACCCTCTGCGAATTGAGACAGCCCTGGTCACATTTGAATTCATTGCATTCATCCACGTCTTCATATTTCCCAGTGAAAAGTCTGAAACCTGGTTTACACTCACAAAAATAGCTTCCCGGATTGACACATGTGTTCACTGCATATGCTTTGACAGCATTCATTGGTATCACCGCAGCTGATGTTGTCTGAAATGCATCCAGACATGCGTATGAAAACCCAGTAGATGTTGATACGCACTTTGATTAGCATGGTGAATTCCCGCAGTTGCCTGTGACAGCACAACTAACTTTATCATCCTTCAGATAATAACCCTCATGACATTCACACCACACACCTGCTGCAATGGCCTCTGAACAATGATGATCATGCATTTTTCCATGCACGTTCTCAAATGTTTCTTTTTCCAGTTGAAATATTTGGAAACTGTTGGCTCCGGTGTCCATTTGAAGCCATGTAACTGCACTAAAATTAGCACACCCTCTTTTGGCCAATGCAAGTCTCATCCAAAGTTTAGAATGGCTGATTTAACAATTTCTAATTCATTGTAATTCCTCATAGTCACCAAATTACTGCCGTTTTCGATACAGTTTTCATGACCTTTTTCAAAAAGTTCCTCCTCCAAATGCAATCTAAGGCAAGCCTCTGCCATGCACGTTGTGGTCATTCGATTGGTCCAACCAGCGACAAAAGTGGACAGCATCAGAAATATTAAGCGCGTCAACCCGTCACTATAATCAATATGAAAAAAACCTCTCATTCACAAATATTCCGTTCATCTCTGAGAATAGAGAAGAAAAGATTCGTAGGCCTTCCAAGTGCAAAAACAATGCTGTGGTGAGTCAAATGGCTAGCTCAAACTGATGCATCCTTTGTATAGGATTAACTCAAAGGAAACAATTGTAGCAGCTGGCTTAATTTGTCTCTTCTCAGAGTGAGTTCCTGTTGGTAACAAAAACAATTGCCTGGCTGCTTATTGTTTTGACTAGTTTCCCAGATGTGTCAGCCTATGGCGGCTCAAAAATGCAACACTACTCCAAAATGTAAGCTTTAAGCATTTGCATTAACCTGGGTCAAACTCTGCATCTTATTTAAATACGTTTTTTGGATATGTTTTATTTGTCATTAGGATTACATATTGTCTTCAGAATAAAAAATAATAAGATGCTTAAATATAATTTGACACTCGATGGATGTACTGTCGCATCGTCTTCTACAGCGAAGAACTTAAGTGTTGTATTTGATAGCAATCTGTCCTTTGCAAATCACATATCCAGAAATATTGCAAATGTTTCACACATAAATAACTAATATTGGTATTATATTCATGCTTTTTAGCCAGAGGGGATCTGGCTCCCCCAGTGAGCCTGGTTTCCCCCAAGGTTATTTTTGCCCATTAACCAACATTTTATGGAGTTTTATGTCTTGGGATGGCAAGATGGCGAGTGAATGATGAGAGAATTTTCATTTTTTGTTGAAATAACTCTTTAATGTAGCATTGATAAAACTGGGCAGGGTATTTCCATTTTCCAGCATGCTATGCATGGCACTAGTTAGGGAGAACAAGTGTTGACATTAAGTGTTGTTTTATGCATTTTTGAACAAGACACGATTATGAGGAGATTTGTTAATGTTTAATGTTCTAATATAATGGTATTTAAAAAGAGTGTATATTTGGCAGAGGTGTAGTCAAGAACAGACCCTCCAAGACCAAGACCAACACCAGACCTCCTAAGACCCAGATCAAGACCAGACCCTTCAAGAACCAGATCCAGACCAAGACCTATCCTCAAGACCAATACCCAGACATGTCAGTCCAAGAACCAGGCAGTACCTTTTAATGAATGTAAGCCTGTTTATCGGTTCAAATGAAGGTCTCTGTGTGTTACTGTCTTTCCTTTTACGCAACACAACAAGATTAAATGAAATACATTTTCTCTCATGTATTACCTCGTTATTTCATCTGACTCCATAAATGAAAAAAGGTTTTAATGATATCTGAGCATCATTAAAAGTGAGCGAATGTTTGATTATTCTTTCTAACTCTTTAATTATATTTTACCCGTTCAGATTAGGAAACTATGTCGCTTTGAGATCCTCGCGTGTTTTCTCTAGCTCATCAGTTTTGGATCATCAAACAGAGGTAATTGCTATATACCTAAGAACGGTCCCATTCACATTTACTCAATCAAAGATACGTCAGTATAGCCCCCATGGAATTGCATACACTTGAATTTAACTTAATGTTTTCTTCAGTAGAGGTCACAGCCACTATTATAGATGTAAATTGACCAACATAACTTCTCTTGTTAATAACTTTGGATTGGCCATGCGTGGTTTCCCACGTACACTTATCTGGAGAAACATCAAATTAAAACAGAGGTAAGACACACCCGAATTTAGATTGGTCAAGCAGCATTTGCTGTTCTTAACGTAAATTCCCTTTTTGTACACTTGAATTGATGCCAAATATTAGTCTAGAGCCTTTTGTTTTCTCGAGGCGTAGCCCAGACTCGCTGGCACCCGACTTACATGAACCACGATGCTGAATTTATATTTGAAGAATGTGACTGTTCTCTACAGGAGAGGTTTGTATGGCATCAGTCTTTTCACTGCATATACACCCATTCCTTTTATTCCACACACACAAAGCTGCTTATTCTTCTACCATAATAAATGTAAGATAAAAAAAAAGTGTCATATATGGATCTTTTTTTCATCCTAAATGAATGCTAATAGATTTTTAATGAAATAATAACATTTCAGTTTATCCATTAGTATGTTAACGTATTCTTAGTGGATATGTTTTTTTAAAGATTATGAAAGATTCCTTCAAGAATTTTTGCATCATAAATGAACACTTAAAACACATTAAATGCCAAATTCAACTTTGATAATCAAAGTTAAACCGAGAGATGGAAACTTAATTGAAAACTGTTGTTAGAAAATTAAACTATTAAAATCTATGCATAAACAAAGTTCTTCACTGACAATAACACTGACCATCTCTGATCAAAATAAAGAAAGACAAATGCTGATGTAAAACAATGTCATTAATTGAAAAGAACAGTGCGAAAGAATTGATATGACTTAATATGACCACGAATTAAGAGTTTTGGAAGAATATTTTTGGAAGCTCTAAAAAGCTCATATAGCTATCATAAAAGTAATCCATATGTCTCCAGTGGATTAATTAATGTCTTCTGAAGCGAAATAGTCAGACATAGATCAACGTTTAAAACTTTTTGTGGCAGGCAAGTCTCTTGCTCATCATAAAGGAGGAAGCAGGAACCTGGTATACAACCAAAATTCTTTTAATTCAACACAACATAAAGCTGCTTTGCAGCATAACAAAACCATAACGCACACACAGCTCCTTGTGCTGTCTCATTCTGATGACTTTCTGTCCAACAGACAGAATGCACACATTTAGTGGCTGTGTGCACCTCCCTCTCTCTCCTGAACTGGCGTCTCTGGCTCCTCTTCATCCCTCTCCCGGCTGATTGTGGTATCTCAGTGCCAGGCGTCCATCCTAACAGCCCGACCCTGCCTCCTTCCTTGTCGCATACCCCCAACACCCAATTCAGGCCGGGGAACCAACAGGCTTGACATACCCCCCCCCCCCCCCCCCCCCTCCCTTCCTGGAGTGGTGATGTTGCCCTTTCAGCCTTTCTTGGGGAAGTATTCATTTAGGTCACCGGCGCAGAAGAAATCCACTCATAACATGTTCACTGACTGAGTTCTTCCGCTGCACTCTCGCAAATAATCTCATTATAAACATCAAGGTGCAGAAACGGTGTAAATAAGAAATGCATTGTGCAGTGTATACATCTTTGCTTATGACGGGACTTTTGGCGAGAGTGCAGAAGTGATTGACAACTCCATTGATTATAAAGGGAGTGTTCTCAATTTGAATTACAATTGTAAGTACCGTTTTGTCACTGTCTTGATTTACTGAGGCATAGAACAGCAATGAAGTAATTCAGGAACATAGTTCTCATCTTGTGTGGGATGTGTAGCATAATACAGCATGCAATACATTTATATTAATCAATAGTGATTCCAATATCAATTTATATTATTCAATAATTCAATTATGATTTTAGTCATAATCGTGCAGCCCTCCACCAACAACTCATAAGTATACCGGCCGCTTACAACTCCCGCAGTTTAACATGCTTATTGGGTCCTGCGGCTACTGCAAGTAAAGTCTTGGCCTCTACATGGCAGTTATAACCATAAATCACTAATGATTACTTTGTGTTGTTAGACCATATTTCTTGCACTTACAATTACTTCTCAGTAATGGTGAAGATGCCAAGCCAACTGTGGTTGAAACAGTTATCACATTTAGTGCACTAATAATACACTGAGGTCTTGACTAAGAACATAAGCTGAGACCCAGATCCAGACCAAGACTTGAAGCGTTGAGACCAAGACCAAGAAACTGTGTAACGAGACCCAGATCCAGACCAAATCTGCATTTATATGAGACCAAGACCCCAACTCCAATGCTAGGCTGGAGATTTGGGGGTTTCCATTGTGGTAATGAATGCCGCTTGTGCTTAGGTTGAAGATGGACAAGTCAAGTTCAAGTGAGACTTGATTTGAGTACTTCTTGGCTCTATAAGTAGTTGCAATTAAATTGACAGTTTCACTGTCATTACACTTGCTCACCTGACAAGTACTAATGATTACTAAATAAATGTAAGGAAATTATTTGAATAAACCCTTAGTAAATTGAGTTTGATAAACCTAATGAAGTTATGAACTTACTTAATCTGAATGAAAACCTTTGCATTGCTTGCAAATACTGTCTCAAATGAAATTAAGAAAGGGTAATGACTTGTGAACCATCTGAATAGGAATTTTGAGTGTACTGTCATCCATGCAGTTTTCCATGAAGAATCATACCTACTTTGTGCCCAGAGTAGAGCACTTTAACAATGACAGATACAGATAAATTTAGAAAGGGTTATAAATTGAGTGTCCAGTCTAACCCATTAAAGGGATGGCATGCGTAAAAAAGATTAAGCAAACATAATCTGATTACTGTGTCATTGGGAAAGATGAGCAAATGTGCAGTAATTGAGGGTCTTTGTACTATGATCCACAAAATCCAATAGATTTCCATTATTAATTTACTTGCCATTATTAGTTCACATTTTTCTATTTCATTTATTTTTAATGGATTATTTTACTAATATGGCATGCATAAATTTGGCATTTGGCTCTATGCCGAAGGCTAGATCAAAATACTCATAATTCACTTTACCACTTTATACCAATTTATACTTTATAATATCACACATATTATTTATTTTACAAAGACAACATGTGGTTGAGAAAAAAAATATCTGAAAATATTTATTTTCAACATGAATATTACTTTGTATTAAGCTGACATTTATTGAAATTTTCCATGGACACCCTATCACCCACAGGAGTTTCCAGGACCCCAGTTTGAAAACCCCTGACATAAGTTATAAAATACGGAAATAGATGGCAGACTATACCTGTCACATTAAATATCCTCATGAAAGAATCTTGAGAATTAAAAAAAAAATAAACAATTGGGATAGTTTTTTTCTCTTATTTGCACCAGAAAAAGCCATTCAACGTGGTTATGTCTTGCCATTGTGTTTATTGCCTAGATGCTACTGATAAACACAGCATCCTGTGTTTCTGTTCAGTGGTCCAGAGCCTCTATTTCAATGGCAGGAAATGACCCAAACGCCCTTCAGGTAGACCTAATGCCAATGCAGTAGAGGTTGCTTATTTTTTCTTTAGTCATCAGGAATTGTTCTCCTTCCTACTATTTTGCATTATACGGGAGGTTGTAAGATAAAACAATAAGATACAAGAAACACATTGTCTTTATTACATTAATTAAAGTTAGCATATAAGTGGTTAAACATTGCTTATCATGACATACTAACTATGATGATAATCTATCATACATAGGACACAGAAAATATTATAAATAGAATAACAGAGCATTTTACTGCAGATTAGAGCTGTTTTGCCATTCATGCTCTTGGTGAGTCATTTCAATGATGTCCATTTTCATAAACATAATATCTCATCATTGTTAACATTTGGATATGTCTCTAAGATTATTATTATTATTCCATTTCAGTGCCAACAGATATCAACCTATTGTTCATTTGTAGACAAATGTCTGTAGGTGTGTACATCACCCTTCCTCTATCTTTCCTAGCAATGCCAAATACCCCACGAGTAATATCCGTGATAAGAAAGCAAGTGCTTCTTTCTAAGAAACACTATAAGTTAGCCTTTGTGATTGTTATAATGAAGTAAGGACCAATATTCATTGCAACATTCTATTGTCATTATAGAATGGACAATATAGTGTCTGAAATGTTTTCATGAAAAAGTTTTTTCTTTTTTTCATTTTGTTGTTTTTATTGTTTATACCTTTAGATCAAATGTTTTGCAAAGGAATTTAACAAACCGTTTGTACATACTGAATAAGTAAATTGCATTTTTCTTATTCATTCAAAAATAGAAAACAAAAACATACAAACAAACAAGTGAAGAAGCAACTTGTGCTTCCCATTACAAAATAAGTGTTAATAAATGATTGCAGAATTCTCTCATTAAAGGGATAGTTCACCCATAAAGGAAAATGCCATTCTAATTTAATATACAACAGTTAGTTCTGGCCCTCGAATCTGATTGGACGAGAGACGTTCCATATGCACTGATGGTGTGACAGCACTGTGTGTATCACTCCGCGTTCATGCTGTTTTAAACTAAAGTGTATCTATTAGGAGTTACTGGTTTTATTTTTTAAATTACATATGTTAGCCAGCAGGTGGTGGCAAAAGATAATTTTTCTGTGTAATATGAACCAGATGGTGACGTAAAGTGAATCCTGTGGCACGGTGGAGGGCGGGGCCGGGTCATGACTCAACACACCCGGTCCCGTATTAGGCTAATTAAGCCTCCGAGAGGGTTAAAGGCCGATTGCGGATGACGTGCGGGAGAGAGAGATCGGCCTTTAACCCTCTCGGAGGCTTAATTAGCCTAATACGGGACCGGCGTGTTGAGTCACAACCCGGCCCTGCCCTCCACCGTGCCACAAATCCGTTAGTGATTGTTTACATAGAACTGCGCTCCGTGATTGCTCGTATTACTAATACATTACCAAAACTAGGAAATAGCTTTAAACAGCTTTAAACGGCTTTAAACGGACAATTTCAGGATTATGGCTCATGCTGAGAGACACAACAGACTGATTTATTACAGAACTCAAGTGCTTACATTTTATCGGAGTTTCCACATTGGACACATACTGTTTAAAATGGCGGAGGACATCGCTGTTACTATAGTGAATGACTCTCACACACCGGCTACCGTGAGATAGAGAAGAATACCCCTGCTTGGACGTCTATTTTCCACTGAGAAACTGACCGCATCTGTGATTGGGTGTGGCAACAGGTGATTGCACACGCTCCATCTCTCTCTCTCTCTCTCTCTCTCTCACACAACAACAACAACAACAACAACAACCGCCATTCGCCACTAAGTGGTGGTGACGTCACCACGACACTTGTGCCAGGCTATGCGCACGTTAAGGCCACGTGAAGTGTCGAACGCCCACTGGCAGGAGGTCACAGGACAGATCCAATAGGTGACACGGGTTGACTGACTGAGATGATTGACTGATGCACCACCTGTGCCCCCTACTGTGCAAACTTGCTGTGCTTTAGCCACTCGGCGCTCTGCACGTTGTTGTGAGCGTCGCTCCTCTGCCCTCTGTTGTTGTTGGAGGGCGCTGCCTCCAACTGGCCAGTAGCATCCTTCACAAGCCTCCTCCAAAGAGGCCGATCTTGACACCGCTGGTACCTGTCATCGGCAAGTCCGCTCAACTCCACATCCTCCTGTACCACATCACTCCATCTCGTCTCCAGCCCGTGCCGTGCCCGCTTAGCCCCCTCTATCCGGCCGAACAAAAGCTGTTTAGGCATGCGGTGGCCGGGCATGGGAGCTACATGACCCAGCCAACGCAACCTTGCCTGTCGGAGGAGCTCACTGATGGGACTTTGTCCACAGCTTTCAAAGATTTGAGAGCTCCTCACACATTCCAGCCTGGTTAAACCCAGGATAGATCTTAGGCAGGCCAGCCTAAATGTTTCTAACCGGTGAAGATGTTCCATTAGGGGGGTCCACATTTCGCAAGCATAGAGAAGGGAGGGAATGACCATGGCCGAGAATACCTGAAGCTTCATGCGGAGTGTAAGGTGCCAGCGAGTCTGGGATACTCCTCGGGAGAACAAAAGGCTCTCATGAGAATCAACATTTGAACTCTCTCTTGCACATGTAACAGCAACATCCGAGACGCAGCCAGCAGGGACTCGCACCTCCCTTCTACCGTCTGATTATCTCCCCCTACTCCCCCCTCTCCTCCTCACTTAGAACTCACTAAAAACCTATACAATGTCAAGTGTGTACAAAAAGTAGCAATACATGTTTAGTATCATTTTAAGTGTCTCAGTGCGCCTGGTAAACTGGTCTCATCCTCCCAGCCATAATGAAAAGCAAAAAGAAGTTATAAGATATGAGAGATGTGGTGTGCCCCTTAAAGGTGTGCCCTCCCCTTATCCTCCATACAAACTATATGTAAATGTACAGGAACCCCCTCAACAGGGGACCCAAATCTAATTAGAAGGACAGACACCACCATTTGGTTAGCTTATTGAATTATCTGGGTTTTTAAGGAGATGTGGCACATCGCTTGTGGTTCTCTGTAGTCAGACGATCCCACACAGTTTACTGTGTGTAGTTTATATCTGGTAACTGCGATGAACTTGTTATGTTACCTGTCAATAAATTGTGAACATTTGATTTTATTCTGACTGACTCTGAAATTGTTTTTCCCAAACGATTAAACGATTCGTATCTTACCGCAAGTCTGCGTCAGATTAGTGACGACTAATATTTGGCATCAGTTCAAGTGTACTTGGTTTGCAAAGACAGAAAGTGTGTTTCCGTTTAGAACAGCTAAATGCTGCTTGACCAATCTAAACTCGGGTGTGTCTTACCTCTGTTTTAATTTGATGTTTCTCCAGATAAGTGTACGTGGGAAACCACGACATGGCCAATCCAAAGCTATTAAAGTTATGTTGGTCAACTTACATCTGTGATAGTGGTCGTGTCCTCTACTGAAGAAAACGTTAAGTTAAATTCAAGTGTATGCAATTCCATGGGGGCTATACTGACGTATCTTTGATTGTGTATACGTGGACGTGACCGATCTCAGGTATATAGCAATTACCTCTGTTTGATGATCCAAAACTGGCCGCTTGTGATTGTGAGACCCGCGGTGTAGAGAAAACACGCGAGGACCTCAAAGCGACATAGTTTCTTAATCTGAACAGGTAAAATGTAGTTAAAGAGTTAAAAAGAATAATCAAACCTTCGCTCACATTTAATGATGCTCAGATATCATTAAAACCTTTTTTCATTTATGGAGTCAGATGAAATAACGAGGTAATACATGAGAGAAAATGTATTTCATTTAATCTGGTTGTGTTGCGTAAAAGAAAGACAGTAACGCGCAGAGACCTTCACCCGTATTATTGGAGACGCCATTGGACCGATAAACGGGCTTACTAAGTGGTGACAGCCCTTCCGTGATGTCCCAACCACAGGCGAGTGACGTCTTTCGATGCGCCACATTCAGTTCCAACTTTACACAGGACATGAGGTTTGATCTTCTTCTCTATCTTCATCTGCTGTGGTAAGTCTATTCTTTTTTGCCTATTAGAAGTGTTGAGGGAAAGCAGAGACGCACCCCTGCCCAGCCCCCTTTTCATATTGAAATAGATTTGCATGAGAATACACCTAGTGGCATCTTAACTCGAGAAAATGAGAAAATTGCATTCAATTTCAAATTGTAATCGCAAAAGCTCTGCACCTTGAGCAGAAATTTGACCCATGTGAATATGTACCTGCAGTCATTGGATGTTTACAGCAGCATGTTCATCAAAGGCTTTCAGCCTGACATGTTGCCGAGCACACAATGCACATGCTCATGCATCTGATACAGGGCCAAATCAAAGGCATGTATTCTCAAAACAGCAGCGGGATGACAAATATCTCATTCCAGAAAACCTCCAGAGACCAGTAATAAAATTATTTTAATTTATACTATTTTAATATAATATAGTTGTATTATAATCACATTATAATATGCATTATACTATAATGGCCAAGCATGGCCATAGACGGGGAAAGGTAATGCATGGCATTGCAGATGTATACTAGACATGTATATTTGTAATGACAATGCCAACCGAACAACCTTACCGGCACTGAAAAATTTTTGATTAAATTTCATTGGTTCTTTTATCAGTGCCAAGAGGGAGGGTATACGGTAGTTGTTTGCTGTGCATCAATGCTGTAAAAACAGTGGCACATGATAATGAACCAAATCAACTCTTGCTGAGAAGCACCAATTTAATTTAAATCTGATCAGGGGATCCATTCCACTGGGTAGACAATGAAAAATGTGTGTGTAAAATGCTAAACGTCAGGCAAAAAATGTCATAACCTTGACAGACCACGCTGACAGAGATCATAGATGATAAAACGTGTGAATAGCACCCTTAAAAAATGCTAAGCAGAAAACACATCACCAAAGATGTGAACTGATTCTTTGTCCACAGAGCTGTGTTGGGAGCAATAAAAATAAAACAAAGCTCAGAAAGTTCCCCAGCAGAACTGGGGCCTATATCGCTCACAACATCAGACTGTGCAGACTCAACTGCAAAACAGCTCAAGGTGCTACACACGTGAAACTGCTCTAAAATATCAGCAGTTATTCAGATCTCACCAAAGATGTTAAGTCTAATTTGATCTCTGAAATAAAATTTGCATTAGACATTGTAATGGTACATGTTTTTTAAACAAAATGCTTCTTCCCCTTGATGACACAAACCATACAGTAAGAGACTAAAAGCTGTCTGTAACAGTTTGGCTTTGACCATCAGAGGAAAATAAAGAAAGTACCACATGTCTAAATGCAAATGTTATAAAGGTCAACATTAACTGTTTTCTCTCTCTATGGTTGTTCCCATTTCAGGTTGTAATCTCGCGAGGGACAGATGCCAAAAGGTTTCTGATCCCCCTGCTTCAAGCCAGGACATCAATTTGGCCATGCTGGAGATGGGTGGGAAAGCAAATCTAACAGGCCATTCACACCTCACAGCTCTACAAAAACAAAAAAATAGCTATATGGCCTCCCGGTTTAGCACCAGTACCAAAATTGTGCTACACCAATTGCTCTAGATCAGGTTCCACCCATCTCCTAAACATATAGAACACACACTTTTATTACTACTCATCCTGGAACAAAATAATGGCCTAGATTCTGAAAATACTAATCCACTGAAGATCTGGCCTGCCTCTCACATACACATAGCCTCTCACACATAGGACATTAAAAGCCTGTTTCCATAAAACAGTCACTATTTACAACTTCCCCTTTAAATACTGTAATATACATTGGACATATGCATGGCTACAGTCACACATCGATGATTTAATTACTAATTGCGAGCAAACTTGCCACCCAAATTTCAACATTTCCACCTGCATATAAATCAAACCAGTTGATTGTTGTTGGAATGGTTGCAGACCAGAGAGCACCTGGTTTTCAACACATCGCTAATAACAATATAAAAATAGAAGTTGACGATGTGAAATGCAGACACTTCTATCGATCCACTACACGTTTTGAAAATAGGCATATATCATCGATTGTGATTTAGCCACCAAATCACACACATTAGATAATTTTGAATTAGCTCTGCTATTATTATACATGTCTGTAACTGTGATTCTACAATCATACAATTATTATTATAACTATATGTTTAATGATGCATGCCACTGGTGAAGATACTAGTTATACTGACTTTGTGGTATGTTTCCTTTAATCTATTATCCACTGTAATAATGTATATTGATGATATATGTTCAAATTGCCTTGAACTCTGTGCCACCTTTCCTTTAATTAATTCAGATTAAATATATCTAAATTCCACTACCACAAATCACAATGGTAAAAAAAAAAAAAAAAAAAAAAAAAAAAATCAGATTAATTAGACCCCTTTGCATTTTCAAAGACACACTTGAGACCTGGATTACCACTTGCACTTGTGACATTGATTCATTGTTTGTCTTTTCATCATGTATTGATGTATTACTCAACCCTTTTCTCATGTCAGTATAACATTAAGTTCTTCAGAGTTTCATCTCTACATGGTCATCTAAGAAGTTGTTCAGGTGTATATGCATTACCAGTGAGAACTCCTTCACCTAATTGAGGTCTGCCCAGAAGACCACCACTGGAGGTGGCAGAGAATTCTTCAAAGAGTCAGATCAACATTAAAGGGAAGGTGCAACCAGAAGCAGATGTTTCTCCATGATGGAATGACATGTCCACTGAACAAGCCACAAAAGCCTTGATGGACTCTATGAACGGAACACATGTGCTAACCTCAACCAGACACAGTGTTGCGACTTCTTCAGATGCCTCCTCAGGTCTTTACGGACATCAACTGACATTGCACTAACTCTCAGTCCTTTACAGCTGCCCACCTTACAAAGACTGAAGTGACACCGCAGGAAACCCTGTGAGTGGCCCACGGTGCCAAAGCGGGGAAAACTGTATGGTGCCAGCGAGTCTGGGATACTCCTAGGGAGAACAAAAGGCTCTCATGAGAATCAACATTTGAACTCTCTCTTGCACATGTAACAGCAACATCCGAGACGCAGCCAGCAGGGGCTCGCACCTCACTTCTACCATCTGATTATCTCCTCCTCACTTAGAACTCACTAAAAACCTATACAATGTCAAGTGTGTACAAAAAGTAACAATACATGTTTAGTATCATTTTAAGTGTCTTAGTGTGCCTGGTAAACTGGTCTCATCCTCCCAGCCATAATGAAAACCAAAAAGAAGTTATAGAATATGAGAGATGTGGTGTGCCCCTTAAAGGTGTGCCCTCCCCCAGATCCTCCATACAAACTATATGTAAATGTACAGGAACCCCCTCAACAGGGGACCCAAATCTAATTAGAAGGACAGACACCACCATTTGGTTAGCTTATTGAATTATCTGGGTTTTTAAGGAGATGTGGCACATCACTTGTGGTTCTCTGTAGTCAGACGATCCCACACAGTTTACTGTTTATATCAGGTAACTGCGATGAACTTGTTATGTTACCTGTCAATAAATTGTGAACATTTGATTTTATTCTGACTGACTCTGAAATTGTTTTTCCCAAACAGATTAAATGATTCATATATTACCGCAAGTCTGCGTCAGATTAGTGACGACTAATATTTGGCATCAGTTCAAGTGTACTTGGTTTGCAAAGACAGAAAGTGTGTTTCCATTTAGAACAGCTAAATGCTGCTTGACCAGTCTAAACTCGGGTGTGTCTTACCTCTGTTTTAATTTGATGTTTCTCCAGATAAGTGTACGCGGGAAACCACAACATGGCCAATCCAAAGCTATTATGAGAGAAGTTATGTTGGTCAACTTACATCTATAATAGTGGTCGTGTCCTCTACTGAAGAAAACGTTAAGTTAAATTCAAGTGTATGCATTTCCATGGGGGCTATACTGAAGTATCTTTGATTGTGTATACGTGGACGTGACCGATCTCAGGTATATAGCAATTACCTCTGTTTGATGATCCAATACTGGCCGCTTGTGATTGTGAGACCCGCAGTGTAGAGAAAACACGCGAGGACCTCAAAGCGACATAAAAAGCGAAATATAGTTAAAGAGTTAAAAAGAATAATCAAACCTTCGCTCACATTTAATGATACTCAGATATCATTAAAACCTTTCTCATTTATGGTGTCAGATGAAATAACGAGGTAATACATGAGAGAAAATGTATTTCATTTAATCTGGTTGTGTTGCATAAAAGAAAGACAGTAACGCACAGAGACCTTCACCCGTATTATTGGAGACCGCCATTGGACCAATAAACGGGCTTACAGGAGCGACAAACCGGGTAGCTTCCACACAACGTTACGCAACTGATGAAAAGATAATGCCGCTCGACTGATTCGGGGTGAGACCTCTGCTGTCAAACCAGAGCTGGTCATAAGCATACTGCCCAATTATGGAAAACACTCCACTCTCTCCACAACCTATGGAGCTGAAATATTCTTCTAAAAATCTTTGTTTGTGTAACACAGAAGAAAGAAAGTCATACACATCTAGGATGACATGAGGGTTAATTAAGCAATATCACACGAGCAAGAGTGCAATATGGCCCTACATAAGCACTGCTGTAATTACCTACGGCACTCGGCCTCTTGCTCGTGTGATATTGCTTAATTAACCCTCATGTCATCCCAGATGTGTATGACTTTCTTTCTTCTACGTAACACAAAGATTTTTAGAAGAATATTTCAGCTCCATAGGTCCATTAAATGCAAGTGAATGGGTACCAAAATGCTGAAGCTCCAAATGCACATAGAGTAAGCATAAAAGTAATCCATACTATTCCCCACTATATCTCCACATTCACCTTCACATTCTTCTTCTTTTGTGATTTGCAATTCACTGTCTTCGTGCATATCACCACCTACTGGTCAAGGAGGAAAATTTAAAGTAAATAGATCTTAAATATTGATCTGTTTTTCACCATCACCTATCAATTCGGTTCTGAAGATACACATTCTAAACTTGATTAGGAACACTATACTACTACTGGGTAGGGCCTCCCTTTGCTCTCAAAACAGTCTTAATTTTTCGTGGCATGGATTCCACAAGATGTCCATGCTGACATGATTGCATCACAAAATTTCTGCAGATTTGTCAGCTGCACATTCATGCTGCGAATCTCACATTCTACCACATCCCAAAGGTGTTCTACTGGATTCAGATCCGGTGACTGGGAAGGCCACTAAAGAACAGTAAACTCATTGTAATGTTCATGAACCATTTGAGATGACCTTTGCTTTCTGACATGGTGCATTATCATGCTGGAAGTAGTCATTAGAATGTGGGTAAATTGTAGCCACGAAGGGATGCACAGGGTCAGTGTTATGTCACTAGAGGTATTGTTGTGGTTTCTCTCACTCTACTTTCTCTCCCTCTGTCTCCACTACTCCAGGTTCACCAGGTCGCCCTGATTTTCCAGAGAGGCGGATTGGTCCACCTGCCGGTGCTGCAGCCTTTGAAAATGCTGCAGATTAACAGACCATTGTTGGATGTTGAGGAGTTGAGTGTTTAGTTGACAGAACTGTTTAAAGAGTGGAATATACTTTACATTGACTGTGTTCATTACTTAGACTTAGTGAAGTAATATTTCTTTGTTGTGTTCCTGTACAGTATTTACCTGTTTTCTCCTGTTGTCTGTCTATATTTGACACGTGTTTCTGTAAATAATTGTAATGCCAGGGGTATGTGGAGGATTGGGTTCCACTTTCTTTTGAATAGTAATGTACTCTTTTTCCCCCCTCCTGTTTATAGATGAAACAGTACTGTGTGTGTGTGTGTGTGTGTGTGTGTGTGTGTATATTATACATGCAGTATCTCACAAAAATGAGTACACCCCTCACATTTTTGTAAATATTTGATTATATCTTTGCATGTGACAACACTGAAGAAATTACACTTTGCTACAATGTAAAGTAGTGAGTGTACAGCTTGTATAACAGTGTAAATTTGCTGTCCCCTCAAAATAACTCAACACACAGCCATTAATGTCTAAACTGCTGGCAACAAAAGTGAGTACACCCCCAAGTGAAAATGTCCATTATACATATATATATATACACTAAATCAATATTCGGTGTGACCACCTTTTCATTTAAAACAGCACCAATTCTCCTACGTACACCTGGACCCAGTTTTTCTTGGTTGTTACAAGCGTCTTGGAGAATTCGCCACAGTTCTTCTATTTAGGCTGTCTCAATTGCTTCTATCTCTATATGTAATCTCAGACAGACACGATGATCAGTGGGGAGCTTTTTGGGGGCCGTGACATATATACTGGTGTACTCACTTTTGTGAGATACTGTATATATATATATATATATATATATATATATATATACAGTACTGTTTTATCTATAAACAGGAGGGGAAAAAAGAGCACATTACTATTCAACAGTCCTAGAACTAATTAATAAGGATTGGGTATAGGGTAGAAAACTGTAGAAACTGTTTAAATGGCATGTCCTAAATATGAAAGAGACCAGAATTAATTTAGGAAAGAATTAGAAACAGGATGTCATGAATTTAAAAGATCCAGCATCTTAAAGAATGGTCCAGGAGCAGGAGCAATAATAAAAACAGTTTTTATTAAAAATTCATAAGGTTCAGCGAGTTTAGGGATATGCATTAAACACTTGAGTTCATTCTCTTCACACTACAGTACAGTAGGTGGTGGTATGCACCTATTGAGAAGGTTTGCAACCCTCCAATAAATGCACCGAATAATAATAATAATAATAATAATAATAATAATAATAATAATGTGAAGCTCATTATTATGCTATGACATATGCTTGGATGCCATGTCGTGGAACTCTGGCTCGGCAGCGGCCATGTCGAGGAACTCTGTCTCGGTGGCGGCCATGTCGTGGAACTCTGGCTCAGCGGCGACCATGTCATGGAACTCTGTCTCGGTGGCAGGCATGTCAAGGAACTCTGTCTCGGTGGCGGCCATGTCGTGGAACTCTGTCTCGGCGGCAGCCATGTCAAGGAAATCTGGCTCAGCGGCGACCATGTCGTGGAACTCTGGCACAGCGGCGGCCGTGTCGTGGAAATCTGGCTCGACGGCGGCCATGTTGTGGAACTCTGCTTAGGCGGTGGCCATGTCGTGGAACTCTGGTTCGGCGGCGGCCATGTCATGGAACTCTGGTTTGGCAGCAGCCATGTCGCGGAACCCTGGTTCAGCGGCGGCGATGTTGTGGAACTCTGGCTCTGTATCCGCCTCTCCCACAGTGAACGTGGAACCAATGATCTGCAGGGCGAGGCCGATATAATGGGCCAGATTGAGGGGACTGCAACCACCAGGCATTAAGGAGGAGATGGGCTCATTAAGTCTGACTCGAAAAATGTCCTTGAGGGTGAGCTCATTAAAAGCCACATGACAGGCTAGGGCACAAAAATCCTTAACATAATCCTCCAGGGGACAACTCCCCTGACAGAGGCTCAGAAGCTGAACTGCTGGGTCCTTTGTGAGGTTGAATATTCTGTAACGATGCTGGCAGGCAATGACACAGGAGCAGATGACGATTTACAGTTGTAGAATCCAACGTAAAGTGAAACAAAACATAAACCAAAATATATAGACATGACATGTTTATTCATACAAATATTCTGCATCTGTAGACGTGATATAGCGAGGGAGAATACCGGAGTTGAGGTATCAACTCACCATTTGGTCGGAGGTGCATAATACATGGTTAAAGTCGTACTGTCCGTTATATATATAGCAGTGATATTCTGATGCTCACTGACAATGTAAGAGACATGAGCAAATTAAATGACAGAAACTGTTTTCAAAGAACATGTTGCACTCAGTTGAAAACACAAATGTAGGCTAAAACAGTTAAGTAATCGTCCTGTGAGAGCTCTTTGGCCTCTGCCACAACGCAAGGGCTCACACCCTCCTCCATCTGCTCGAGGTGAACCAAAAACAACTGATACCAGCTCTCAGTGATATGTGTCGGGTCCCCACTATGATAACAGTAACTTTCTCAAATGTTTACAAAACAAGTGGGAACCCAGTGTGCCTGTAACTTTCTCTATTGCTGTTCGATGTCATGATAGAAAGTCTAAGGCCTTCAAAAGCCATACAGCAAACCCATCTAATCTGGTGCCTATTACACGCCAAACTAATATTGCTGTGGGGTCAAAAAGTAAGACTAAGTTAGCACTTTTAAACATCCGCTCACTTAAAAATAAATCAGTTCTAGTCAACGACTTAATAAGCACATACAACCTGGATTTTATGTTTTTAAATGAAACTTGGCTAGAAGACAGCTGTAGTGCAACAGTCCTTAATGAAACATCCCCTCCTAACTTTACTTTTCTGAGTGTCTGCAGAGAAGGCAGGAGAGGTGGGGGCTTAGCTGCTCTTTTTAAAGATGTCTATCAATGTAAGCAAATATCATTTGGGAATTACCCGTCTTTCGAATATCTGGGTATTGTGTTAAAAGGTGCTCCACACGTTTTACTTATCATTATTTACAGGCCTCCAAAATACTCTCCAGCCTTTGCTGAGGACTCTACAGAACTGTTATCAACAATTACCTCAGAGTTTGACTGTTTTGCCATTGCTGGAGATTTTAACATTCACATAGATAATGCAGAAACCAATACGACAAAAGAAATCAAAACTGTTTTTAAAATGTTTGATCTGACTCAGCATGTACATGGACCCACACACAATCATGGACACACTCTAGATTTACTTATCAGTAAGGGTCTAAACATTTCATCGATTGTTATTAAGGATGTAGCACTGTCTGATCATTTCTGTATTTTCTTTGATATATTGATCTCTCCTGCCATTGAAGCTAGATCTGTGTCTGTCAAGAAGAGATGCTTAAATGAGAACACTAGTGTACTATTTATGAAGGCTATATCTTTAACACCAAGTATATCTGCTGACACTGTTGATTTTCTCCTTGATTCTTTTAACTCAAAAGTTAAAAGTGTAATTGATGAAATTGCTCCTGTGAAAGTGAGGAAGAAGAGTGGCAGTCAAAAAGCACCCTGGAGAAACTCAACAGCAGTGCAAAATATGAAAAGACAATGCAGAAAAGCAGAGCGCATTTGGCGGAAGACAAAACTTGTAGTCCATTATAATATCTACAAAGACAGCATCCATGCTTTTAATATGGAACTAGGCAAAGCTAGACAGTCTTTCTTCTCGAATATTATAAACAGCAACTTAAACAACACACGCACTCTATTTGCGACTGTAGAGAGACTGACAAACCCCCCAAGCCAAATTCCCTGTGAACTGCTCTCAGACAGCAAGTGCAGTGAGTTTGCTTCTTTCTTCTCTGAGAAAATAAATAATATCAGAAAGGTGATCAGCACATCCTTGAGTTGTGCTGGGGTCAGACAAATCAAACCACAACCTGAGAAAGTGGTTACTTTGTCTGACTTCAAAGAAATTGATGGCAAAATTTTGGAAGAAACCGTACGGCACCTTAAAACATCAACCTGCGCCCTTGATGCACTTCCAACATCTTTTTTCAAAAGTGTGTTCAACTGTTTAGAAGCAGATCTCCTAGAAGTGATAAACTCCTCACTTCTCTCTGGGAGTTTTCCAAACTCCCTGAAAACTGCAGTTGTCAAGCCCCTCTTGAAAAAGAGCAATCTGGATAAGACCATATTAAGCAACTATAGACCGATCTCAAATCTTCCTTTCATAGGCAAGATCATTGAAAAAGTTGTCTTCAATCAACTGAACAAATTCTTGAACTCGAATGGATACTTTGACAATTTTCAATCTGGTTTCCGATCGCATCACAGCACAGAGACAGCGCTCATAAAGATAATAAACGATATTCGCTTAAATACTGATACAGGCAAATTATCAGTACTGGTACTACTCGACCTCAGTGCTGCATTTGACACTGTCGATCACACCATACTTCTGGAAAGGCTGGAAAACTGGGTGGGGCTTTCTGGGATGGTCCTAAAATGGTTCAGGTCATACTTAGAAGGGAGAGGTTATTATGTGAGTATAGGAGACCATAAGTCTGAGTGGACGCCCATGACATGCGGAGTCCCTCAAGGCTCAATTCTTGCTCCACTCCTGTTCAACCTGTATATGCTCCCAATTAGCCAAATAATGAGAAAGAACCAAATGGCTTACCACAGCTATGCAGATGATACACAGATCTACTTAGCCCTATCACCTAACGATTACAGCCCCATTGACTCCCTGTGCCAATGTATTGATGAAGTAAACAGTTGGATGTGCCAAAACTTTCTTCAGTTAAACAAAGACAAAACTAAAATCATTGCGTTTGGAAACAAAGATGAAGTTCTCAAGGTGAATGCATACCTTGACGCTAGGGGTCAAACAACTAAAAATCAAGTCAGGAATCTTGGTGTGTCTCTAGAGTCAGACCTTAGTTTCAGTAGTCATGTCAAAGCAATAACTAAATCAGCATACTATCATCTGAAAAATATTGCAAGAATTAGATGCTTTGTTTCCAGTCAAGACCTAGAGAAACTTGTGCATGCTTTCATCACCAGCAGGGTGGATTATTGTAATGGACTCCTCACGGGCCTTCCCAAGAAGACCATAAGACAGTTGCAGCTCATACAGAACGCTGCTGCCAGAATTCTGAGCAAAACCAGAAAATATGAACATATCACACCAGTCCTCAGGTCTTTACACTGGCTCCCAGTTACATTTAGGATTGATTTTAAAGTATTATTACTGGTATATAAATCACTCAATGGGCTAGGACCTCAATATATTGCAGACATGCTCACTGAATATAAACCCAACAGATCACTCAGATCATTAGAATCACATCAGCTAGAAATACCAAGGGTTCACTCTAAGCAAGGAGAGTCTGCTTTTAGCTATTATGCCAGCCGCAGCTGGAACCAGGTTCCAGAAGAGATCAGATGTGCTCCTACAGTAGTCACATTCAAATCCAGACTCAAAACACATCTGTTTAGCTGTGCATTTACTGAATGAACACTGTGCCACTGTGTGTCCGACTGTTTGTACTGTGTTTTATTAGATTTTTATTTTTATTTTTTATTCTAAACTGTTTTAATTATTCTTATTTTATTATTCTTGTTTTTTTTCTTTTTAATTTCTACTATGTAAAGCACTTTGAATTACCATTGTGTATGAAATGTGCTATATAAATAAACTTGCCTTGCCTTGCCTTGCCTTGCCTTACTGATTTGCTGGAATGGTGTTCCAGACCATTCCTCCCCAATTTAACCCCTGGCTATTGTCAATAAGTGTTTTCTTAACATCAAGTATTTCTTGCAACCGGCTACAGTCTTCCAAATGCCAAATACAAATGTATTACTTTATTCTTTATTGTGTAAAGTGCCTGAATTAGTTGTTGGTATACTGTCCAGGTTTGATTATGCCCAAGGGAATGTAGGAAAGCCTTGTTTTATACACTTATACACTCAAACCAACACGTTTACATAAATCATTCAGTCTGTTATACATGCAGTAACTTTCAAATTTGTATACTCAGTGTTACATGTCGAATTTAAGTTGTTCGAAATTTAATTTGCCGCTGTAAAAACAGATATGTTGTCAAAGGTGGCTTTCCTGGTTTGCTGTGGGTGGGGCATGTTGTCACATTTGTTAAATAATATATTTTTTCTTGAACAATGTTCCTTAATGTTCAATAAAAATGTTCTATACATATATATACATATACATACATATGTATACGTATATATATATATATATATATATATATATATATATATATATATATATTGTAAAGAGATCATATTCATGGGCAAGGAAGAGGCGAGAAACCGGCTTGACAAATAAACTAAAGGTTTAATGGAAAACTCAAAAGACAAACACATAAGATAACGGACATCCATAATTGAGCTCTCTCTCTCGATCGCCGTCTGCGAGTGGCCTTTATCCCTCTTGATGGCTTAATTAGCCTA
The DNA here is from genome assembly GCA_032164185.1 of Moxostoma hubbsi. Classification (NCBI taxonomy): domain Eukaryota; kingdom Metazoa; phylum Chordata; class Actinopteri; order Cypriniformes; family Catostomidae; genus Moxostoma; species Moxostoma hubbsi. Next base: position 13,638,019 of record JAVLUX010000013.1, on the reverse strand, counting down.
ATACGGGACCGGGCGTGCATAATCACGCGCCGGTCCCGCCCTCCACCGTGCCACATATATATATATATATATATATATATATATATATATATATATATATATATATATATATATATATATATATATATATATATATTTGGTTTTCAAGAACATATCCACTGTTTTCACAGTGTATATATGTAAATTTGAGATTTATTGTACTACCAGGTTTACAGTTATTCTCATGAAACTGCTGGTTTTTGTCCTCAGTTGGGGCTCTAAGTTCTCAGAATGAATTGTTGCCCAGTGTCGTTCTAGCTGGACAGTCATTCAAATACAACTATGCTGGGATATTTCACATTAGGTTAAGTTAAAAAAAAAATATATATATATACACCAATCCTTTGGCAATTTCACCGCTTTCATCTCACAGCGAAATGGAGGCAAAAACTGTGCGTAAGCAGTACATTTTTATCGTTTTTCTTTATCGTAACATTTTTTGAAAAATTATTTTGTGGCCTCTCATAGACGTGGCTTCAAGCCATCAACAGAGCTGACTAGACTGTCGAGATAATTTCAGCTCACAGTCTTGCAGCAAACTGGATAGCTAAGAATATTTCAGTAAATATGATGCCTTTATGTCATACTTATTTTAATTGTCTTATCTGTCAAATCTAACACAACAGTTTCCCAGCTTTCCGCCACCACTTTCTTTGCATGCGCTGAAATGACAACGGGATTGGTCTATTATGAAGCATTGCACCCTCAGTAAGTGTAAGTGTTCTCCATTTAAATCTTTCATGTCTTATTTATTTATTTATTTTTCACCAGTTGCTCAGTCTCTGTTCTGTTCTGTTAATCTTACAGTTCTGGCATTTTGGAAAATGGCTTGATGTTGTGATTGATGACAAAATGCCAACATTCAATAGCAAACTCATTTGTGTGTGAGTTCTGGCCAACCTTGTTGGAGAAAGCTTATGCCAAGTAGGTGCCTGTACATGTTTAAGAAAGTCACCTGACAGTGAAAAATATCATCACAAATACATTGATAAAAAACATTGGTGACTCAATTCTTAAAATAATAAATTGTAGACAGTCCTTAACATTTTTGTGCAGTTGCATTCTTACATTTCAACATGCATGTCTTTACACAGACAGTTACATTGTGGCATAAAATGTGAAGTTGGAATGACTGTTGCAGGGTGTGCAGCTCTTATGCTGACATGCACGCTTGCCGTATATCTGAGGCACTGATAGACTTCACTGGTGGGGTGCAAATGCACTATGAACTGAAAAAAGCTCCCAGTGATTTGTGGGACCTCATGTGCTGTGCTGCCAAGACAAAGGCCCTCATGGGCAGTGAATCTCATCAGTGAGTGATTTATTGATCTTATATTTGACAGATAAATACTATAGTCATGCCATGCTATAAAAAATATACACTCATATAAATTAGAGTTTTTGCAGAAGTGGTCCTGTATATTCTTAAGAGCCGTAACAACATTAAGGCTCTATAGAAAATAATTAACAGACAGAAAAATAATATAAATATGCTGTACTCATGGACAACACATAGTTTGGTTTTCACCAGAACTCTTATTGCATGTAACTTCATCAACATTTCACTATGTTGATAAACTAAAAGCCAGATGTATCAAATCAGTTTAATTTCAAAAAGACATTTCTAGGAGGAGTTTCTTCTGTTTAAATTTCCACAATGAGGCATTTCTCTTGTGAGGGACTTGCACGGGTGATCCTGGCATATAGGTGATACGAGGCAGACTTAACTGTTTTCTAGGGCAGCAGAGACTGTCTCTTGGCTTTCTGAGCAGACTCATGTGTGAATCTCACCTGCATTGAGTCAGGACTGCCACATTATCTAAAATGCATTTTGAGCCACAGCTTCCTGTGCTTGGCTGACAGAAGTGGAATCCGACGTGGTCTTCTTCTATTGTAGCCCATCCGCCTCAAGGTTCGACGAGTTGTCCATTCTGAAATGCTATTCTGCTCACTACAATTGTACAGAGTGGTTATCTGAGTTTCTGTAGCCTTTCTGTCAGCTAAAACTAGTCTGTCCATTCTCTGTTGACCTCTCTCATCAGCAAGGTGTTTCTATCAGCAGAACTGCTGCTCACTCTGCTGTGGATAGGACATTGTCATTGATCAGAGACAAAATTTTCTGGCCACAAATGCAACATAAAATTTAACATAACAAAGAAACCAACCATTCAAACTTGTTTCCATTGACTTCTTACATTGGCTTGACTCCAGAAACAGGAACCACTGACGACAGTATGTAAAGGAGTATGTAAATAGATGGAGGCAAGAAATGCAGGAAGTATATGAAATCACCAGAGAGAACGCTAAGAAGTCAACAGAAAGAAATAAGAGAAGCTATGATGAAAAAGTGAGACGCTCAGTGTTGCATCCAGGAGGCCATGTCCTTGCGCAAAACTTAACACCCAGAGGTGGAACAGGGAAGCTTCGCAACCACTGAAAATATGTCATACACACTGTAGTACACCAAGTGGGAGAACATGGTCCAATTTACGAAATGAAACTGGAACAAGGAAGAGGAAGATCCAGAGTCCTACACCATAATCTCTTGTTGTCTTGTGACTACCTACCATTGGATGTTGAACTCTGGACAGAGAAAAGTGTGTAAACCAACACTCGTAGACAAATACCTGTATAAGCCCATGCTGTATGGAATGCAGAACATGACTCAACTGACCTACCCAGTACAACAGTATTAGCTAGTATACTTACACACACACACTGAAGAGACCTTAAATGTATCACAATGTATAGAGACTGAGAAAAAGTGCATTAAAAGAAAGATAAGAGACTAAACAGTTCTAAACAAATGCCTTTATTGATGAAAACTGAACACAATAAACATACAATAAATATACAATTTAGAGCACATCCACACAACATAATCTCAAGTGAAGTCTAAGAACCTTTTAGAGAAAAATATGAAAGTAACATCGGGACAACATTTATTTTTGAAAGGGAAAGTGCGGTGGTCATAAAAAAATGACTCAGGGAAATTAGAGTTGTGTTGACATGGAAAGATTTCATTATTATCTATACTACGCACATACATTTACTGTATACAGTGACAACAACCCAATCACCTACGTCCTGACAAGTGCCAAGCTCAACGTGACTGGATATAGACGGGTAGCAGAATTTGCAGAATTTCATTTCACCATCAGATACCACCCTGGCAAAGAAAATGTAAATGCAGACAGTCTATCCAGAATGCCCATGGACTTTGAGACAATAATGAAGCAGTGTACAGAAGAACTGTCATCTTATTGTGTTGAAGCAACCATTCAGGCTGTTGAAGTTCAAGACTCGAATGTGTCATGGCCAGCAATGGTCTCTCTCTATGACTCAACACTGTGCAAAGATATGCGAGTCATTTTCTGTCAACGAAATAAAACAAGCACAAAGAGATGATGCTCACATTGGACCAGTAGTACAATGCATGCTGACAGAGGGAACCATATCCCGAATTCTAGAACTGTTACGTCATTAATTTCTTCATAGTATTCACCTGCTTCTTAGTTCCAATTTGCTAGTATTTAGCCTGACTAGCCCATGCACACCTTACAACGTTATGTTAGCCTGTCTGCAATTCTGGAAATTTTGTATTGCTTGTGTTTATTATGTCTTTCTCTAAATCCCTAGTCTTGTATGCCTCATTGGACTGATTACTGTGTTAATGACCTTGCCTGTTACGCGACCATCCCTGATAACCTGCATTTTGCCCATTTACTCTTTTGAATGCAATTACAAACATCTGCACATGGATCCTAAACCTTCCGTGTCGTCAAAAGTGTGACACCGGGTGTCTGAGGGTAAAGGTTAGGTTTTTTTATTTATTTAAACTTTTATGTAAGCTATTCTTACTCATACCTTACATGTACTACACTTATTGTATACTTTTACATGTACTTTTTGTTATATATTAATAAAGCTGTCCATGTGTTGTTTATAATTAATTTACTGTAAATGTAACTTATAAAGAACAATGTTAACTATTATCAATATTAAAATGTATTTGCCATTTTATTCTGATGCTTTATGTGTTTGATTATTGAAAAATACTAACCACAAAATATAAGAGCACAAATAATTGGTGTAAGTAATAAAGTAATATAATAAAGTAATGTGTTGCTAAGAATCAGATACAAACAAATGTGGCTGGAACATCTTGCAGTTTCTGAATGTTGCACGACAACATTGCAACAGTCATTCATATGTACCTTTCTACATTGTTACAATGTGGAGATCACATATTGAACAAGGTTGCACTTGCAATAGTAAAAATGGAACTTGGTAGCAACTTGGCCACAGTGTAAATTGAGTTTGCTGGGGTTCCCTCAAAATGTTCTTGAGGAATAAGAATACTCATTACGTATTTTTTCTTTTCTCACTCAATATACTGTATTTAAATTAATTTGTGGATATCAGAACATCAGCAGCTCTAATTTTCATGTTTCCAAATAAGATGCACAATACAGTTTATTAAATAGAGTATAGAATGAATAAGATTTTTAATTATTGGGTCTGTTTTATACAAGAATAACAAAGATTTGGATACATGTGTGCCCAACATGCATAATATTTTTAATTTAATGAGAGCTATTGATTTGTTTTAACCTTGTTACTAACATTATGCATGCATAGCAAAATTGTACCCTCTTCCATTGATCGTGGTTCCCTTTGACAGAGTTGGCATGGACCTCGTCGGGCCATTAGAACGGTCAGTACGCAGGCATCGCTTTGTGTTTGTTCTGGTGGACTACGCAACGCGATACGTGGAAGCAGTGACTCTTCGCAACATCTCAGCACGAAGTGTTACAGAGGCACTCTTCAGAATAATCTCCCGAGTGGGGATTCCGAAAGAAATCCTCACTGATCAGAGCACTACATTCATGTCACGTACACTATGCGAGCTGTACCAATTATTGGTTATTAAATCTATTAGGACAAGCATGTACCACCCACAAATGGACGGCTTGGTCGAACGATTTAATAAGACCTTAAAAAATATGAATTGTAAGTTCATGTATGAAGATGCTTGGAATTGAGATAAGTGGCTAGAAACTGTTATTTGCAGTGCAAGAGGTTCCACAAGCCTCCACAGTTTTTTCCCCATTTGAATTGTTATGTGGGTGTAAGCCCTGTGGCATCTTAGATGTCATGTAAGAAAATTGGGAGGAGGGACCATCACTAAGCAAAAATGTTATTAAATACATTCTTGACCTGAGAGCAAAACTTCACACACTAGGGCAACTATAACAGGAGAATTTGCAACAGGCACAAGAACGTCAATCCCGGCTGTATAACAGGGGAGCTCGGCTGTGGAAGTTTGCACAAGGAGCGAAAGTACCCACATCAATCTCTAAATTAAGTGGCAAGGGCCCTTTGAGGTCACACGCCAAGTTGGGGAAGTCGATTAAGAGGTAGTGCATACAGATAGAGGCGGGGCTCGCAAATTTACCACCTCAACCTAATAAATCCATGAAGAGTGGCGGTCCCTGTATCCTTGACGACGGTAGGTACTGAGGGGAGTCTAAAAGCCAGTCAGTTCACCCCGGTCCCTACGGAGACCACCTCTCGCTGTCACAATGTACGGAGGTTGCCAGGTTGCACAATCATGTGTTCTCGCCTCTCCCCGGCCACAATAATCACATAAAACACCACATCAAGTAAACCCTTGTGGGTTGGTACATAGTCGTCCCTACCGCTATGGGAAGAATTCTACAGGAAGAATTAAACACCATGGTCGATATTGGTGTAATAGAACAATCCCACAGCGATTGGGTGGTTCTGGTGCCAGAGATCGATGTCTCAGTCCGGTTCTGTGTGGATTATAAAAAGGTCAACGCAGTGTCAAAATTTGATGCTTATCCATTGCCTGATTGGTTGGGTTTGGCTCACTTTTATTCGACACTCGATTTGACAAAGGGATATTGGTAGATCCCCTTGACGCCAATGTCCTGTGAGAAAATGGCCTTCTCAACATCGTTTGGCTTACATCAATTTGTGACCCTTCCATTTGGTTTGTTTGGGGCCCCGGCTAAGTTTCAGCGTCTTATGGACTGAGTCCTCAGACCGCACCATAGAGGAGTGTTTGGCCAGTCCCACAGACCCCGTCCCCCTACACCAAACTCTCATCACAGAATCACTATGGTATTTTTCTAGTAAAATCATAGTAACCACAAAATTAAACATGGTTACTATTAACTACTATTAACAACATGTTACTGTAGTATCACCATGGTTAGTACATCAGAACTATATAGTTTCCACTAAAACACATGTATAAATATAACTACAGAAAAACATGTCTCATTTTATCAAGATCAAATCCTTCTCTCAACTCCCAGACCTTCACTGTGACCAAATCATTGCAAGGAATCTGTTATTTATTACTATAAGTAGTATTATAGGAAATATTAAGAGTAGCTACTTGGGGAAAAGTATGTCAAGGGGTGGGATTAGAACCTTGATCTCCAACATGACAACACATACACATACCGTCGTTACACCACCTTTTCACTATCTCTGACATTCACATACGACTGTCGTATTTCTCCCTCTGGTGGCAGTCATAATGAATTGTCATTTTGCTGGCAATGGATTTTGTTCATTAATGGAGAATCTTCCAAAGGTTTACCACAGAATTACATAACTGTGTGTGATTTTGTTGAGCAGATGAAAATTCAGGATTAATATTCACTCAGTATTAATTATTAACAGAATTATTTATCATTATTACTGCTTTTATAGTTTATATTAAGATAATTAACAGCAACAACATATTCAGCAAATATGAATCAGAAATTCAAAGATGTGATTTTACATATGTAGGTTTTGCATGTGCAACAATTACAAATGTACACATTTAATCACACATTACTGTAATTCCAAAAGCTTTTTGTGATTTTTGCAACGTAAACGATCATTTCTAACTACTGCGTTATTAATTGTCCAAAAGATAGAAGTAGCAGGCATTTAGAAAAAGTTTAGGTCAAAATCTTTTGATATTTCTCAGTTCGCGGTGATAGATTTGCATGAATACATCACTTCTCGTCAGGCTTTCGCATACGGTCTAGTCGCACGTTTGAAATATTTTAACGCAGTCAAATCGCATCCGGATACAGGGAATCCCACGCAGCCCCTTTGCGACTCTCTATTGGAAATGAATGACTTCCGGTCTAACGTCTTATGTCGGATAAAGTGAAAAGGCAGCTTTACAACCAGGCCTTGTCCCAATACCCCGGTGTTTGGCCACTAGTGTACAAGTAGACTTAAAGACTGAGTAATGTGTGTATTTTGATTGCACGTTGGGACACACATCGACTTCAATATGTTGGTGCTTGTTGCATCAGCTGTTTTTGTATTTTCACTCAGCTTAAGACTCATTACTCATTTCTTTTTTTTTGTGCTAACATGAGCAAGTAATGTTTTTGTTAGCAGTAACTTTTATAGCCTGCTAAAAATAATAAATAACTAAAAATGTGACCTGTCTTTTCATTTATTAATAGGCTACACTACTTGTTGTTGGAAGTGAATTGTGCTGTAGAAAATATGAAAGTAAACATTTTTATAATGTTTTTATTGTGTGAAAATAATTGTAAAAGTGAATTATTTTTACTCATATTGATTTTCAATACTTTGCACATTAAAAATGTTTAACTGTAAATTTATGTTGTCCATAACTGCTGTAAAATATTAAATATAAGTAATTTCTTTCTACTTTTTTCTCAATACAAGGATAAAACTTAATTTAAAATAATACAAAAATGATTGTATAAACCTGTAAGATCCATTAATAGCTAATACAAACCATTAAATTATATGCTTTTATAACCGGTCCTACTCGGCCCGCTCTGAACAGGATTTGAACCGGCATCGCCGGCATGGGTGTCGGGCACTCTGAGTAGGCTAGGTGTACCTCTTGAGGTCAGGGGAGTGAGGTTTACACACACTGCACAGCTACCTACCAGCTGGCTACTGATACACTTTGGCTTGTCAAAATATAAGATGACCAAAGACTTCTTTACACAATTTATCAGTATGTGGTTTCATGCAACAAATAAAAAGTATTAAAACATACACTGGTGGCCAAATATTTAGAATAATGAACAGATTTGGCTCTTATGGAAAGAAATTGGTACTTTTATTAACCAAAGTGGCATTCAACTGACCACAATGTACTGTATAGTCAGGACATTAATAATGTGAAAATTACTATTGCAATTTGAAAGAAAATTTCAGAACTTCTTAAACTTCAAAAAGTTCTCATCAAAAAATCCGCCACATGCCGCAATGACAGCTTTGCACCTTGGCATTCTAGCTGTCAGTTTGTCCAGATACTCAGGTGACATTTCACCCCACACTTCCTGTAGCACTTGCCATAGATGTGTCTGTCTTGCTGGGCACTCACACACCTTACAGTCTAGCTGATCCCACAAAAACTCAATGGGTTTAAGATCCATAACACTCTTTTCCAATTATCTGTTTTTGGTCTTGTCCAATGTCTGTTTCTTTGCCTACTCTAAGCTTTTCTTTTTGTTTTTCTCAAAAGTGGCTTTGTTTTTGCAATTCTTCTACCTGCACCCCTGAGACTTCTCTTTACTGTTGTACATGAAACTGATGTTGAGCAGGTAGAATTCAATGAAGCTGTCAGCTGAGGACATGCGAGGCGTCTATTTCTCAAACTAGAGACTCTGATGTACTTATCCTTGTTTAGTTGTACATCTAGCCTTCCACATTTCTTTCTGTCCTTGTTAGAGCCAGTTGTCCTTTGACTTTGAAGACTGTAATGTACACCTTTGAATGAAATCTTCAGCTTTTTGGCAATTTCAAGCATTATAGCCTTCATTCCTCAAAACAATGCTCGAATGTAGTGTTTCTAGAGAAAGCTGTTTCTTTTTTGTAATTTTTGACCTACTATTGACCTCAAGACATGCCAGTCTATTACATACTGTGGAAACTCAAAAACAAACACAAAGGCCTTGTTCAGACTGCCACTAAAAATCAGATTTTTTTGCATATCCAGATTGTATCCAGATGAGTTTTTGATAGTCTGGACAGCAAAAAAAACACGATATTTTTCAGATATTGTGAGGTGGTTTCAAATGCGTTTGAAATCAGATTTCAGATGCATCTCAGTCCGGACGCTCTGGCTGCTCAATTCGGATTTCACATGGTCTTTTGCGTCACTCTTAACACAACTATGACATAAAAAATGGGTGACTGCAGCATGGAACATCACAATATTTACCTGTCTCCTCCATCGCTGAGTTTTTCTTGCGTGTTGGAGGAGATCTGCACCGCGACTAGACATCACGCATTGTCGTTACCAAAACAACCCATGCAGATAGGTTGGTTATGGCTGAACGCGCAAATCTGATTTGATCATTTGCAATTAAGTGTGGACAGTCTGCGTGAAGAACTGATTTGAGAACAAATCTGATTTGCCTGCAGTCTGAACACAGCCAAAGACAATGTTAAGCTTAATTTAACAACCAGATATCTTTCAGCTCTGTTTGATATAATGGCAAGTGATTTTCTGGTACCAAATTAGCAATTTAGCATGATTACTTGAGAATAAGGTGTTGGAGTGATGGCTGCTGGAAATGGGGTCTGTCTAGATTTGATCAATAAGTGCTGTTTTTTACATCAGTAATGTCCTGACTATACTTTGTGATAAGTTGAATGTCACTCTGATGAATTAAAGTACCAATTTTCTTTCCGAAACAGCAAAATCTGTATATTATTCCAAACTTTTGGCCACCAGTGTATATTTTAAATACATAAAGATGAGAAAGAAGGTAGTGGTTGGTACATTTGTATTTTTAAACAACATTTACTAGACCGCACATTGTATGCCACACTGGCTGATAAATGACCAAAATCACCAGCCTTATTAGGCAAGAACAAACAAAATAAGGAGATTACTGGGGGAGAAGGTTAATAAAGAGATATATAAATATGCATAGATATACATATATAATTATGATGCTGATATTAAGTCATCCCAAACACGTTATATAATGTTGAATATTTTAACTTATACTTGCTTCACTTACGTTTCACTTTCTGATTATAATAAATAACTTATGCTGAAAAGCTTCCCTTGACGTCATCAATACACTGATCACTCGGGTAGGCGGGGTGTGGCCCTTGATCCTGATGAACTCTGGGATACACTTAGCTTGAAAGACCATTCTGAGGCGGTATTCGCACTAGTGTAGATTTAGTGGAGGTTAAGTGCACTGAGCTTTGGCATGTTTTAAACAAGGGGCAGTCTTGAACACTTCCTCTCGCATGCATGTGCACTCAAGTGGCCAAGACAGCAAGTGTGGGTATTGGGACAGGGCCCCACATAGGGTTGCCACTTTTTAAGTTTTAAAATAAGGGACACTTTTAATGGCAGGGAAATGCGTTGAGTTAATATGCATTATTAATAAAAAAAAAAGGATATCCTTTATAATATGCTAAAATGAGAACTTTATAAAAAATACATACTATATATTTTTCGATTATTTGTCTTCTTTATCTTATTTATGTAAATTTTAGATGGTTTATAAATATATTTTTAATAATTTTATTTGGTTATATTTTCCTTAATCTGTACTTGTCTTTATGATTGTATTCATACATTGTTCATACATTTATTGAACATGTATATAGCAAAAACTCCCTTTTCAGACGGTCCCTTACCCACCATAGGCACATTTTCCAATTTATATTAATGTTAAATTGGCGATCAGAACGATTTCACCGTGACGCTATCATACCATCTTAAATACGGCACAAACCGCATCCCGTATAGAATCATTTTATCTTTAAGTACGGGACGGGTGGCAACCCTACTACAGCTGCACATGGGGGCGCAGTTTGTCGTAAAATCTTGTGTTTCCACCAGACTATTGAAGCGCAAATAGTCACTTAGTTATGCTATCTCTTAATCCACTAAATATCTAACCTGTTAACCAGTTTAATGTCTCTACCCCATCGCGAAAATATCAAATATGCCCGCCTTCTTTGATCAGCAGTTGCCCCAAATAAATCTGTCGTGGCCGTCTTGAGTTCGGCCTGAGCAGTGGTGGGCGGAGTTAGTGTAAATAGACTCTGCCAACAAGATGGGTTATTTGCACTTAGTGTAAATAGACACTCCGTTCATTGATTTATTATATAGCGTACTCGCTTTCTTTCACTATATTTGGATTATTGAAAGAGTAAACGATTAAGCCAAAGTGCGTACTTTTATACTGTCGCAAAACTGTGGTGCAGTTTGCGGCATTTGGATCATGGCGGAGTCTATAAACGGAGGACCGTTGATCTCGGTAAAACATTTGATTTTAATAACTTCAAACACAAATGTATGCATGCCATTTATTTTGCTATTGGATATGTTTTTGATAGGGGAAAATATATGCTAATTCCACGTGGCAAACCTCGAGGTTCTGTGTTATTGAAGATTTAACATATGATCAGATAGCAGCTTTTTGTTGACATGTTTAATGTTTTCCATGTAAACGCATGCAGACCTAACAACCAAATTAATAGCGAATATTAATCTAGATAATATAAATCTATTCGAGATCATCGCTTATTTTTAACATAGTATTTTCTGGAATTTATTCTTAAAATATAAACTATGAGCTGATGCGTTTAACAACGTATTTATGTATAGATGTGAACAATATAGAGGGTTGATTATTACATACATTTACTGTTGACTTTTTAAGATAGCGATATAACATTAGAGAGCTCAGAATTCAACAGTAGTGACATGTTTACCTTTTCTGAGAGACACAGTATCTTAGTAAGTGTTTGGCAAGGAAGTGACACCTTTTAATACAGCACATTGTCAACATTTTTTTTTTTTAAATTTATGAACATAAGGGACATTTTTTCTATATTTGCTGGGATAGTATGCAATCAAATGTAAACCAACCAGATGCAAATGATTTAGCTCATTTTGAGGAAGCTTAACCATTAACATTTGGTGGTTTACATTTGATTGCATTCTATTATGTTTTATGAGACATAAAAGAACTAGGGAAAGTTCATTGCTTGTTCTGTAATAATAATGTATTTGTTTTAAACTGGGTATTGATACTGATTTCCATATTAAATTCGATTCGCATGCTTTTGATTCCAATTTCAAATTGATTCAATATCGATTTAAATATTTCTATTCTATTTGTAATGTCTCATTTGCTGACATATGAAATACATTCTCACCCAGCTAATTCTGTTATTTATACAAGGGACCTTTTAACTAGGTACTTTACAAAAATAGTAATTTGACTATTTATTATTTTGTTAGTTTTTCATCATTTTGGTCACACTTTAGCTTTTTAAAAATTAACAAATCCATGTATTCAGTCAATAAACATGATATTAATATTTTATAATTAGTATATTACTTTTTTGTTACCTATTTATTGTTTAATTGCATAATTTGTAATATTTACAAGTATTTACACTGATTTGTTGAACACGTGCCATTACAAATGGTTCGCGTGGATTCAAAGAGCTCTACCGTGGATCTCTCTTTTTTGGACACACATTACACAGAACAACTTTTATTCTCAACCAGCAGTTAAATGATCTCACTGCAGAATACTGCACCACTATACTACACAATTACTGGTGAGTGAAATGTAAACATTTCCAGCCAGTTACCAAATCTGTGTATTTCTTTTGTGTATTTTTTTTTATCTTCCCCCTTTTTTCTTCCAAATTTGGAATACCCAATTCACTCTTTAGTCCATGTGGTGGCGTAGTGACTCACCAAGAGTGAACCACATTATAGCGACCACAAGGAGGTTTCCACATGTGACTCTACCCTCCCTAGCAACCGGGCCAATTTGGTTGCTTAGGAGACCTGGCTGGAGACACTCAGCATGCACTGGGGATTCAAACTCGTGAACTCCAGGGGTGGTAGTCAGTGTCTTTACTCGCTGAGCTACCCAGGCCCCCCAAATCTATGTAATTGAATCGCGTAGTAGTGTCGTAACAATACCAACATTTCAGTAGTCGGTACCGATACCAATTAAATTTTACAGTTATCGATGCAAATTTTGATACCACAGTAAAAATATGCTGATATGGTAATGTGCTAACAAACACACTCCTTTAAACTATTTAAAGTTCATTTTAATGTAAATAATTTGCAATGTAATTGAGTTGTGACCATCTTTTCTTCCCTATAGTGATGTATTTCTGAGTTAAACAGCTTATTGAACAATGGATGAATCATTCACAATAAGACCAGTAACATGCATTAATAAAATTTTTTGGGGTAAATTTGATTTCATGGCGACTTTAATGAGGTCTCTGTGTAAAAATGGCAAAAAAAAAAAAAGTTATAACTCTGGATTCTATTTTAAACCTAGTTTAACACAATAGCTTCAGATTGAGTTTATGTTGATGAATCGATTCATTTAAAATATTGGACATAAACGGATAACATTGTTTTTATATGGTTAAAAAATAATGCCCTTATAAAGCTAAAAAATGACCCTTGGATTTCAGATCCAGGGGGAAAATATACCTCTTTATGGAAAGTTATTTTTTTATGTTGGTATAAGGCTCAGAGTAATTATTGGACAGAACTAACAAAAATAGGTTGTCCAGACTAGTTACTGAGCTTATTCTTTATCAGTTTAATTTAGTACGCATTTGTGACTGCTTTATACGTGTGTGCTTAATAGAGTTTTCTGTGGTTCATGGATACAATATAGAGGTTTACCGATATATCGGTTTTACCGATAATTGCTTTTTGGAACTATCAGTTATCAGCTAAAATCTATGCCGATAGTTGCCAATGTTTTTTTTAAATAATTTTATCATTTCAAAATTAAAATCCCCGGTGTGTTTTAGGCTTATTTATATTTTAAAGTCCAGCCATTATGCACCAAATAATAATAAATATTTTCTGGTTATTATTGTGATTTTGGTTGAACAATAAACCATCTAGGATTCAATTATTTCGCATTCTTCTCATTACAAGCCATGTTGGCCATGTTTCTCCATGGCACAACAAGTAGCAAGTAAATGACAAGAGCAGCTGACTGTAGACACTACAGTAAACAATAAAAACAAAGAGTAATAAAAAAATATGCTATCCCGAATGAATTCCTTATCATGCGTTTCAGTCATCAGGACTGGCAGAATGAGAACAAAGTTAGCTTAAATAAAAATATTAAATACACATAACAGCTTTCTTTTTACTCAAATTGGAAATTGTTCTGAACCTCTGAATTAAAAATTAAAACTAAATGGTTTATAACCACCATACTTACATTTATGAGTACTAAACTTTGCCAACAAAAGCAGAACATTAATGAAATAATATTCCTTATGAAGAGACATGTCATAGCTAAAATATAACGCGACACAAGCGCATGTCTGACGCAGGTGTAGATTGACGGGTCCTTAAACAAGCCCTCATAATAAATCTCAAACTGATAGTAAACAATACATTGTATTCTAAAGCCACTTTTTGTATTGTCTTATCAATGGTTAACTCTTCTGCCACAAGAATGTAATGCATTTTAATTATCTGAATATTTGTTATATATATATATATATATATATATATATATATATATATATATATATATATATATATAATAATAATATAATATATATAATATTATAATATAATAATATATATAATTTTTAAATATTTAAAGATAACTATGTATAATTATATATTGGTATTAATATGTATAATCATTATATATTGAGTTATTGTTATATGAGGGGCTTTCTCAGCAAATATTTGTATATGCGATTAATCGTGATTAATTAATCGAGACACCATGTAATTAATTTGATTAAAAGCCCTAATATATATATATATATATATATGTGTGTGTGTGTGTGTGTGTATACCGTGTTTTGAAAAGGTATTTGTCCCTTCCTGATTTCTTCTATTTTTGTGTATTTTTTCATACTAAATTGTTTTAGATCTGCAAACGAGATATAACATAAAACAAAGGCAACCTGAGTAAACACAAAATACAGTTTTAAAATGTATATATATATTTTTATTGAAGCAAAAATGTTACCCAACACCTATATTACCCATTTGAAAAACAAACTGCCCCCTTAAACTTAATAGCTGGTTGTGCCACCTTTAGCAGCAACAACTGCAACCAAACGCTTCTGATAACTGGAGATCAGTCTTTCACAATGCTGTGGTGGAATTTTGGCCCAGTCTTTGCAGAACTGCTTTATTGCAGCCACATTGGTGGGTTTTCGAACATGAACTGTCCATTTAAGTCATGCCACAGCATCTCAATCGGGTTCAAGTCAGGACTTTGACTAGGCCACTCCAAAACTTTAATTTAGTTTCTTTTGAGCCATTCAGAGGTGGACTTACTCCTTTACTTTGGATCATTGTCTTGCTGCATAATCCAGTTGAGTTTTGAGCTTCAGCTCACAAAGAGATGACCGGATGTTCTCCTTTAGGATTTTCTGGCAGAGAGCAGAATTCATGTTTCCCTCAATTATTGCAAGTCTCCCTGAAGCAGCAAATCATCCCCAACACCATCACACTACCACCACAATGCTTGACTGTAGTATGATGGTTTTTTTGTGGAATTTTGTGTTTGAATTACGCCAAATGTAACAGGACCCCTGTCTTCCAAACAGTTCCACTTTCAACTCATCAGTCCACAGAACATTCTCCCAAAAGCTTTGAGGATCATCAAGGTGTTTTTTGTATAAATTCAGACGAGCCTTAATGTTCTTCTGGGTTAGCAGTGGTTTTCACCTTGCCACTCTTCCAAGGATGCCATTTTTGACCAGTGTCTTTCTGGTAGTGGATTCGTGACCTTTATTGACGCAAGATAGGTCTGCAGTTACTTGGATGTTGTCCTTGGCTTTTTGGTGACTTCCTGGATGAGTCGTCATGCTCTCGGAGGAATTTAGGAAGGTTGGCCACTTTTGGGAAGGTTCACTACTGTGCCAAGTTTTCTTCATTTGGAGATAATGGCTCTCACTCTGTCCCAGAGCCTTCGAAATAGCTTTGTAACCCATTCAAGACTGAGGTATTTCAATCACCTTTTTCCTCATCATTTCTGGAATTTATTTTGACCTTGGAATAGTGTGCTACTGGGTGAGACTTTTTAGCCAACTTCATGCTGATAAAAAAAGTTCTGTTTAGGTGTTGATTTGATTGAACTGGGCTACCAGTAATCAGACCTGTGTGTGTGTCTTGTCAAGCTGAACCCCATTATTAATGCAGTTACATAGATTTGGAGATTAAGTAACTAAGGGGATGGACTGGCGACCTGTCCAGGGTGTACCCCGCCTTTCGCCCAATGTTAGCTGGGATAGGCTCCAGCCCCCCGCGACCCTGTAAAGGATAAGCGGTTGACGATGGATGGATGGATGGTAACTAAGGGGGCAGAGACTTCTTCACACAGGCCCTATTGTTATTGGATAACGTTTTTGCTTCAATAAATAACATTATCATGTTTTTTGTTTTATATAAGGTCCACTTAGAACAAGATCAGTCACAATTTAGCCTAGTTTTTCATTTTTCACCTTTTCTATCACCTTTAGAATTACAGTTTTTTTTTTTATGCTGCAAGTTTAATACCTCTTTGTAAATAACTTTGACACTTGTGAAATAACAACGATTACTGATAAGTTTTGGGTGTGCTGTTGAGTCTAATTTGTGAGTCTGCATTGCATTATAGCAGGTCCACAAAACAATCTGTGATCAAATGTGCCACAAATATCAAGGAAAATCCCTCCTAGGCCTTGCCATGTCCATCCTGCATTTTCAAACTAGTATTTTGTTGCTACTTACACAAGAATTAGGACTGCTACTAACGATAATCAACTAATCTAACGTTTATTTGACTATTCAGGCGATTATTGCAACGATTAATCATTAATTTGTGATTGGTGCAGTTTCAATCTCACCCCTTTAGATCTGGACACTTTGTGCAACTCATAGAAGAGTCACTGACCGCACAGAGAAATGCCAGTTTCGGAATTTGTTGTTATTTACATGACCTGCTTATTTGACCTTATTATTTGAACTTTAATAAAGCTATATCGCATTAAATATAACTGCGTTAAAGATGCTCTGATATGCAAGTTTTGCTTAAGTGGATCTGCAGCTCCGGCTCCACTACGAGAGTGCTTCTGTATTTCCTTATTTTGTATTTTTGTATAATTTCCTCATACTTTGGGATCTACATCACCCGAAGCTGTTTGGAAAGTTTAGAGTGCATCTGAACTGTGATCTGTTTTCTTCCTCTCCTCAATTCTCGTGCACCATCATTAGCTTTCCAAATGATCTCATGTTACGTTAAGTTACATCAAACGACTATTTGACAAGGTTCATTTTTGTTGACAATGTCAATAGCGTTGATTAATTGTTTCAGCCCTAAAACCAATAGGTTTTGGCATCAATGATGTCAAACTAGACAATGAATTAACTCAATTTTTCTGAAGGATGTCTTGTGAGATTTTAAAACTTCGATAAGAGGGTGGATTTTCGGTGAATAATGACTTAAATTTTGGTCTATTCATCACATGAAGTTATCATAATGCTTCAGAATACTTGGATTATAGCACATGTTCTATTTTGTCCTTTTTAGAGCTGGACATATATGGGCACTGTGTGTTAATATCAGACTGAATTGATTAGATGCCTTGTTGAAATACACTTTAGCCACTGTTTTCTAGTGTTGGAAGGATAATCTTAATGTTATTAAGCAGGCCAAGTTGTTGAATTGACGTTAAAATGTGAGAAGATGTGTTAAATGTATTTTTGAGTGAAGTCAAATTTGCTGAAGTTAAGAATGTGCAGCTCAATGAATGGTCTTTTTGCACTGAGGAAATTTCGAGTTACAGTTTGTTTTTATTGTACATCAAACACAGTTCTCTCTAAAGATAATGGTAAAACCAAAAATAATTCATGTGTTCATTTGGTTGGTCATATCATATATGCCTTTGCTTTTTTGCCATCAGAAATGGCTTGAGGCTTCAGACAGAAAAGCTGCAATTCTACGCTATGTGGGAGAGCAAGTCCCCCTCATTTACTGCCTGGAGGCGGAGTCACAACAACAAGAGGAGGACCAAAACATTCAGGAACGCCTTCTCTATCCCTTGGAGTGCTTCCTTTTTGGGGAGGACCCTTGTGTTGGCCTGGAGAAGTTAGAGCAGTGTAACAGCGGCTCATCTTCTCAGCAATGTGGACGTGTTTTTAAAGAAGGCGAGACAGTCTACTCCTGCAGGTTAGAGCCAAATCCCCTTAATAAATGACTTCACAGTTTATTCAGTCACCATCAACTGCTACACATTTTGGGGGGCAATGAGGTGGTGCCTATTTTTTGTTGTTTGACCAATGAATCTTTTAAAAAAATATAAAAATGCATTTCAAATGTACAATAACTGGAATACGCATCTCCTACAATTAATATGTATTAAATGTACTTTTGATACTTTTTTTAAGCATAATGTCAAAAAGTGGTGTAACTGTCCTGAGATCGCAACAAAGATTGTCATTATAAGGCTGGAAAAGCCTTAATGGTAGGGATGCTTGGATCGCCATGACAACCCCCCCACAGCGGTATGCCAACAACAACAAGCGCAGTTATACATACAAAACAAGAATGTCAATGGGTTGTGATATGTAAAGACTACTATAGTTACAGGAGATGAACAACTCTTCAAATTGTTACAGAGTAAGTAGCATTGCCAGAGCCTCTTTCTTAATTGTGGAACACTTTAACTGATGCTTGTTGAACTTACGGGAGAAGGAGCACACTGGATGGTCAGCTGCATCCTTGCCCTCTTGTAACAGGATTGCTACTGCACCTAAAGTGCTGCCATCTACCTCCAACTTAAATGGTAGACTGAAATTAGGAACAGCAAGTATAGAAGCACTACATAACAAAGCTTTTACAGTGACAAATGCCTTCTGGAATTCAGTTGTCCACTCAAAGTTTAAAGAGGGGCTCAGTAAATTGGTAAGTGGGGTAACAACAGATGAGAAGTTCTTAACTCCTGTGGCGCCATCTCTTTGTAGTAGGTGCTGTAAAGGCAGTGATTGCAGCAACCTTCTGTTCAACAGGCTGTACATGCCCTTTTCCAACCTGTTTCCCTAAATAGGTAATGGTGGCTTTGCAAACTCACACTTAGCAAGATTCAAAGTTGAAGCAGCTCTTGCAACCCATTTGAACACTTCCCTAAGAACAATGTCATGGTGCTTCCAGTCAGGGGAGTAAATTACCAAGTCATCTAGATAGTTTACATTTGCATTACAACTCGATATGCCAGCTAGAACCAAGTTTACCAATCATTGGAATGTTGCTGGGGCATTTTGCATTCCAAAGGCCTTTACAGAGTACTGCAGGAAGTGATCAGGTGTCACAAAATATCTCTGAGGCTCGAGCTGTTAAAGAAACCTGCCAATATTCTTTCAGTAAATCCAGTTTAGTTACATATGTTGCTGAGCCAAAATTATCTACACAATCCTCAATCTTTGGAAGTGGGTAGGAGTCAGGTACAGTAACAAATAGTTGCAAATCCTCCTTACCTATTGTGTCTAAATGCAATGTTATTAGTAACTACGTGTTGCAAAAATGTGCAGGGCCCCTGACCTGTTCCTAATTCAGAAACAAAACATCAAAAAGATCAGGAAGAAAATGAAGTTGTATAACAAACGCATGCAACAGGCATGCAGGTGTGAGTCACATCAGGTCAGCTGTCTAGGGTGTTTTTATATAGGCTCCCATTCCTCAGGTTCTCACAGCTGATTGGCTGTATAGCAGATTGCTGGGCAGTGATTGATTAAAGCATCTGCACTTGATTGAACCAATGGAATCAAGAAAATCACAAACATAAGCTTGGGGGCGTAATACTTGTTACCGTCATATAAGATACGCTATTGGTGCAATAACCAACAGACATTTTAAAACCAATGCAAATTAATAGTTTTTTGGAAGTATGTTTTTTTTGTAATATTTTACAAAGGATTTAATTTCTATTCCATGTTCAATGACACACTTTTTCCGCCTAATTTGTGCACACCCCTCCCCTGCCCCAACGTACAAAGCCATTCACTGGCAGTGGTTGGCCCTTAACCACCGCAATGATAAAAATTTGTCACCACAACAGCCCTACTTATTGGGTAGTTTGGCACAATCCTACATAAAAAAAGTTATTAAACAGATTTATTTTAAAGTAATATTTAAAAAAAATTACATCTCAAATCAAAGTCATTGTGGCATTGCCAACGTGCTAGAAGGCATTTAGTTTTCATTTGACAAACATTAAACAGGCAATTTTTAAGGGGGGGTCTTACAGGGTTCTGGAGACCTTCATCAATAGTCAAAATGTCATGATCAATACGTTTACAAAAATCTGATAATTTTATATTTTTTATATTGCATGGTAAGTTTAGTTTAGGTTGTCAAATGGAATAAGGTTGTTAAAAACATTCTTATTCTGTATATATTTGCAGGGAGTGTGCGATAGATCCCACCTGTGTACTCTGCATGGAATGCTTCCAGAAAAGCGTGCACAAAAGTCATCGCTACAAGGTACACTCACTCTATATGATACGTTTTTATCATCTTGTGTTGGGCATAAACAACAATCTAAAGTTAACTAAGGTTTGCTGCAGTATTGATAGTTTTCTCACAATAAATTTGTTCATCCATAAAGTTAAAATCTGTCATTATTTACTCTAAACCCGTATGCTATGTTTTCCTTGGAGCAGATTTTTTTTAAATGTTATGTAGCTTGCCATACAGTGGGAGTTCATAGTGACAATATCTGTTATATAGAGATAAAAAATATAGTTTTTTTCACACAAAGCCATCGTATGGCTTTAGAAGACATGTAAAGTAGCACACAAGTCATATGGACTACTTTTATGGGTTCTATTGTGTGTGCTTTTTGGAGCTTAAACTTAAGCCCCTGGTCACTATACAAACTATTATTGTATGGCAAGAGCTATGTAACAATTTTGCAAAAGCACACACACTTTTCTTCTTTTGCGTTTAATAGAAGAATAACTACATACAAGTGTGTATGTAATTACCGAATTTTCATTTCTTGGTGAATTGTTCCTTTAAGCCCTTTTCTCTGTAAAAGTATTATTATTATTATTTTTTTTTTAGAATAGTTTCATAAAAGCAACTTATTTTGCACAACAAACATTTTACACCATCTTAGATGCATGCATCAGCAGGAGGTGGTTTCTGTGACTGCGGAGACTTGGAGGCTTGGAAGACCGGACCCTGCTGCTCCCAACACGACCCCGGCACATCAGTCTCTATGGAAACGGTACAGTTCATTGTCCAGAAGCTCTATGTTGTATACAGTTGTAGATTTTTCCATGAGCACAATTGATGAACTAACTTCCTGCCTTGAGTTCAGAAGAGCAGTTTGACCAGTGGTACAGAACACTTTGGCATTTGTAAACTCCAGCACATTCTTTCAAGCCTGGGAAAAAACTAAGTATGTGGGAAAGTGACACATAGGAGGTCTGTGATGCAACACCAGAAAGCAGTGATCTTCAGGCAGGGCTCAAAAATTAGGACTGTGACTCCTTTAAACAAATCAAGTTCAATCAGCAAAACCTTTTTAGTACTTTTAAGGAATATATATATATATATATATATATACGGTATATAAATAATGCAATTCTTATTGTGTTTACTGCCCTCAGCAGAATGTTCCCAAAAATTTGGAGACCTAATGCCTAATTTTTGTCCTAATTACACATTTCCTATATAAAAAAAAAATCATCATACTCATTTGCAATAGTCACTTTTTTTTATTTAGGTATTGTTCCTTACAACATTCAAGTATGATTTTTTTTTTATTTAAGATGAAAAACTTGAGGAACAGGGACTGAAAAGTACTTCGTAGAGCTACCTTTTGCTTTGATGACAGCCATCAATCTGTTTGGAAATGTATCTACTAGTTTCTCGCACCTAGATTGGGGAATATTTGCCCATTGTTCTTTGCAGAATTGTTTGAGTTCAGTCAAATTGTGGGGTGAATGGTGATGGACCACTGTCTTCAAGTCCATCCACAGGTTTTTTTATTGAATTTAGGTCAGGTCTCTTACTGGGCCACTCAAGGACTTTGACCTGACTATCCGTAAGCCACTGCGGTGTTTTTTTTGGCAGTGTGTTAAGGGTCTTTAAGGTGAACCACCTGCCCATCTTCAGCTGTCAAACAGAGGGCCACAGATTTTCCTCAAGCATTTGGGTGTACATGGCAACATCCATTTTCCCATCAATTTTGACCAATTGTCCAGTCCCAATATCTGACAACAAAACCTTTTGCCAAATGGCATCAGAATCCTCCAACAAGACATAGTGTGGTACTTTTTCAGAAGAGGCTTCTTTCTTAACACTCTGCCATACAGGTCAGCTATATGTAAAGCTAAGGAGATTGTTGTCACATGCACAGACCGATCAATCTCAGCCATAAGGGCTTGAAAAATCATTGAAAGTTGCCTTTGGCCTCTTGATGGCTTCCCTGATCAATATCCTCCTGGCACGGTCGTCACGGTTGTCCAGTTTGGAGGGATGGCCAGATCTAGGCAAGATTTTGGTGGTGCCATGCACTTTCCACTTCTTAATAATTCTCTGAACGATACTCAGTGAGATAGTTAAAGCCTTTGAAATCTCTTTTAACCCTTCTCCTAACCTGTGCCTTGCCACAATTTTATTCCGAAGCCCTTTTGGAATTCTTGAACTCATTACCATGCACTACTAGTAATGGAATCCACATGCAACAGCCAGTTTTAATCTAAGTAATCAAAACCACTACAATTGATATCAGGTGGGGGCCAAATAGCCAGGTATGTGATCTGAAGGGTGACTGATGACCTGGAAAGGTGACCTGAGCAAGTTTGTAATGGTTACGTGAACCATTTTGACGCGACTGCTCCACGTCTGCGTACATTCAAATACGAGCCTGTTAAGGTATATTCCACATTACTGTGCGCGCATACACATGGGGTTGGCACATGTGCTACGACTGCTATGAGACACTTGACTATTTCTCAAAGATAGCTTTATGTTCCTTCATACTCGCTACACAAATGCAGGTAACTCCTGACCTCCTCACACACCCGACTTGCACATTCACTGTTGTTGTTTTTACCTTCATTTCCTGCTGATTTTTAGTGGCGATTACATCTTCTAACATTGACAGCAATAGCTCAAATGTGAGTGTTGCCACCTTGTGAACACATTAGTGCAAAAATTCCAATTAGAAAAATCGAGCTGCACATGTTCAGTGCTCGAGCACTCTGCTGATGATGAGATTTGAGTCACGCATCCTGTACGCAGACGTTCAGCGTTCGTATCTGACCGAAATATACTTTAGGCTTTAGGGGGGCTGGTCACAAATCTAAACTTGTCTAAAATGTATAAATACAGCTGGAAAATGATACATCGGATTTATTCAAATTTCCAGGGTGTAATGCAACAAATTATAAGGACCTTGACAAGGTACTTGACAAACAAACTTAACAAGCAAACTAAAGATTTGGAAACATATTTAATTAATTAATTCATCATAAAACGCAGATTACAATAAAGCTCATAATAACAAACAGTATATACAATAGTAATGGACACTGGAAACCGGACATGAAAATAATTCGATTCTGATATATTTTGGTTTCTTACTCTAAGTACACCTTAGTAACCTGCAGTGTAACTACAACACAAGTCAAGAATATTATTGTCGGATTTCTAGCTAGGAAAAATGGCTAGTGTGCCGCTTTGGGCTCATTTTCAAGGAGAAGTCCTGACTTTTAAAAGCAGATGGCGTTGGTTCAGTGTTCAGATAACTTGATAGATCCACTCTGATAAGATCAGACTCCAGATCCACACACGCTCATGGCCAGTCACCACGTCCTCACCTTTGTTGGAAAACAGCAGGTGCCTTTTTGTGTTGAATGCCCCAGGCTGGCTTTTATTACTGTCAGGAGATCTAAACCTTCACATAATGAACATGACAGCTTGCCATTAAACCGAAAGGGCAAACATACGCTCCTCAAAGTACTCTTGTCATGTTTTATGGAAAGTCAAATTTTTCCCAGCTTACGCAGTTGAATTATCTGAGTTTTCTGTAGCTAAGCACTTTTATTGGTGATTTACCTACTGGGACTGGCTTTTTTCTCTCTCTCTCTCTCTCTTTTTCTCCCCAATTTGGAATTCCCAATGCGCTCTTAAGTCCTCGTTGTGGCATTGCGACTCAATCCGGGTGGTGGAGGACAAATCTCAGTTGCCTCCATGTCTGAGATCGTCAATCTGCGCATCTTATCGCGTGGCTCGTTGAGCGCATTACCGCGGAGACATGGCGCGTGTGGAGGATGTCAGTGACATTAAGTGGAATTGGTTCGCGCTGATGGTCACTGGCGTCAAACATGTGTAACAAGTCTTGACGAGTCATATTGACTTCTTTTAAAGGATTTGTTTTTGCCAGTTTTGAGCCTGATAATACCCATCACCATTAATTTTCATTGTATAAAAATAGTGCCTATAGCGTTACTCCTTTTGTAGAAAAATGACATATTAAGGGTCTGGAAAGACATAATTGTGAGTAAATGATTACAGAAGTTTAGGCTTTGGCTGAACTTTCACCTAATACATCTAAAACAAGTGACATTGAGCTTGTTTACATGCACACCACCAATACACTGATTACTCCCAAAAATCAGCTTAATAAAAAATCTGACAAAGCAAGAAGACTGTGTTTACTTGAGATTTGGTATAATTGAGCTATTCTCTGCTTTTGACTTTAATCCATGAAGAGGTATGCACACAACACTTATGTTCACTGGATAGAAGGCCGGTAATGGGCAAAAATCTACCTGCGTCAATAGGTTAATTCTTAAGCCGTTTGTGACCTTACACTGATAAAGGAAAGCAGTTTGACCACAAACATTGTCTGCTTATTAAGCATAAACGTTGTAGGAACTTACATGTCAACAGTGAAAAGTTGGAACACTTGATAATGATTTTTAGTCGATTATTAGTGTCTGTTGCTTTGAACAAGTACAAACTTCACTGAATGACAAGATGCAGTTATGAAATCTGTTGCATGAAATCTGCCGTTATGAAATCACAGAAGTATGTGTGTGTGCATGTGTGTTACAGGATGAGTGTGTGATGGATCCAGGCCTCCAGGAACGGGCTCAGTTGCTGTTCCGGGTGCTGCTGAGTTACACTATTGACATGCTGGTTTGGGAGGAGAATGATGAACTCTCAGAAGAGCTGAAGCCCAAGTAAATGAATTAATGTTAAACACACAGTGTCTAAAAGAATACTTTACATGTAGCTCCATTAAAAGTTTAGTAAAAGAGGTTATCTTACCGGTTTAAACGGTACTACTTCCTGTTGCAGGCCAGAGATGCAGCTTAGTGCAAAACAGGTAAAGGAATAGTTCACCCAAAATTGAAAATTCTGTCATAATGTACTCACTCTCGTGTTGTTCTAAACTCAAATGACTGACATTTCGTTTATACTACTAACATTTTTTTGGGTTGTTTCTCATCAAAACCTTGGAATATGACACAGAATTTGCATGGACTACTTTTATACCTTTGGGTTCTTGTTTAAAATAACAGTTCAACCAAAAATGATAATTCTCTCGTCATATTTACTCACCCTTATGCTGTCTCAAACTCGTATGACTCTCTTTCTTCTGCGGAACACGAACAAAGATCAATGGGGTCCAACAATTCCAAGCTCCAAAAAGGACATTAATGCAGCTAAAAGGTTATCCAGACCAAAATGTATCAGCGCTCTGCCCATGTACATGCACGAAGCGTGATGATGTAAATGCGAGCTTCAAATCATGATTGCCTAAGATACTGCAGATAGCAAGCTTTTTAGTCGAAAAGGATTTACATTTTAGTCTGTTCTCACCCAAAACTTTTCATATCGCTTCAGAAGACGTGGATTAAACCACATAAGCCATATGGACTACCTTTATGCCGCCTTTTCTGTCCTTTTTGGAGCTGGGAAGTGTTGGACCCCATTGACTTGCATTGTATGGATATATAATTAATTACATCATGTCTCCATCATAATACCTGTGTTTGTGTTCCGCAGAAGAAAGAAAGTCATATGAGTTTGAGATGAGTTTGAGAGAATGATGAATTATAATTTTTAACCTTAAATTGCACCACTATCCATTTGCCATTTTATTGAGAAGAAAGTTTGTTATATTACTAAAAAAAAAAATCTTGCATAAGAAATAAAGTGAGACCTGTTTGGAACGACGTTAGAGTGAGTAAATTGACAGAATTTAAATTTTTGAAGGGTGAACTGTACCTAATATGGATTTTAGATCAGATCAGGTTCCCAAAGTTCCCTTCCCTGAGAAATATTCAGTTGAGTAAAAAGTGGGAAAACTAGCCCCATCCCGCACCACTCAAACATTTAGCATGCGTTTGCTATTTTGTATTAAAGACTAACTGTGTTATTTAATGTTGTGTTTAGAGTGAAGGAGGACACCTACTTCTGTGTGCTCTACAATGATGAACATCACTCATACGAACATGTCATCTACACACTACAGCGAGCTACCAACTGCGACCAAAATGAGGCTAAAACATGCACTGCTGTCATTGACAAGGAGGTGTGGTATTTTAATAATGAAATATTTAATAAAAATAGTATTCTTGTAAAGTTCTTGTTTACTCACTTTCATGTTATTACAAACTTGTATGACTTCCTTTCTTTCGTGGAAAACAAAGAGGTGAGCTAGCCTTTTAAGATTAGAAGTACAAATTGTTTTGCGTTTTTTTTTTTTTTCTTTTTACCGCCTCAATGAGATATTACTCATTTTGATCACCAGTCAATTGTCTTGAGGTCAAAAAGGAATGCTTCATTGTCTAATAAACACAAGTCTACTAGTGTAATGCGTACAAGCTTTCTAGTTCAATAATTTTTCAGTTTTAATAGATATTCATTTCAAAGCTTAGTTATATTTATATTTGTTAAAAAGAGTAATGACATTCCCTACAGCAAAATCAAAGAAACGTATTCTATTGCACAAACAAACTTTTCATTAGTGCTGTTACTATTATTAAAGGGACGGAGAGCAGTTAAGAGAGGTACTCTAAGTTCCTGTCAACAAGTCAAGGAGAGTATCCGGGTAAACATCCTCATTTTACTTTATTCCAATACATTCATTTTCCATCAGCAAGGCTTTTATATATATAATGAATCATTCAGAGTATCCGTTCACCCGTCTCTGTGTTTCCTCTGCAGCATAACTCAGAGCAAATTACCCAGCAGCCTTTGCGGGTGGAGATCCTTCACACAGCTGTGATGGCACATCAGACCTTTGCCCTCAGACTCGGTACATGGTTCCAGAAGATCAACAGTTACTCAGGTAGAGAATTGAGAGCATTATGGCATGTTCACTCCAAGTCTATTGCAACTTCAGTGGCGAGACTACACAGGAAACACTGTGTCTCATGACATTTCTTAAGAAATGTGGCAACAATGAGTTTAATATATGTATAAATAATCTATATAAATTGCATATGACTTTTTTGTGCATTTCAATATTTTAATGAAATAAAGTTTTCTATATGAAAACGGCAATAGAAGACCTTGGATGAATAAAAGCCCATAAAGCGCTATTGAAGCTGTGCTTCAAAACCATTACTATTAAGGCCCCGATATACTTCTGAAGAAGTTCTTCTTCATTCTTCGTTCAGTGGTAAAAAGGATGTTCGAAACAGTCGAGCAATGCTATACTGTTTGCGAACATTCAGACACCCGCCACACCGCTTTAGCAGGCGCTTAAAAATATGAGGACGTTCAAGACTACATTTATAGCATCAACTAATGGGATATTAAAATGTGTTATCAATGACTTCATGCCTAATTCTATGAGTAGAATTCACACTAGATCAGTAAAAGTTGCTTTTTTTTAACCACTTGATCCTGTAGAAAATGCACAATTTGTCTTGTTTACATTCTAAATTCATGATGCTAATGTGCTAACATGCTACACGGGGACAATAATATACATTGATTACACTCTGTCATTGTAAGTTGTGATGCCGCTGATGCAACTGCAAAGATTGGCGTATAAAAGAGTGTTAATGGAAAGATTAAAGACAAAAGAATGATGATGGGCATACTATGGGCAGATGTTTGAATGGCTTTCACTGCAGAAGGCCCATGAGTAAAGCAGCATATAAAACAAAAGAGTGAATGGCCACTTGAGAGTATTTGAGTAGATTTGATTCATTTTGTATACTACTTAATCAAAAAAGGAAAAAATGCTTGACATGTTCTTTGAAAATGTTTCTACACAACGATCATGCAGATGTATGTAGATTTGCAACAGATTGCTAATAACTGTATGGCGGTGGGTTTATGTTGACTGATCTCAACTGACAGAGCGCCATGAATGGGAATTAGCTGTCAGCCTCAAATTAGGTGGAGCTTCAGGTCACACCTACTAATGACATGGACCAATGGCAGTAAGAATGTGTGTAGCAGCCGGTAAGACATTTTCAAAAATGTTCACCCAGGCGAGCTGTTACAAACCACTGAAATGAATGTAAAAACATCTTTTTGGCCAGATTTGGTTCTAAATGACTTCACACCAGTTCTTTCTTCGATTTCATATGAAGTATATCGGGGCCTTTAGATTACAGGGAATTAAAGATTGACGTTGATTTGACGAGAGGCTTTAAACGGGTCATTATGGGTCCCGTACAGAAGCCGTGCTTCTTTGGGAGTCTTTTGGAGCTTCATGAGTGCTTTATGCATATGATATGCATCTTATGGCCTATTGGACATTTTCTGTAAATCTATGTTTTTTTTTTTTTTTTTTGTCCTGTTTGGAAGGCCAGCTTCTCTATGATGGTTGCTCAAGCTCTCAAATGAGTGGGACTTCTCAATAAATGGCCAATAATTGAAACTGTGATGTACATGATTGACAGCGTATAAAATATAAAAGCACCGGTGTCGAGTGCTGAGTGTTCAGCAGCTCAGAAATATGCACAATTATTTGCAATCTGATATAACACATTTATTTATGCTTTCATTATTGAATATTTTATATTTGGTTGCAAAAACAAGTTTGAACTTAATTATTTTCGTTAAGAAATTTTACTGTTCGAGTAGTATTTGGTGCAGCTTTTGGGAGAAACATTAGAGACCATTTGCAAAAACATTAGTCTGTGGTTCCCCATTTTGGAAAGCACCAGTCGACGGCATCACTGGACTTAGGCGCTGTTTACGCCTAGTATTGAGATGCATTTTGGCCGTCAGTTTGAAACGGGATGCTGCTAGGATCAGGCGCAAATGCGGTTTGAAACATTTTGAGATTTGTTAATTTCAACCACATTCGGAGCGGTGGTCGAAAACGCTTATGACAACACTGTGCTTGTAGTGTAAACGCTTATTACTGTAGTTTGAATGTGTTGAAACAGCAGAGAAGCACCGCCTACTGACCTGTCAGTGAACTGCTACTCAAAAAAATAGAGCTTTAAACTTTGCCAGTTACGTGTGGCTTTCAAAGAAATTTACCATCCGGTCAGAAAATGTAAAAAAGAGGGGGCAGCCATGGGGGCATTCATCTTAAAATCACATGACCAGGTGAATATTACTCGCTCAATCTCAGTAACTGCCCTGTTATTGGACACTAAATTAATCCTGGTTTACTGAGCATAGTGAATTTCTACAATGGTATTGGTAACTGAAAACTACTGTTTAAATGATGCAGCATCCAGGTCACTAGGTGTCAGTGTAAGCCAATGTAAGCCACTTCAACATACTTAAAAATGTAAATGAGTGCACCTTTAACTTGTATTGTACATGGAACATTCCCTTACAAACAGAATTCCTGAATGCACATTTAATAGCTGGCTCAAAAAGTTATTTTATTGTAATCTGTTACCTGTTTTTCGCCGAACAGCTGTCATGAAGCTCATTTTTGTAAATAATGTTTTAAGACGTTTTGTCCTTGTTTGTTTTTAGTAGGCTTCAGGCAGGTGTTTTGCCAGGTGGCATTGGAGCCAAGTGCTGACGATGATAAACTCTGCCTGATCAGTCGAGCCATGCTTCATGACGCCAAACTGTATAAAGGTCAGTATTGTGGTCTCTTAATCATCAGGTAATGCAATTTTAATAGCTCAAAGATGTTTCAAATCTGGAGATTTTGAAATTTGGAAATCAGTACCAATTGTAAACCTGGTTTTCTTTAACTCTCCTCAGGAGCCCGCAAGGTCGTCCACGAGTTGATTTTCAGTAGCTTACTAATGGGCACAGAATACAAGAGGCAGTTTGCCATGAAATTCACTGAGGTATCATTTTACCACATCATCTCATTGTTTGAACGTTATTGGAGATTTACAGTTGTCACATGCTCAGTTCAGTCATCACAACTCTCGGAAATATTTAGCATGTTTATGTGGGTATGACATATTGAGAAGATATTGGTCTTGTTGGACTAGATCTGCTACACTGCTGCTGCTTCAGAGCGAGTACAGAGACTTTTTACTGCTAGAACATACATGGACATACCGAGTTAAGCAAGTGGGCATGCTGCTGCTACTGCTGTACAGTTAGGGGAAAAAAACAGAAGACATTCTACATACACAATTAGACCTATATTAAATCCCTGTGTTGCAGATCTAGACCTGTGAAGTTGGAGTATTGGTGGAGGCTTTTAGAGAACTTTTGCAGCGTGCTGCAGTGAAATCGGCTTACTTAAAAACTGAACAAATCTTAGGGAGTGGAAATATGCAATTTGATTGGCTACCTGATAATATGCCAAAGGACCTATTAGCTACACCACGGGAGCTAAATGGCTTGAAATATCACGTTAGCGAGCTGATTGGCTTACAGATAAAAAGCGCCATTCAGAGTTTCTAGCCTGAACTTAGTCATTATTTTCAGTACATAGACCTTTTCACACACTATACAAAACTATGCCAAGCTGTGATGATGATTATTTAATTTTTTGAGTGATGTTTAATCATGTGATGTTGTATACATCATATTTCAGCACTACAAACAGCTTCAGGAAGACTTCATTAGTGATGACCATCAGAGGAATATCTCAGTCACGGCCTTGTCTGTGCAAATCTTCACTGTTCCCACTCTGGTACGATGGATAACTCTCTGAAATTACAAAAGTCATGTTTGTGTAGCATCTTTCTGTAATCCATTATATGGCCCAACACATTTTTACTAATCTCAAAACAGATGCATTGATGTATCATGTACTGGCACTCCATGTGACTTTCAGTGGGATTCAAAATCTAATTGAAACCAGGAGATAAACCAAGTTTTAGGATTTTGAAAAATGGAAAACGAAGAAAATGTATTACATACAGTAAAACAAATAAGAAATATTGACTATTTCTTGGTCACTAATTAGAATCACATTTACACATTACAGTACACTAATCTAGGGGGCCTGGGCTGCTCAGCAAGAATTGATGCTGAATACCACCCCTGGAGTCACAAGTTCAAATCCAGGACGTGCTGTGTGACTCCAGCCTGGTCTCCTAAGCAACCAAATTGGACTGGTTGCTAGGGAGGGTAGAGTCACATGGGGGGGTCGCGATTAGTGGTTCTCACTCTCAATGGGACGCGTGGTAAGTGGTGCGTGGATTGCGGAGAGTAGCATGAGCCTATACATGCTGTGACTTTCCGCGGTGTCATGCACAACAAGCCACATGATAAAATATGCGGATTGACATTCTAAGAAGCGAAGGCAACTGGGACTTGTCCTCTGTCACCCGGATTGAGGTGAGTAACCGTGCCACCACGAGGACATACTAAGTAGTGGGAATTGGGCATTCCAAATTGGGAGAAAAGGGGATTCAAAAAATAATTAAATGTAAATAAAAATTCAAAACAGTACACTAATCTGAACACAGAAGTGAGCTTCACTTGTACAGTAATTCTGTATCAAAGAAGAGTTTAAAAAAAAAGAAAATGTTTAAATGGAAAACATGTAGACTTTTGACAACAGATTCCCCTTAAGCTGAAGACAATTTCTGCAGTTTTGCTTTATCAGTTTCATTACCATCTATTCACAAGAGGCCATCTTTGTACTGTAATTTCTCAGGCCAGGCAGTTGATAGAAGAGGGAAATGTCATAAAGGTGATCATAGACACTGTGATGGAGATGATGAGGGAACATCTGGACAACAACAACCGCTTCCACTTTCAGGGCTACAACTCCGATAAGTTTTTCCGTGTTCAAGTGATCTTCCATGACCTCAGGTAAACACCATAGCCACCACACGCAAGATAGAGTTGAAGGTGATATGTGTAATTAATGAGGCACTATGAAAACATGGGTCCGTTTGATTGAGCATCACAACATAGCAATATTTTTTTTCAACAATTGGTGTGAAGAATTGGCAGAACTATCCATTGGCTCGACCAATGGCAGACAGTTGGAGTTTTCAGGAAGGTCCTTTGAAACATTCATCATTGTTTTTTGCGAATGACACACAAAGCACACACTTCACCTTTAAATCATTTAAAATATTTGTTTTAAATTTTTTTGCAAGTTTGTTTAATGCTGGTTGGTTTATTGTTGATGATATCAGGTACATTCTAATCAGTAAGCCCTCCGTATGGACAGAGGAGCTAAGGGTGAAGTTCCTCGAAGGCTTTCGTGTCTTTCTTGGTTTCCTTCGCTGTATGCAGGTACTTCTGTTTCTCTAGAATGTTTAGGCTGAAATGCATTCAAGGTATAGTTCACCCAAAAATGATAAATCTCTCATGATTTACTCACCCTTTTACCATCTCGAACTCGTTTAACTTTTTCTTCTGCAGAACAGAATTTTTGTTTTTAAAGAATATATGATGTGATTTTGTCCATACAGTGCAAGTCATTGGGGTCTTTCAAGCTCCAAAAAGGACATAAAGGTAATCCAAATAACTCAAGTGGTTCGACCCATGTCTTCTGTCGTGGCACAATGGGTATTGGATGAGAAACTGACCGAAATATAATTCCGTTTCCACTTTAAATCTTAATGTCTGCAGTCTCCTTGGCACGATCGTGATTTGAAGCACGATTACACTTCCTTGCACTTGATGTACTTGTATGTAACGCCTGTGAACGCATGTCAAGCAGGTGTACAGAACTCTGAATGCGTTAATTCTGGCCCTTTGTGTTTCGCAGAAGAAAGTAAGTCATATAAGCAGGGCAGTTTTTAGCTATAAGCGATATTAGTGGCCGCTTATTGGCCCCCGAGCCACCGGGGGGGCCCCGCAAGGCAAGTTTTTTTTAAATTTTTAAATGTACTGCTGTGGGTAAGATTCATGTAGCTCTTATGGCTCAATTAGACAGATATAAGGGGCCCCCTTGTGGCCCAAGAGGGAAGGGAGAATGTAACTGCAATTTACGGATGGGCCTGGATTCCGGGTGTCACAGGGGGCTCCAAGTCGAGTTTTGCTTATGCCCCCATATTCTCAGAAACGGCCCTGCATTCTAGTCTGAGATGGCAAAAGGGCGAGTAAATCATGAGAGAATTATAATTTTTGGGTGAACTATTTCTTTAATATGGTTCCATTTTGTGTCTGTAGCAACAAACTCTGTGTTCTCATCACCTATGTCCATGTACACTTCTTTTTTTTCAACATAATAATTGGGTTTGACAATTAAGTAAAGGCCTCTTCTCTTATGGCAGGGGATGGAGGAAGTGAAGAGACAGTTTGGTCAACACGTTGAGGTGGAGCCAGAGTGGGAGGCGGGGTTTACCCTCCAGATGCAGCTACGCCACATTCTGGCTATGTTTAAGGACTGGTGTTCTTCTGACGTGAGTAATGGCTAGTCAGAGATCTTGCTTTTTAAGGGAATAAACTGTTGTACATGAACAGACTGTGCCCGAATCAATTTCTCAAGTTATTTATTTTGGCTGTAATCAAGGTTTCGATACAATTAACCATGGTTTTGCTACAGCATTACTGTAGTATCCATATTGTAAATTGGTTTTAGTAATAGTAGCCATATAATAATATCTATGGTTCATTTTGAGGTTTTATATGTGGCTTATACTAACTAATTTTTAAAAGGAAAACAAAGCAGCCTAATCATTTTCAGCATAAGCCTTTAAATATATAAAAAAATGCAAGTAATAATTTAAGTTACTAATTTTATCCAAAGACTAAAAGTACTTGGTATCGGATCGAAAAGATAATGGTGGTATCGCCCATCCCCAAGTCGAATAAAAGACCAGTCATGTATATAGTGTTAAAATCATGTCTCGTTCTCGTGAACCCAGTATCGTGTATCATCTCGTGAGCTAAGTGTATCATCACACCCCTACTTTTAACTACCTGTTAAAAGGAAATAAAAAAAGCCTAACTAAACAAATGTAGCATATGGAACTGTAAAAGGTTTTGACCAAGCACTTGATGAATGATCACTCATGGTCTATTTTTAAAGCTATTACTATTGCTCCTGGTTATCATACTGATTTGAAGCACTGGTTAATGAATGACATGGAAATGTGACCATGTGAGTTGTTTACTTACAGGAGAGAGTTCTGCTGCGGGCCTTTCAGGAGTGTCATAGAGTGCTCATGTCCTGCACCAACCAGCCCTTCCGCAGCGAGCCAACAGACAGCTACATGTGCAAGCAAATCCTCCACACACAGCCGTACAAAGTCTCTCAGGAGCCTGTGTCCATCCACATGCCCCTCTCCAGGCTGCTGGCTGGTTAGCATAATAGCAGCACAAGTCAAATACTACTTGAGGGCTTCTATGTAGTGAAGCTTATAGGAATATTCTAGATTAAATACAGCTTTAAATATATCGACAGCATGTGTGAAGCTCATATTTTTGATAAAGTACTTGCATTAAATAATCCAGACAAAAAACATTACAATTTTATTTGTAAAAATGTTTAAAGGTGGGCCTATATTTTTATTTTGTTGGCACCTTGCGTCCCACCTTTTTTTTATTAATTTTGGCAGAAAATCAGCCAACATCCATGACTATACCACATATATCCTGTTTTTGGAAACAAATTCTTGTTTTATATTTTTTTATTTTCCTGACCAAATATACTATACACAGTCAACAGTTAAATGTAGGTTTTCATGAAAAGACGTAAGCCATTTTCTGCAGGTCTGTGGCTGTTTTAACCCATCTATATCTACTTTCAGGATTATATGTGCTCTTGTGTCAGACCGGAGCAGTCCAATATCTCCCTGACTTTGTGGATCCTGTGAGTACAGAATCAATTACTAAAAATAAAGTGTAATATGTGAAGTTCTAGCACTGAGGATTACGGTGTATTTTGTGTGTTGTAGGCACAGCTGAATTTCACAGAGCTAGCAGAGCAGCCACTGCGCTGTGTGGTGCTGGCAGCTCAGGTGTGCGCCGACATGTGGCGCAGAAACGGCCTGTCACTCGTCAGCCAGGTGAGAATGGCGCATTTATCACACAGCAGACAAGCCCTCTAAATTCTTAGTTCACAACTGATGTGAAGTGTAAAGTGGCATGTTATTTCAGTATTTGAAAATAAGTTTGGGTACCTGATCGAACTGTTGGGCGTGTAAACTATTTACATAAAAATATGAAGTTTTGGTATTAAGATGTGCTTAGAGATGCATTGTTTCGGTTTAAAATAGATATATGTTAATTAAGACTTTGTAAATAGGGCTTTACTGATTTATAATTGCGATTTATATGGTGTTTAATTCAAGCTTTTAATGTTATGAACATTGTGTGGTATTAAATGCACAAATTGTCAGTTTCTGTTGCATTATTGATGTGTTACTGCCTTTTGCTTCTATTGTTAGGTGTATTACTATCAGGACGTTAAATGCAGGGATGAAATGTTTGATAAGGATGTTATCATGCTACAGGTATGTGCCTTGAATCAGAAAAAATATAATTATTTTCTAAGCATAGGAATATACTTTACATATACATTTATATTAATTGAAATTTCTGAACATCCATAGATTGCTGCTTCCAAAATGGACTCCAACCATTTTCTCATGCTCATTCTTTTGAGATTTGAACTTTTTGATATTTTCAATGGTAACTGTTCCAGTAAAGATCAGGTCAGTAAAACAACTACTCCTTTTCTTGACTGTTGAACTATACCCACTTATTTCTGTCAAACATTGGGAGTGAATAAGGAGGAAATGACAAAGTAGTGTTGCTAGTAACTACAGTTTTAAATGTCATGACAGCTTATTACTGGAAAAGCAACATTATTTCGAAAATGGCAATTATGGGGCTTCTTTCTCAGACCTCTTTATATTCAAGGCCCTTATGTGAAAATGATTTTCTGAAATGGCAAACAGAAGGTATTAAATATTTTCTAAACTTATTTCATAAGAATACTAAGACCATGAAATCCTTTCAAGAATTAAAATGGAATTTATGATTGTTTAATCCGATTTATTTTTTTATATATCTGCAACTTCGACATGTAATTTCTACTCTTATCTCCATGGGAAAGATTAAATGGCAACTATCAGAGCTTGAGGATCTTATTATAAATTCATCATTCAAATTTTTTTCTACAATGTCCATCAGTGGTAAAGGAAGCAAATTACAAGTGTATTATCAAATATGATTTAACACCAAGTTAAATGCATAAGATTAATACAAATATTTCAGAACTATGTATGAAGTGCAGATCAGAACTTGACAATTGTCTGCATGTTTTCTGGACTTATAAAGAAATAATAAGATTTTTGAAAAGTATACATAAGGTTGCTGAATCAATATTGGTTAGCACTTTTGAAATGTATACACTTGTTAATTTTAACTCATGATTTGAGTTTGGGTAAACAGAAAGAAGAGGTTTTGAATATTATATAAGATAATGTATCCTTCTGTGGAAATCTGTGATGTTCCAACACTTGAAATATGGCTTCAGCAGATATAAATATTTCTACCGCTTGAAAAGTTAACCTACAAACGTTCCAATAAGCAAAATGAATTTGATAGAATTTGGTCATCCTTGTTTATCTTTATAAATACTAGAGACATAGTACTGAAAGATTTATGATTTCGGTTTATTTCATAGTAAATGTATGTGTGTATATACACCGATCAGTCACAACATTAAAACCACTGTCAGGTGAAGTGAATAACATTTATTATCTCGTTACAATGACATCTGTCAAGGGGTGGGATATATTAGGCAGCAAGTGAACAGTCTGTTCTTGAATTTCATGTGTTGGAAGCAGGAAAAATGGCCAAGCGTAAGGATCTAAGCGATTTTGACAAGGGCCATATTGTGATGGTTATACGACTGGGTCAGAGCATTTCCAAAACGGCAGGTCTTGTGGGTGTTCCCAGTATGCAGTGGTTAGTACCGGTGAACCAACGACAGGGTCAAGGGTGCCCAAGGCTCATTGATGCACGTGGGGAGCGAAGGCCAGCCCATCTGGTCTGATCGAACAGAAGAGCTACTTTTGCACAAATTGCTGAAAAACGTCATGCTGAACATGATAGAAAGTTGTCAGAACACACAGCGCATCACAGCTTGCTGCGTATGGGGCTGCATAGCCGCAGACCGGTCAGAGTGCTCATGCTTACCCCTGTCCTCCACCGAAATCGCCTACAATAGGCATGTGAGCATCAGAACTGGACCGTGGATCAATGGAAGAAGGTGGCCTGGTCTGAATCACGTTTTTCTTTGGATCATGTGGATGGCCAGGTGCGTGTGCATCGTTTACTTGGGGAAGAGATGACAGCAGGATGCACCATGGGAGGCCGGCCGAGGCAGTGTGATGTAGGGCTGGGCGATAGGATGATGTAATTGGATATCAACGATGTTATCGACAATATTGGGAAATGGCAAAACCATGGAGCTGGGAAGTCGGCAAATATATTAAACCGTGACCAGGGTGTGAAACTAGCACCCGCCACCCGCAAAGTACAACAAGGCTGAATCCAGTTCGTGAGCTGCTCGACCAAATGTATTTCATGGGTGGGAAATTTTGCTCATCTACCCGCAACAGGCGGATGACCTGCTGCAAGATGTCTCAGAGTGGCACATGACAAGAAATATTGTTAGTCACAAAGACATGCGCTTGAAGAAAAACTCTTTACTATATTTTTAAGAACAGACAAAAATTGTCAATAGCTATGTTTCCATCAATGCTTTTTTATGTGCATTTTAGGATATTGCATAAAATCTGCTGATGGAAACATCATCATCATCATCATCATTGGTTGATCATCAACTTTTTATCCTCTGCCAATCTGGTGACCTCTTGCATTGGATGTTCTTTTTCCAATTCCAGGACTAAGTGTTTAAGATCTTTGTACACTTTTTCTCGATATGAAAAGCGCTGTGAAACCCACGTGGGTTCGATGTTACTTCCAACTTGTAAAGGGCATAGATGTTCGCCGGTTCGCACCGTGTCCAATAAACTGCAGCTGTCTCGATCTAATAGTTGAACTGATTGGAATTTGGCCAGTTTTCTTGTAAAGTTCTTGATTAGTCATATGAGCTTCAGCTTGATGGATGCCCAGCATGATCCGATAACACTTTCTGGTGAAGATGTCGAGTTTGTGCTCCAGTGCCTCAGTGAGTGCCCAAGACTCACATCCATAAAGCAGCACAGATATGAAAGCTGCATTGAAAATCTGCAGCTTAAACTTTCGGACTGGGTGATCTCAGGATGGATTTGAGTTTTGGTAAAGGCAACCCAGGTGAGGGAGATTCCATTCTCAACATCTTTCTCGGTTGATGCAATATAAGACCCCAAATACTTGAAGTCATCGACAATCGCGATTTTGTTTCCATCGATGACGAGTTGTTGTGCCTGAGTTTTATCATTTTCAAAAAGTGCAATGTCGTCTGCGAATGAAAGATCATTCAGCTTCCATTCAGGTGTTTCTTTTTTCTTTGTGCAAGATCGTTGCGGTCGTAACTTTCAGGCTCTTGTTGTTTTGTAGAACTGAGAAGTATTTTGACCATTCGCTTTGGAGTTCGGTCTTGGAGCTGGGTGTACTGCCATCGAGCATTCGAACCTTGTTGGCGGAAGCGGCTTTTGGTTTTTCAGTGATGTTATTAACTAGCTTCCAGACTTTACGGTACTCGTGATATTTGTTCGCTAGTTCTAGTGTTTCGAGCTTTGTGTTGATATAGGCATCGTTGTCTGCTTCGAAAGCTTGTGCGACTTGTGCCTGTGCATTTCGGCATGCCTCTTTGTCTGGCGTTTTTTGAGTTGGCTTATATTTTGCATTCAGATCTCCTTCTTTGGTGATGAGCTGGAGTGTGGTGTTGCTGACCCAGCTCGGTTGTTTAGATTTCGGACGTTTTCCGAAAACTTTTTCGTTTGCACCTACGAGTGCAGCATTCAGTGCGTTTGCTCTCTCTTGAATTTCATCTTGTGGTTCTTGGACTGCCGCTTCATCAAAGAGGGGTTCAAAGAATTTTTTCACTTCCATGATGAATTCGTATTTGAATTTTGGGATTTTCAATTTCTTGTACATGAAAGTGTATCTAGCATTAGGTGGTGTCTTGCTTGATCTCAGCGCAAGCTTGAATTTGGCACTCACAATCTTGTGGTCTGATCCGATGCTGCAGGTGTTGTATGCACAACAGTTCTTTACAGAATTCCACCACTTTGTGTTGAGCAAAATGTGGTCGAGTTGGTAATATTCGATTTTTGGGCTTCTGTAGGTGCGCTGCCTAAGAGTTGGCTGGTCGAAGACCCGCCATTTCACACATGCGAATCATTCGTGTCCCATTATTGTTGGTGGTCATATGATAGCAGTGACTGCCTACAACTCTTGGGTTTGTTGTATGACTGTCATTACCAATTTGTGCATTAAAGTCTCCTGCAAGAATGGTGATTGTGTGTGGTGGAATCGACTCGGTTAGCTCAGTTAGGTCATTGTAAAACTCATTTTCTCTCATTTTTCGGCTGCCTCTGTTGGGGCATACGCTGAGACTATGCATACATTTGGATTGCCCTTGATATGTGCGATTATTATGTGCTCCGATTTGACCGTTATTGAGGTGGTTAACTGAGCAATCTTGCTGTTGTACAGAATGGCTACTCCATGGCAGATGGATGATGAGTCTGAGTGTGCCAGAGTCCAATTGCTGCGTTGTTTATGTTGAGTATAGCCCACCGTATCGGATGTTTTATGCCGGTGCTCTTGGATTGCTATGATGACGATGTCATATTTCTCGCAGTTGGCTATAATACGATCGATTTTGTGCATGATGGGTTCACCTGTTTCGGTGCTGATGCTATCGTTCAGCATTCTCATGTTGTAGGTGGCCACAAAGAAGTGCTTGTTTTTTGGTTTTGGTTTTCCAATCTTTGCATATTTTTCAGCCACCGCGGACCTTGATAACCTGGGCGACGGCCGAGCCAGTATGTTTAGAATTTGGTTGTGTTTTCATATTGTTCATACTACGTAGATTTTTCTTATTCCGGGTAAGACCATGATGGGATACGAGCCCTCATGCATGGACTAGCTGTGGGTTTGCCTTTCCAAGGTCTCCCTTGTACTTGCCTAGCCCTACCCTCAAAAAGCCTTTCTAGGGTTGTACTTGCCTTAATGAGGTTTAGGTATTACCGCTGCGTCCCAGTAGTACTCATGATAGTTTCTCTAGCTATCGGTCCCCATAACCATATTGATCAGAGATCTCCTGGTAGGGCTATCCAACTAAACTCTATCGGATCAGTTTAACGTCATAATCAGGAAACATCAAGATGCGAATAAAATCTCCAAAATATGTATGAAAAGCTTATATGCTTGCTTGAGGTGAATACATTTTTGATGGAAACATTTACAGAATAAACTCATATTAAACTTAACAGGAATGCAAGTTGCGCATCAAGAAAATGTATTAATTAATTCATAACTGGATATGTGTTTGATATAATGGCAAGTGATTTTCTTGTCCCAAATTAGCAATTTAGCATGAATACTCAAGGATAAGGTTGGAATGTTGGCTGCTGGAAATGGGGGTCTGGATTTTTCTACCTTTTCTCCCGAATTTGGAATGCCCATTTGTGCTTTAAGTCCTCGTGGTGGCATAGTGACTCGCCTCAATCCAGGTGGCAGAGGACGAATCTCAGTTACACATGCTAATACAACAATGACTAAAAGTATGCTCTCTCCAAAGCATGCAGGCATGAGTAACAAGATCTCATTCAGTTCCATTCTGTGTCATTTGAGCCATCATTGAGGATGTGTCTTGTACTTGGTGCCATCACCTGGTGGCCATATGTTAGAGTGAACAATCTTCTCTTCCCATATTTGAATGACTTTCACCGCTGTGGCATCTGAACTTTATTTGCAGCGATCTGAATCCTGATTGGTTTAGCATTCCATGATGCTGGACAATGTAATACGTAATTTCTGATGAAGTCATCTGATCCAGGAAAGCAAATGTGTTTTTAGCCACAGCACATTATGTGATGTTTGCAGATTGTGCTTTGTGTGCATTATCTAATGATCTATGCATCTGATTACATTGTATATGGGCTCGTTATAATGGGAATCCCCATTGCAATTCAATATTTTATGTTCTGATTATTTCGTGACTTTATAAATTAAAATGCAGCTTCAAAGCAACACCCGTTTACATTGCTATCACTTGCTATCATTTTTGTCTGTGAGTGAAACAAATAGGCTGGTTGTATTCTACTCTTTGAGAGATTTCCAATGTCATATAATACATGACTATTTGATCAGTTTGATGTTTATACTAATTACAATAATATGTACAGTGCAAAATTATTAATTCATTTTCAAAACAGAACACTTCTGATTTGTCTGCAAATTTATAATGTTATAATGTCTACATGCATTGTAAAGTACAGCTTCTAAGCTTTATGTTGGTCAAGACTGTAGTTATTAATGTTTTTAGAAATTTTTTTTTTTTTTTTTTTTGACAGCAGGCCAATCTGAGCTTAAAAGGTTACGTATTAATGAGTGGCTTGTAGTTTGGCCAGCTACTGTCTTAAAGTATCTTCCCCAACACTGGCCTTTAGCTGTATAAGCAATTATCTATTACCCCTGATGCCATGAGTGGATTGATGTTTGTATTGGTTTCTTTGCATTTTCCCTACACAGGAAGTGCTGAAACAGTGGAATAGGGTAATAGAGGAGATGCTCTACCTCATAATCATCATTGTAGGCAAGTAATCATACTCTGACCACAAGAAAAACAATCTATTCATACTGAATATTGTTTCTCCATGTTTCACATTCACATTTTTATAAACTCTAATATTACAGTTTTGTTTTGTAAATGAATGGGAAATGTGCAGGTGAGCGGTACGTACCTGGAATCAGTTATGTGACTAAGGAGGAAGTGACTATGAGGGAGGTCATCCATCTGCTGTGTATTGAACCCATGGCTCATAGCAGTCTAGTCAAAAACCTGCCTGAAAATGTAAGACAACAGATATTTTAATTGTTTATCTGATTTGCTATCCAATTCACTTTTATTAAGGGTTTAAGCACGTTGTGCTAAAAACATTTGCATTTGTAAGGATTATTTTTATTTTTATTATTATTATTATTATTATTATTATTATTATTATTATTATTATTATTATTCTACCCTTAAACTGATCATGTAGACCAAACTGTAAGGCCTAGAACTTTCAATTTATGCTCTCAACAGTAAGCCAAAACGTTCAAGGTGGGCACGGCCATATTTACTTAAATGGTTATATTTTTGGAACGGAATGAGATATCATCAGATTTTAAACACAAAAGTAGGAGGTCAATCTGAGCACGCATGAAAAGAAATTGTGCACTTATGCCTCTTGGTGGCGCTATAACAGTCAGTAGTTTAAAAAATACCATATCTCCGTGCTTCCTAACCTGATGTTTCTGAAAATTATGACACTTTATCATTGTTTGAGGTGCAAACAGGCTGTCCAATTAATACTTATTATCTATTACATATGCACTTAAAGGACCTTAAATGCTTGAACCCTATTAATTGTTGCTTACAGCTATATTTGCATCTCTTTTTTTCATACATTGAAAGTGAATGGTGACTGAAGCTAATATTATTTCACTTTCTTGCATCACAGGAAAGCCATGAAACTGGACTTGAAACCGTCATCTCTAAGGTTGCCACCTTCAAGTGGGTACATTTCAGCAAAATGTGGTTGTTCATACCAGTTATTAACATTTGCATCTGTATAAAACAGCTGAATGACTGAGTTTGTTTATACAATGCATATTTCAAACAAAGACTCTTTGTTCATCTTTGCTTAGGAAACCAGGAGTGTCTGGCCATGGCTTATATGAACTGAAGAAGGAATGTTTAAAAGAGTTTAACCCCTTCTTTTATCATTACTCCAGAACACAGCATAGTAAGGTACATGATTCATCTGTTAATACTATTCCCAAAACTCAGAATCTCGCTCTGCCAGTTATAACTAGTCTTTTCTATGATACAGCAGGAAATCATTTGTATATATTTGTTCGTATTAGGCAGAAGAGGCTCAGAAGAGAAGAAGGGCTCAAGAGGGTAGTGATAAAGGTATGCTGTACTTCTCATGGTACTGACAGAATGCATCTGTGCCACAAATGAAAAGAAATGATACTAAACAAAAGTTCAAAATTTTAAAGTACAAAAGATTTGTTAAAACTAATAATAACTTATATATATATTATATTAAGACAATTCAAGCTCTGACACCTGTGCTGGTACTCTTGCAAAACCTCAGTTTAGTCATGACAAGGTGTTAATGGATATTGGTTGATTTGGACTCGGTGGACTAGATCTGCTTACACTGCCACTGAAGAGCAAGTACAAAAACTGTTTGAGCATATAGATATGCTGTTGCTGCACAGTAACACATACAAATCCCCCTTTGAAGTAGGGATGTGCAAAACTTCGTCGGTTATTTGAACGAGTGTTAAGTATAATAATGTATAATATAGGCTCCATTATGGTCATGTGACCCCAATTAGACACATTTCAGAGGGATATACGGACGCCAAGCAGAGCACTTTAACATGGTGACTAACAGATATTCAACAAATAAAAAAGCTCAATAACTGTAACATCAAGTTGCACAAAACTATCAAAGAAAGAAAGAAATGAGAAAGGTTCCAATAAAGAATGACACACAACCTGCATTTTCCATTAGAATTTTTCTGGATTTCATGTTTTAATGATATTTAATTATAAAAATAGTGTTAAATAAAATGTATGCATAAAGCTTTAATCAAATAATATATAATAATTAATTTTCAGCAAAAAATAGCTAATATTTTTTGGGTGGTCAAATAAAATCCTGCACATCAGAGCTTCACAGTATAAATGAAAACACCAATGCAAAAAATCTGATTATCTGTAGCACAAGACTGGTACAACTAAATCACAGGGTTTTTGTTTTTATGATATTGCTT
Organism: Moxostoma hubbsi; assembly: GCA_032164185.1. Taxonomy (NCBI): domain Eukaryota; kingdom Metazoa; phylum Chordata; class Actinopteri; order Cypriniformes; family Catostomidae; genus Moxostoma; species Moxostoma hubbsi. The sequence goes on along the minus strand of JAVLUX010000013.1, from coordinate 13,593,608 downwards.
ACATGTAGTAATAATTGTACTAAAATATTGTTTTTAGTAGTATTGTTATTACTTTGAATATTATATTTTTCTATACAATTGTAATATTTTTCTGTCATAATGTGTTTAACTTCATGTATCCATTTAAACAGAGCTTTTAATTTGGTGGAACTTTTATTTTGATGGACATTTTGAGTTCCTCCGGTGTGTTAGTTTTTAAGAAGGTCTGCATTCTAATGAAATGCTGAAATACTTGCGAGCTGAAATCATAGAGCAGTACCGATCTGTTTCTGTGAAGTTTGACAGAGAGCAGAGCAGCACCTCTCGTTCATTATGGAGTGTGCGGCATGTGTAGACTGCATATTATTTAATTAAATGGCATCCTTTCTTAAGTTATTACACTTGGCTTTATCACGATTTTAATATGACTAATTTTCAAATTGTAATTGATGTCATCTAAAAAACACCCCGTAATAAATTTTTTGGTATTGCAATATTTCATTAGTACCGGTATACCGCGCAATCTTAAAGCAATGCAAAAACTCCTCAAGAAGTTTTGTCTCTCAATTAATTTGAGAATTGAGTCTCCCATTAAAACCACCACTACTAAAAATATAAATTTTAGTTGTCGACCCCATTAATCGACTATTCAGTTGTTCAACTAGTTGATTAGTCGACCACCGTAACACATCCCTACTTTGAAGTGGAACTAGACCAGTGGTGCTGGGGAGGAGGAGGGTTCAGAGAGAAACCTCTTGTAGCGAGCTGCAGTGAAATTGGCTTAACTGTAATTCAAATTTGAGACAAAGAGAGAGCACATAAGTTGATTGGCTAACAGATTACATGTGAAAGGACCTATCAGCTGCACCCCGCGAGATGATTGGTTTAATAGATTACATGCTCAAAAAACCTGTTAGCTTGTGCTGAGTAGTTTCATGACTGAACTTAGAAGATATTTTTTGGAAATCAGACAGAACAGAATTAAACAGTTGAAATGTCAAATTAGGTAAATATGTTAACTGCATAAAATAAATGTAATGCCATAAAATGTATTTATATCTACATGTGGAATCATTCAGAGAGAGAGAAATTGTGTTCACTAGATACTCCAAACGATCTGATATTATATTGTCAATGTTTATGATGCTGGAGTCTCACTGCTGTTTATCTGTTTGTAGCACTCCATCCCCCAGTGCCCCCTTCCTTCTGCCCAGTGTTCTCCAGTGTAGTGCGTCTGCTAAGCTGTGATGTCTTTATCCACATCCTGCGAAGAGTTCTCCAGAAAGCAGTGGAGGACCGATCCAACCGATGGACTGAACCAATGATCCAAAGGGTATGTCCTTTTACAGCTAGAGTAAAGATGCGTTTCATATCTGGATTTCTATAGCTTGAATGGATAATACATAAATAAATACATGGGATGTTGTTCATTAAATCCAGTCACCAAATTACAAAACAGCAGTGTCTTTTTAACATTGCGAGAGCAGAAAAAAAGAAAATGCCAAGAATCTGCAATACAGCGATTTAACGACCACACACGAATGTGGTTTCGGTGCATCTTACACATGGCTTTTAATGTGATCAGGTGCTTTCAAATTGTTGTCTGATCACCGAATTGTTGTTATTACAAGGTGTAAAGGGGGCCTTAATCTGTCTCATTCCTCATGTCAATATGTGTGTGTTAATTTCTGCAGGCACTGCATCTTGTGGGCCAGGCGCTACTAGAGGAAAAAACGCAGTTGGAAGCCAGCAGTGCTGAAGAAGTGACCTTTGACTTCAGTCTAAAAGCACAAAGTGAGATCTCAACCTTCGGCTCTGCCTCTCATGGGCTCTGTTCCAAAATGTAGTAAGCTGCCTTGTCCTCTAAGGCAGCATCATTACTGAAATTGAACCTTATTTCTATTGCTCTGCATAGGCGGCAACCACATCTCAAGAACACTCCAATCATGTGGATTTACACTACAACATCAGGAAAATAACACTTTTCCTTTCTGAAAATGCCACACAACTGCCTGTTCAGTCACTCGTCATACATGTACTGTAATGCTCTATTAGCCAGCCTTCCTACATGCACAATTAAGTCTCTGAAGATGATCCAGAATGCCGCAGCACTTGTGTTGGTACGGCAAACGGTCTACCGCAGGCTTCTGGTGGGACCTTACCTCTGCAGGAATGAGTTTAGGTATGCTTGAGCAAACCCAGTGACTGTTCTGTATGCCAGCATCAGAGCCTTGAACTTAATATGTCCAGCAACCGGCAGCCACTGTAGAGAGACTAGGAGGGGTGTAACATGCACTGTCTTGGATTTATTGAAGACCAGATGTGCTGCTGTATTCTGGATCATTTGCAGGGGCCTAATTGTGCATGCAGGAAGACCGGCTAAGAGAGCATTACAGTAATGGAGTCTAGATATATATATATATATATAACAAGTGACTAAACAAGTTGTGTGGCATGTTCAGAGAGGAAAAGTCTTCTATTCCTGATGTTTTATAGTATAAATTATTTGTATATATATCATTTGTATGGAAAATGTCGTAGTTTGACATAATTTCTAAAGTTATTTATTACTTATGTATTATAATGGCTTTGCCTAAAAACAAACGTCAGAATTCAAGTGAACAGACTTCTACATTTAAGGACAGATTATTATTGTCCCTCATGTTAGTAATCTTTGGAGATTGTCTATGTTCCATGTTATTTCTAAAGACAGTTATTACCTTTAGTAGAGAACTGTTTAGTGTAAAATAGCCCTCAATTATCTAGTGAAACAATGTTATGGTATGGGAAAGATTAGAATTGTTTTTGATGATCACATTTTGCATGTCCATGAATACTGTATTTGAAGAACTTGTTTTGTTTCCAATCAAACCAACATCATGGTTTTCTCAAAATCCACAACAATCGCTGTGCCAAGCTACTAAACAAATGAAGATGTATGCCATTTCATAGAGGTAGAGGTAGATGGGCCGCCCCTTACTATAGCTACGATAAAGAAAATTTAATTACAAGTTGCTTTCAGATTGTATTTGTAAACACCTCTGAAAACTGTCCATTACTAACATACGTTGACAAGTTCGAGGGAAATTCCACTGATACTACAGCCGTGGCCAAAAGTATTGGCAGTGACATAAATTTTTTGTTTTGCACAAAAATTTGAACAAAGGCATGTAACCTTTGTATTTTTTCCAGTGATGAAATTGAGTTGGAAGTACCAATACTGTACTGTATCACTAATAATTTCCATCTCTCTTATCGTTTTACTGTTTATGCAGTAGCTGATATGCAAAAAAGTGTTTTTGTATTTTCAGTAACTGGTTCTGAACATGGCAAATCGTTGTTCCACTTCCTGAACAAAATGAAGTCTTTACCTTCCCTTGAAGCTCAGAAAGACATGATTGCTTGGAACTTACAGGTATAAATGTGGGCAAGTCATTGATTTTTACATGTATTTATTTGATTTTATATTAATTAAAGATTTTTTTTTCCTTTCCTGAAAGATGTTTGAAGTGGTGAAGTGTCTTCGGCTGAAATCAGGCGCTGTAGCTTCTTCATTTGCAATGGATCAGAGCAAATCAGAGGAGGTACTGATAATTTAATCTGGTCTCTGGTTAAATGCAGCTCTTAATTGAATCTCAATCCTTTTAAAGTGTTTAAAGATGGCTCTTCTCTCTGTTTAGACTGTTCAGGATAAAGAAAAAGCAGAGCGGAAGCGAAAGGCAGAGGCTGCTAAAGCACACAGGCAGAAGATCATGGCTCAGATGTCTGCCATGCAGAAAAACTTCATTGAGTCAAACAAGATGCTTTATGACAATGTGCCTGAGAGCTTGAGTCAGAGTGATGCAGCCACCTCTGCGAAGAGGTGAGGAGAAATCTTTTCTTTCTTTCACGCTTTATTTAGCTCTTTCTTCTACTCTTTCTTTTGCCAGTTTTTTTTCGATCATTCTTTTGTATTTTTTCCTGTTTCTTCGTTAGTTCTTGCTTTTGTCCTTTTTTTTGGTCTGTTCTTTTGTTCGTTTGGCCTTTTTTTCTGAAACATGAGCAGAATAACTTGGTGTAACTTTGCGCGTCACAGCCGCCAGGCCAGGAAGACAGGCCGTCACAGAAACCATCACACCATAGACCACGGAGGGGAGCATGTAGCGGACCCCCCCCCCCCCCCCCCCCCCATGTCCTGGACCATTCCTTTGGACACTCCCCATCCTGCACAGCCCCATATTAGTGCAAGGATGTCAGATTCCCCTTTATTTTTGACACTTTCCCCCATTAACACCCTTTTTGGACATTTCATGCTTATTATTTCAAATAAACACCTCTCTGAGGTCTAACGCCACACCCACTGTCAGTCTTCTGTCCTCATTCTGCCAGTGTATCAATTAAAAAGACAATTTTTTTTGTTTTTGTTTGTCCCTTAGTTTTTAGTCAGTTCCTTTGTTTGTTCTTTTGTCTGTCCTTCATTGTAAATTTTGATATTTTTGTATTTTTATAATTTTTTTTTTTGTTCTTTCTTTCTTTTTTCTTTCTTTCTTTTTTCTTTCTTTCAGAATCAGAATGAGCTTTATTGCAAAGTATGCTTACACAAGGAATTTTTCTTGGTGACAGAAGCCTCCTGTCCACAAAGAAAAACAACAATACACAGATAATTAAAAAAAGAAAAACAATTGAAATGTGTATAGAAATGTTAATGCTATCTTTTATATACATTTATGGCTATTGCCTTAACCTTTCCACTGTAACAAAAGCTTCATCATTACAGTTATTTGATATAATTTCTGCAAACACGAATGTAGCGATGTTAACAGCTAATACATTTTTCTGTGTCGTCTCTGCAGTTTTGGGATGGATGTGGATGACAGCAGAGTGGCCGTGGGACCACAGCAGGGCTTATGTTCCACAGACTGGGGGGCTCTGACCTGCATACTGTGTCAAGAGGAGCAGGAGGTTCAAGCACGGGCACCTGCCATGGTCCTCACAGCCTGTGTACAAAGATCTACAGTGCTCACCCAGTGCCGGGGCAAGACACTCTCTGCTAAAGGTGAGCGATATTAAATACACTTCCCTGTGATGTAATGCATGTATAATGCAATGTGGAATCTTAAACATTTTTGTTTAACAGAAAACCACTACCCCATGTTTATGCCCCCTGATCTGGCTGTGGGTACACACACTGGCAGCTGTGGACATGTAATGCATGCCACTTGCTGGCAAAAGTGAGTCGGTGCTTAAAATTCATTGAAACAACTTGGTTCATTATTTCCCTTGCACACAGAAATACAAATGTACAAACAGCATTGCAGCTGCCTGATATATTATCTCTGTGTTTGTGCTTTGGTGAGTGCATCTCACATTTACATTTATATGTTTGAGAGATATCATGGCTTCCTGTTGCTCTTTTACAGTAAATGTACATTGCACCATTTTGTTCTCTATGCAGGTACTTTGAGGCAGTGCAGAATACCACTCGTAATCGGCTACATGCTGAACTGATCATAGACCTGGAGAATGGAGAGTACATGTGTCCACTCTGCAAATCCCTCTGTAACACTGTTATACCTCTCATCCCCATGGAGCCCTGCAAGCTCAACTAGTACAACACCTCTACTTAATTCATTACTGTCAATCTAAAGGGGTAGTTCAATTAACAATGAAAACTGCAGCAAGTAAAGACGCTGACTACCACACCTGGAGTCGCGGGTTCGAATCCAGGGCGTGCTGAGTGACTCCAGTCAGGCTTCCTAAGCAACCAATTGGCCCGGTTGCTAGGGTGGGTAGAGTCATGTTGGGTTAACTTCCTCGTGGTCGCTATAATGTGGTTCTCGCTCTCGGTGGGGCGCGTGGTGAGTTGTGCGTTGATGCCGCTGAGAATAGCGTGAGCCTCTACACACGTTAGGTCTCCGCGGTAACGCGCTAAACAAGCCATGTGATAAGATGCGCGGGTTGATGGTCTCAGACGCGAAGGCAACTGAGATTCGTCCTCCGCCACACGGATTGAGGCGAATCACTACATCACCACGAGGACCTAGAGCGCATTGGGAATTGGCCATTCCGAATTGGGGAGAATCTCTAGATCTCCGACTGATACTAACATACTACTTCTGTGTACCGAGTAAGGAAGTCATACAGTTTAAGATTAATTGGGTGGATTCATTTTTGGGTGAACTATTCCTTTTTAAGTCAGCTTTGGATTTTTACACTTAATGAATCATGTATGAAATTTCTTCCCCTCTGTCATTTTGTTTCTCTCAGTGAGAGTGCCGAGTTAGTTGGCCAGCATCTCACTCTTGCGCGCTGGATTCAGATTGTGTTTTCTCGGATTAAAGGACTGAGAGCTGCACAGGAACCTGGTGAGAGTCAAGACTGATTCTTGTTGGATCTACCTTCTTGATCAACACACAACTTGAACTACTTAATTCAGATTGCTGTGTTTGTATTTACAGAGAGTAACAATGAGGCAATGGCAAATGAAGTGACGGCACTTTTTGAAGAGGATCAAGCAGATTTCAGATCCATTCTCAGTTTTGGAGTTCAAGAGTCGTGAGTCTTTCAGCAAATGGGTCTTTATTAAAGGCAACATGAAACACATTCGCAACACATAACGAAATGTAACATTTCAGAGAAAAACGCAATATTCAGCTGGAAATTTCAATATTCAGTGGACAATAATGTAGGGCAGGACTTATGCATTGGGATTTGATTGGAGGGAAACATGTTATGCTGTGATTGGTTAATATTATTTTACAGCAGAAAAGATAAGTTTGTGTCAGAGAGAGAGAGAGAGACATATTTTACCACAACAGAACAAAAAGAAAGAAAAATAGAAAATAATGGCAAATTTTATCAGTTATTTAAATTATTTACATTTAGTATTTGGTAGTATTTTTTTACTGTTTTCATGCTGATTTTAAATTTAAAATTCTTATTTATAAATACTTATTAAAAAAAAATCTAAAAACATAAAGTCCTTATTTTAATTAAATATATAATAAATAAACAGATAATAAATAAATAAATAATACATAAAATGTAAATAATAAGAAGCATCATCATTGAGAATAAAAAAAAAAAAGAAAACTCAAATAAAACATCTGGACACGATACATACATTAGATTTGGGAAAGACAATGTTCTTAAAGTTCACCCAAAAATTATAATTCTCATCATTTACTCACCCTTATGCTGTCTCAAACTCATATTGCTTTCGTTCTTCTGCGGAAAACAAACAAAGATATTTTGATGGAAGTATGATGTGAATATATCTGTTTTATGCAAATCAATGGGGACCAACACATTAAAGCTCCGAAAAAAGTACATAAAAGCAGCATAAAATTCATATGACTGAAGTGGTTTTATTAATGTCTTCTGAAACGTTTTGGGTGAAGAAACGGACCAAAATGTAACTCCTTTTCACTATAAACATTGGCATCTGCAGTCTCCAGGCACGATCATGATTTGAAACTCAGAGGAAGTGTAATCGAGCATTGCAGGTGTCAAGATTTATAGTGAAAAGGAGTTACATTTCGGTCTGTCTAAAAAATATATATTGTGACATTCATGTTATCAATAAATATTATGTTCTTTTCTACTGTGCTGTGCTGTGCTATGCTGTGCTATGCTATGCTAACTCTCCATCTCTGGTCAGGCCAAAGTTCTCCCGTAGTATCACAGAGATGTTAGGAGTCTGTGCGACCACAGTGCACAGGGTGGGTCTGCAGACTGCCCCCAATGATCTGTGCCCATACGTGCCAGTCATGTCCTGGAACACCTGTGCCTACACCATCCAGGCCGTCGGTAATACACTCCTCTAATGATTTCCCTCGTATTTCTGTTTGTTTAGTCGTGTGCTGCCTCGGCTGAATACATTTTTTTGCCTCTTTCTGTAGAGAACATGTTACAAGAAGAGGGGAAGGCAATGTTTGGCTCCCTCCAAAACAGACAGGTGTGTTTTGGCTCTGCTGCTGTAGATCAGTATGCGTTTGGTGCAGTTTAGTATGCAGTTCATTTGTAAAACTATATTCTTTTTTTTTTTTCTGTTCTTTCAGCTTTCTGGACTCAAAGCGGTGGTGCAGTTCTCAGCAGCTCAGAGGCTGAAGAGCAGTCAAGCTGTCGTACAGAAGCATTTCGCTAACATGTTAGCAGGTGTGTGTGTGTGTATATGTTGGATTTATGAGAGAGAGAGACATGTTGATATTTCTCGCTCATGCAGTCGTTTTCATTGTCTCTCTCCAGTCTTGTTACCCGTTCCTAATGTAGAAGAAACACCATCAATATTAGAAGTGGATTTCTTTCATCTTATGGTAAGTTTTTTTTTTTTTTTATTACTGTAAATTAGAATCAAAGCCCCAAGAAACTGCATTTGCAACAGTTTAGCTTCCATAATTTGCCATATTTCCATTTGAAACCGAATATTCCAAAGAAAATTATGTAGGCGGGACTTGGTTTTCATCCTTTAGGGTTTGATTGCGTTTGAAATGTTTTTTGTTAAATTAAATTATTGGTTGATAATTGTTTAATATTTCTATTATAATTGTTTAATTATTTTAACACATCTGAGGAGTGTTTTTGTTATTTTTCTAAGTGATATGACTTGCAATTTTTGCCTAGTAGACAATAAAACATAAAAATCGAATAGACTTACATTGAAGGAGAAATAAAGTCCTATCTTTGGATCATAGAAACTTGAGGGTGGACTCCCAGAACACCCTAGCAACCACATAGCAACACACTATAAAAACACTTGAATGCCTTAGCTACTACATGGCAACATTCTTGCAAGCATCCACTGCACCACAGCATTATGGAAGGTACTTTTGCAAGGGCAAATTCTTCTGAAAATATACAAATCTATTCGTCTTAATGTCATTTCTTCCTACTTTGATTTATCATTTTGAGTAACTAGTGAAGTTAGCTGAGTTGTTGAACTGATCTAATCAGTTGTTGGACTGCATGTTGTGACTGTTGTACCCAGGTGGGGCTGGTCCTGTCTATCCCAGCACTGTATCAGGAAGAGGCTGTAGACTTGCAGCCGTCTATAATCAGCACCGCATACAATCACCTCCACCTTCTGCACCTTCTCACTATGGGACACATGCTGCAGGTCCTGCTGGCCTTGCACGGTAAACACACACATGCGCACTGCTTACATCCTGTTTACATGGAGTCAGATTTGAACTATGGGAAATATTACCCCAGCTGAATAGCTCTGACTGTATATTATATGTTTGATAAATTATAGTAGCATTATGGATTCATATCAGTATGAGTGGTGTGTTATTGTAAACAGACTGCTCAGATCAGTAGTTAGGTACCAAACTAATCAACAAAAGTATAATATAAGTATTTCACATTGAAACTATTCACACTGAGTCCAGTGCTGAATTTTTTTCGTCATTTTCAATGTTTGGATACCTCAGAGTTCGAGAACACAAAGCTCTCTAAATAAAAAGATGATGGATCACTGCAGTGTAATATGCGTTCATTGAGATGCATCGTTTCATTTGAATAATTTGCTGTGCGGGTTCTTGTGCTGAAAATTAGACTGTATGGATAGGCCTTGAGATTTATCCAGATCTGTTATTGTGGCAGCTGTTCAGAAAAACCATAATGAAATGTGTTTTTTTGCAGCAATTTCAGTTTTGTAATGGTGTGTGTGTGTGTGTGTGTGTGTGTTATCAGATTGTGCTGTGATAGGAGGAGGAGACGAGGGAGATGAAGCTCAGGCCGCAGCAATGCTCTACTCTACTGTATCTCAACACACTGATGGGTGAGTTCATGGTACTTATGTCTCCCATGTCAGTTTTATTTTGTTTATTTGTGAGGACTTGAGAAGTAGGTAGTTTAAAACATATAAAATGTCTGTATTCCCATTTGAAAATGGTGATATTCTTTTTGGCCTATCCCTTCTCAGAGATCGTGACCTTCTTGATTGTATCCAACAATCAGAATCATTCAGCAGTGTCATAATTGTGACGCTATCGGTTGAAACTATTTTTAAAATATTTTTACATAATTTAGTTGCCAAAATCGTAATATTTAGCTGCGCCACATTTGTTACTGCACCTGTTATGGCATGATAATAACACATTTTATATTCCTAAAAATTCTACAACCCAAGAATTAACATTATTTTGACATTTCTACAGTTGGGTGGGAAGACAAGTAAATTCCATTCCAAATGTTCAATTTGTTTTACAGATATTTTTGTGTTTACTGCATTTGTCAAGCTCAGTATGCAGCCCAAGTTATTTCAAGAAAACATTATAAAAAATTGATGGGAAATATAAGTTTATTAATGATTAAAATCAAAATGTGGTCCAAAACTAGCTATCCCCTACTGAGCGATAGCTTAATTTAGGATAAATTTCCAATGCTATTACCATTCTGACATTTTTTTTTTATTATTTTATTTTGTATTATTTCTATTTAATCTAGTTATTAATTTAATGTTTATTGCTAGAAAATTTCACAATAATGGAAATCAGGTTTTTAAACCATATTTAGAATCCACATTTAGTAACAGGGCTGCAAAAATTACAAACCCCATTAAAAATTAATGGAAAATAAAATAACTCATAAAAATATTTAGTTTGACCTCATAAGCGTGGCTGAACGTGAAGCACCTCCTTTTACGGACCATTTGTACAAAAGTTTTTTTCAGCCCATATTTTGTACCATGTTCATGGAAAATACCTCGTACTATCAGAGACATCTATCATGCAGGTAAAGATTATTTTGGTTTTCAGGTTGAGGACTGGTGTATCTGGCTCCGCAGTTGCAGAGGGAGTAAAGATAGGTGTGATGCCCTTCCTGCGCTGTGCCGCTCTGTTCTTTAATTGCCTTACAGGAGTGTCCCCTCCAGAGGAGCTGTCCAGTATTACAGGTTGCCTCATTTATTCCACATGTTCTATTCAACATGTACTGATATGTATGTACAGTATCTCACAAAAGTGAGTACACCCCTCACATTTTTGTAAATATTTGATTATATTATATCTTTTCATGCTACAATGTAAAGTAGTGAGTGTACAGCTTGTATAACAGTGTAAATTTGCTGTCCCCTCAAAATAACTCAACACACATCCATTAATGTCTAGACCACTGGCGACAAAAGTGAGTACACCCCTAAGTGAAAATGTCCAAATTGGGCCCAAAGTGTCAATATTTTGTGTGGCCACCATTATTTTCCAGCACTGCTGGAAAATAACCCTCTTGGGCATGGAGTTCACCAGAGCTTTACAGGTTGCCACTGGAGTCCTCTTCCACTCCTCCTTGATGACATCACAGAGCTAGTGGATGTTAGAGACCTTGTGCTCCTCCAACTTCTGTTTGAGGATGCCCCACAGATGCTCAATAGGGTTTAGGTCTGGAGACATGTTTGGCCAGTCCATCACCTTCACCCTCAGCTTCTTTAGCAAGGCAGTGGTCGTCTTGGAGGTGTGTTTGGGGTCGTTATCATGCTGGAATACTGCCCTGCGGCCCAGTGGGGATCATGCTCTGCTTCAGTATGTCACAGTTCATGTTGGCAATAATGGTTCCCTCAATGAACTGTAGCTCCCCAGTGCCGGCAGCACTCATGCAGCCTCAGACCATGACACTCCCACCACCATGCTTGACTGTAGGCAAGACACACTTGTCTTTGTACTCCTCACCTGGTTTCTGCCACACACGCTTGACACCATCTGAACCAAATAAGTTTATCTTGGTCTCATCAGACCACAGGACATGGTTCCAGTAATCCATGTCCTTAGTCTGCTTGTCTTCAGCAAACTGTTTGCGGGCTTTCTTGTGCATCATCTTTAGAAGAGTCTTCCTTCTGGGACGATGCAGACCAATTTGATGCAGTGTGCGGCGTATGGTCTGAGCACTGACAAGCTGACCCCCCCCACCCCTTCAACCTCTGCAGCAATACTGGCAGCACTCATACGTCTATTTCCCAAAGACAACCTCTGGATATGACGCTGAGCATATGCACTCAACTTCTTTGGTCGACCATGGCGAAGCCTGTTCTGAGTGGTACCTGTCCTGTTAAATCGCTGTATGGTCTTGGCCACCGTGCAGCAGCTCAGTGTCAGGGTCTTGGCAATCTTCTTATAGCCTATGCCATCTTTATGTAGAGCAACAATGCTTTTTTCAGATCCTCAGAGAGTTCTTTGCCATGAGGTGCCATGTTGAACTTCCAGTGACCAGTATGAGGGAGTGTGAGAGCGATGACACCAAATTTAACACACCTGCTCCCCATTCACACCTGAGACCTTGTAAACCTAACGAGTCACATGACACCGGCCAATTTGGACGTTTTCACTTAGGGGTGTACTCACTTTTGTTGCCAGAGGTTTAGACATTAATGGCTGTGTGTTGAGTTATTTTGAGGGTAACAGCAAATTTACACTTATACAAGCTGTACATTCACTACTTTACATTGTAGCAAAGTGTAATTTCTTCACTGTTGTCACATGAAAAGATATAATCAAATATTTACAAAGATGTGAGGGGTGTACTCACTTTTGTGAGATACTGTATATACTTTATAGTCCATATTATTTTTGACATGGTATGCAGTTCAGTAGCTAGTGTGCCACCATAAATGACTCATATGGTTTATATACTTAATTGCAGTCGCTTGTTAGTTTTATTTTAGTATAAAATATGGTTCACAGTATGCATATTAAGTTGATTTTAAATTAGTAATTTGCTAGTATTTTGATGGTATGTCATTGTTAACATGGTAGAAGACTGCATGTTCAGTAGGAAAATATCAATAGGAAAATAATAATAATAAAAAAAGTTATCTTTTTCAGAATCACCAGAGAGTGAGCTGCCTCTGCTGTGTAGTTATCTTGCCTTGCCCTGCAACCTATTTCAATTGTTTCAGGACCACAGGGACGTGATAACCCCCTTAATAAAGAGGTACAAACCAAACCAGACACTCTAACTCATAGCCCATGTTCAAAGCCAATGTAAAGTAGTACACGCACGCACACATGCACGCCATCTAAATGGGAACATACCATATACTTCTATTATTTTATAGAAAGCTAACAAAAACCTAACCCTAACAGAAATATTTTAGCATTATTAGAAATATTTCATTTGTGAATGGATTGTTTATCCAAACGAGGACATCCCAAAGTGTCCCCAAAGAGAGGTTTTGTCAAATTTTACTAATTTCTGGGTAAAATTTGTCTCCAAACTAAAGCTAAGAAAACACACACACACACACACACACACACACACACACACACACACCTGTGACCGCAATATAATTTAAACTGTTTATTATTGTACCAAGTGTATCTACAATATTGTGCCTTAAAACAGCTCTTAACTATGGTAAAATCATTGTAATCTGCTGCCTTTTATGGTGTATTGTTTTATTATAGACTTGTGCTATATTTCTAAATTGCTAATTCCATCTGTCCATGATTCGCTTTGATTTATGTTGCTTTGTGTGTGTGCTTCAGGTGGTGTGGAAATACAGCCATATCCAAAGCCCTCAAAGGAGAAATGCACATCATCAGGTTAGATTAAATTTCTCCTCCGGTTTATAGGTAAAGGGACAGTTCACCCAAAAAATTAGAATTCTATCATAATTTACTCACCCTCATGTTTTGTCACCATAGTCACCATTCATTTTAGGGATGCACCGATATGGAAATTGTGACTTATATAGATAGCCGATTATTACATAGATTTAGGGTTTAGGCCGGTATTTGCAGATAGTCTTAATCTGGATATAAATCTACATTTTGTATGTTTTATCACCTTAAAAAGCCATGTCCAGAGCACTTCAAATTAAAATAAAATGTACAGTGGATAAATGCTTTTAAAATAAGTTTTAAAAAAACAAGGAAAGAAATTTTACAATCCTACAGCCAGTTTTCTTTTATTAACCAAAAGTCTATTGACTCAATTGGCAAATTATAATGCATTTGGTTAGTGAGCTACTTTTAGAAATATAGTGCATTACACTTACAAGTAATTCAAACCAGTCAAAAGACCGCAGGATCTTACAAGTTATATGTAAGATACATATAGATTTATTTTCTACTTTAAATCAACACTACATATAATAGAAATGAACAAATATAGAACATATTTAAGAGCATATATAACACAATAATACCATAGTATTATTAGAATCATAATGGTAAATTTGCAGCATACGTAGCGGCCAAAGCGTAGACGAGCAGAGAAGAGAACCTTCTTGTTCGAGCACCATTTCAGAGGCTTTACTGAATTATTATGACTTCATATATGCACTTTGTTTTGTACAGTAACATACACAACCACAAATATCTGGAATTATAATGGTAAAATACAGTAAACCTGCTGAGTTACATTGACAAAGCATGTAAAACACAAGACTTTTGCATGAAAATCCCTGGAGATCAGCAGTTACAGAAATACTCAAACCACCCCAGCTGGCACCACCAATCATACCACGGTCCAAATCACTAAGATCACATTTTTACCCATTCTGATGGTTGATATGAACATTAACTGAAGCTCCTGACCTGTATCTGCATGATTTTATGCACTGCTGCCACACGATTGGTTGATTAGGTAATCGTATGGATGTTGGTGCCAGACAGGCTGGTGTGAGTATTTCTGTAACTGATGGTCTGCTGGGATTAACACACACAACAGTCTCTAGAGTTTACTCAGAATGGTGCCAAAAACATAAAACATCGCTGTGTACAGTTTTGGTGAGAAGAATAGTATCTCTTTTCCGAGATGAGAGTTGGCTCTGTGTGAGCAGCAAATCACAACCGAATCTCTGAACATAAAGCAAATCAGACACGCGTACTGACGGCTTTTCTTTAGTCTGTTCTTCAAAATACAATCGTGTTCCTTTACAATTGTGTGCCTAAAGGCATTTCTTGTCATGTCACTCCAAGATATCTTACAGATCGCCCGCCACAGGAGCGGACAGAAAACCAAAATTACCCGCAACTGCACAAAATTTACTCCCATTTGGCATGTGCAAATTTCATACCCTGCTTTACATCCTGTCTACATAGGACACAAGCTGCTCAACACGTTGCATCAAAAGCAAATAGGTTCCATATAACCAATGAAGCCGTCTACACTAGAAGCGTCATTTGCAGCACGCTGACAGTAAACGGATGTCCTGTTCCATTTTGCGCTGTATGTGCTTGATGCTACTCCTACCAACAATATAAATAAACGGTTTAGAGCGTTCACTTGGATGCATCCAGTGTAGACAGCCTCAAGCAGTTTAGTGTTTACTCAGATCCAGAATTATCCGGGTTCAATACAAGTTAAGCTCAATTAAAATCATGTGGCATAATGTTGATTACCACAAAAATAAATGGACTCGTTCCTCCTTTAAAAAAAGCAAAAATCGAGGTTCCAGTGAGGCACTTACAATGGAAGTGAATGGGGGCCAATTTTTTAACCTTAAAATACTCACTTTTTCAAAAGCATAACCACAAGACATAAAGAATATGAGTGTAAACATGATTTTAGTGTGATAAAATCACTTAAAAACTTTTTCTGTGTAAGTTAGATTCAGTTTTAAAACCTCATTACCATGACGATGTATTCAACAAACCCTAAAACAAAAATGACAATTTAAACAACTTAACAGCTCGATAATACATTTTTGCTTCTGTTTTAACATGGAAAAAATGAAGTCATACATGTTTAGAACAACATGAAGGTGAATACATGATGAGAGAACTTTTATTTTTGGTTGGACTAACCCTTCAACACACTCTCTTCATTGAAAGAAATATTTATTTGAGTTTCTGTTATTCAGATATCCCCGCAAGAGAAACCGGTTAATAGACCTTCCAGAGGACTATAGCGTGCTACTTAATCAAGCGAGTCACTTTAAGTAAGTGCATATAATGTGCATTCAGTGAGTTACATTTAAAGGTACTTGCACTTCTATCTCTGGTCTGCCCATGCCATCTCTCACTCTGTCTTTTCTCTCTTCCTGACTCCTGTAGATGCACAAACTCATCAGATGATGAGCGAAAGCACCCTACTCAGTGTCTGCTCTGTGGAGTCATGCTGTGTGCGCAGAGCGCTTGCTGTCAGGTGCAGCTGAACGGTGATGAGGTGGGAGCCTGCACGGCTCATGCTGCCACCTGTGGGGCTGGAGTGGGATTGTTTCTCAGGTGAGCGGAAGCGAACAACTGAGTTTACTTTGTGCATCTTAAAGAGTGGATTTGTGTAGCCCCGCAAATGTGATTTTTATAACAGAATGGACAGTTTTTACAAATTTGGTTAAAAAAGCTTTTTCAATGGTGATGAAGTATGATGGTTAAAGAAAGGTTGTACAGTATATTTCTGAACCCCCTTAATATGCAATCCATAATTAATCACCAGGCCCATATGGAACAGTTTTTCTGCACTGCATTTGAGGGACAGTCTGTGGAGTTGAGAGTACTAAACTCTTATTGATTGCTGAAAGCATCATGCAATTATTCAAATATATAATGAACAAATATGCAAAAGATTGGGGATGTGTAAAAATATTTTAAATGACAAATGTTGCATTTATCACATTATCACCATTGTGTCATAACTCTTGTGGTGTGTTCATTTTGGGCTAACACACTTTGTGTGTTAGCCCATATATATATATATATATATATATATATATATCTTTATTTATTTGAAGGATTCATTGAACTGAGCTCATACCATGTTAGTGGGGGCACTCCCTGTGGAAAACCAAAAAATATATACTAATTACTTAATAAAGTAATAACCACTTGCTTAATCTAACAATATAGGTGTTATTTTAAAGCTTAGAATCTGGACTTTATAATGCATATAGGTAATTTGCTGACAAAGAACTGTTTCGTTCTCATCATTTACAAATTTGTTATCACAAAAATTATATTCGGAGTTAGTAAAACCATAAAAAAAGATGAGATAGCCATGTGTTATATATCGTTGGAAAGGTCTAAATTTGTAGAACGCAATGATCCGATTAGTTTCACTCAGAGCCCAAACTGCAGTGAGTATTAATGAATGAAATTCCCACAGACACACACAAATAGAATAAACAGGAGTGCCATTTGGTCATGTTTTTCCTTAGTACATTCTGAAACATACATATGACATAGACAATGACATATCTTAACTTGCAGCAGACTATCCTGATTTAAATGAGCCCAAACACAACATAATATGAGTAGATCTTGAAATATTCGAGTGTACATGGAAAGACGATGCACAAATGGGTGCTCAACCAACTGTGTGTGTGTGTGTGTGTGTTTGTTGTTTGTGTGCAGGTGTCTGAGGACTTTGTGTGTGCAAATTTGGTCATCTAAAGGATTGGGATGCTCCTGAACACTTAATGTGTCTGTATTTTGTAGTCTAATTATTAAATTCCAATTGCTGGTCATTTTTGACGGGGAACACAACAAAACAACAAAAAAAGAAAAAAGAGAGGGGTTGGGGGGGGGGGGGGGGGTTGTGAGGGTATGGTATGGGTTCAGATACCATTTGTGAACAAAGTCAACGAAAAAAGTCGTCTGGGTCAAAATGAACGTAACGCAACATAAGGGTTAATCAAGGCTCTTGTCCCTCTAATAAGACTACTGTAAGGCGTTTGGGGTAAAAGTGTCTGCTAAATGACTCTTTACTTGCTCTTAATAAAGATTTTGTTCCTGTCGTTTCTGAGCAGGGTTAGAGAGTGTGAGATTGTTTTGATGGCCAGTAAGACGCGAGGCAGTCCCTATCCAGCACCTTACCTAGATGACTATGGAGAAACAGACCCTCAGCTTGGGTAATGTATATTGTATAAATGCAGACTAACCAGGGATGCACAGATGCATGGTTATTTTCAGAGTAACAGATCATTAATAAATATTTAATTAAGCATATACAGTTTGTACTTTAGGTCACTCTAAATGCTTAGTTAGCAATTAGTCAATGCTATATTATGATCTATATATTAAGTAATAATTGCTTTAATAATAAGTGTTACTAAAAGAGTAGCAAATGCATTAATTACGTTTAAATGTCAATCCAATTCATTAGATATATTATTTCTTTATTTACAATGAATGCATGCCTTGTTCATGTAAAAAAAAAACAAAAAAAATCAACAACTAAAACTATTTGTATGTAGCTTATTAATGTAGGAATAATAATTTATAAATGATCAATTGACTATAAACTAGTGCGTTTATACCAAACACTTTATACCATGTAGTTATTATAAAGTGTTACCAGTTTTCCCAAATTTAAGGCCAAAAAAGGTCTTAAATTGTATACAAAAAAAGTATTATCATTCAACCTTCGGCCTTCAATTGAGGATGGAATGACAGGAATAATGAAATTGCCTAATGCAATCACAGATGGCAAACGTACATCTCCATAATGTCTATTTTAGATCTTTTCATCTGGAAAGCATCACAACCTAATTATTATCAATCCGCTAAACATCTTAAAAAGATCAAATGTATGGGGTCCTGGGTAGTTCAGCAAGTAAAGACGCTGACTACCACACCTGGAGTCGTAAGTTCGAATCCAGGGCGTGCTGAGTGACTCCAGTCAGGCTTCCTAAGCAACCAATTGGCCCGGTTGCTAGGGACGGTAGAGTCACTTTGGGTTAACCTCCTCGTTGTCGCTATAATGTGGTTCTCGCCCACTCAGTATGGAGAGTTGTGCGTGAATGCCACGGAAAATAGCGTGAAACCTCCACACGTACTAGGTCTCTGCATTAACGCACGTGGATTGACGGTCTCAGACGTGTAGGCAACTGACATTCGTCCTCCGCCACCCGGATTGAGGCGAGTCACTACACCACCACGAGGACTTTGGGAGCGCATTGGGAATTAGGCATACCAAAATTGGGGAGAAAATAAAAATAATAAAACATTTTTTTTTTACAAACATTCTAAATTATTAACATCACAAAGACATCCGCTGAATGTCTTGTTGACATCTGAGACATACTTGTTGACATGCGTCTTATACACGTAAAAGTATACTTTGGTTTTGACATGAACGCTTGGCGTCTGCGTATATTCTGTGAGCGTTCAGTGCTTGAGCACTCTGCTGTTGAAGAAATTTGCATCGCGTGTCCAGAGCATCCGCGTCTGACCAAAGTATACTTTGCACTTAAGGAAAGGCAAAGAACATTTCTTAATACATTCAATATATCACTATGTCATATATCACGGTCAACGAATTAGTTATAGGCTTTATTCCAAAACCTTATTAACGGTATCAGGAATATTTTATGTTTGTCGACCTCTGATTTGTAGGTATTTTTTCTGGAATGGACATTTTATATGTTCAGGTCTTAAAAAGTTCTTAAGTAGCCTTGAATTTGATTAACTGCAGCAACCCTGTTACTCACCTATAACCAACCAAATAAATAACATGACATGAAGAATAGATTTAGGTTGAAATTATTTTATTATGCGAGATGAGACACCACAGAGCAACATGAGAGACGTACAAGCAAAATTAGCACAGCTGTGAAGAAATTGTTTTGCCTGGGACAATGGTTAAATATACAGGTTAGAGGTCACTAATCACAATGAAGTATTTCAGAAAGCAGAGTAATAAGACCTCACTTTATCTGCTTTCAATACCAGCGAGTGTGTTCATAAATTAATGATAATATTAGCTTATACTGATATGCTCGCATATCAGTATAAGCTATCATGATGCATCCCTGATAGTCAACTTGCATGTCAAAATGTGCAATGTCAAATAATTTCTCACTTGCACTAATGCTAACCTTTTTTTTTTTGTTTGTTTGTTTGTTTATTTTTACCGTGCCAGGCGAGGGAACCCACTGCATCTGTGTCCAGAGCGCTACCACAAGTTGCTCCTTATGTGGCAACAGCACTGCATCCTGGAAGAAATCGCCCGCAGCCTGGAAGTCCTCAACGTCATGTTTGCCTTTGAGTGGCAGATGCTTTGAGAACAGCGGGGCACACCACATTATTCGCATTTCTATTAGCCTGTGCATGAAATCAGCCTGACTGCAAACAGTAATAAAAACGCCTAACATCTTTACGCACCGCTGTCAGTTTTTTCAAGCAGCCATTGCGTTTATATGAGCAGGCACATCCCACAAAAGATCTTTATGAAGTTGTTGTTTTTTTCTCAGCTCTTTATTTATTCAGCTTTTGGCTTGAGTGCAGTTGAGAAGTCCAAACTATTCTGATTCGTTGGAGAGATCTGCATTTAATATATCATTGCAGCTTTTCCTTTTTCGCTCATTATGGTGTTTTTACATTGTTTTCAGGGAGTAAAGATTTATTGAGTGTCACTATTGAATGCAATGGGGTTTTTTATACCTCTGTACAATGCTAATCTTCTCAGCTTTTTCTTTCATCTGTGTGAGGAATTTTATTCATGTGAATATAATATATCTATATATGATGTTATTATGCAAACAAAGATGCCCTGAGTGTAAAAGTATAATCAGTGTTTCAGGGTGAGAATCTGCTTTGCGAGTTATGTACTTAAAGTAGGTGGATTTCACAACACATTTCTCCCCAACATCAAAAGAAAAATCATACATTTTGCATTGTGACTTTTTTTTTATACATTTGTGGGATTATGAAAAAAGTCACAATGGGAAAAAAAGGCTTAATTTATTTTAAGAACAATATGAGTTCTTTCTTTTGATTTTGGGGTAAAATATGACTTGCATTATGTTCACAGGTTTAATGGAATTCACCCATGTAATGGATGTTACATGAGCATGTACATAAAACAATAATGTAGATTAAGCTTATTTTACTGTAAGAAACAACTGTGAAGAATAAATAAATGCCACTGCTAGTCAGTTATCACCTGCAACAATGCCTGTTGGGTAAACCCAAGTATATTCCAGTTGTCAATGCATATTAAATCAAACACAAGCCTCTTTCTTGAGTGACAGTCCAGTGAGAGATATTTAACATGGGGATTTTATTTCACACTGCTTATTTTCACTAAATAAACTACGGAGATATTTCAAATCCACACTGATAAACTTCTTGATTTACATTCTAGAGCCACATTATATGACTGTATTCATGAGTTCTCTGTATTTATTTATTACAGTTTTAAAATTAAACTTACCATTTCCTAATAAAGATTGGTGGCTAAAAGAGAGTAGAGCAATTATGTGTCTTGTTTAGAAGTCTCCAAACACACAAAAAAGCTGCACTTTATTAATGAACATGTAATTAATTGGTTTTGATGCAACTTTTGGAATTTATTACGTTTATTTGAGTTGGTGTAATTTTTTTTATGTAAAGAATTTAACGTGCAGTGACACTTCAAATCAAGACATCTACATGACACTGTGGTACCATCAAAATATTGTTTAAGTGGTCCAACATGTCAAGACTGCAAGGTGCAAGTGGTGCAAGTTTGAGGCAGGACTACCTCTTTGGCTGAACAATAGAGGACAGTGGGTGGGGCGAGAAGGGTGGTAGGAATGTTTGGTGCTGGTAGTGGCACAGAAATTGCACACTTGACCTTCACAGGGTTCCAACGATAAAACCACCTGCCTAATATTGTGTAGGTCCCCCTCAAGCCCATCTTAGGAGCTTCAGTTAACGTCCACATCAATCATCAGAATGGGAAAAAAAATGTGATCACAGTTATTTGGACCGTGGCATGATTGTTGGTGCTGGTCTTCTGAGATTTCAAACCCAACAGTCTCTAGAATTTACTCATAATGGTGCCAAAAACCAAAAAAACATCCAGTGAGCGGCAGTTCTGTGGACGGAAATGTCTTGTTTATGAGAGAGGTCAACACAGAAAGGCCAGACTGGTTTGAACTGACAAAGTCTGTGATAACTCAGATAACAACTCTGTACAATTGTGGTGAGAAGAATATAATCTCAGAATGTTATTCTGAGTTGCAGGTTGGCACTGTTTTGTGGCATAAGGGGGACCTCCACGTTATTAGGCAGGTGGTTTTAATATTGAAGCTGATTGGTGTTTAGTAAATGAAATTTTTTTCTGGTTATGATCAGCAGGAAATTGCTCTTTGTGAGTGCAATCTATAAAATTATTTTAAAAAAGCCTTAATTGCAAACCAATTGAAAAGTCATGGAAATGTGTTGTTCAAAAGGTTTAGGATCACTGCCTTTAAATCCAAATGAGTACAGCTAAAGATTATTACATATACTGCAACAAAGTTCATTGTTATCTCCAAAGTATCGGAATCAATATATGTTTTTTTATTACAGTGAAAGATACATAATTTGGCTTATAAATGAAAATATGCAAAATATTTTTGTGAAATCCATGAAATTCTAATGTTATTGTCTTGTTGGGATGGGCTTTGAGCTTGCCTACCACAGGCCTACAACTAAAACTGCCAAATCTATGGGATTTTGGGAGGCAGACATAGTAAATCCAGGTAAAAAGGTATAAGTACACCTCTCCTCAACTATGGAAGCTGTGGAGTACTGATTAAAAAAGAATGAAGAAATAAATGATCAATCTATTATTTTGAAAATCAAAATGTGAATAAATTAACCGATTTATAAATGGACGAATAAATAGACACATTTAAATGTGTTTATTTAATTCACGTTTAAAAATTTTATTATATTTAACAAATAAAATTGTACATTAATAAATCATGTATTAATGTTTAAAATGTAACTAAATTTAACAATAAAATAGCACATTAATAAGTCTTTTTTAAATGCACCTTTTAAATTGCGTTCTAAACAATTGGTTTCCATTGTCTATTTGCCAATGGCTTTTCTTTTTGTTTTACTTTGACTTTTCTTTATCCATCTGACAATCGAGTTTAAAAATGCCATTGGTCAGTTGACACATGGGAGCAACCAGTGAACTTCTGACTCGGTCTTAAGACACACCCCCTCTCCCACATCCCACTTGAAGGAGATATTAGACTGTAATGTAACGAAATGTCTGTCGTTGGCATATCAGATGTTAATGGTCACTTGTCGCTGCTGCATGTAAATGCCAAGCGTGGCCCTCCCCTAATGGGTAGAGTGGTACGTGTCCAGGAAGGGAGCAGGTAACCAAGATGCCATCAGCAGAACTGATCCAACAGAACTCGAGCTCCACTGCTGCGAGGTACCGAGCAGCTGGAGAAAGACACCTGACCTCAGCGGCTGCTAGATCCTACCTGAAGCGAATGCTTCTCTGTGCTGCCTGACCTTCCAGTTATTCATCAGTATAGCTACTGTTATAATCAATAAATATCTTTATGAAGAGGTGCACAAGAACTTTGGGGGCCTGGATAGGGTAAAGTGTCTTAATTGGAATGTGGTATCACTGAAAGTGGACATGGTGTCACCACTTGATATGAGCGGAAGGAGGGAAGGTTTGGCCGGACAGAGAAGCGTTTGCTTCAGATAGGATCTAAGCGACCCAGAGTTCCTGCATCTTTCTCCAGTTTCTCGGTGTCTCACGCCAGTGGAGCACGAGCACGCTGGGTGCTTGCTTTCAGTCATTGGCACAGATCAGTTCTGTTGACCGTTGATGGCATCGCAGTTACCGGGCTCCCTTCCTGGACACATACCACAGTCACATTCGGGGAGGGCAATGCTCTGTATTTAAATGCAGCAGCGACAAGTAACCATCAACTTCTGATATGCCTCGCATCTGTTTCTTTTGCGTGGGCTTCATAGACTGTAAACCTCTATTAATAGCCATCCAATGACAGACCGTCTTACATCTCCTTCGAATGGGTTGTGGGAGAGGGGGTGTATCTTAAAACTGAGTCAAAATTCATTGGTTGCTCCCACATGTCAACTGTCCAATGGCATTTTTAAACTCGACTGTCAAACTGATAAAGAAAAGCCAAAGTAAAACTAAAAAGAAAAGCTCTTGACAAATAGACGATGAAAAGCAACCGGCAAATGAATGAAGAAAAGCAATCGCCAAATGCTTTTTTAAAACACAAATTATAAGGTGCATTTAAAAAAGACTTATTAATTTGCTATTTATTGTTACATTTAATTACATTTTAAACATGAATTAAATAAGCACATTTAAATGTGTCTATTTATTTGTCCATTTATAAATTTGTTTATTTATACAGTTTTATTTTCAAATTAATAGATTGATCTTTTATTTCTATTTTTTTTTTTTTAACTGGCACTCTGTGGCTTCCATACTCAACAAGCCACATTATTTAATGTATCTTTCATGTCCATGACCTCATTCACAACAGGCCATCTTTGATTTTTGGCGGGAATGACAATGAATCTGTGAGGGATAGACATTCAGTCTCTTCCATGGGCTGTAATGCAGTTTAATTAGTTTTTGGATGATTCTGCGGAAAAAAATCGACACAATTTTTCCAAGAACATTCATTAGACAAAAAACTCCAGACAATATGAGTTCTGATGTGATCTAGGAACTTTTTACAGCTTTATACCGTGCGTGCCATTGAAGAGATTGTATGTATATCCCTGACAGCCTTGTTGTCATTCCTTTAAAAATAAAAATGGGGCTACTGTGAATAAGGTCTATTAACAATAGTAGCACTAAGCACTGAGATTTTAATTTGAATCCTTCAATTGGGTGGAATCTCCATAGCTATGGGATTAACACTCGAAAGTTTGTTCATCAGTTTTCCATGTTGCATTTATTATCATTACATATCCACGATAATGGGATAATGGCATGGGAGAACTTTGAGTCTTTTAAAAATACGATTTAGTTGATATCATGTTTTCACCAGTGTACTGGTTACAATGTCGTACAGTGTAGGCACAAGACCAAAACATGACAGTTAAATTCTTTGTCTTGTTTTTTCATACTGAATATATGAATATAAATAGAATATTCTGATTTAATGGAATGGTTTCTTAGTGCACCTACTTCCAATAAAAAACATACTCGGATAATCCCTAATAAAGTCAACATGAAAACAAAATCTACACTATTTATGCTCTAAATGCACATTCCTGGTCTTATTGTGACCATTTATTGGTGTACGTTTTATATATATATATATATATATATATATAGTTTCCTTTTCCGCTAGAATCACCTAAGCACTACAGGCTATTGGATAATGTTACCAATATCCAAATAGCTATTTAAGCATTGGTTTAGCAAACTTGCATTTGGTGTTGCTCCATTCTGATATGTAATGCCCACTATTCAATAGATAATCAAATCCTGGTGCATAAAGTCAAGCCACACCCTACATTTTTTTTATATCCTGTTTCTCTCAGAAATATGTCACAGTACATAAGTTAAATGGGTTGCAAATGGTAAGTCATGTTGACTTTATGTCAACAGTTTAAGAGTTTAATATTGTGCAAGACTTTCAAGGCCTCGTGTTGCTTTCCACTGTAGACCGTAAGCCCTCCTTTGCATGTTAAAACTTTACTCGATTCCATTTTTTAATTCAGTTCTTTCAATTCACATTGAAACAGAATTCATATTATTTTGTTATCTCTCTCTTTCTCACCAATTCAATGCCATCTAATTTTTCAGTTAGCAGTTAGAACAATACTCATGCACTGATACAGTATAGCATCACAGTCCAGCCCTCTGTGGGTTGCGTAATATTTCTGATTAAAATCAGAAATTAGGCACATTCTGGCCTAAGGCTAACTGTCCATGGGAAGAGACATGGGAGGCACATTGTCTGGACCATAGTGCGCTGTAGATGGTCTGTCGATGTTTGGATCTCCATTACTGGCTGTGTTGATCTGGTTGAACTTGCCCAGGTTTTTGATGATGTTGAAATTAGAGCGAGCAGTCTCCACAAAGCTGTTCTCGAGGAGCCAACCGTCAGACTCGCATTCGGGGTCCCCCTGTCTCAGCACATTCTCTAGGGCAGTCTGGAGGTAACGGACCCCCGTAAGCACAGAGAGCTGTTAGAGAAGTAATAGTATGTGAGTAGAAACGTGTATATGTACTGGGGGATAAATTAAAGCTTGCGAACAGAAAGCCACTCGCCTAAGAAAATAGCAAAAGGCTATTACAAATCATAAGCACATCATTGTCACTTACACATATATACACTTATACACGTTGGACACTGAGGTGCATAGAGCAGATTACAAAGAGATTGTACAATCCTAGGATGGGATAATGTCATTCAACCAGAGCTATTTTGTTGAGTGTGTGGCCCTTTCTTTTTATTAATGTAGTACCACTACCTAGTAGCTGTGACAAAGGTTACAAGATAGATTCTGTGAGATCAACCAAATATTTATTTGTTGTTTTCATATTATAAGAAATGCTGAATCCTACCGTAACTCACTACCAAAGTAATACAGACAACCAACCTCAAAGAGCCAGATGATAAGAACTGTTAGGCCAATTGAATGCATGATGTTGGTGTAGTGATCTAGCAGAGCCTGACGACAACCCCTCATCCACAGGTTGAGTTCCTCTGTCTGGTAGTCGTAATTAAAGTAGGCAGAGTTATTGGTGATTTGGTACTGAATGCATGGCCGAGGAGAGTTGACATTGCAGCAACTGAAGGGAACTCCGTCCATTAAGTATTTTCCATCCACGTTGCTGCGTAGACGGCTAGCAAGAAAATAACACATTTTGAAATTGAGAAAAGAATATCTTTAGATTTCATTATTATCTAGAGATTTCAAGTAGGTATGAGCTGAATGGTTTGTTTAAAAGCATCATATATCTTTTGTCTAAAATCTACTTTTTTTAGAAAAATGGTCTTATACCAAAAACAGCCGAAATGTAAAAGCTTGCATACTTTTCATCCTCTTCCTGATTCTTAGAATTTTATGTTTTTCCTGCTATGCTTTTTAAACATCTGTGTAAATGCCATTTAATATGATTGGATAACCTCTCAGTGCAGGTGAAATGAGTAGAAACTTTTAGAGTTTGGCGGTTGTAGTTGCCGATGCCTCATATTTCAATAACAGCCTTGTTGCAAAGTCTCCTTTGCATAGTGACGGTTTTACAAAATATTCTGTGCTGAAATGTGCTACACAAATGGTTAAGGTTGAACTAAAATAATCAGAAACCATTTAAAAAATAAACTTCAGCCACTCTTTTTAGAGGTAAGATGGCTATGCAGAGCTATAGGTACTACACCACAGTCAGAATAAGTATAAAGTTTATAATAATTAACACAATTAATCATGTCTCCGGACTGTAATAAGGAATTTTCCTTCCATCTGAGCAAGCATGAAGAACGACCTGTTTTCTACAGGGGGCAGTATGCGAAACTCGCTGTATAGGCAATGCGCAGCTATACGGACAGAGAACAAGCCGAGAACAAACAAAACAAGATGAGAACACATTCATGCGTACAAACACAGCTTGATGGAGAACAAATCCGATGGCAGGAATCTCTTAGTCATGTTTTTCTAATTTTCACACCTAGTTTAACTTGACACAGCAACCTAAAAACGGTATGTGTGGTACGCTCCAAAAGCATTCGTCTGATGCAGGTGTACATTGATGCGTCCTTAGACAAGTCTTTATAATAAATCTCTGATTGACAAATTCAGTTGAAAAAGGGATTGCTGTGAACTGTAGGCCAATGATAGGCTTACACTGATGAGCCAAAACATTATGACCACTCACAAGTGAAGCAAATAATGTTGATAATTTCCAAACAAGGCCACATGTCAAGATCTGGGTAGATTAAACAGTAAGCAGACAATTAGTTGTCGAAGTCTATGTGTTGAATGCAAGAGAAATGGGCAGAAGTAAAGACCTGAGTGACTTTGACAAGGACCAAATTTTTATGGGCAGATGACTGAGTCAGAGCATCTCTGAAACGGCAAGGCTTGTGCTTCCGGTCAACAGTTCTGAGTACTTACTGACAGTTGTCCGAGGAGGGACAAACACAAACCGGAGACAGGGTGTTGGGGGCCCAAGGCTCATGTATGCGTGAGGGAAGCAAAGGCTATACCATCTGGTTTGAACCAACCAAAACTGAAACTGGACCTTGGACTGAACTGGACTGGAAAGCTGTGTATGTGTGCAGCATTCACCTGGGTAAGTGATGGTACCAGGATGCACTGTGGGAAAACGACAAGCTGGCGGAGGTAGTGTGATGCTCTGGGGAAAGTTGCTGGGAAACCCTGGGTCCGCCATTCATGTGGACATCATTTTGACACGTGCCACCTGCCTAAACATCATTGCAGACCAGTTACACCCCTTCATGGCAATGGTATTCCCTGATGGCAGTGGCCTCTTTCAGCAGGATAATGCGCCCTGCCACACTGCACACATTGTTTGGGAATGGTTTGAGGAACAAGATAAAGAGTTCAAGGCCCTGGCCTCTAAATTCCCCAGATCGCAATCCAGTTGAGCATCTGTGGGATGTGCTGGACCAACAAGTCTGATCCATGGCAGCTCCACCTCACATCTCCTAATGTCATTGTGCCAGATAACACAGGACAACTACAGGAGTTTTGTAGAGTCCATGCCTCGGCAGGTTGGTGCTGAATTGGCAGCACGCAGAGGGCCAACAGCATATTAGGCAGGTGGTCATTATGTTTTTGCTCATCAGTGTATGCTCAACAATATGGAAATATAGTACATTCTAAAGCCACTTTTTTATTGTTGTGTGCCAAAACAATGTAATGCATTTCAATTATTTTTATTATATATATATACATTTTTAATGTATTTGTTTTGACTGGAGAGGAAGTATGAGTTCAGAAAATTGGAGTATATCAACTCTAAGTACACTAATCAATAAATGTTTCATGATATGACCTCTTTAAATAGTAACTTTGCTGGGGAAACTTACTCTGCCACTTCTTGTCGAGACATGTCCAGGTAACGGTTGCTGATCCACTGGATTTGGAACCAGTCTCTATGGCCCTCATTTCCACAGCACTGAAACTGGATCTGCAGCAGGTCCATTGTGCGTTTCAAGAAGCAGCGACCTGGCGTGTCCGTGTCCTTGTAGTAGCGCATAGCATCACGTAGCCCCAGTGCGAGGGATTCCTCAAGCTGTCCATGCATGCTGTAGCACATTATGGCCCCCACAAGCACACTCAGAGTGAAGAAAAATGTACAAATAATGTACGGGAGCATCACCAATTTCCAGCGCAAGAACTTGTTGGTGTCTACACAGTCATAACAGATCTTTCCTCCTAAAAAGTTGATTCCGCAGGCTATAAGTCCCACAGCAATAAGCATGTTTGGTACAGACTGATGTTGACGTTCGGCCATTAGATCTTGGCGTTTATTGATCTCCACTTTCAGGAAGATGCCTAAACTAAAGAGGATGATCCCTGTTACAACAGAGACCCAGTTCAACACCCACAGTACCTGGGCCAGTTTATCCCTCTTTGTTTTAGTGAACCTTACCGGCAGCACAGCCATTTTATATGTTTGGTAAATGCTTCAGAGGTTCAGAGAACTTACACCTGATATTTTAATTGGTCTTGCCAGGAGGCTAAAGGAGTTCTTAATGCAAAAATGAAGTGGATGAGTTGTAGATTGATCTTACAGAATAAATGAATGGACTATTGCTTATTAGCTATTAGCTTCTTATGCTAACTTAGTTAGTGCCAGTCATTAGAAATACCTAAAATCCAAAAGCTACGGCCAAACAGAATGTACGTACGTAGCCAGTTATTTTTAAAGGACATTTCATTGTGAGATAACCAGATATCCCTTAAAAGAGTTTTCGTTTATTAAAAGTAGTTTTACATTCTGGTCAAGTGGGAAAAACAAAGCCATTCTACCACTGTTCACCCTTTAGAAAGAGAGTGAGGGCAAATTTTTTATTTTTTTTTGCAAATGTGCACCTAAAAGGGGAAAAAAAGAATGCAATGAAAATTAAGACAATGGGTGGATACATAGAGCATTACATTACTAGCAGTGAAATGAGTGTGAAATGCAAAATAGAAGATCTCTTTACTTATATTTCTTTAATATCGACATGCTTTGTACGCATGGCTAAAACAGCACATTCATTTTCCAGTTAAGATGAAAAGTATTACTTCCTAATATGTTAATACTTTCTTACAAAACAATTAAAAGCAAATATTTTTGTAATATAAGATGTCAAAAAGCTAAGAATACTCATGCCCTGAATGCTCAAAAGCTCAAAATAGCAGCCAAAACAAAGTTCACCTTAACAAACAGGCACAGGTCTTGTCCTCAGCCAGGCTTGGTGAGTGGAGATGATGCAAAAGGCTAGTAGTAAACAGGTTATTTCTCACCCATTCATGTTGACCTGTCACTCAATGATATTCCACCCCATTCCAAGTAATTTTTCTTTTGCTCTTAATCAGATGTCCTCACTTTTTGTGTAACAATAAGAATGCATTGTTTGGTCTTGAAACTGGTTTTCTGTGTTAGTGTATGCCTCAGACTCAACTGTGTCCTCTCTCCTAATTCCTTCTAATCAGTAATCAGCCCAGTTGGATTTGGAGGAGTACCTTCTGCCACCATCACAAATCTCACTGACTGGTGTGTGTGTGTGTGTGTGTGTGTGTGTGTGTGAGAGTGAGTAAATAAAAGAAAGAGTTACGGAAAACGTGATGCTACGAGTCGCCTAATATAATACATAAAAAATGGCACATTCTCTGCATATTCTGGTAATATTTACTATTTCATATTTAATATTTACTTTGTAATTTGATCAAAATAATCTACACCTAATTTAAAAATTAGGATAATATATGCTCCTCCTCCCAAAAACATTATAAACTAAACCCCATCCTTTGACCTATATCAAATACACATTTCATTTCATCTTAAGGTGCCAAACCTCACATGGGTATTGTGTACTGCCCAGTGTACACACAGATTCATATTTCATATTACTATATATTACATGACCCCCATTTTGTCTTCTAAGAAATAGATTAAAAAATGACTGAAAACATTCAAACAAACAAACAAACAGGTTGCTAGATAATATAATTATATGCTTTTAATCATTCAAATTTCGAGTTAGGAATACATTTCCTCCTGAATCAAGCTCTTCATTTAATATGCATTATTCATGTCATTCCATATACACTCACCGTCCTACACATGCACTCACAGCCAGTGACATTCAGATGATTACTCAGGCCTAAAGGGATTGAGTTAGGGGAAAGCGCATACATACCAGTCAGCAGATCTAAAGGCAGGCCGCTTGAAAGACCACTGGAGACTGGATGAAGTGTAGTATCTAGTGAGTACTGGTTGCCTCACAATGTTTATGGGTACTGACCAAACCATGGATAATTTACCATATAGGTGACTATCTATGTTCAAATGTCGGGTCGTTGGTTCGATCCCCACAGCCACCACCATTGTGTCCTTGAGCAAGGCACTTAACTCCAGGTTGCTCCGGGGGGGATTGTCCCTGTAATAAGTGCACTGTAAGTCGCTTTGGATAAAAGCATCTGCCAAATGCATAAATGTAAATGTAAATTTAAATGCATGAACTTTTCAATGAGCTTTATGAATACTCTTTCCTTTGAATAGGGATTTTGAGAAGAAAAATTGAGCATTGAGCATAATAACATTGAAAAACAAACTTTTTTATCTTAAGTGTGATGGTATTTGGATTGGAAAATTAATTTATAAACAGATGACTTGTGATTTTTTATTTTTAAAGTGCAAGGTTATACCTTGCCATTTTGTGACTTTTGGTGGATTCTTTATGGAACAGCAGGATGATTTTAAACACGGCGGTCCTGTGGAATAAAGCTTTAACAGACAACAATGTTAGGGGCATCATTCGTTGGTTTTGGGACCTCTATACTGAGGTACATATTCTATCCTCTGTGTATACGGTGTCAGCGCATTATAGGCCACAATGATGTAAATTAGCAAAGTAAATTCATACTGTATATTATATGTACTGTTTGATGTGATGCTGTCTTTTATAGGTGAAGAGGATATGGATGAACGCTTTGCCAATTTTAACTACTGGCTTCAACGATCAGCAGAACTCGCCAAGAAGGAGCTGTTAATGTGCTGTGAGCAGCAGAAATCTTATTAAACATGGCACTGTGTTTTACCTATTACTTTTTATAGAAATAGTATATAATAGTATAGAAAATAGTTTAGAATATATACAGTATATACACAGTATATACACTCACTGAGCACTTTATTAGGAACACTATGGTCCTAATAAAGTGCCTGATGTGGTCTTCCGCTGTTGGAGCCCATCCAGCTCAAGGTTCGAAGTTGTGGAGCAGGACGTGGTCATGTGTCTGTCACTGGGGAAAGAGGAAGCGGACAACTGTGTCTCATTACAGTGACGACGGAGATGGGCTTGAAAAAGCCAACGAGACCGCCAGTGAGAGAAAGAGAGTCGGGAGCATGGAAACCGTGAAGTTGTTAAGATGAAGTATATTATGCTGTGAAGCTAAAGTGCATGAACTGTTGTCAGGCTGAAAAGCACAAACACTGTGTTTGTGAAACTGAGAGACCATTAAAAATGGACTTATCTGGACAGCCACGCCGATTCCCACTTCCTTCCTTTTATTGGAATGTTTACCGGCGTGTTGTGCATTCTGAGATGCTATTCTGCGCACTACAATTGTACAGAGTGTATCTGAGGTACAGTAGCCTTTCTGTGTGCTCGAACCCGTCTGTCCATTCTACATTGACCTTTCTCATCAACAAGGCATTTCCATCCGCAGAACTGCCGCTCACTGCATGTTTTTTGTTTTTGGCACCATTCTGAATAAATTCTAGAGAGTTGTGTGTGAAAAATGCTCCAAAAATCATCCAAAAATCATGGCATAGTCGACATCACTAAGATCAAATTTTTCCCATTCTGATGGTTGAACAATAAAACTGAAGCACCTAACCCGTATCTGCATGGTTTTATGCACTGCACTACTGACACGATTGGCTGATTAGATAATTACATGAATAAGTATGTGTACAGGTGTTCCCTAATAAAGTGGTTGGTGAGTATATATATATATATATATATATATATATATATATATATATATATATATATATGTATATGATTGATGTTTTTCTGACTGTAGGTTTTAGTCGATGTTAAGGCTTGTGGATGTTTCTAGATGAAAACTCCTTTGCTTTTATCCATAAACTGGTCCTCAAATTTAAGAACCTGCTTTCTCTAGTCCACCTAGTTAAGAAACATGGCGGCCCTCTACACTTTAAGCATGGTCAGTTTTGATATTTGTAGTATATTTTCTGCTTATTTGTTCATTGCAGAAAAATGTTGCTGAACTACAGCACTAAAGAAGATGTTTTAATTTCAATAATGTTCTGGACAAAATGTTGAATATTTAAAAAATCAAGGGTGGGAATAATTTTAGCCTCAATTATATTTCTTTACCATATTGTTGCTTTGCAGGGTGTGTGCACTGGGCAGCAGAGCTTCATATTCACCATCACCAATCACCATTATGCCATCAGACAACACATCCTGCTTGGCAGGCTGGTGCAGTGGTGGTGCATGACAGGACTTCTGCCCAAGTCTCCAGATGATATTCCAGACTGATCACACTTTGACCCCGTTTCCACCTGGTTTTAAGATACATTTCGGGTGATCCGATCACATGTATTCAGCCCTAAATACAGGTCTAAACGGGGTCTGAAATGTTTTGTGACTGGATCACAAAAAACTCATATGAATATGGTCAAAAACACATGTGTCCAGATCGCATTTGAGGTGTAAACGCTAATCCGTCCTGCATGTGCTGGCAGCAGTGACGCACCGCCCCTCACCTGTCAATCAAAAGCTGTGCTTAAACAAGAGTTTAACATTTTCTGTTAATTTTTTTTATTAGTGTATCTGATTTCAATACAGATGACAAGCACGAACACCTGAAGCTCCTTTAATACAGGTAATCCACTATAATAATGGATAATTCTGCTTGACATGTTGCGTTTGTGCTTAAAATAAATTTCAACCGCATCTGGAAGAAACAGCGTGCCTTTTTTGTGCTTTCTTTGTTTTTTCTGACTTTTTTGCATTTTTATTATCATGCAGTAACACACTGACATAGTGCTTGATGTACAGTTTGTTGTCAAGAAACAGAGACCCTCCCCTCAAAATCACAAGTGGTCACAAGAGACTTATTTAAGTGATCAGGTGTAAACAGCAGTGTCTCACTTGACCACATGTGATCAGATCACCTGAGACGTATCATAATACCAGTTGGAAATAGGGTCTTTAAATTTGGCAACAAGTCAAGTCAAGTCAGGTCATTTTTTTTTTTTTTTTGTATAGTGTTTTTCGCAACACACATCATTTCAAAGCAGCTTTACAGAAAATTATACTTTAACAGAAAACTAAGATGTAATATCTGTAATGTATTTAATGTATCTGTAAAGTCGTCATTGTGCATTTTGATAAAAAACATAAATGTAATTTGTGCCTTAAAATAAATAAATAGTCTTTCAGTGAGCAAGCTAATGGCAACTTGTTATGAACAGAGGTTACAAGTTCTACTGCAGAAATCGGTCTGTACTTAACAAAATTTTAACTACTGCCATCAGTGGCCGAAGCTGGAAGTGCTCTAGTGGTAAAATGTCCACAGTGTGGTGTGAAAAGCAAGTTGTAATTTTAGTTGTAAAACATGTAATACAGTCAGCAGGAACGCATATTTTATTAACCCTTCCCCCTAACCCAAACCCCAACCCTAAACTCAAAAGTGTGAGAAAATATGTAATTTTAAAGCAAAAATGCAACCTCCGAATCCCGCTCACCATTGTTTATGTGAACGCCATTACTTCATGCTAGCCAATGGACCAGATCCCGTGTCGTGGAGTGAACGTGATTACTTCCTGGTTTTTATGGGACCAGAAACAACGTCTCTGAGATGTAAAATGTCTGACAAGTTATCTGGAGAGGGCTGTCTTCTAGAGTTTGATAAAAAGTTACTCAGATTGCAGTTCCTTTGAAATGATTGTAATAGCATATCAAGCTGAGCACAATGACTTTAGTTTATGAGGTGAAACACAAAGTGATTTTTAATTTAAATTTATATTGATTTCTCAGAGACCTTAATATATATATATTTTAGAAGCCCATGAGTTGAAAGTGATATTGCAGATGTGGCATGAGATGGACCAGAAACACAGGAGAACTTGTCTGGAGTTGGGGTAAAGGTGCACATTTTCCTGTAGCTGACAAATTCATGTACTGTACAGTATATAAAGTTTTTAAATATTTTTAAATATGTATAACCAACATACATCTCTCATTAGCTGTTATACTGATGAGAAAAATCAGTGGAGTTCTCTTATCCAGGGTATGGTAACTCGTATGGACAAACTACATGTGTCTATATGGGTTTCAGAAGAGTGTGCCTACCAGACTTGCCCACAACCATCTCTACAAGCTTTGCCTGAAGCTAGTGATGATGCCTAATATTGACATAGAGTCTGTTCAAGCCATTGTATATGGCTTATTTTCTGTTTTACCCCCGTAATTGTATGCAAAATGATAACTGATAAGGTTGAAAGTATTAAACACAAAGGAAATGCTAAAAAATCCCATCCATATTCCCACAGCAGATCTATGGATTCTGGCTTCTAGATCATGGATTAGTATCAGTAAGATTCGATTTCATCTTTCAAAATTCTTCAAAAGTTGTATTTTTTATTTATTATTTTATATTACCTATATATGTTTCTTGGAAAAATACAACAGGTTTTTCATAAACTCCTTTGTTTGCCCATTTGAGCACAGAAGATGCAATGTGTAGCTTCTCATTTCTTAAAAATAAAACCATGTTGGAAGACATATCCTGTCCTCAGCAAAGTCCTCAGAACAGCACAGTGGTGCCATGGCAGTGTTGAAATATGTGGCACTTGAAAGAAAACAACAGGTATTTATATATCACAATTACCTGAAATGGCTCTAAATCATGCTAGACTAATTGCTCATGCATGCATTGAATGGTTTTGTAACTCTTTTATGTTGGAAATGTTAAAAATGACTCGAAATTGCCATTCTGATCATTTTGGGATGTTGTCATTCAGTTACTTTGTGATCATTATGTTTTGTAATGTTTATAATAGGTCTATAATGTCAGACAAAAGGGTGTAATGACAGTGTACACATTACTGTATGGTAAAAACTCACAATCAGACCCCTAACGAATCAGCTCCACATTTCCACGGAATTCAAACCCATTATTTACACATTTTTACACAACCCCTCCCTGCATGCTAAAAAACACTGTGGTACACATTTTACCATGTCCATTTACCAAAATTGTGTAGATTTTATTCTAAACTCTCCATAAAACTGTATTTTGCATTGTTCATTTAGCAATGGAAATATTTTTTATTTATTTTCCTTACATATTCCTTACATATGAACTGTGATCCGTCTGTCTGTCACAATGTGAAAACCCATAGTGAATTTTGTTTTCATGGCTTCATTTTTTATGAGGAATATTCCACATGGATTTCTAGAGAAAGAAAATTAGGCCTCCAAAATAAACATTTGATGGTAAACCTCCCACTGTGGTAAAAGTTACATTTGCGATTTGTCATGTTTTCTTTGGAAGATGGTTTGCAAGATTTTTATTTGAATTGCACACATCGAGTTTCACATTATTGTTCTTGCACTTTAACTACTGTATGTATTATTTTGCAGTTCCTACTAAATTTACCGACCACAGCGGCCACAGCAGTGTTGATTTTGGACCCTTGCACACAATCATGTGTTGATCATCGTGATTTATTTTGATCTGTTTTAGGCTCATGGATACACTTAATCTCCACCCTAACAACTACAGTAACGTGGACAATCAGTCAGTTTCCTCTGTTCCTGAGATCCAGGAAGAGAGTCATAACTTTTTATCACCTAATCATGGCGACTCAATAACTATGTTGTAATGCAAACATTTGAGTTTTTTGTCATAATTTAGAATCTAGATAAAAAGGAGAATCATCCTATGTAAGAAAAAATTCACATAAAAGGTCTAACATTTCTCACCTAATTTTTCCAAGACCAAATTATTTGGACTCTGCTATGCATATTAATTTAATGTTTGTAACACTTAAAGGGATAGTTCACCCCAAAATTACAATTTTTTACTGCACCCTCATGCCATCCCAGATGTGTATGACTTTCTTTCTTCTGCAGAACACAAACAAAGATTTTTAGAAGAATATCTCAGCTCTGTAGGTCCTTACAATGCAAGTGAATAATGTCCAGAACTTTGAAGGTCCGAAAATCACATAAATTAACAATAAAATTAATCCATAAGACTCCAGTGGTTAAATCGATATATTCAGAAGTGATATATGTAAGTGAGAAACAGATCTATATTTAATAAGTCCTATAAGTCCTTTTTTTTAAACTATAAATGTCCACTTTCACTTTTAATTTCACATTCTTTAACATTTTGAAAGTGAAAGTGAAAGTGGAGATTTATGGTAAAACTTTTTTATTTTTTAATATTGATCTGTTTCTCACTCACACCTATCATATCTCTTCTGAAGATATGGATTAAACCACTGGAGTCTTATGGATTACTTTATGTGCCTTTATGTGATTTTGCTGTGAAGTGAAGTGCTGGCCACCATTCTCTTGTATTGTATGATCCTGGCACATCTCCACCAGACTGACCTGTAACAGATGTACGGGAACCCTACCATCCCTTTTCCTCAACAATTCTTAAAAGATCCATCGTGGAGATAGACCTCAGCCCCATCCATTGCTCCCTACGGACCCATCAACTCCAGAATCTTATTGGATCCTCCATATCCTCCTGCTCTGGTCCCACCCTGCCTCCTAACCTCTCTCAGCAGTCCAGACACAGATCCTCCAGTGAGTCGAGGGTTTCAGCTAGAGTGTGTTTCAGAAGCACCGTGTAGGTCACTGTAAGCTGGGCAGATGGTGTAAACAGGCAGCAGTGTGAACATTCACAAAAAATTATCTTGGGAGTGGGACTAAGAATACTTCTGAAGGAGCATTTGCAGATGTCACTTGGTATTTTGTGATCTAATGCAATGGTATTTATACATTTATATTTCAAACCTGACTTAATAACCTCTTTTACAGTAAAACAGACATCTCATGGCCCAAGACGCCCCCAACGTCATGGGCTAGTGAGCTTCTTAGATCCTCCTACCAGTCCAAGAGTGGAAAAATGAGAGGTCAAACAGGTATGACTTGCTCATTTACCTCTGATTTGTAGAAGTAGCATCTGTATCACATTTTGAAAGAGACAAGTTCAACGGTATTCTAAAAAGTCTTGCCTTCTAACCACATAGTGGCAGTATTGGATCAGTAAAGTCCATCTGGTAGGACTATAACCACCACAGACATTGAAGGGATCCTGATAATCATTTTACCCCCAACATACAACAGTCTGCATTGCATGATTATTTATATTCAATACAAAACATTGATTACTGAAACATTGTCTAAATTGTAAATCAGCCCTACCATGGATCGAACAAATGTTACTGCTAGATTGGTAATAATTCTTAATATGCAATGCTTTAACTCTATGCGGTTCTGCAATTTTCCCTTTGGAATATGTAGATTATTGGAATAAATATTATATTTTAGGTTTTGTGAAAGTGGAAATACTTCTTTATTTTATACAGTTTGTCTCAGCAGGGCCATATTTGATGTAATATATGACTTATTTGTATTCAAGTGGCGACACCAATTTCATTATTAATTGTTGCCAAACCAGTGCCTGTTTCTGATAGCTTTCAGTGTGCTTCTGGTTTTATAATGTAAACACATGTTATAATAAATGAGGATAATATATCTTACAGTGGCTATATATGACTTTTGGCATTTTTATTTAATGAGACTTTGTAGGTACAACATAATAACACCCAATTAAATGACCTTTTAGAAATGCATTAAGTGGGTCAAACTGTATTTTTTATATTTTATATATGTATATTACAGTTTAGTGTAACAATGCACTTTTACACAAGGATGGACTGGACAATTGTAATGATCAGCATGCGCTTCATATGTATTAAATTTGTGAAGCAAATTGTAGTCTGATCAAGAAAAAAAAATTCAGTTACACTTTATGTCATATTACATATTACAATGTAACGACATTGTAATATGTAATATGACAAAGTGTAACTGCATTGTTTTTTTTCTTGAAAATGTGTGGTATGTGTGTTTATTTAGTATATATAAATATAGTATGTTTTGATGTACAGTATGATTCCAACTGATATTAAGGAGCTATGAACTGAATACATATTATTTGAAAGATATGGAACATAATGTATCACCACCCCCCTCCCCTCCTCCTCCAAAAAAATGCTCCATTAGAGACATTTAATCATGGCCTGTATTTAGTTTGTCTTGTGAACTCAGGCACAGATTAATGGCACCAGGATATTGTTACTCTCAGCCCATCTACACACACTCAGAACCATAAAAAGCATTTGTATTTTATTTTTTAAAAGAGGCAGTTTTTAGAGGTGGTTAGCATGTACTTTGGTACCATTTTATATTAGGTTTCTTTAACTACTATGCAAGCATTTGATATATGTACACTTATTATGTACATATGTGTTGTTCCATTGTACTTACATTTAAAGTACCTGCATTTAATTACATCTGTAGTAACACTGTGTACCTTACCTCTAATCCTAAACATAACCCTACCCCAACCATTACCCTAAACACTAACCCTAACCCATAACCCTGCTCTAAACCCTACCTGTACCTCAACCTCAGTAGCAGCAAATATGAATCTTTTGAGAATTTTGCACAACAACATGTAGTTACGCAATAAGTACATCATATTGTATGTATTTTAATGTTACTACATAGTAGTTAAAGACACCAAATGTAAAGTGGGACAGATTCTTTTTGTTACAAAATTTTATTTAACAATTATATTTATATAATTATTTACATTTATGCAGACGCTTTTATCCAAAGCGACTTACAGTGCACTTATTACAGGGACAATCCCCCCGGAGCAACCTGGAGTTAAGTGCCTTGCTCAAGGACACAATGGTGGTGGCAGTGGGGATCGAACCAGCGACCTGATTACCAGTTATGTGCTTTAGTCCACTATGCCACCCCCACCAGTAATTATCTGCATTATATAGGCCTAAACACATCTTTACAACCTCCGTAGCTTCATAGTTTGTGCATCAAACATATTGCATAAAGTTTCTCGCCAATGAAACAAAGCACCAGTGGCCTGTCACATAACCAAATATATAAAGTGCCAAATTCAGTGAATATTGACTTCAAGGTGCTTTTTTGAGCTGAACAGTATGTTTCAGTATTCCCTTCATGCTCATTTCCTTGCAAAAACAATACATTTGCTTTGGTCATTTTACTATAAGTTTTACGGGTAGTGTGTGGTGTTTCTATCCAAGAGATCTCACATAGTGTTGGTAATGTTGTGGTTGGGTCTTTGAAGGGCCAGTCTAATATTGTAAATATAGACTAATAACCCAAGTAGGTCTGTATTGCATTTGAAAAACATTTAGTACAATTGTAATGGTAAAATACACTTAG
Source organism: Moxostoma hubbsi (assembly GCA_032164185.1). Classification (NCBI taxonomy): domain Eukaryota; kingdom Metazoa; phylum Chordata; class Actinopteri; order Cypriniformes; family Catostomidae; genus Moxostoma; species Moxostoma hubbsi. Next base: position 13,553,263 of record JAVLUX010000013.1, on the reverse strand, counting down.
GTTGTCAATTAGTCATTGTTCAGAAGGAACAGCATGATAAATCAAATTCTTAATTATAATTTTTAATTCTCTTAATTTTGACCAATATCCCTTTCACTGAAGAGCGCCTATAGACCATTGATTAATTTGTGACAGATTTGTACTTATTTATGCAATGGATTTTCTGGTGCTGGTTTTTACTCTATGATATATGGACCCACATACTGCAATCACTTATGCTTGTTTCTGTTCTGCAAGAATGGTTTCTTGGCTGCCATACACCTTATAAAACCACTTCTTAAAAATAGCTAAAGCATGTATGTGGTGCTGAGTGACTCTCCTACATGCTGAGCAAGCGGTATAGTGGATGTCACAGAGGATGAACTGATGCCAGCTCCAACCGTAAGACATGGGATATGTCACTGGCCACTACCTGAAACCTGGATATAAGGTGGACTTCACCAAAAATAAAATGCTACAAGCTTCCAGTCGAACTGCAGTGCACCTCACTGACCTCTGCCTGCATCACCTTGGTCATAGGATGGACTACACAATTAAAATGGAATACAGAGATATTAAATTAATAACCAACTAAAGCATTTATCAGCCAAATAACAAAGGACAATGCATCTGTGTGCACTTCTGCAGTTAATCCATGATGGACTTCAAAGACATTAGTCATTAATCTTACAGTACATACAAAATATATTTGTTTAAACTTTGGTCCTAACTTCTCACCGGAGCTTACGCTACGCCTACGTCATACGACAGCACTCGACTCTCTTGTGAACGCGTGGACAGACGTTACTGGAAGCCAGTGATTATTGTTTATAAAGTTATAAATATGGATATTTTTCTTACAAAAATGCATTGCTTTGCTTCAGAAGGCCTTTGTTTTGAGCCCTGGAGAAGTTTTGACACGCCTTGACATTTGTGCTTATTTCAGTTGCTTAAAAACATATTAATGGCTAAAGTCTGATAACACTGTATTCAGAACAAACAGGGCTACAATAATATTTGAGCAACATGTATGTACAGGTTTGTATTTTTGAGAAAATAACGTTTATGCATGGTTTTTGAAAAAAATAAAATTTTAAGTCACTGAAATAAGGTCATATAACACATACTAAACATTTGTCCACAAGACTTTTGAGAACTGGATCTTGTAGCCTAGAGTTTTTGCTACAAAATGATGTGAAAACCATCCTGATCACCCATTCATACAAAACAATATAGTAATTTAACTTTTGTGAGACACTTTTAGTGTTAGAAAGATCATATGCGAGGAGCCGTGAACTATCATGAATATTGAGGTGATTCACACCTGAGGAGAAAAAAGACCCCTCCCCTGGGTCTATCAATGAGGAATGTGACAGAGAATGAAATAAAAAAAAATATTGTGTGAACTCTTTTTACAATTTAAAACAGTTTTCTATCTAAATATATTGTAAAATGCAATTTGATATCAAAGCTGAATTTTCTGCATCATTACTGCAGACTTCAGTGTCACATGATTCTTCATAAATCATAATAATATGCTGATTTTCTAATATGGGCATATTTAAAGTGCATTTTACTCATTTACACCTGAACAATATTTGCAAGCACAAGCTTTGTTGATGATAATGAGGCAGCATGAACACTAGATAAAATATATTCTAAACATTCATATTATTTTTATATCATATTTATATCATACAGCATACAATTTACATACCTGCTTTAGCCGAAACAGCATTTAAATGTAACTAAAACTTGCTTATTAGGACATATTTCACATTTCAATACTCTGAATTCTGGCTGGCAAGTCTGGAAAGAGTCCCACTAGTGTAATATGTACATATTTATATAAAATAGCATGTTAACTAATTAAAACTAAATTACTTACTCATCCGAAATTGTATCCTCGGCTGGATGAAGTCTCTCTTCAAAATACAAATGTTCATCGGATTCCCGCTCTTCTTCTGTGGAAAATGTTAACTCTTCCTTAATATCCAGAAGTTTCCTCGCCTGTGTATTGTTACAAACGTGCAGAAAATTGAATGGATTGTGTTTACATCAAACCTCTGAACACTGTTGGGGGCATTTACCATTTGATTTGATCATCTCAGCACATTAGCGTATGAATAGTGCCCTCTGCCCGTGGGTGGGATCACATTAGAGATAATTCGCTGAGCCAGAAGAAACTGTACATCGCTTTGTTTCATACAGATTACATTGCAGGAGAATATTTGTTTTAAATTTTAATTGTTTTATTTAAAAGAAGACATTTTAAGCTTTCTTTAGACATACGTTTCATGCTTGTGTGATAAGTATTCGTGGAGCTTCAGTTCATTTTTGTGACATGTTTCAGAAATATGCTCATGGAGACAGAGACGTCTGATAGCTCGCCCTTTTTATTTTCTTTATTTTCAAAAGCACAAGATTTTGTTGTTATTGCGAGTGTACACAAATAAAAGTAGACCCTTTATAGTCTCTAATGATGTCTTACACTTATCTGTACACCCAAAAATTGGTATTTTAAGTTGTTTCCGCTGTAATGACAAAAATATCCAGCAGGACTCGGTGGCGCATCCATTGACCCCAGAGGGTTAACCCCCCGGAGCCATATGAGGTACTTTTTTAATGGATGGATGCGCTTTTTTGGGATTCAAAATCTAAGGTAAAATTCACTCCCATTATAAAGCTTGGAAGAGCCAGGATATTTTATAATATAACTCTGATTGTGTTTGGCTGAAAGAAGAAAGTTATATACACCTAGGATGGCTTGAGAGTGAGGAGATTATGGGATAATTTTCATTTTTGGGTGAACTAACCCTTTAACTCAATTCAATTTCAGAGATGCACTGAAAAACAAAATGCTGACCTAAAAATGTGCTTCATGATGTAACCTCTAAATTAACTGGTTTTATTCAAGCCAAAAATATTATATAACATCACTGAATCAACATGAATACAATAAAATTAATTTAAGGGTTAGATCAAGTAGAAAAAGCTCATTAAGATAACAATGGCAGGTTACTGCTTTTACTGGGAGGGAGTGTCACAGTAAAGTCTCTAAATACTTATTTACATTTATAAACTTCTATGGTCCGATTATGTTTTTTGCATTATGGGAGACTGTTTTTACAAATTCAGTTAAAAATACCCCACAAAAGAGTGACATGTCTTACAGGTAACATTAAAATCTACATTTAAATAGGTTGAATTAAATATGCTGATTATGATTAAACACGATACATATATCTATATGTGTACTTCTATTCATATATGAATATACTGTATATGTACAGAATATGTACTATGTTGCTGATGAAAGATATTAAAAAGCGTTGCCCTTTTTGAAGCCTGACGAAATTGGTCTGCCATAAAACTACAAATAAAAGTGTTGAGCTTAATAAATGCCATCCGATCTTTGCTGTATTCTGCGCTGCTGCAGAGTTCAAATGCGCAGCTGCAGTGCCAGAGCTCGAGTCGGACTGACACAACAACTAAGACCAAAATGGCAATGGATAATTTTATATTTGCGCAATGCATCCTTTATTTTTTAGCCTTCATATTTGGCTTTATAGCGGTTGTACCTCTTTCGGAAAACACGGATGATTTCCGGGGGAAATGTCTGCTTTTTACACGGGGTATGTGGCAGAATGAGAACATCACGGTGTCTAAGCAGCGCTTCATCATTGAGGAATGGGGACCACAGTCATCCTGCAGCTTCATCACGGCCGTCGGGATCGCTTCTCTCATCCTGTCCGCCGTACAAGCCTGGAGACTACTGCTCTTCATCTGCAAAGGCCACGACGAGTGAGTGACCGTTTATTTCATTACATTGTATATGACTTTGATCTTTCACATGTTTGACCGTGTCTGTGATGTGATTGGTAAGCCAAGAGCATCAGTGGAGAGAATGCATGGATGCAGATGTGTCATACAGCCTCCACACAGTAGCACATTGTCACACATTTAATTAAACATATGGATGTATATGGAAAAATGTCCAATAGCAGAAAAAATATGATAGAATTTGTGATTAGTTAGTTTATGGCCTAATATGAGAAAGTATTTTTGGTGGTAGTGGCCACATTTTAATGGTTTCCACTGCTTGGATAAAATAGATTATATTGATTATTGATCAAATGCATTTACATATATTGATCATGTTATAAATAATGGGGCCATGCTAGGTTAATGTTATGCCTTTTCATTGACATTATTATTATGTTATTATGATTATATTTTACTTTTAAATTATGTTATTATTGAATTACAATTATGTCTTTACAAACCCGTATTATTCAACCTGCTTCCCGGTGAAATGAACGCTGTACAACAGTGTTGACTTTTATTCCCTTTTACACAAATCACAAGTAAAACGGCAGTTCATAAACACTTACTTTACACCCTTTTCCTCATACTAAGCAAAAGTATTGCATCTGAACTCGTTTGCTATGGTACATTACTTCTAAGGCAATAGCATGTAACATTTGTTTGCATTACATTATGAAATACATTTACAAGCTTGTTCGAGTGTGATCAAGTTGTGCGGTAGAACTTGCGATCTAAAGGACCGGGAAACGAGTCCTAAAGGCACACAAGTCGGCATGTCATGGTCATAGAAGCACCACAAATTATGTGGTTGCTTAATCAATTTCTTTTTTATCTCACGTTAACTTTTTATGACACAATCAGTTAGGTTTAGGGTTTAGGGTAGGTAGGTAGTTTTTACTGATGTAAAACTTGACAGCATTTTCTATACTTGCTTTTAGCGCCACACAGTAGACATTTCACCTTGGATGCACAAAAATTTCTCCACATTTCATGATATCAGGCTAATATTATTTTCTTTCTTCCGTGGAACACATAAGAAGATATTCTGCAGAATTCTGAGATTCTCTTAGAAGAAAAAGCATGGTGATACCCACTCCCACTCCAAAAGGGCCAAAAAAGCACCATTAAAGGAATAGTTCACCCACATATGAATATTCTCTCTTCATTTACTCACGCTCATGCCATTACAGAGGTGTATGACTTTCTTTCTTAGGTTGAAGACAAACAAAGATTTTTAGAAGAATGTTTCAGCTCTGTAGGTCCATAAAATGCAAGTGAATGGTGAAACATTTTGAAGCTCCAAAAGTACATAAATGCGGCATAAAAGTAATCCAAAATATTCCAGTGTTTAAATTCATATCTTCAGAAGTAAAATGATTATTGTGGACGAGAAACATCAAAATTTAAGTCCTTTTTTTTTTTTTTTTTACTATCAATCTCCACTTTCACTTTCACATACTTCTTTTTTTTTTTTTGGTGATTCACATTTTGTCATGCATATCGCGCCACATGCTGGGCAGGGAGGAAAAAAAAATACTTATATATTGATCTGTTTCTCACCCACACTTATCATATAGCTTCTGAAGGTATCTATTTAACCACTGGAGTCTTATGGGTTCCTTTTAAGCTGCCTTTACGTGTGTGCTTTTTGGAGCTTCTTTATACCCATTCACTTGCATTGTGTGGACGTACAGAGCTGAAATATCCTTCTAAAAATCTTCATTTGTGTTCACCAGATGAAAGAAAGTCATACACATCTGGGATGGCATGAAGGTGAGTAAATGATGAGAGAATTTTCATTTTTGGCTGAACATATCCCTTTAAAGTACCACAAAGGTAGTCCATACCACCCGTGCACTACATTTTGAGACTTCAAAAGCCATGTAAGAATTGTGTGAAGAATCGAAATTTCGTTTACAGAGAAAATCTTCCCCTCCACTATAGCTCTCCAAATATGTTTCATGCTTATGCAGAATAAAACTTGCATGGTGCCTCAAGAGGAATATGGCAGGTATGACGAAAATAGCATCCTTGGTTCTCACGTGTCTAACACACAAAGCTATTGTATGGCTTCATAAAAAATTTAATATAGCACAACTTGTGTGGGCCACTTTTATGATCCTCTTTTAAGATAGTTGGAGCTCAATCGTGTGAATTACAGTACATTTTTGTTGTGTGGAAAAGAGCAGCTTCGACATTCTGCAAAAAATAGCCTTTTGCATTCCACGGCAGGTAGACAATTTTATGGGTTTAGAATTACAAGAGGGTGATAAATGATGGCTGACTGATTATTTTTGGTTGAACTATTACTTTAAGTGTATAGAACGTTTAACGTTTAAGTGTATCTCTCCTTTATTTTGTAGCTCTATCTTCAATGCCTTCCTGAACCTGCTCATCAGCACATTTGTAGTGTTTGCTGTGTTCCTGTCCAGCACAATAATCAGTGTGGGCTTTAATCTATGGTGTGATGCCATCACAGAAGGAGGCAGTATGCCCAGCAGGTGAGCAGGGCTTTCAAGTAGGGTAGCACTTGACTAGCTTGGACGTTTACTCCTTTAACATGGTATGTAAGTAGATTTTTCATTTTAGTTTGGCTTTATAGACAGATTTTATACCTGTGTCAGTAGCTTGGAAAGAGCCAGTGTGACAGGACTTTTTCAGCAGACAAGCAGCTTTGAATGAACAACATCCTCTTGATAAATGATGATTTAGCCTTTGAATTAGTCTAACTTTGACCACTCTTTATTTATAGCTGTGAGGATCTACAAGACACTGATCTTGAACTGGGGTTGGACAACTCTGCTTTTTATGACCAGTTTTCTATAGCACAGGTTTGTCAGTTGAAAATACAAAATATGTAATAACTGCATACATGGTTCATTTACCAGCAGAGTTCATTTTAAAAATGTTGTCTTGACAAAACCTACATACTGATTTTCTATATGAGCTTATTTTTATTCTTCAAAGACCCAAATTCTGATGCTAACTGCTCCTAGAGATTTCAAAGTACATCCATCAAACTTGGCACAGACCTTCAGCCTTTTCTGGCTTAGTGTGATGTGACTTTTCAGCTAATCAGTCTTAACCTATGTTTTTTTTTTTTTTTTTCAGTAGCTTAAGTTCACACATACCAACAATCCAAACAATATCCACTGAAAATCTAGCAAACACCTAGCAATGCCCTAGCTATCAAGCACACAGAACATCCTAGCAACTGTTTAACAATGCCCTGACAACCACCAAGAACACACTAACAACTCCCTATTAATGCCCTAGCAACCAGTCAGAACACCTAGCAACTACCTAGAAATCCCTAGCAAAATTGTTGTGATTCCAGAGCAATACACTAACAACTATCCACAACACCCTAGCAATGCACAATAGCAGTCAGTCAGAACACACCACCCAGAAATGCCCTAGAAACGACATAGCAGCTATCTGCAACACTCTAGCATTGCCCTAGCAACTGCCTAGGAACACCCTAGCAACCACTTAGCAATGCCATATCAACCAGCCAGAAAACCTTAGCAACTACCAACCAAACACTAAGAACACCTTAGCACCTTCTAGCAAGGCCCTACATTTCTTCACTCTTCAATTTTTCTTCTTCAAACTGTCCAAGTATTTAAACCAAAAGTGGTCTATATAACCTTCAAACTGTTTTGAACTTCTACGCAAGGCTTTGTCAAGCCAATATTAAAAGTTTATCTTTGACAGAAATATTTTTTCTGTTGTCACTGCTACTTATCAATGTTTATTATAAACTGAACAGTTAGGCCTTCTCTGCTCTCTTTAGTTTGGATTGTGGGCAGCCTGGCTGAGTTGGCTAGGTATCACCATCATGGCCTTTCTGAAGGTCTACAATAATTACCGTCAAGAGGATCTGGTTGACAGCTTGATCCACGAGAAAGAGTTCCTACTTGGACACTCCTCACGAGACGAGAAGAGTGGCATGATATGATCAACCCAACACACCATAGAACCTAGTTATAGTGTTACAGAATGCTGATTCTAGAACATTCTGATTGAATTGTTGCAGTTGATATGAATTGAATCTACATGCACTGTCAGGTAAAATGTTATTCGTAATCTTGACTTGTCTCTGTACTTATACATCTGAGTGACATCATTAGTTGAGCTCAAGTTCAATCAGATGAGCCTGAATAAAATTTTACTTCACATTCTTTGATGATTAGAACACCAACAATCTTTAGCGAAATGCAAATGCAACACACCGCATTTACATAAAAGGTTCCATTCAACAGTGTTTTGTTGAAATTAAATCACAATGCCCTGAAAAACTAATGAACAATAATAACTGTTATGTGTTTATATATGTATGGTAACACTTTACAATAAGGTTTAATTTGTTAACATTAGTTAATGCATTAGGTATCATGAACTAACAATGAACAATGTATTTTTTTTACAGCATTTATACATTTTTGTTAATGTTATTTAACTATAAATCTTTATTTTACAGCATCCTTGTTAAAAATATTACGTGTAATGACAATAGTAATAACAGTAAATTATGCATAATTACAAGCAACTATCCTTAAACCAAACCTTAACCATAAATCTAAAGTAAGTACATGTTTTTAATTAATATTCTATCAGGAAGACTTGCAGACTTGAGTGAGATTTAAGATGACATTTATTTGATGAATATAAAACAGAAAAGTAATGTCTCTCTTTGCCATCTGGCAGTCCAAAGAAGTTGTACTCAGAACCGTCTTATCCTGCCGGAGATAGGAGGCAGGGGTGAGGAGCCTACCCCCGTGCAGGACAGGACTCAACCCGTGGTGGTGGGGTGGTGGAGGTTGCTGTGTTAGCACAGTGAAACAGCAATGTGATAGATTGTGAGAAGACTTATAAAGCAACGGCTTACGTGTGATTGGCTGGGAATACCCAGCTAATGGTGCGATGATGTTCAGCTGCTAGTCTTCCCGCTAGAACTATACTGCGCTTACATTTACTCTTAGTACTTACTTGTGTGATTACACTGTAACAAGGACAGTAAAATAAAGTGTAACCTACAATTGCTCATTGTTAGTTCATATTAGTTCATAGTGCATTAAATAATGTTAACATATACAACTTTTGATTTAAAATATGTATTTCTATACTTTAAATACTGTTAAAGTATTGTTCATTGTTAGTTCATGTTAAATAATGTAACAAATAGAACATTGTTTTATAGTGTTACCAAATATTTGAATGACTACTGTGTGAGATACAATCAATTCAATTTCACTGCAAGTTTTGTTACCAATTATACTTTTACATAACCGAACAATTCTTTCCTCCTAAAGACTATTAAACTAGCTCTAGAATACAGCTTTCAGTCAGTTGTCTGTTCCATCAGTAACATTCTGTACATTAGCTGAGGAGTTAGACTTAGTACATTGTGGAGCTCAGGTAATACCACAGACACTAGATTTAAATAGTATTTCAGTTAGTATAGTGTTTGATCCATGTCCGGTTTTCTTTTCTGTACTTTTCCTTTCTTTCCCTGGTTTGATGGACCATTCCCTTCCAATACTGCCTCTATGTGCAAGACAAATATAACCAAGTATATGACTGTGGTAGTATCCTTCCTATGTTAAGACATTGCTATTTCAAATAATGCTTGCATGCACATGTACAGTATATAAAATGAACAGACAATATGGGAACACTACAATATATTAAAATATTTCCTTGAGAAAATTAATCAGTCATTATACACTCACTGAAAACTTTATTAGGAACACTATGGTCCTCAGAAGGGGCCAGGCGTGGTCTTCTGCTACTGTAGCCCATCCGCCTCAAGGTTCAACTTGTTGTGAATACTTAGATGCTATTTTGCTCAATTGTACAGAGTGGTTATCTGAGTTACCATAGCCATTTTTTCAGCTCGAACGAGTCTGGCCATTCTCTGTTGACTTCTCTCATCAACAAGACGTTTCCATTCACAGAACTGATGCTCACTGCATGTTTTTTGTTCTTAGCACCATTCTGAGTAAACTCTAGAGACTGTTGTGCATGAAAATCCCAGGAGAACAGCAGTTACAGAAATACTCAGTCCAGCCCATCAGGAACCAACAATCATGCCATGGTCGAAATCACTGAGATCACATTTTTACCCATTCTGATTAATGATATGAACATTAACTTAAGCTCCTGAGCCGTATCTGCATGATTTTATGCATTGCTGCCACACGATTGGCTGATTGGACAATTGCATGATGAGTAGGTGTACAGATGTACCTAATAAAGTACTCAGTGAGTGTAATTTGACATATTCTCAGATGAAACAGGGTTATCTCATTCACATGCATATGTATTCTTAAGTAAATTGTGGTTCTAGTACACATACATCATTTTAGGTTTGGATAGACTAATGCATAGAATGTCAACATATGAACAGCCTATGAAATGTTACAAATGTTTATGAATCCTTTGAGGTTAATGAAATTTAGAATTCACAGATTTATAATATTGTATTTCAGTAACACTTAACGTCAACGTTCCATTCATTAACATTAATGCAATGGGTATCATAAACGAACAATGAATAATATATTCTAAAATACAAAAGTGCATTAACTAATGTTAACATATTCAACCATGTTTTACTAATATATACTTAAATTAACATTAACCAATATTAATAAATGGTGTAAAAGTATTGTTCATTGTTAATGTTAACTAAGGTTGTTAGCTAATGTTAACAAATGGGATACCTGTATTTCTAATGAATGAGATTATTTAACCATGTTTAATGGCATCACATTTATTTAATGCAGTTAACACATTTACTTGATTATGAAGTCATAAAAATGACTGAGGAAGTAAATTGTCCCTTAATAAGGTCTTTCTTGGAGAATTACTGATAAATGAGAGTCCTGTTGGGATTGTGTCTGAATATTGAGCTCTGTCACCTGCTGCGGTAACCTTGCAAAAATTCGGACAATTCTAGTTCCGTCCAGTCTTCAGAGGATTTGTAAAGATTTGTTTGTTTAATTTGTACATCTCATACATTAAAATGCTTTACGATTAGGATGTAACTTACATACAAATACCTAAATACTGAAGCTAATTAATTTACTTGTTTTGCTGCATCAATGCTGATTTGACTTTGCTTTTCTACATGGCAACATCAACAAGGTTTATGCCATTCCACTTAGCACAGTTCACTAGGTTTTGAAGTAATTTCATTTTTGATATGAAGCATTGTTGAGCATGCATGCTGCAATAAAATCGACGTATGCCTTTTTGGTAAAAACATCTTCTGCTAACTAAAGTTTTAAACCTAATGTAATATATTTCAGTTCAACATGTTAATGCTGTGTGAGCAGGAGCCATGATTCAGTGTATCTCTGAAACACACTCATATGAGTAAACATTACACATAAATACTTTTGTGCATCATTTTCTTTATTGTGTTGTGTTTGCATCTCTGCAACTTTATAAGTCTATTCATTTGTTATTTTAGGGCTTTTATTCAATAAAAGCAGTAACAGCACTATATAAAGTGATGAAGTTGAATGAACTAGTCATTATTTAAAGTTAAATGAAGAAAAGGTTTTACTTGGTGTAAATTTGATAGGTTTTGATTGCTGACCCTCCTATTGGAAGAACAAAATATAGCAAGCAAACAATGTCAAAAAAGGCACCTCTATTGAATATGACCACATGTACATTAGAGGATAAATGAACAGAAAGCAAACATGTACTCCACTTGGGGCAATTTTATTGCTTCAAAGATTGGCTAGTCCAAAAGAAACCATCAGAGCGCCATTATAGTTTCAACATATTGCAGTAATACAAAATATTTTGTTGATTTTCCTTTTGTCGAGGTATAGTAAGGATTAAAGTGTGCTATACAGAAGAAAAGATTGATTTTAAATAAATGTTGCATATCAATCAGTCATACTGTACATATAAATAACATACAGTTACCCTTGTGAAAATGGTCTCTATTCAGTGAGTTTTTGTTTTTAGATATATTCTCAATATATTCTCATATTCAAGTAGCTCAAAGTGGATTGATGCAGGTCACAGTTGGTTTATTAAAGTGTGTGCACCTTTTGCACTGACTCAAAACAGTAGTCAAAGTGTGCACAAATCAGCTATTTAGAAACATCAGTGTATGAAGAAGCTATTTCGACAATGGCATTGCTTCCTGAAAACCTTTGCTTTTGTGTGATGCTACATCCACCACAATAGGTGTCATTATAAAATCCAAGACCACTGTTGCATCGGCCAACAAAATCTCACTTCTCTATATCACTTGGCTTTATCACCTATAAAGGGAATTTAACAATATAAAATTAAACGAATACAATGAAAAGATTAAATCAATATAATGAAAAAAATAAATACAAATAATTAATTGGATGACCACATGTTAAATTTGAGCTGATGTTCCAGCAAGCGCTCTAATAAACTATATAATAACACATTATAAAGTTAACAGTTCTGAAACTGAGGCGGGAGTCAGTCAGAAATGTTTGTGATTAAGGGAAATTTAAGGGATAAAGGAAAAATTGAGGAGCATCAACAAGAATGTCTACTTGCATGCATATTACGGACATTACAACCGTAAAACAAATAAATGCACCATTATTGGACTTATGCCAAGATGCTGGTACAGGTTCATGTAAAATAAACTGAATTGTTGCAAGAATAATAAAGTAATCAGCTATTTAAAATGGCATTCTTTCATTTGCCAGTTAAATGTGGCAGTGCATGACACAAAATATGGCCAACTTATTCTTGAAACAGTCTTTTGTAGAAGATGAAAACATTTGTGCTTAACGCAACAGCTTTGCCCTTCATTTGAAGTCGTAATCTAGATAAATGCTAAAGGTGTAGACATTGTGCCAGTATTTATTTATTAACATTAACAATGTTTAGTGTCATTCTTTATATACATGTTTGATAAATGCATAAAATTCATATTTTTACTTATCTGATTATTAGTCAAATAAATAGTATTGTCATACATTCAACCACATTACGTAGAGCAAATGCTTTAAAAGTAAAATAACAGAATAAATGAAATATTATTTGACATAAAAAGCATCATTTATAATGAATAATTGATCACTGGCTCCCATATAGAGAATACAATTTAAACAGAGTCTGACTGATATTAGGTCCAATACAATGCTGACATTTAAAAGGAATAAAAAGGGTTGTGCCAAAACCATCCATTAAGCTGGTGTGAAAATCAAGCATTTCTTGGATGTACTGGAGCATAAACCTATTTCCAGGTTCCTGAATCTAATTCCTTGCATCAGTGCATCATTAAAGGACCCAAGAAAGCCCATTTTGGGGAGTTATTCATATCTCTTAAACAAAAGAACATACACAATAACAAAATGTGTATACACAAATCCAGCAAAGAACACAGTGAGTGTGCCTCTGAAGGCAATACATTTTGGATATGAAACATACTTTGTTCTAGGATAAATATTGGCAAGCATTCATTCAAAAAGCATGTGCAAAGATTTCATCTTGGAAATTACGTATTGCACTTATGCGGCAAGAATCACAAAGAGCAGCACTTACAGAAGTTGATCCAGTCATGCACTTGCTGAAGCATTCTTTCAGTGCATGCAGTATGCATGTGTCCAAATGGTTTTTGCATTTAAACATAGCTTTTTGTAAAAATACATATGGAATTATGCATGTAACCACTGTTACATGCATAATACATGTATATATGTCTTCTACAGTACAATTATTAATTTAGTTTTCATTATTAAAGCCCATGTCTTGCATGCCTATTTTGACTGATAATTCTGACCAATGAAAATATCAGATGGGACAGATGGAATTCATTGCGTTCTCTGCATGTCTTTTATAGTTCAGAGGATTTATATTCGCTAATAGAAGTTTATTTTGTTGTTGTTGATTGTATTCTTTGGACCATCAAGCATTTTTAGAAATGACTATCAATAATAATAATATTAAAACACAAATTGCCCAGAACTGCTACAAGGACAAAGAGCTACATATGGAGAACTTGGATTATATACAGCTTCTTATAATGAGGATGTAGCATTAACTCTGCCACCATATAGGGCAAAAACACACACCAACTTAATGGCATGAAAAAGCTCATGGCCTTTGATCAACTAGACAAAAAAAAAGAGGTGGATGTTGAACATCCTCAAAGACCTTGACTGGTGACCAGTCTCATTAAAACAGTGAAAATAAAGTTTCAAGCACAAATAAAAAAATAAATAAATAAACCCCTTATTCTGTCCATTATACAGTATATCACCCTGACCTGTCATGTTTTCTCTTTGCTACAAGATGACACGTGACATTTCCAATGCATTGCCTGTTTTTAGACACTTTGCTGCACCATGTGGTCTGTTATGGTCATTGCATGGTCAGCCAGATCCAGCAGGCCCAGATGATCTGTTTGAATTGCAGTAGGTAGACAGCCAGTGCAGTCTGCAACTCCTCACAGGCACGCTGGGGTCTCCTGCGGTCTGTGCAATACAATGCTAGACCCAGTGCTGACAGCAGCAGGAACAGGCAGCTGAGCAGAGCCAGGTGCAAATGGCTCTGGGGTTTGTCATACACTGGAACATAAAGCCCATAAAAGTCAAGGTGAAAAGCTGGATCTGTTGGCTACATGATTGGTTACATGAATACCATAGCACTTGTCAGATACGATTAAATAAATATTAGGGACAGGAACATAATATTTTGATGAGGCTAAGGCAAAACAAATATTAATATAATTAATGTACACACTTTAAACTACCACATAACAAAACTATAATATCTCAAGATAGAATATTCTGGATTGCATGCAAGAAAAGACATTCTCCAAACATTAAAGGTGAATGTGCAATTTCTACGCCATTAGCGGAATTCCCCAACACATTTCCCTGTCTGGCACTGGTTCGGAAACAAATATTCCTGCCCTAAACTCACACTAGTTGTTGAGATAATGTTGCTATGTTGAGGCAGACAGGATTCCAAAAAAATGGAGGAATGTTTAGATACAAGAGAGCCACACTTTTCAGAGAACATACCTATAAATGTCTTACTTAGCTGACCATGCATTATAGACTGGATAGGAGAAATTATTGGTAATAGTAAAAAATATATACATCTCCAACCCTTATCCCTAACCCTTATTACTTTTTACCCAAGTGGCGTGGTCACAAATTCCATCGCACAGCAAAATTCCATGGACGAAGAAGGCATAGGAGGACGTTGAGCATGTGTGAAACCAGCTAAATAATAATTGTCAAGAAGCCTCTTTTTACTGCTGCATTTCATACTCTGTGAGAATTACGTAAAAAAAAAAACTAAAGCTAAAATGATATCCTTGTCCATTATGAATATTCAGTGTAGCTACGTATGAAGCTCTGCCCACACAGAGGTCACTGCCAAACAAAGCATCTTCCTATTGGTTAACTCAATGAATTTGCCTGTCACAGTTCACCAAACTTGAACTCCATGTAAAATCCACAAGGAGATTTTTCACCACAAAATGTCCATTGCGCAGATTCACATTGAGATGACTGTAATTCACCCATGGAATTACAGCATTTAAGCACCAATGTTAAATTGTACCACAAAACGCAAAACCTGGCCCCAACCCTAACCTCTTTTTCTAACATAACCCTTATATCTAGGCCTCAACCCCAAAGGTTAATCCTTAATAATAACCATGAACACACCTCACCCTTCTGCAACATTCACCCCAACTCCTATTCACAGCCCGAACATAAAATCTCAAATTCTATCTCTTCATTCAACATGCATGGTCATGGAAATACCAAAGCACTTGACATATATAAAAAAATATTATTTCTTTAACCAATAACAAGCTAAACATTATATTTTGGACATGTAAAGGCAATCAAATTGTACAGTATTATAATTCTTGTGTACTCTTAAACCACAGCAAACTACCAATTATAAACTATTGTCTGTGTCTCAGATTGCATGCACGAAAATCTGTCATGCACAATGTTTAGAGCTTTTTCATGCATTTTAGTGATCCACCACAAGATTCAACACATTTCACAACTCATTCAGTTTACTTACGTCCTAAACAGTCATAGTACGGAATGTCTGCAAACCCAACATAAAAAGTAATAATGAGGTTAAAGTCAACAATGTAGGTAAGTCTAAAGTCCTTTGTAAACTACCAACATTTCAAAATGAGGGCGTTCCTCTAACTAAATTTGTAGAGCATAGTTGGCACTTTCTATAAATAGGGTGCAAAGTTTTTTTCTTTTTTGTTTAACAAAGTGTCCATTATAGGAGTTTAAAGGATTAGTCCACCAAATTCAGTAAAATTTACTCACCCCTGTGTTGTTCTAACCCCATATGACTTACTTTTTCTGATCACAAAGGGAGAAATTATGAAAGAATATTGTGCTCAGTGAAGTCATACAATGGCAGTTTATGGTGACCACCTCTTCAAGCTTCAAAAGGACATAAAAGTATAATTCAGACGTCTAATAAATTATTTCATGAGACTCGTGTCTTGTTCTGAGGGAATATGATAATGTTCGGTGAGAAACTGATGAATGTACTCAGGAGATCAACCATCGATCAAGAGTTTCGCTTAATAATACATGATGTATTATTAAGCGAAACTCTTGATCGATGGTTGATCTCCTGAGTACATTCATGAGTCTGCACGTGAGCTTTAGAGATCTTTGCGCAATAGCAACAATAGTTACACAGCTCTCGCGAGATGAGGTGTTCAAGTGAAAACTCGTTTTGTTTTTCTTCAACAGGACCATCAGCAATATTAACAACAGAAAACACAACATAGCTGCACACAAATCAGAGAGCGAATTTACAAACATGCCTGAAGAGTTTGTAGTCGAAAAATAGATGCATTTCTATGCCTAGCCTTATTTGTTTGAACCGTCCTCCATCAAACAGTGTCATGGAGGAGGCTGAAGGTAGCTACACACACTCAGGTGCAACAGCCAGACAGAGAGTACAGGAGACCACAGTTCTTCAGAAGTTTCGCTTACCAAAAGTTAAGTGGAAGAACCGGAGAGAAAGGCGGAGGGAGCAGGAATATCTGTCGCCTCTATTTTTAACAAGTGTGTGTGTGTGTGTGTGTGTGTGTGTGTGTATGTTTGTGTGTGTGTCAGACAGTGAAAACAGTCGGTAGGTGTAACATTCTTGGACAAAATCAAGTAGTTTTAACTGGCAAGTGAGATGCTGGCTACAATATGTTCAATGTTATCAGAATCATTTTGGACCGGTGCCAGTTCGTAACGGACAGGGTTGCCCAGTGCAGCACCAAATATAGAAACCAAGCAAAAGACAGAATGTCCAATTGCAGCTGCTTATTAAAAAAAACTATGATTAACATAGAAAAGATAATTTTTGTAACGTTTGGTGCCTGAGTAGGACACTGTGTGACTGTAGCTACCATCATCCCATCGCTCTGTTTGACTGAGGACTCAAACAAATAAAATTAGGCATAGAAATGCATTATTTTTCGACCACAAACTCAGACATGTTTTGAAAATTCTGCTCTCTGGTTTGTGTGCAGCTATTTGTGATTTCTGTTGTTAATATCGCTGGTGGTCCTGTTGAAGCAAAACGAAACGTGTTTTTACATGAACATTCCATCTCACGCGTGCTGCGTAACTTCTGTTGCTCTCGTGCAAAGAGCTCTAGAGTGTGCAGACTCATGAATGCGCACAGGAGATCAGTCAAGAGTTTTGTTTAAAAATATGTTAGATTTCAGTTTGTTTCTCACCAAAACTTATCATATTCCTTCAGAACAAGACATAAGTTGCATACAATAATTTATTAGACTTTTGAATTATACTTTTGTGTCCCTTTGAAGCTCGAAGATGTGGTCACCATAAACTGCCATTTTATGACATCACTGAGCCCATTTTTTTTTTTTTTTCACATTTTCTCCCTTTGTGTTAAGAAAAAGACAGAAAGTAATATGTGGTTATAACAACACAGGTGTGAGTAATGCTTGAATTTACATTTTTGGGTGAACTATCCCTTTAACCTTCAAATAATTTAGTTTTTCCACCTCAGGAGGTCCAACTAAATGTCTCGGTTATGTATGTAACCTCCGTTCCCTGATGGAGGGGACGAGACGTCGTGTCGAAGAAGCGACACTAGGGGTCTCTCTTGAGCGCAGAATATGCCTCTGATCTATGAAAAAAGGCCAATGAGAGTTGGCGAACAATATTTGCATACCCCGCCCCCGGATACGGATATAAAGGCGAGGGAAATACGCTCGTTCATTCAGGATTTTTCTGAGGAGCCAGGAGTGTTCCGGCCACCTCAGCGACGTGGCCGGGAAGACACGACGTCTCGTTCCCTCCATCAGGGAATGGAGGTTACATACGTAACCGAGACGTTCCCCGTCTGTCGCTCACTTCGATGTTGTGTCGAAGAAGCGACACTAGGGGTCCACTTCAAATCACGCCATGCGCTGAGCCGTGTATGTGTGCTGTTGACACAGAAGTGGGCAGGTATTTCACGTGCACAAGTGACCAACTGTGTTCAGACTGCACATACTCTTCCCTAATGCCCCTAGAGGGGAACAAGGCCAAGCCTGGTTGGGCCTCTTTTCTCTCTATGTTTTCTCGGCATAGAGCAAGAGCAGCCGGGACCCTTATCGCATCGTGGGAAGGGGGTCTTACCTGAATTCCTATTCTTTCAGGGGGAAAAGACCCTGAGGAGGCCACACCCGCCCGAAAGGGGAGGTAGAGGTGGCAGAATACATCACATGGCCTCTTCGGTCACATGTGGGAAGAATGGCGCGGTGGTAGGTCCAGCCTCGAGGAGGGGGGAGTTGCTACAACACGGTGACTGGAGGGCAGCAAAGGACTGCCTAAGGGAGACGCGGGTCAGCTTGTAAGGTGACCGTAACGCGGAAGTACACACAGGAGGAGTCCGCATAGGAGGCCTGATCTGTGGAGCACCTAATCCAGTAGGGGTAGCCTGGGGTACCCGTAGTGGACTGGGTCGGTGAGTTCCTCCGCTGAACTGTGGACCCAAGAGGGCTAGGGAGGAATCAACCAGGAACCTAAAGGGGTCTCCTGGGAAGAAGGCGCACTGTTTTACCTCGGCAGAGGGAAAGGGTGCTGGACACAAGTGATTCACCCGGTCAGACTGTCGACGTGTACCGAGTTCTATGGGCTCGGACCTGAGAAAACACAGGACGAGACTGACTCCACCCTGAGATTGTAAAATCTCGCAAAGGTGTTAGGTGTTGCCCAGCCCACAGCTCTGCAAATAACTGCTAGGGAGGTGCCCCTAGCCAGTGCCCATGAAGATGCCACACTCCTGGCAGAGTGGGCTTGAACCCGTAGGGGGGGTGGCACGGCCTGAGTGTGATAGGCCAACAGAATGGCATCACCACCCAGTGCAACAGCCTCTGTTTGGAGACAGTGTTCCCTTTCTGCTGTCCCCCCAAAGCAGACAAAGAGCTGGTCAGGGCATCTGAAGCTCTGGGTGCGTTCCAGGTGTACCGGACACAGCAGTGAGGGGGCTGGGTCTGCCTCCTCCCGGGGCAGTGCTTGCAGGTTCACTACCTGATCTCTGAAGGGTGTGGTAAGAACCTTGGGCACATAGCCCGGCCGAGGTCTTAGGATTACATATCTGTCTGCCGGACCGAACTCGGGCAAGTGTCGTTAGTAGAGAACGATTGCAGGTCCCTGACCCTCTTGATGGAGGTGAGCACGATCAGCAGGGCCGTCTATAGAGAGAGGGCCCTGAGTCCAGCTGATTCTAGCGGCTCAATGGGGGATCTCTGAAGACCAACAAGGACCACCAAGAGATCCCAGGAGGGGAACAGGTTTGGCCGGGAGGGATTTAGCCTCCGGGCACCTCTTAGGAACCTGACGATTAAGTCGTGTTTACCCAGGAACTTGCCGTCTAGTGGGTCGTGGTGAGCTGCGATAGCGGCAACATACACCTTCAAGGTGGAAGGGGACAGCCTCCCCTCCAACCTCTCCTGTAGGAACAGGAGCACTGACCTAACTGCGCACCTCTGTGGGTCTTCTGCCCGGGAAGAACACCAATTTACGAACAGATGCCATTTTTGACTGTGGGTGGTAGACCAGCTAGATCTTCCGTGTCCCATCCAGGGACCAGACGTGGAGGTTCTGGATGTGGAGGCCTGGATGCAGATGCCAGAGCGTGCCTCATCCCTGAGAAAGAAGGTCTTTCCTCAGGGGAATTCGCCAGGGAGGGGTTGTTGCGAGGAGTACATGGTCCGAGATCCAGGCCCGGGTGGGCCAGTAAGTAGCCACAAGAGTGACTTGTTCCTCCCTGACCTTGCACAGCACCTGTGCAAGAAGGCTCACTGGGGGAAATGCATACTTGCGCAGCCCCACTGGTCAGCTGTCTGCCAGTGCATCTGCCCCGAGGGGAGCCTCTGAGCGGGCGTACCAGAGCGGGCAGTGGGAGGTCTCTCAGGAGGCAAACAGGTCTACCTGGGCCTTGCCGAACCATCCCCAGATCAGCTGAACCAAGTGGGGGTGAACTCTCCACTCTCGGCCAGGCAAGCATTGTCGTGACAGTGCGTCCGCTATCACATTGGGGTTTCCGGGGATGTGAGTGGCGCGCAGCGACTTGAGGAGGAGAGGACGGGCGAGTTGTGACATGTGGTGGGAGCATACGCCGCCTTGGCGATTTATGCATGCCACCGCAGTGGTGCTGTCCGATCTGACCAGGATATGTTTGTCTCGAACTAACAGGAGAAACTTCCGCAGGGCCAATAGGACGGTCAACAACTCGAGGCAGTTGATGTGCCAATGCAGCTGGGCCCCTTTCCAACGGCCTGCTGCCCCGTTTTAAAGGGACTGTTGTGCCTGGCCTGAAGGTGGCGAGGCACCTCAACACTGACTGGGAATGCTCGTTGGTGAGACGTGCTGACATTGAGACCGAGTCTAACTCCATACCGAGAAAAGAGATGCTCTGGACTGGAGTAAGCTTGCTCTTTTCCCAGTTGACCTGAAGCCCCAAACAGCTGAGGTGCCTGAGCACCTGGTCTCTGTGAGCGTATAGTAACTCTCGCGTTGTGGGCCAGAATAAGCCAGTCGTCGAGGTAATTGAGTATGCGGATGCCGGCTTCTCGGTGCGGGGCAAGAGCTGCCTCTGCGACTTTCGTGAAGAGGGGACAGAGACAGGCTGAAGGGGAGGACTTTGTACTGATACACCTGGCCATAGAACGTAAACCGCAGGAAGGGGCGGTTTAAGGCAGAATGGAGACGTGGAAGTACGCGTCCTTCAGGTCTACCGCTGCGAACCAATCTAGATGCCGGATGCAGGTTAAGATGTGTCTCTGCATGAGCATTTTGAACGGGAGTTTGTGCAACGCTTGGTTGAGAACTCGCAGGTCCAAGATTGGTTGTAAGCCGCTGCCTTTCTTAGGTACGATGAAGTAAGGGCTGTAGAAACCCTTCTTCATCTTGGTTGGATGGACAGGCTCTATCACGTCTTTGAACAAAAGAGTAGCGATTTCCGAGTGCAGGGACTGGGCATGTTCGCCGTGTTCTGCGGAAAAGCGGATGCCCATGAAGGGGGGTGGGGGTCTGGCAAAATCAATTGCGTAACCGAGTCGAATGGTCCGGGCCAGCCAGCGAGATGGGTTGGGAAGTGAAAGCCACGCATCCAACCTCTGCGCTAGGGGCACCAAAGGGACGATATATTTTGACGTAACCGGCGGAGCTTCACAGCGGGGCGGAGCATGTAGGGCAGCGTCGGCGGTGACAGGCCGACCCAAGGCTGGGGTGCTGAGAAAAGACTCAAAGCCCCTACCTTGCTCCGGCAGGGGGCGGGTGGCGACGGAGGAGGAGGTCCAGGGTAGGCGTCCTCTAGACTCGTCGGAACCAGCCGGCCGGGGAACAGTCGTGGGGCTGCAGACGGGTGGTCCGTGTCCAGGAAGCCGGGACTGTGAGAACGGCATTTGCGGACCAGGTGACCCAGAGACATAGGAAATAGCTCTTTTATTGAGAATGTGGGTACCGCAACCCCATCTAAGGGGGGCGGCAAATGAAAATTGTTTAAAAACAAAAGATTCTCCTTCCGGCCCTCCACCAGGGGGACGGAGCGATCTTACCACCTCCGGAGCTAACATCTCTGTCGCTGGGTTGTCTGTCTCAGGAGCGCCTGTGAGCCTTATGGGTCCTCGAGGGGGTTTGAGAGACGGGGGACGTCTGCTTCCTGCGGTGTGCTTGACGCTGGGGCTGAGAGCTGGGCCCGGGTTGAGGTCGGAGCAGATTTCTTAGCCGCAGGGGGACGCCCTCGGCGAGCAGACGGGGCAGTGGCCGTGGCGGCAGGTTTGCGGCGCTGCAGTATATGTGAGACGGCCTCCGTCTGCTTTTTCACCACAGAGAACTGCTGGGCGAGCTTTGTCGGCCTCACGCATCTCGACCAGGTTGAGCCATAGATGACGTTCCTGGACCACAAGGGTGGCCATCGGCCTGCCCGAGTGCCTGTGCGGTGACCTTCGTGGTTCTGAGGGCGAGGTCAGTCGCTGAGCACAGTTCCTGCAGCACATCGGGGTCAGGGCTATGCTCGTGCAGATCCCTGAGCGCCTTGACCTGGTGGACTTGCAGGATGGCCATGGCGTGCAAAGCGGAAGAGGCCTGTCCCGCGGCGCTGTAGGCTTTGGTGTTTAACAAGGATGTCGTCCTACAGACCTTGGAAGGGAGTATAGGGCGCCCGCGCCAGGTGGTAGGGTTACCGGGACATAGATGGAGCGCAACGGCCCTATCCACCTGGGGAATTGCCGTATACCCGTGGGCCGGTCCGCCATCGAGGGTAGCGAGAGCGGACAAGCAGGGCTTTTGACGAAGGGAAAGCGGGGCTCTCCATGAAGATGTCAGCTCGTCATGCACTTCCGGGAAAAACGGGACCGGGGTGGCCGTGGCTGTGAGCGGCGCCCAGACCCCAGGAACCAGTCATCCAGCTGTGACGGGTGTGGGGAGGATGGAGGGTTCCAATCCAACCCCACACTGACGGCGGCCTGGGCAAGCATGTCGGACATCTGCGCATCAGCCTCAGCCTGGGCGTGCTGGCCGAAGGTGGCAGCCCAGGGGAGGCGTCAGCGTCAGACGCCGCTCTGTCTGATGGAGCGGCGAGCTCATCCACCTCGAGCTCCAGAGAATAGGCAGACCAGCCCGGAGGCGAGTCGCCGCTGCCTTGAGCACGGACGGGGGTCAACAAGCGTGTCGGGGGGCGGGTGGTCCGAGGGGGCATATCTGGCAGAGCTGCACCCGCTGCCCTCCCCAAATCGCCTCCATCGCCATCCGCATTGTCCTCAATCCCGTAGGAAGAAGGAGCGACACGGGGGCGCGACCGCAAAGTTGCCATGGTCATGCTCTCGCAGTGAGAGCATGAACCATCCATAAACGCTGCCTTGGTGTGATCGGCGCCCAAACACACAAGACAGCGCCAGTGGCCGTCTGAAGCGGAGAGCACTCTACCGCATCCAGGAACTACACAGGGGTTGAATGGCATCTTTAAAAAGACGCGTCCTGAAAAGGACGTTCAACGCCACTGTATATTGCTCTTTCAGAGAATTAAACTCTTTTACAGAGAAAATTACTCTTTATAGGAAAACTCTTTTAACTCTGCGCTGTCAAAGAGCCTAGGGACAAACTGCACGCCGTGCAGAGAAGAGAAAAGCTGCTGAAGTGCGCCGTAGATCCAACAGCAAAGCAGAGCGTCAGAGGATAGAAGCAGGAAACAGTTGTGTCACTCGCAGCTGGCTGCATACATGACCATCTGCTCAGAAGAAAATTACTGAATGAACGAGCGTATTTCCCTTGCCTTTAAATCTGTATCCGGGGCGGGGTATGCAAATACTGTTCGCCAACTCTCATTGGCCTTTTTTCATAGATCAGAGGCATATTTGGCGCTCAAGAGAGACCCCTAGTGTCGCTTCTTCGACACGACGTCGAAATGAGCGACAGACGGGGAACATTAATTATATGAACTTTTAGATTTTTCAAATTCATTTTAAATAAAGTTTGTGATTTTTGCAACTCTATTACCAAAATTTTGGACACTTACAGTATGAATACCATGTAGAACCCCGATTTGTGTGATTTCTTTGTTTTCTAGAAATAAACTAGAATGTAATGGTATGCAATTAAATATATACAATTTATATAATGTTTATATGATAAAAAAATTATGGATGCCTCTATTGCTTTAAAAATGAATGGGACACTAGGTTGCACCCCATTCTTGGAAGTTGTAGACTTGAAGTGACTGAACTTTCAATGATAATAATAATAATTGTAAGGGCTTTTAACTGAAAGACAAGACCTCACAAGACAAAATGCATCAGTAGAAATAAATAGGCACTTTAAATTACCTTCCTTAAATTCCTTAAATTAAATTCCTTGTTTCATTAACATAGCAGCCTTGTTGGCACAGATTGCACTGTCTTATTTGCATGTACAATTAATCTGGCAAATAAATCACTTGGGCATGTTTGTGCATCCCTGATTTTTTTTTATTTTATTTTATTTATTTTTTTAAAGAAGGGATTCATTAACACAGCCCTGAATAGGATTTGTTTTCTTTTTACAACCCACTCCAGCATGTTTAATTTACTATTTTTATGTGCCAGCTCTTAAAAAGCACCCAAGAGGTTTCAGGGACTGCTAGAGCAGGCTGTTCTTTAATCTCAATAAACTCTCTCACCGTGAACAGTGATCTCCGGCTCTCTGAAGCGAACACGCCTCTCGGTTTTCCGTCTACGTGATGAGTCTGACTCCACACTGCTCACACTGGACCTTTTCAGGATAGAAGTGGGCAGCTTTTTACTTATGACCTAAAAGTACGCACAGACAAAAAATAAATAAAAACAGCTTGTGAGCCAGAATGTTTGATAGAAACAATATAATGTCATAGATCCCATGGCAGTCCTAACAAAATAAATAAACGAAATTATATTCCTATAAATGTCTTGATTCCAGACCAGAGATGGCCGAGTCTAAGTCGAGACTGGGACCAGAAGAGGCCGAGTCAGAGACAAGACTAATATAGACCTAATGCAATCTCATTTACTGTGTAAAATGTATAGTATAAACAACTAAATTGACTAAGCACATCATTTAACAATATTACCAGTCGCAAATAAAAATGATATATGCCACATCCTAGGTTAAGAGAACACAATTTAAATACATTTCAGTTTTAATAATCTGTCAGTAAACAACTCAAATTAAAGATGCAAGGTTTCTTTGGCTTAGCTAGGCAATAAAAACTACTGCTTCTGTGTTCTATTATATTCTACTCATTGTTAGTAAACATTTCTGCAATACAAAATAGAGTATTACTGTACTATAACTTAAAAAAAATCCTAACAATGATGCATTGTAAACTGTTAACAAATAAATGAACTGAAACCTTTACTTTGAAAATGTTTACAATTTCTTCAATTGCACTTTATTATTCCATCCATTGTAAGCCAAGTATTTCTGATATACATAATACAGTCTTACTGTACTTTAACTTTAGTTCAGGACAGCTACAGCAGGGAATAGTGACTTTTAAAAAAATAAGAGAGAGACCACATATCCCGTTTTTGTACCAATTCGTCCATTTCCATTTCCAAAGTTCATTTGTATGCAATTGTATGAGTTATACACCCACCAATGAGAGATGCTTCCCTCGTGTCCTTGTAGTTCCAATGTGGTGTTTGTTCTGTGATAATCCAAAACGTTGTTATTGTAACCAAACCCTATCCCTAAACCTAACCATAAAGTGTAACACCTTATCCTACCCAGTGTAAACATAACCATGATATTAATGTTAAATGGTCTGATGTGTAATATGGAATAAAGCAACACTTCTTTGTTCCGAACGCATGAACCACTACAACAGACTTAAAACCAAAATTCCTTTTGGACAGATTTTTTCAGAAATTTTGTCACATCCATTCTTTTTTGGATTTCGCTAGAAGAATATTGGCACCATGAATTCTCACCTAACCAAAACATCAACCACCTACTTTGAACTCTAAATCCTATCCCTAAACCCCAACCCTTTACACGAACCCCTAAACTCCAATCCTAAATCCTATTCCCAACCCCCTGCTCATTTCACTTACCCTAATCCCCAAACCCTAGTCCTCACCCCAACCCCTGACATCCAGATCTAAATCTCTAGTCCAGGGGTGGGCAACTATTTTGGTAAAGGGACCACATCGGGCTTTAAGTAGTGCATAGGAGCCACATTGTATTCCTTTTGAGATAAAATGTTCTGCATTGATTTGGTTTTTGTAACTTTTAAGCCCAGAAATAGTTGTATACTCAATTTTCTGAAGTGTATCTGTGACTAGTGAGACTATTCTGTATTATGCAAGAATTGTATTGCTCTACAAAGTATAGATACTTTTTATCAGGTATTAAATAACTTAATAAATGCTGAGCGTATACAATTATTTTACCATCTCTATTTCCCTGTTAATATATTATTCAATTTAACAATCTCTACATCAGGGGGTTGTTTTAATAATAATAATAAAAAAATGATTAGAACTTTTAATGTTTGTCAAAATGCGGACGAGTTTACTTATTTTTTCTACAACAGCCTCAAGAATGGACAAAGAGTAGCCGTATAACACTTCCTTGAGCAGAATATTGCACTACAGCTCGCTAAATTTGTTCAAAGGGGAAAGCGAGATATGTTTGCCAGACTGCACAAAATAAGTACAACATTAGGCAGAATATTTCCAATTTGCACAAGTATAAATCTCAAACTGGGGGTGTTGCGTCTCTTATCTGGCAGCCCTGAGCATGTTGAATGCTTGTGGAGACGCATCAGGTCCCAATGCAAGATATCTTAAATAGCCAATGAAAAAAATGCTTTTACGACAAATGAGCCGTGGGCCAAATTAAACCATGTGGAGGGCTTGATCCAGCCCACGAGCCATAAATTGCCCATGTCTGCTCTAGTCCTATATTGTATCCTATAACACCATTTCTAACCCTAATCCTAACCCTGAATCCCCTCAACCCTAAACCCAAACGCCTGCCCTCAACCTGAAATCTTAAATCCTAACTCAAACCCATATTTTCAATCCCAACCCTTAAATCCAATTCCTAACCTCAAACCCCAAACTCTCTCCCTAAATCCTAACACCTACCCCTACCTAATTTCTTAGTCCTAAATCCCAGGCTCAGCCATCATCTTGAATTCTGATCCTATAGAGGAAACACATTTTGCCAATTTTGGTCGTAACCTTTTGATTATGACCCACTATTCAGAATGTTAACCGTACCTCTAAAATCAGAGGGCAATGGATGTTGGAACATGTCCTATTTGAGTCAATTGCATTAAGGTCAAAGAGCTGAGTAGTCTTACGTTAGTTTTAAGAGTTTCCTGATGTATGCATGGCTCATTTCTGTGCCGTAGCTCAGTGTGTTTATCTCTATGGCTATGAGAGTTGCCACTTAGTGCATCGCTAAATGACTCCGTGGCAGAGAACCTCTTCGAAAGTGTTGACACACACTCCCCCAAAGAATCTGTAAAAAAAGAAAATCAAAAGAGCACTTAACGAACTGTAGAGGAACATATTTGACATCAGCAAAAATTGTTTTAGCACCACACATATTTTTTCTATTCAAAATGGTCTGCATAATGAAACTAGTTTAGCAGAAGAATGATTTATCACTGAAACTGAAATTGTCCCACACAGGTGATATGTTGTAGTGAAAGCATTTTCTTTCAAAAAACATACTCAGCAGCTGAGTTTGACATTCATGACACATTGCTGCCCTGTACAAATCATTTTTCATCATCTAGAATAATCAAATGGCAATAGAGAAGACGCAGAGTAACCCCTCCCATCGGAAAACTAGCAAAGGATTTCTGCTAACAAAGGTGACCTTGTCTCAAACTATCAAAGCCATGACATGGCATTTCTGCTCAAGATCTAAATAAACCATAAGATGAGGACTAGAAACAACATAAGTGGACATTTTTTTAGTGGGCAAGGATATGCAAGTGTTTTGTTCAGAATTATGTCCAGTATGCTTATATACTGCATTTTCTCACTTAGTTTGGTTCATTTAGGCATATATGAACATGGCAATCACACTAATATCTGCACCAAAAAAATCAGTCTGAGTCCTCCTGAAGGAGGCGGACCAAACAATATCCCTATAAAAAAAAAACAAGCATTTCTGGTGGATCTGCGAACAAGAAATCTGTTGGTCACCACATCACTGTAAATCATAATCAAAACATTGACATAAATTTTGGTGACTATATTAAATATATTGCACATTTAATATAGGAGTTGTTTAATTATTCCCGAGGTAATTTTAGTGACCAACAGTTTGGAATAATATACAGATTTTGCTCTTATGGAAAGAAATTGGTACTTTTATTCACTAAAGTGGCAGTCAGCTGATCACAATGTATAGTCACGACATTAATAACGTGAAAAATTACTATTACAATTTGAAAAAAATTTCAGAACTACTTAAACTAATTCAGAGTTCTCATCCAAAAATCCTCAATGTGCAGCAATGACAGCTTTGCAGATCCTTGGCATTCTAGCAGTCAGTTTGTCCAAATACTCAGGTGACAATTCACTTCCTGTAGCACTTGCCATAGATGTGACTGTCTTATCAGGCACTTCTCACGCACCTTACAGTCTATCTGATCCATTATATCAATTATACCTAGATCAATTATACTCTCTTCCAATTATCTGTTGTCCAATGTGTGCTTCTTTAACCACTCAAAACTTTTCCTTTTGTTTTTATGTTTCAAAATTGGCCTTTTCTTTGCCATTCTTTGCATAAGGCTTCTACCTCTGAGTCTTCTCTTTAATGTTGTACATGAAACTGGTGTTAAGCAGTTACAATTCAATGAAGCTCTCAGCTGAGGACATATGAGGCATCTATTTCTCGAAATAGAGACTCTGATGTACTTTTCCTCTTGTTTTGTTGTACATCTGGTCTTCCACATCTCTTTATGTCCTTGTTAGAGCCAGTTGTCCTTTGTCTTTGAAGACTGTATGACCTTTGTATGAAATCTTCAGGGTTTTTTAAAAAATTTTTTTTGACAATTTTAAGCATTATATGGCCTTCACTCCTCAAAACAATAATTGACTGATGCGTTTCTAGAGAAAGACATATCTTTTATTTTGCCATTTTTTACCTAATGTTGAGCTTAAGACATGTCAGTCTATTGGATAATGTGGCAAATCAAAAACAAACACAAAGATGAAAAAAGGTTAATTTAATGAACCAAATAGCTTTCAACTTTGTTTGTTATAATGGCAAGTGATTTTCTGATTACTCAAGGATAAGGTGTTGGAGTGATGGCTGCTGGAAATGGAGTCAGTAGATTTGATCAAAAATGACTTAGTGATAGTGCTGTTTTTTTACATCAGTAATGTCCTAAATAAACTTGTGGTCAGTTGAATGCCACTTTGTTGAATTAAAGTATCAATTTCCTTCCGAAATCTGTACGTTATTACAAAATTTTGACTGCCAGTGTATATACACAGTATATATGCACAATTGACTCAATGGTGCTGCAGCATTGCGTTAGCATATTGAAAAAGTTCTGTATCAAAAGACTACTCATTGTTTTGGCGGCCATACGTACCATCATCACTTTTTTCAGACGGGCATAAGCAAAATCCTAATAAAGATAGGTGGGCATACCTGCGTATGCCCTAGAGACTACACTACTGTCCAGAAGCTGTTTCTCTGATTTTCTATTATTACCTCTACAAGGCACTGATTCATATTGTTTGAACGAGCCTTGTGACAGTGCAAGCACTTGTCTGCTTGTGTCTTTCAGCATGCATGTTAAGATGAGCAGAAGAAATAGAAATCCCATCCTGCGCAAGTATTTCCCAATATAGCCTAATTCTTTTTATTTCACTTTGAAGCTTATGATTATTTTTCATGGTAACCAAATAATAATATCCCTAATGTAAAAATTAAATAAATTAGAATTGATATTTTAGTGTGAGGATCGATATTTTTGATACAACATCAGTATCGGAAGTATCGAAACTTTAGGATCGATCCACACATCCCTAATTTGTATAGCAGCTGGACAAACACAGGAAGGACAGCAATTTGAAAGATAAAAAACATCTTTATGTAGCTTCACCCTTTTTCCTGTTTGTATGTGTATGCATTTGTTTTTTATGCATGTGAGTGCGAGAGAGAGAGAGAGATAGAGAGAGTGAGAGAACTTTGTGACCATGAGAACAGTCACTTCTGAATGCAGAAATAAGTAATGACGGATAAAAATAACCATGATGTAAATTTTAAAGCTCCTATCCATTTGAGTGATGGATAATGTTTATTAACCTCTGACTGAAATGTGCATTCTGTACCATGCGGTCAAGTTTTGCATGGCCTTGACATTAACAATTCTCATAGTGGACTCAAGAAATAAGAATAACATAAGTTTAGAGAAAGAATATTTCCCCTTTGTGTAAGCCCCATCCTACAGTTCAGTGTCAGGATTCTCGCTTGAATAGTCTGATCCTACCAGAAGACAATGTTGACAGGGGAGAGGAGCTTACCCCTACAGCAGAACGCGACCTAAACTGGTGGTGATAAGGTGGTGGGGGTTTAAAGCAAAGGCGCCATAACGAAGCAACGAGGGACAGCTGTGCAGAGCTTATAATGCAGGATCATGAGGCTGATCATGATTGGATAATGGGTGGCAGTGGGGCAGTGGGGGGCAGTGGGGCAGTGGTAGAGCGGGTCAGCCATCAATTGTAGGGTTGGTGGTTCGAATCCTGGCCCATACGACTCACTGAACCCCAAGTTGCTCATGAATGAATGTGTGTGGGTGTGTGTGTGAATGAGTCAACAGCGTAAAGCGCTTTGAGTACCGATAAGGTTAAAAAGGTGCTATATAAGTGCAGACCATTTACCATAAGTCATCTCAAAGAAACAACTCATAAGCTTCCATTACTTGAAAGATTTTTTTTATCAGTTGACAAATTATTACGGGTATATAATTTTATATATATATATATAATTTGCTCACGTGACTTTTGTTATCACAGTTTTGGTCCTTTTTGAAATGTTGCCTTGTGAAAGCGAACCAAACCAAGAAGAAAATGCAACATTGTAACAATTTAAGCCCCTGTTTCTGAACAAATTAAACGAGCTACAGGTCAAAAATGCTCTAAAAATACTCAAGGCACCATTTGGGGTTTCTTACAAGCCGAACTGTGGAAACCTTCTGGAGATCCTCCAGGAACTCTTTAACGCAGCCTCAAATAGCCTATTTATGTACTCAAGGAACTTAAAGAAATAGTGCCTCAAAGCCTTTTTTATGATGGAGTTAGTGAAGGAATCATTGACAGACCTTAGAGTTCTTTAGGGTTTTTTAAGAGTAAGATCAGAGAACTAAAGGATCCCTTGAGGTTCTCCAAAGGGTTTTGCCAGCTGAGCAACCTAAATGTTGCCTCAAGTATGTTTACATCAGTGCAGAAGTACTCATAGAGATTGACATAAGTGGGATGGCATTTTATACTGGTGACATCTCATCTAACTTCATGTGGGATGAGAATGACTGCAAGTGAGCATTTTAAAAGTAACTTTAGCTTGCCTTACCAGTATATTCTGTTTTGCCAATCTCAGCATAGACAGTGGCTAGCAGCTCCAGACTCCTGGCTGTGATGGGGTGATTGTTACCAAAAGCCCGCTGGTGGATTTTAGTGGCCTAAATGAAAGCAATTTGTAGAAATTTAAATTATTCAACTATTTTCCTAGATTTCTACTCTTTAAAAAGTCTTCTACCATTTTGCATACAGTACAGAAATCACAATGAACATACCTTGCCACTGTACTCTAAAGCAAGATGGGGTCTAAAAGCAACGGAGAGTGACAAAGAGGTTAGAAATCATCCAGTTGATTTAACAATGTTTGTTTGACATTAGATTTGTGTGAAATTGAATAGCTACTAGTACATTGCTTACTGCATAGTGTGCAGTGTATAACCTACTGGTATACTTAAAAAGCTTAAAAATGCATACAATTGCATTCTAATAAAAATAAATGGTAGCATCCAGTAATCATCTGAATAAAAATATGTGATTAACATTTTTAATCCAATTTTGTGCAAAAAACAAACAAACAAAAAAAAAAAACAGTATTTCTCACAGTGTGTTCTGGTTATATACTGCAAATTTGGATGATGTAGTACAGAAAATTTTCACACTGCGAACTGTATACAGTATATAATGCAAAACTTTTATAAGAGCAGTATGGCATTATGCTATTTAGGCAACGTGTCTGCACACATGTGAGAGAGATGCATGCACTTGCTGTGCATTATTGATTAACAAATCCACATCATTGTTCACGCCTTAGGGACTTGGCTGACCCTTTTCCATTACTGTAACATGTGAAAGAAAGTGAAAGTGTGAGTGTGTATATATGACGGATAATATCACATAATACATAACTGTACATGGATCATCCAAAATTATTTGTATGCTATATTATGAACAACTGTGCAAATAATAACAATTTATTTGAGAGAAGATCGGGTAAAACCCATAACAACTACATGGTAGATGTTTGTCCAAATCATATTATTATTTTAATATAAAATATAGATATTCATATTTAGCATTAAAAATGCTTCACAATTTAAAAATTGTTCTAATCTCTCAATCATAGGCAGCTCTATTTAATGGGCCCTTAATATTGTCACATGGCAACTTAGCCACTGACACATCTTACCCCACTCACCCTCTTCAAACTATGTGAGGTTTGTTTTCTTATCAAAAGTGGACCATGGCTCAATGACAGAGCAGTCTTTGTCTTAGAAGCAGGTGTGTTTGCGAAAAGGGCTGTCAGGCAACACTTGACATTCACTGGATCTCTCACACTCTATAAAACCTTTATATAACTGCTGAAATATCTTGACATTGGAGAACCACTTGCCAGAGTGCACTGTCAACTCAGCTATGTACAGAATTGCATACAAGGTTGTATACTGCACATTTGGATGATGTACTGTAGGTCACTACACAAATACAGAAAATGTTCACACTGCAAACAGCATACAGTATATACTGCAAAATGTATGTGAGAGAGATGCATGCACTTGCATGTGCACTCTTACTGCATTACATTATAAAACAGTGCATAAACCAAACCGACAAGGGAAACACAATGAAACAGAGCACGGGACAAAGTTTAGTTTGAGAAAAATTTTCTGTCTCAAAAAGGTGGGTCATTTTTTGAAGGTGTTCAACGTCATATCAGTTTATGCTACATGGCTAACCTGCTCCATTTCTATATTTCTATATAGAAATTCTTCATACTTTCATAATAATAAATCGTGCTGACACTCGAAGATTCACGCATTGGCTGTCTGGGGCAAACTTCACTCATTCATGTGCAAGCGCTTCAGGGTTAAGCATGAACTCAGGATCAAACTCTGAGTTGACAGAGAATGTTTGTAGCTAGCATCTTGGGATTGCTAAACCCAATCTATACTGGTTTGGCTCTATCTGGCTTTGCTAACCTGAAACTTATTCTGAAACTCTGAGTTCAACTAGCTTTGTGCAACAGGCTTCTGGTGTCAAGATCCCGACACTAAATAAAAACTTAACCGGGAACCTGACAGTATATGCAACAATTTATTACAACTTTATGTAAAAATGTCTTTTGGCATGCAGTCTGATCATTTAATGACTCAAGAAAGGAAGGATTAAGGTAAAGGAAAAATTGTAATGTAGCAAGGCAAGACAGGCAGGAACAGATGAAGGCATATGCTGATTAGGTAGAAACAAATGTCTTGACACAAACCTGGCTTAGCTGAACAGTCTGAATACTATCAAAAATATGAAGATAGTTTCACGTGGAAAGACAAATTATTTAAATGTTCCCAGTGCCATAATTGCATTTTTACTAGTTAGAAATCCAATTACAAAGCTCTCTAATTTTATTTTTACTTGTAAATATTTCAATTACAGAGCTATCTAACTGATTTTTTAATGGTAAGAATTTTAGTTAGAGAGCTCTACAATTGCATTTTACTAGTAAGAGCTCCACAGTTGAATATATACTTGTCATATGTTTCCTTTGACACCCATTCATTTTTAATTACAGAGCTCTACAATTAAATATTTACTAGTAAGAATTTAAATGACAGATTTCAACAATTTAATTATTACTAGTACCAGTTCTAATATGATAGCTCTCTAATTTAATTGTTACTGTCAGAAAAACTCAAGTGCAGGCAGTCAGAGCTCTTAAAAGTCTTAATTTAGGCAAAAACACAAACTGAACAAAAAGACAGAGACAGTGGTCAACAGGTACACAATGAAAACGTCTTGGGTTACTTAACTCTAACCCCTGTTCCCTGATAAAAGCAAAATGAGATGCTGTGCTGATTTAGCACTTTGGGAACAATTTTAGGCGTGACCAGCTGTGAATATGTGTGCAACACTTCGATGAAATTGAGTAAAATTTATAGCCTCTGATGATGACATCATTGGATGCACCTGTAGCAAGGCTATAAATAGATGCCTCACAGGTGCATCGTCAGGTATTTTGTCTGAAGAGCAGTCCAGGGGCATCCTAGTGTGGTAATGAAGCGCAGCATCTCATTCCGCTTTTATCAGGGAACAGGGGTTACAGTTAAGTAACCCGAGACGTTCCTTATCAAAAAGCTACACTTTGAGGCTGTGTTGATTTAGTGCTTTGGGAATGAGAATACCCACGCCGCCACACTCTGGATGTCCGGACCCCTTACAGTTGTGTAGTTGTGCTCACAAGAGCGTGAAAGTTTTCACACATGAGCTTGTGATGTTGACTCAAGGACATATAAGCCCGGAGTGGCATGAACATCCAAACTATAAAATCTTATGAATGTGTGCGGAGAGGACCAGCCTGCCGCATGTGCCTGCTGATAAAGCCAAGGCTTTAGAGAGCCAACCCCTCTGGTAGTGTTAGCCCTGATACCTACTGGCGAAGCTTGACCGCG
Source organism: Moxostoma hubbsi (assembly GCA_032164185.1). Lineage (NCBI taxonomy): Eukaryota > Metazoa > Chordata > Actinopteri > Cypriniformes > Catostomidae > Moxostoma > Moxostoma hubbsi. The sequence goes on along the minus strand of JAVLUX010000013.1, from coordinate 13,518,472 downwards.
CGCCTCGTAGGCCAGGGCAATAGCGTCCCTCACCCAATGCGACATTGTCTGCGTGGTGGTGGCGGCCGTGTCCACCCACCCCCCGTTGCGGCCCCCATGGCAAACGAATAGTTGCCCTGACTTATGCCACTGACTAGTGCGGTGGACATAAGTCTGAAGGGCACAGACTGGAGAAAGTCTGTGAAGAATTTCCTGCTCCGGCGTTGTATACGCCGGGGGCAGAAGGCTTCGAGAGTGACTGGATGTACAGTCGTGAAAGGAACCTTAGGCAGGCAGCCAGGATGAGGGTGCAAAATTGCTTTAGCCATTCCTGGGGCAAAATCTAAGCAGGCTGGCAAGACAGACAGAGCCTGTAGATCAGTTCTTTTTAGAGAAGTATTTTCCATAAGAAAAACCATCTTGAGAGTCAGAAGTTTATCAGATGCTGACTCAAGAGGTTCGAAGGGGGTCTCAACCAGACCCTCAAGGACTATTGCTAAGTCCCATGAAGGGATCCTGGTCTTAGCAGGAGGTCTCAGTCACATGACTTCATGAACAAAGTGAACGAGCAGAGGATGTCTCCCCAATGGCACTCTATCAAGGCATGGCCAAGTAAACCCTGATAGTGGCGGGGCATGTGCCTGCTAAGCAATCTGGCAGTTAACTGGATCTGCATTATGTGCACTGCACCATCTTTCAAAGACACCCCATTTATTGGCATAAATTCTTGTAGTAGAGGGAGCCCTAGCACTTAGAATGGTCTCGATAACATCAGGTGAAAGAACAGTGTGCCTCAGTTGGCACCCTTCAGGGGCCAAACATGAAGGTTCCACAGCTCGGGCAATATGAAATATTGTCCCCTGCGCCTGAGACAGAAGGTCCCCCCTGTCCAGAATCGCCCAAGGCGAGCCGTTGAGGAGAGAAATTATCTCAGAGAACCATACCCTGTTCGGCCAGAGTGGCGCTATCAGTAAGAGGCAGGACACTTTCTGGCGAACTCTGGCCAAGACTCCCAGGAGCAGAGAAACCGGCAGAAACACATACAGGCGCATTCTGGTCCATCTATGCGCCACAGCGTCCAGACCCAGGGGGGCTGGGTGACTCAGAGAGAAGTAGAGGGGACATTGCACTGTCTGTTGAGAGGTGAAGAGGCCCACTTCTGCCCTGTAAAATCTCACCCAGATTGTTCCATTACCTTGGGGTGGAGTTTGCACTCCCCCGTCGGTATTTTCTGTCTGGATAGTAAATCTGCGCCCACATTCAGGCATCCAGGGATATAAACTGCCTAGACTGACAGGAGCTTGCCCTGGGTCCAAATGAGAATCTGACATGCCAGAGTGTTCAGCTGGCGTGAACGTAGACCTCCTTGATGATTTATGTAAGAGACTGCTGCTGTGTTCTCCACCCGCACCTGGACATGGCGGCCTCTCAAATGCTGGAGGAAGTATTTCAGGGCCTACAGCCATCAATTCGAGGCAGTTGATGTGCCAATCGGCTGATGACCCCCCTCCCATTCCCCTTGATCTGGACGACCACTTAAGACCGCTCCCCAGCCTGTCAGGGAGGCATCTGTCATTAGCAACTTGTGATGGCAAGACACACCTAGAGTGGGACCCAAAGAGCGGTGAAACGGTCTTATGTGCAGAAGGCCCAAAGTTATCACCGAGGATGCAGATGCCATGAGACCTAGTATTCAATGAAACTGACGAACAGTGCAACCTTGGCCAAGCCTGACTTTGCTCAGGGTGTTCTGAATGGACATGATTCGAGCGGGAGACAATTGTGCCCTCATCGTGATCAAATTCCATACAACGGCCAGATAGGTAATTCCCTGAGCGGGTGAGAGAACACTCTTTTTGACATTGAGTCTCAGACCCAGAGAAACCAGATGAGCTAAGACGATATCCCTGTGCTGAACTGCCAGTACTTGAGACTGTGCTAGTATCAGCCAGTCGTCTATGTAAATCAGAATGCGGATGCCCCGGATTCACAAAGGAGCCAGTGCTACATCCATGCATTTCGTGAATGTGTAGGGTGATAGGGCTAGGCCGAATGGAAGAACCCGTTATTGGAAGGCTTCGCCCCCGAAAGCGAACCTCAGGAACTTCCTGTATTGTGGCAGAATTTCTATATGAAAGTATGCATCCATGAGATTGATGCAACATGCACTCATGCTAACACTCACACAAACAACAGACATGAGTGCATGCTGCCAGAATGACACAAGAGCAACATACACTGACGCTAGACAACAACACAAGAGAACACATGACAAAACACAAGCCACATATTCAAAAACGACAAGCCACATATTCTCCACACAAGACACAGACCAGACAAAACATGAAATCACATTACACGAGACAGAACACAAGAGCCTGGACTCAAATTAATAAAACCAAACCAACTGAAGTGGTTGAGACACAAGACAGAGACTAACACAACAAGAGTGTCAGCGCTGCGCCACAAAAGTCAGGAAGACAAAACTACTGACAGTTACTAGTAATAATTCCACTTAGAGAGCTCTCTAACTTAAAAACTTGTTTCTACTAAAAAACAGCATTAATGATATGTTTAATTGCGTAGCTCTGTAATTGAATTACAGAGCTCTGCAATTACATTCTTACCAGTACGAATTCCAATTAATGAGCTCTCCAATTGCATTCTTACTAGAAGATTGCAATTGCAGAGCTCAGTAATTGGAATTCTTACTAGAGGTCGACCGGTAGTAGATTTTACCAATACAATAACTAAGTTGGGCAGTACCTACTGATAACAAATAATCCTCTAAGCAGTCCGAACTGTCCTCTGTAGTCTTCTGATGTCTGAATTCATAGCTGCACCAAACCACACAGTTATTGAAGTGCAGAGGACAGACTCAATGACTGCTGAATAGAACAGCATCAACAGTGCCTGTGGCAGGTTGAACTTCCTCAGCTGGTGAAGGAAGTACAACCTCTGCTGGGCCTTTTTCACAAGAGTCAATGTGTGTCTCCCACTTCATGTCCTGTGAGATGGTAGTGCCCAGGAACCTGAATTACTCCACTGCTGCCACAGTGCTGTTTAGAATGGTGAAAGAACCTGAAATAGTTCCAGGAACTAGGAAAAACGTTCCTGCAGTGGAAAATTTTTATATGAACACACAGCCAACTGTAGCAAAATGTCATACACAGAATCAGACTCAGCTTTATTGCCAAGCATGCTTACACATACAAGGAATTTGTCTTGACAGGAGCTTCCAGTGCAGAGGGTCAGTGTTGGGGTGTTCCTCCACAATCATCTCCAACGTTTTGAGTGTGTTCAGCTCCAGGTTGTTATGATTGCACCGGTGAGCCAGCCGTTCAAACTCCTTTCTTTATGCAGACTTATTGTCATCTCGGATGAGGCCAATGACAGTGGTTTCGTCTGCAAACTTTAGGAGCTTGACAGAGGGGTCCTTGGTGGTGTCAACATTGGTGTAGATGGAGAAGAGTAGTGGGGAGAGCACACATCCCTGGGGGGCACCAGTACTGATTGTACAGGTGCTGGAAGTGAATTTTCCCTGTCTCACAAGCTGCTGCCTGTCCATCAGAATACTGGAAATTCACTGAAAGATAGACATGGGAACAGGGAGTTGGATTAACTTAGTTGGGAGGATGGTGTTGAAAACCGAGCTGAAGTCCACAAAAAGGTTCCTTGCGTATGTCCCCGGTCTGTCCAGATGTTTAAGGATATGATGCAATGCCATGTTGACAGCATCATCAACAGACCTTGCTCGATAAGCAAATTGAAGGGGATCTAGAAAGGGTCCACTGATGTCCTTCAGGTGGGCCAACACCAGTCTTTCAAATTACTTCATGACCACAAACGTCAGGATAACAGGTCTGTAGTCATTAACTCCTGTGATTTTTGTTTTCTTTGGGACAGGGATAATGTTTGAAGCGGCATGGGACTTCACACTGCTCCAGTGATCTATTGAAGAACTGTGTGAAGATGGGGCCCAGCTGATCAGCACAGGACTGAAGGCACACCGGTGAGACGCTATCTGGGCCTGAAGCCTTCCTAGTCTTTTGCTTCAGAAAGACACGGCAAATATAATCTTCACAGATGTGTGACGTGCAGGTTGAAAGCCATGGCAGGCTTGAGGGGCCAATGCGTAGAAGGCAGATTTGTGGCAGACTTGAGGGGCGAAGCCATGGAAGGTGGAGCCATGGGAGGCTCGAGGGGAAAAGCCATGGAAGGTGGAGCTGTGGAAGCTCGAGAAAAATAGTCCTGGATGACTGGGTGATGACCTCCATGGTCGTGAACATGGGAAGAGACTCTGGAATGACCTCTGTAGTCGTAAACACTGGCAGAGACTCTGGAACGACCTCTGTGGTCATGGGCATGGGCAGAGACTCTGGAACGACCTCTGTGGTCGTGAACGCTGGCAGAGACTCTGGAATGACCTCTGTAGTCGTAAACACTGGCAGAGACTCTGGAATGACTTCTGTGGTCGTTAACACTGGTGGAGACTCGGAACGACCTCTGTGGTCATGGGCATGGGCAGAGACTCTGGAACGACCTCTGTGGTCGTGAACGCTAGCAGAGATTCAGGTACAACTTCTGTGGTCGTGAACGCTGGCAGAGTCTCTGGGACAACCTCTGTGGTCGTGAATGCTGGCAGAGACTCGGGGACGGCCTCTGTGGTTGTGAACACTGGTAGAGACTCAGGGAATGACCTCTGTGGTCGTGAACACTGGCAGAGACTCCGGAACGACCTCTGTGGTCGTGAACACTGGCAGAGACTCAGGAACGACCTCTGTGGTCGTGAATGCTGGCATAAACTCGGGAATGACGTCTGTGGTCCTGAACACTGGCAGAGACTCTGGGACAACCTCTGTGGTCGTAGGTATAGGCAGAGTCTCGGGAACGACCTCTGTGGTCTTGAACATGGGCAGAGGCTCGAGGACAACCTCTGTGGTTGTGAACATGGGCAGAGGCTCAGGAATGACCTCTGTGGTCTTGGGCATGGGCAGAGACTCCGGAACGACCTCCATGGTCGTTGACATGGGCAGAGACTCGTGAACGACCTCTGTGGTCATTGGCATGGGCAGAGACTCAGGAATGACCTCTGTGGTCATGGGCATGGGCAAAGACTCTGGAACAATCTCTGTGGGCATGGGCAGAGACACGAGAATGAGCTATGTGTTTGCGAACATGGGCAGAGACTTGGAAATGACAACCATGGTCATGTACACGGGTAGAGACATGAGGGTAGAAGATTTCTTCTCCTTCTCCGGATGACCGAAGTTGGCAGCACTGGCACTGGGATGGATGAGGCTGGCAACGCAGGCTCTGGGACGAACGAGGCTGGCAACGCAGGCTCTGGGACGGACGAGGCTGGCAACGCAGGCTCTGGGATGGACGAGTCTTCCAGCTCATTGGCCGTGGCAGAAACTCGGGAATGACTTCTGTGGTCGTGAACGCTGGCGGAGACTCTGGGACAACCTCTGTGGTCGTATTGGCTCATTGGCTCATTGGACTTTGCAGGTGTGGCATTGGCTCATTGGCCGTGGCAGGTGAGGGCACTGACAATTTGTGAGAAAGGGTCTACATGGCATGAAGCAGACTCAGGCGTGGCCATGACATGGCATGAAGCAGACTCAGACTTGACTGTGCCATGGCGTGAAGCAGACTCAGACTTGGCTGTGATATGGCATCATCAAAACCTGTGTGGCAGGCTCTGGTGCTAAAGAAGTGTGAGTATTCCCTTCTCATTATAAGTCTGCCTGTCTCAGTAGCACGAAGTATGCCGCTAGACCCATTTTGTGGTGAGTTGTTCTGTAACGTTTGGAAGGAAGTCATGAGAGCTGGATCTACATGCAGCAAGAAGTTTAATAAAGTATATTAACAAAGTATAAAATAACTTGGTAAACACAGGAAAAAGGCAGAACTTGAAACTAGAAACATGAAACATCCACAATGGGAACTGGTACATATGAACAAATGAGAAACACAGTAACTAAATAAGACTGGATAGAAATCAGGTCATTATATACACAGGGGTAAATGAGCAAATGAAATACAAGTGTGAACAATAGGGAACAGCTGGGAGTGATGAGGGCAGGGAATTATGGGAAGTGTAGTCAGGGGGAAACAGATGACGGGGCAAAACACAAGGCAAAACAAATGTGAATCATGACACAATTAAGCATTTTAAAATCTAATTTAATAAGGTCACTTGTTGGAAAGTATAACATGAAAGGCACCATTTTTTAAAATCATTCAAATATTAACAGAGTAGGTTGGAAAAATTATGTGAACCCCTTGACTAATGATGGCAACTATAGATAATTAGAGTCAGTTGGCATCAAACTAATGAAACAAGATTGGAGGTGTAGGTTAGAGTAACTTTGAATTATAAAAAGCACTCAATATTTTTGAGTTTGCTTCACAAAAAAGCATAAAAAAAGATCTCAGAAGACCTACGATCAAGAATTGCTGCTTTGCATAAAGCTGGAAAGGGTTACAAAGTTATCTTGAAGAGCTTAATAGATATTAATCTGTCCACAGTTTATCTATAAATGGAGATGATTTAGTACTGTGGCTACTCTCCTGAAAATGGCCATCCAGCCAAGATGACTCAAAGGGCACACCGCAGAATGCACAATGAGGTAAACCATGGAGTGAGTAAACACTGGAACTAGGTAAAATCTCTGTTCACTATAACAAAAAATTAAATAGGTCCATGGCAGGACATCATGAAGGAAACCGCTGCTTTCCAACAAAAACATTGTTGTGAGCCTGTTTGCAAAAGACCAGCTTGACACTCCACAACACTACTGGGAAAAAATGTTTGGACTAAAGAACACGCAGCACTTTGTATGGTGTAAAAAGGGCACCACATACCAACATGAAAACATGATCCCAACGGTGAAGTAAAGTGGAGGGAGCATCATGATTTGGTTGCTGTATGCTGTATGATCACGAGTATGGCTGCTGCATTGCGAGCTCCGACCCAATATTTTGCAGTTTTTTATTTGTTTTGGCTACAATTCTTATGTTTTTTGTCTTGGATGTTGTCTGCCTTATTGTCTACGTTAGACCAAAATTTTGGACATTGGTTCTGAAATAACACACTGAAAACTGGACTTTAAATACCTCAATGTCAATGTTTTCAAACACGCCAGCAGAGCCCTTTGTCTCGGCATCCCGGCTGAGGAAATGCAGCCGGAAAAGGGGAAGGGAGAGCTGGCATTCTTATCAGAATAAGACGTCACGCAAATCGACCCCTGCTACCCAGTATTCAACTGGCAAATGTTCAGTCTCTGCGGATCTCTTGCCAACGAGATACTGCTGCAATATCTGCCTTACAGAAACTTGGATGTCTGCGATTCCAGACTCAGCCTTTGAACCAGTGGGGTTCTCCGAGCACCGAGCAGACAGAGCAAAAGAGCTCTCAGGTAAAAGCAGAGGCGGTTGTGTATGTTTTATGATCAACTAATCCTGGTGTGATCAGAGGAACGTACAGTCTATCAAGTCTTTATGCTCTCCAGATCTGGAATTTCTCATCCTTCTGTGTCGACCATTCCCTCCCCCACCCACCATTTCGCAAATCGAACCACTCTTCAGTTCTGATTCTGCACGCGTACAGGCAGAAACTTAAACAGGAAGCACCCACCCTCAGAACGACAGATGATGTAGTACTGAACAAAACTATTTGGAGCTACCATAACAAAAAACGGAAGTGGATTAATAGCAATGTTTGTGCACAGACCTCCACTTTTAATTCTGGGAATGCGGAGGAGCATAAACAAGCCAGTTATGTTCTCTGCAAAAGTATGAGAGCAGCCAAACGCCAGTACAGGGACAAGATAGAAGCATGTGGCAGGGAATTAATATCATCACAGACTTCAAAGGGAATAAAAACAACACCGCGAACACCGCTGCCTCTCTCCCGGATGAGCTTAATAATTTTATGCTCATTTTGAGGGAAATAACACCACCCTCATGGAGAAAGCTCTCGCGGCCAAAGCTGCAGAGGTTAGTTCACTCTCCGTGTAGCAGTTGTATCCCGATCCTTCCGATGGGTGAATATCTGTAAAGCCACTGGTCCAGATGGCATCCGAGCCATATCAGAGCATGTGCGAACCAATTGGCTGGTGTTTTTACAGACATTTTCAACCTTTCCCTCTCCTTATCTGTCATCCCCACATGCTTTAAAACATCCACCATTGTGCCTGTACCAAATCAATCCAAAATCACTAGCTTAAATGACTGGCGTCCTGTTGCTCTGACCCCCATCATCAGCAAATGCTTTGATAGACTAATCAGAGATTACATCTGCTCTGTGCTGCATGCCTCACTGGAGTTTGCATACCGCAACAACCACTCCACAGATGATGCCATTGCATATACAATACACACTGCTCTATCCCTCCTGGAAAAAAGGAACACATATTTGAGAATACTGTTTGTAGACTACAGCTCAGCATTCAACACCATAGTGCCCTCCAAGCTTGATGTGAAACACCGGGCTCTGAGCTTAAACAGCTCGCTGTGCAGCTGGATCCTGGACTTTCTGTCAAGCAGACACCAGGTGGTTAGAATGGGCAGCAACATCTCTTCATCACTGACCTTCAACACTGGAGCCCTGCAGGGCTGTGTTCTCAACCCACTCCTGTATTCCCTGTACACACATGACTGTGTGTCATCACACAGCTCAAATGGCATCAATATGTTTTCTGATGATACGACAGATGTAGGTCTGATCACTGACAATGATGAAACAGCATACAGAGAGGAGGTGCACACTCTGACACGCTGGTGTCAGGAGCACAACCTCTCCCTCAACATCAGCAGTGTGGTGGACTTCAGCAGAAAAGAAAGAGAATACAACACCATCACCATCAATGGAGCACCGGAGGAGAGAGTCAGCAGCTTCAAGTTTCTCGGTGTCCACATCACAGAGGAACTCATATGGTATGTCCACACTGAGGCCATTGTGAAGAAGGCTCACCAGCACCGCTTCTTCCTGAGATGACTGAGGATGTTTGGAATGAACCACCACATTCTCACATGGTTCTACACCAGCACTATAGAGAGCATCCTGACTGGCTGCATCACTGCCTGGTATGACAACAGCACCACCCTTAACCACAAAGCCCTGAAAAGGGTGATGCGAACTGTCAGACACATCATTGGAGGTGAGCGTCCCTCCCTCCAGGACATATATGTCAGGCGGTGTGTGAAAAAGCTCGGAGTATCATCAGAGTCTCCAGCCACCCAAGCCATGTGCTGCTCTCTCTGCTACCATCAGGCAGGTGGTATCGCAGCATCAGGACCTGCACCAGCCAACTTCATGACAGCTTCTTCCCCCAAACGATCAGACTTTTGAACTCTTGATCTCTCACAATCAACATACATCATCACTGCAATTTATTAATATTATTAATCTCACACTGGACCGTCATAAATTATATTCTCTCTTAACACACTGGCAACTAACTATCAACCGACAGCCTGAATGTCAACACAGCACAACACAACCTACTGTATATTTTATATATACAATTTGTATTGTATACTGTGTATTCTATATTGTGTGTATTGTATACTGTACATAATATATTATTATTTCTATATTGTGTTGTTTAAATCTGATGTTTATTGTAGATTGCTATATGTCTCATCACTGTCATGACTGTTATGTTGCTCAGAACCGCTCCCAAGACTTTCATCCACAGTTGCACTTGTGTATGTGGTTGAGTGACAATAAAGTGATTTTATTTTATTTTATTTGTTGATTTAAGGTTACTTTACTGCTTCGGGGCCTGGACCACTTGCCATCATCGAGGGAAAAATAAATTCCCGTTTATCAAGATATCCTACAGGATAATGTCAGGATGGCTGTGTGCCAGTAGAAGCTCAGTAAAATTTGAGTGATGCAGCAGGACAATGACCCTAAACATAGCAACTTAGCAACTACACTACAGAATGGCTTCAAAAAAGGAAAATCCACCTTTATGGAGTGGCCCAGTCAGATACCAGACCTTAACTAGAGATGCTGTGGAAAACCTCAAGAGAGCCGTTCACACAAGACATCCCAAGAATATGGCTGAGCTGAAGCGGTTTCGAAAGGAAGAATGGACCAAAATTCCTTCTGAGCATTGTGAAGGTCTAATCCACAGCTACCAGTAATGCTTGGTTGAGGTTATTGCTGCCAAAGGATCGACCAGTTATTAAATCCAAGGGTTCACTAACTTTTTCTACAGCACTGCGAATGCTGGATGGGATGTTTTCAATAAAGTCATGAAAGATTATAATTTTTGTGTGTTGTTAGGTTAAGCACATTGTGTTGGTCTATACTTGTGACTTTGATGATGAGATCACATTTTAAGACCAGGTAACGGGGCGGCTGTGGCTCAGGTGGTAGAGCAGGTCTGCCACCAATCGCAGGGTTGGCGGTTCGATTCCTGGCCCACATGACTCCACATGCCAAAGTGTCCTTGGGCAAGACTCTGAACCCCAAGTTGCTCCTAATGGCAGGCTAGCGCCTTGCATGGCAGCTCTGCTGTCATTAGTGTGTGAATGTGTGCGTGAATGAGTCACAGTGTAAAGCGCTTTGAATACCGTTAAGGTAAAAAAGGCGCTATATAAGTGCAGACCATTTACCATTTAATAGAGAAAAACATCTAAAGGGACATGAGAGATTATAATCTTTCACCTTTTTCAGTCAATACATATGCCAGTATGTAGTTATTATAGTCCTGCTTTAATTAATAATGACTAGGTGTTGGTTTGCACTGTTTTGGATTGTCCTCAGGGGACATCTGATCGGACACAACATGGCAAAGCTCTTAGCTACAAGAGCATTTCCTGCCCCAACACTGAATGATTCAAAAGACAAAATCACTTCCTATTCAATCCATGAGGCTTGAGCTACATTTTTGTGAAGAATATCTGATGTCCAAAACTAAAGTTATTTGAAATCTAAATAACTATATATTGGGGTTTCTGTATATTAATTGGGCTGTATTAAGTCTGATGTAACTTTTGATTCAGTAATGACTGGCAGTCAGGTTAAACCAGCATTTTTAACCATAGCTTTTTAAAAAATAAGAACATCAATACTCCATTTTAAAAACAAAGTAAAACAAAAAATTGTTGAGCATATTATCTTAAGTGTTATCTGGAATACTTGATTCTGATTGGTCAAATGTGGCATTAATGTCTGTGGTAAAAATTATTATAGTGTCCGTTAAACTGTATAATTGTCCATTGTCCAGGGCAACCGATTTCCTACATAAGTTTTATGTCTCTCATATCACTTTGAAGTCTTTCTCCTCACATGATGGAATTATTTAAACTCAAATCAATTTCATGTGCACATACTGGTCATTTATTGGTAACAAGCCAATTTAATAAGCGAGATAGTACAGTATAGCCAATCATTATTGGAAAAGAATTATCCCCAGTATCCACTTCGTCTCAGGTCTTGATCACACTGTAAAGTTTATTTTGCCATAATGACCAACTCAGTTTACAAATTTTCTGAGGTGTGCAAAAATGCTTAATCTATATGAGCTACAACTTCAACCACTGCTGCCCTAGTTGGTCGACAGATCTTGGTCGAGAGATCTACCCCATTGAAGTTTCCAGAGTTACCTGACCCACTTAAGGGATTACATACAAATAGAGTGTTGCTACTACTGCAATGAATTGTTCTCTGAAACATTATCTTATTGGGGTAGCGATAAAACAATCTCATTCCCATTCAAGTTTAATGTCATCCTCTCTCCACAGCACCAACAAATTGTCTCCCTCAACAATCAGGTTAGTCCCCAAGCACTACCAACAGTTGGACATAAGTGTTCTGAAGTGCATGTGGTAGTGGCCTTACAAAAGACTGCCTCATCATGTTAACTTCTGAGGAAAGAAGACACCTGAGTCAGAGTGTTCCAGTATCATTCGAAACCTTGAGACTCACGTAACACAAGTCACCTTTCTCTTCCTCTTTCTTTATGAGTGCACACATGGCTCAAAATGACAGGGATTCCTATCGCAGCATAAATAATCAGCATTCCATAGATCCCAGAAAAACACACACTTGTAGCAAACTAATAAAACCCACATTACAAAAGGTGAACGTGTGTAGTTGTGGCCTAAGAGTAGTGAAATATCCTATTAAGGTACTATTTCTACCTGATTTGGCCATTAAAAGTACTTTGGTTGGTGTAACATAACCTTATCACGTAAATTCAGTCATATACTATTATAAAAATAATATTTGCATTTGGCTATTATAACCCCCCCCCAACAATAACAAAAAACTAAATAATACAAAAGGACAGTGAGCACAAATAAAAAGACCCTTTATAAATCATTGCCAGATCAAATAAGACTGATTGAATCATGGATAATGATACACCACAAATGAATGCCCTTACATCCTCTTAAATCATGTATTAAGACGCTATTAGTGCCCATTAAATGCACTCGATCAATACACATGCTTTAAGCAAATTAGGCGAGAATGAGGTTAGTTGGGGAGATTGGGGCTACATCTTTTACTAGGGTGAAAATTTCTTGGGTTAAATTTATTTTTGATAAGCAAATAAATCAATATATAAAATAAAGTAAATAAAATGTTTTGTTAAAAATTCCAAATTGTTAAAACTATAAACAATAAACTAACATTGCCAACATTATTCCCCTGGTAAAAGGCTACAGTTAATTTAACACCAGTTGTGTTTTTGCCTCTTTAGCGGGGCATGTTGTCACAAAAGGAACCTACCCAAATAGACTTTTAGGTAAATTTAAAATGTAAAACTAAAATGAAACAGAAAGCAATTAATAAAACAGCAAATATTTGAAATGTAACATGCAGAAATAGCAAAGCATTGTTTTAGCTAACAGAATTTGTGATCAATAAACTGGATAAAAAAACATATAAAACACATGTAACAACTCTTGTCCTGAGAACACAGTTCAACCTTTCAAGTTAAAATCTTTTTTCATAGCTACAGTTGACTCTTGCTTAAATGTATGCCAGCGTGATTTTATTTTGTTCACATGTTTAGACATGAGCCATTTAGAGGATTAATTAATGCATTTGTGCAACTTCTGATTCAAAACCATTTCATTATTGAGATTTGTCCTGGTGACAACTTGCCAATATGACAATAAGCCCCGGTCTACCCTACTGTTACTTTTTTGCATTGAGTTACATTGATATGTTGACATTACATATTATTAATATTATTATAGCTATAATAATGCTATATAATAATTTTCCATTCTAGCAGATGATTGCCAAAATAAGGCTGGTAAAAAAAACTATGCAGCATGCTACCTGCTGGCAACCTAGTTTTCATAGTGAGTTTCAGAATCCTACCTCTTACTCATGATGCAGAGCTGAGCCAGTCTCTCAAGATCCTGGGCCTGTGAAGTCTGTTCTGATAACTCCACTTGAGACAGACATTCTGACGTACCCAGCGATTTCTCTTCCTGACACCCTGATTCAAACAAACTCTATCAGAAACATCCCAGACAATGCAAACACAGTCACAGACTCACAGGTACAGATACAACTAGACTGTGACAAGACAGAAAAAAAGAAAAGAAAAAAAAAAAGAGAGAGAGAGAGAGAGAGAGAGAGAGAGAGAGAGAGAGAGAAAGAGAGCGAGAGAGAGAAATTGGGAGTGAGAGGGAGGGTCAAAGATGACAGACACGTGATCAAGGAAATGCAAACATATTAAAAATAGAGGCCTGTGAACACCAACTGAAATGATCCTTAAAACAAAATTGAAATTTTGTGGCTTTTAATCCACGTTTATTTGCTTTAAAGCCATCTATTTGCAAGAGCTCCAAAAAAGTTGATAAAATTCACCAGATATACATATTTAAAATTACAAGTCTTTTTCTTTCTGGAAAACAGACAAAAAAAAGAAAAAAGTTAACATCCTGGATGTAGGCTATATTTGGATGGTTTAGGTGAGCACGCTTGATGTCTGCATTGATAACTGCCTCAAGACAGGTTGACATTATAAACAGCAATGTAGTGTGTTGATGCTACTCGTTGGAAAAAGTATTCATATCCTGAATGTGGCTGGGCGGAGGGCGTGGCCGGGTCGTGATCCTACACACCCGGTCCCGTATTAGGCTAATCAAGCCTCCGAGAGGGATGAAGGCCGACTGCAGAGGATGGTGTGGGAGAGAGAGATCATATGACGGACATGTCCATAAATTATCTACAAAAATTTTGTCCAATTACATGCTCACTAGAATAAAAATGTCTCTCTACCCAATACCAGTGTTGTGGAGTAAGAAACCAAAAGCAGCTATACGTTACTAACTCTAGTACATGGCAGAGGCTATTTGCACTAAGTGCAAATAGTGGCAGATATTATTTGCATCCCTAATTAAATACTAACATACATGTTACTATATTGACAAAATATTACTGAAGTAACACCATGGTTAATTGCACAAGAGCTATGGTTTCTGCCAAATTTTTGTTTTGTTTTTGTTATTACAATATTGCTATGTAAAGCCATAGATCATTTTACCCAGATCAAACCATTCTCTCAACTCCCTGAGTACTTCTAGGAAATCAACCTTTATATAAATTTGTATGATTTATTTATTATTATAAGTAGTATAAAAGGAAATAGATAGTGGAGACAGGTAACAGTAGGAAATCGATAAGGGGGAATTGAACCTGGGTCGTCTGCATGAAAAAAGCAGTCACACAATCTTTACACACTACATAATTTTAGCAATGGTTGGGGCTGCAAGTTTTTCTTTAATTGCTGGATATTGACAAGACTATTTGAGTGCAAATAGCCACACTGTGTGCCAGGTGCTATTTACACCTAGTAAAATAGCCACTACGGAATTACATTTTTCAGTAACATCAGCTACTTTTAGCTACTTTTGTATTTCTAAGATGGCAGCCAAGGGGTGGAGCGCCCAATTCTTTTGTTGTTTTTGTTTGCTTGTCCTAGGGCTGGGCAATATGGCTAAAATTGTTATCACGATAATCTTTTTCATATTGTTAGATATCGATATTTATCACAATATACATTTACACATTGTACTTTCTTTTTTTTTATTTCAAATTTGACAGAAGAAAAGAAGAAAAAAATGTATTCTAAACAGTCAAAATAGTCTCTACAAAACTGCACAGGGGGTCCAGAGACAGCCAAAGCAGTGGGGTCTGCGGGATCTTTTACCAATTTTACCGTCTTTTACCGTTTATCAATTGAAAATGAATGTTAAAAGATCATCTGATTGTTCTGAAGCAGCAGTCCATTATTTGTTGGAATATTTTTACATTAAAATTAAATATTTTTTACATTTCTTTAGATTCAGATACCCAAGTATGGACCATAGAAGCCCTTGTGACTGTGGAATGATGCTGAATGTGAATTCAGGGGTGTCCTGTGAGAAAATTTAGAAAACGTTTTTTAAAAAATGGAAAAAACATTTGTATATTTTCATTAAAGTGAGAGACTAGGCTACCAGTAATTTTAGTCTTTCCTTATCCATTCCAGACATCTAATTATTTTTCACAAAATTAGAACAGAAATCGATTTGTTTATTTGATTTACTTATTATTAAAGGCTTGTAACATGCTGATTAATAAAGGTACATTTAGAACGGAAACATTTTATGGTCTAAAAGGTGTTTTGAAACCACGTTAACTCATGCGGCGCTTCATGTCTACACACATGCAGGGAAAAGAGGCAACGTATGCGGAGCGGGACAGGGCATAAATTATGCATGTTTGTTGCTAGAGAACAATATTCAAGATTAAAGCGCAGAAAGATCAGAGCTGTTGTCCACATCACTGTTGTTCTGTTGCGCTCTTCACTAGAGACGATGAGAGAGCGCAACCATTGTCATGAAGTCTTGCGGTGCAGATGGAATCAATCCGGTGTTCGACGTAACCTAATTGTTAGCAAGGCAGCTAGCATTAGCTAGTTCATCCAGTCTGACCCTATGATACCACTGGCCCATTGTGAGCGAAGCTGAGCGTTTTCAATTCATTCCTATGAAAGCCGATTGTCATGCTCGCAAGGTGGATCGTAGGATTGGCAGTGGTGCAGAGCAAGTTCTCTCCTAGCGCTGTGAGTGCCTTTGAGCAGATTTCGTCCGCCCCAGTGGAAACGCAGCTAAGCTGAACTGCTTGTGTTTTAGCGACACACAGCAAATATCGAAAATTCCTCAAAAGCTTATCGTGGGTTTTCTTTATCGTGATATATATTGATATCGTTTTACAGCCCTAGCTTGTCCTGTGTTTGGCAATCTTTTTCAAATCAGTTTTGCCAGGGACGAACTGCATAACATTCGGCAGCACATACCAGACAATTTTTTCACAGTTTCTGTGAGGATATGTGCATTCCTACTAGGACTTACTGATCTGTGTTCCGCAGCTGCTTTCGGGTCCTTCAATAATGTAAAACGTGCAAGTAAAGGAAACCAGTGATTACTTGTGATCACTCTGCTGAATCACAGCCGTGCTGATGTAGGGCCATACAGCACTCTTGTTCATGTGATATTGCTTAAATATTATATTATATTTACCAAATTACATTATATTATCAAACATGAAAGCCCTAATTTGCAGCCCCTTAACTATTGTCTGTGTTCAATGATGGCGCAGGGCATTCCACGTGAACAGATTTTGTCAAGTGAAGTGAACTTCTACAGATATCTTCTGCTGAATGTGTAGGGAGCAGTGCAATGAAATCACGGCACCGTTCATCCAAAGCACTGAATCAGGCAGCGTTTCCATGGTAGTCAACAGCTCTTTAATGGGGTAATGGATAGCGTGGTCATTTATCTCCTTAGGCTCCTGTTCTATCTACTCATGCTAGTGCACTGTGCTGCCTCAGCAACATGCAGACAGCCAGAGGAACGGCAGACAACTGTCAGGGAGAAGATCGATGGGGCTTCTTCATCCATGAATACTGGTGCATCTCAGGGCAAATAAAAATGGACCTCTGTTGAATGAATAGATGCTTTCTGACAAGAACTTAGGGACATGGTCCGTTGTAGGTCAATATTGTGCATGTTTAAATGTTTCATGGAAGTATTAAACCTTAGCACAAGGTTTTTGCAGCAAACTTGAGGTTAATCTGTTGCTAATTGGTGGTCAGTGTTTTCTACAGGGGTTTAATGGAACACTATATTAGAAAGGTTGGTTGAATGGTAAAAAGTTAATTCTGTATCATTTGTAATTGCACTTAATTTGCACAAACTTCTGCACTCACAATGAAAACTGCTTTTAGTTGTGCATATTGTATACATTTTAGGGTGTTCTCATCAATACATTTTTATCATTTTATTATTTCTGTAGCCTGTGTTACAATAGTCATTGTGTGTGTGTGTGTTAAAGTGGTTTTAATGACCAAGATTTCTGTGTTAATTTCCAACCCAGTTTAATAATTTTTAACCAATAGTTGGGTTAAATAAATTAACCCAACATGCTGGGTCAAACATTTAACCCAACTCAGCTGAGTCAAAACAACCCAGCACTGGGTTTGTCCCTTTTTGACCCAGTGCTGGGTTGCCACAATAACCCACATTGGGTTGTTTTTAACCCAGCATTTTTAGAGTGTATATTTTAATATGGGATCTAACAGGTTTGCTAATTTGCTTATTTATAGCATTATTCATGCAATCTTTATTCACTTTATCTTAAATGAATTAATGAATTAATAAAATGCTAAATAAAACTGTATATCTACACATCTATGGACTAAATATAGATACTAGATTGTTCGTTGCACTACTATGCTTGTGTTGTGGATGGTTGCCAGGGCATTACTGTGTGGTTGCTAAGGTGTTCTGGGTGTTCACCCACTGGCCCAATTGAAAAGGCCCACCCAAAGTTTCTATGTACTTCAGGTCCTTAGATATGGCTCGAAAGCCTATGGGGTTTTTTCACCCATTTTATCTAACGCCAGGCGAAAAGTTAGAATTCATCGAAAAGTATTAGCACACCTCTCGTCAACAAACTGCATGATTTGCGGTATCATTCTGTCGAATAAATGGTGTGGGACGCAAACCTATATTTGAATAGGGTTTGTTTACATTAGAGGGTCAGGAATTGGCAGGTTAGTGGGTCCCCGTTAGCCCCGTGAGTCCCCCGTTATTTCTTAGGTCCTGTAACTGTTCATTATTACTTTTAAGTATTTACCATTTACATAATACAATTTTATCCTTCACTATTTTATTTTAAATGGTCCTGTGGTGTGAAAATTACTTTTTTAAAAGAATAAAAGTATTCAGTTAAGTCTCTCAATTAATCTGAGGTCATAAAAGCTGCACACATAATATTTATTAAATAATTAGCAAAATGCTGTTTTTAATTGTTTTAGTCTAAATGACATGCCAGCTTCCCAAAAGCTTTTCATGTCAACTACCCATATATTCCACACAATTCAGAGGATTATGTCTTTTGATGAGTTATTTTGGTATAATTTTTCCATAAGAAGTTGACTTTTCCATCCAAGGGTTTAATGCAAGTGTATTAATCCAATGATG
Source organism: Moxostoma hubbsi (assembly GCA_032164185.1). Taxonomy (NCBI): domain Eukaryota; kingdom Metazoa; phylum Chordata; class Actinopteri; order Cypriniformes; family Catostomidae; genus Moxostoma; species Moxostoma hubbsi. Next base: position 13,499,977 of record JAVLUX010000013.1, on the reverse strand, counting down.
TCGCTGACATCAATGGAAAGCTTTTAAAATTCTTCTACGTATGTTTAAATACACTGTGATCAAAGATACACATTTTAACTCAACAGCACCATAAAAAAAAGCATTTTAGTCAAGCTATAAAAAATTAACCTGCCTGTGCTCCTATGCAGCGAGGTGAGCTCAATCAATGCCACTTCATAGAACATCTTCTCCGCTTGGATGAACTGCAGAGCTTTCCCATCTGATTTTATATGGGTGAAGGATTAGACATGCTTGTCACCAGAAATAGCCTCTTGTTATGAATGCACACAACACCCAGTATCCCAGATTTGTTCAGCTGTTAAGTGTCATCAAAGATAATAGAAAATAAGATATTCAAGTTGTTCACTGAACAGAAAATAAATGAGACATACAAATCCATATGCATATGCATTCAAATTTTGGCCTTGAAGCTACAGGTCCGAGGCTATTGGGACCAGCTAGCATGTTGATAGCCCAGGCTCGCACTGGCCCAATAGTGGAAAAATGGCCTTTGTTTCAAAAAGTGTCTTTGCAAGCAACACTAATTATTAATGTGAAAATTAACATGTTGCTTCCGAATGTTCATGTACCCCAAAATCGACCCCATTCTGTCTAATTACTGACAAGTGCCATCCCCCATCAGACATTTGTTCATCAATTCAGATGTGAACGCCTTTCCCTCTGGTGCAACCTCGGATTCTGGTCCCATAGAAACTAGAAAGTAATTCTATTCACATAAATGATGGCGATCGTGATTAGGAAGTTTTTGCTCTACAATTAAGTTTTTACTCCACTGACGGTTAGGTTTAGGGTTGGGGTTTGGCTTAGGGTGTTGGGTTAATAAAATATACATTCCTGTTGACTCTATTACCATTTACAACTGAAAATACAACTCGCTTTTGCACAGATGGATTTCAGCAGCAGAACTTTCAGTCTACTGTCACCAAATTCACAGTGCGATCAGTCTGGTTTATTAAGATATGCACCCTGTTTTTGTCATTGGCTTACATTTTTTGATCTGTTGTGTTTCTCATTGAAGGCAGTACTATGTTATATTGTCTCTCTTACAGAATGATCTTTTTTTGGAATGAGCATCATATTCCCAGGTGTCCCTGGCATATATTTAGATCTCAGCTGGGTGAGAAACATCTGAATTTGCTGACTAACAGCATGGAGTATGAAGGCGATAAATCTATTTGTGATGCATGTAATGCTAACTCCTGAATTAGCTATGGTGGAGACACCAGGCACAAATGCATTCTGTATTGATTTTGCAATAATTTTAGCATTTCATTAAGCATATCATTTCGCTACATACTCAGCTTGATTAAAGGCTTCCTACTTTATTCACCATATTTTAGAACTTTTGTTTAATGTATCTATGCATTCAGATGAGTTTGGACTGTGATACAATATAGTTTTTACAGGGTGAGGTCAGCATTATTTACGCTTGTTCAGATACCATCACACATAACTGCCATGTCTTCAGAGCTGCTGTTCCAAAATACACCAGAAAATAGAAATTAGTAACCTGTGTCATGCGTGAATTTATATATAATCCAGTAAAAAGACTTAAGTATGTCAACAAGAAAGTTATCTTGTTATCACTCTTTTGACTGTTGATCTTAGTTTTGAACACATATCTATTAAATCTTTTTTTTTTCATTGAAAGGTATGCAAAAAATGTTTCTACTTCCTGAAAGATATTAATGAAATAAGTGTCATGAGATATCTCACCTGTCTGTGTGACAGCACTACTCTGTAAACAGCAAACAAAAATGTGTTTTCTGAGTTTTGCGTGTTCTCATAGTATTGTACTTGCAGCGAATTATTGAGGCTTAATGCCATTTTTATGCCATTTTGCTCAGTTGTCAGTTGAGGGCACTATTTTGCTGTTGTTGTTTTTGACAACCATTTCTGCTTGGTTTAGTTCTCAATTAAGCTCATTGGTGTCTTTGGAGTTTGGGGATTTGGAAAGAGGGGGCGTGGCTAATCCAATGGTTTAGTTTGTGGAAATTCTAGAACGGCTAAAATCGCCAACAGCACCTTAAATAATAATAATAATAATAATAATAATAATTTATTTTGTGTGTGTGTGAAATGCAATGTGAAACGTGTGCCTGTGCTATCTTTCTTTAAAATAAATGGCACTTTTTTATATAAAGGCCTACTATATGTATTTTATCTAATGCAATGACTTTCATACATTTTAAGTGTGGCTTAAGTGTCCACATACGTATTGGGGACATTGTACATGACTGAAGCTAATCTTTGGCATGATAAGAGCTGAATACTAGGAATGCCCACTTTTAAGTTTATTTTAATTTAAGTTTGGCAGTTATTCAGCTTAAAATTTCACAGATTTAAAAGCAGTTGTGCATGCAAGCTTTAGAATGACAGTGTGCTTTTAAAGTCTTTCTTGCATGTTTTTTAGGTTTAAATTATAGCATAATATATGCATTAACATTTTTAGGTTTAAGCAGAATATATGCATTAACAATCACTTCACCAGCTCTGGTGCATCAGAGGAAATATGGACGTGCTTTTCATCAACAAATGAATATATTAGCTGTTTCCTTCTGCTTAGCATGTTTATTTTCAGCAGCATGACTGTGGTAGCGATTTTTAGGAGAACATTTCTATTTTTTGTTGATCTTACCAGCTCATAGGCGTGTCAATCACAGCCATTGCGTTTACTCCCACAAGCGTATATAGTCAGAATATGAGTGCAGTATAAAAGACTTTAATGCAGTGAACTGCAGTCCAACTTTGAGGACAAACATGCAATTTCAGACACCTGTTCTGCCGATTCCAGTTCTATTTCCAATTGAAGAACACTTCTGAAATGTCACATTCTAAGATTATATGGGTATTGTGTATGGGTAGGCTAAGCATCTGAAGGCAAGTCTTGCTACATAACACAAGGATATGGGTGATCATCCAAATTCAACTTTCTGACTTCAAAATTATTTATATGTAAAAGCACTGGTCATGACTACATCCTAAAATGCAAAAATAAATCCCTGAAAACTAACGGATCATTCCACATCTTCAGTTTGACCCCCATCACCAACTTGAGCTTTGGTTTAGAGGACTCTTTTTCAAACTTTTCTGCCATGCATTTATAAAAAAGACTAATGTTTCACATGTAATTAAATTGCTTATTCAATTAAATGATACAATCCTTGCCCATTGCTTCTCTTTAATTTTATAACACAAAAATCTCCTATTTACTATCACATTGATATCAGAGCAAATATGTTAAAATCAATTCACATGTAATTGGAGAAAATGTAACAATTGATGTTGGTTAATGAATTCGGTCATGCAAATGACCTTGTTTTGCACAGAGCTAAAACAAGCTTTCTTGAACCCATTTAAACTCTGTGCCTTTGTAATTGAGAGGCCTGTGGTTTAAGGGCAATGTATGTCACGTAACACTAGCCTTGTTGTTAACTGCGTTCTATAGATGAATAATGACAGTGGGGCATCGACTGGGTCTATGCAGGTTAATTAGCTGTGATGCTCTTTACGCTGACATACGATAAGTGCCTACAAATCCTCTTAGGGGAACACCACACTCGAAAAGCTCCAGTTGTAAGGGCCCTACATTGAAACACTGTGTAATTGTTTGTGTGCATAAAGGCTGTTTCACTACATGTTTTTATAGATAAAAGGAATATATTTTTTATGTACTGTACATGTTCATTACACAAAGAGGAGCAAAAGATGTATTGAAAAGGATACAGTTCTTCTCATCAATGTAGAGTTCAGCAATCTGTAGTGTGGAAAAGAGAGAGAAAACTGTCAATACAAATCTGAAGTGCTTAAATTAATAAATGTGAAATTTCATGAAAACATGTCCTGGTCACATTTCACCCAAGAGTCAAAGGAATAATATAAAGGTTCCGCATACTTTTGTACCTTCCAAATCAATATTAAATATCGGCAACCCTAAAGGCAAAATAATTGAAATAAGAAATTACATTTTGCGTAAATAATACGAAGCCTATTTTTTAGAGAAATAGAGAGTTTAGCATTTTGACATTTTATTTTTCATTAGAGTAAGCCATTTAATTTACTTAAAAAATTTTATAATTAGTTTTTAATGATAATTCCCATTATTCTCAATGGTGATTCTCATTAGGTTGTCATTAGTAAAATGATAACTGAAAATAATTCTATAGTAAAATCTAGTGTAAAATGCTGTATTTTTAAAAATCAGTTTGTATAACAAATACTACAATGATTGTGATAATTTACAATAATATTTATAATTTCATTTTATTTTTTTACATTTTGGGAATTGGATGCTTGTTAACAAAATAAAGTTACAATGCAAAAATTACTTTGTACAAAATAAAATATCTTTATTTTTTATTTTTTATTTGGTTGTCAAATATGATCCATACATATTTATGACAGGTTTCATGAGATTCCCCCCAGAAATAATCAATAATAAAAAAAAAAGTTAAAATAACTTTACGTTTCAAAATACGTCAGCTTACATGTAATAGTAACTGTGAATATATAAATATTAGCTAATTGTAAATATTTATTTTCACTGCTAATGTCTAAAGCAACTCTGTCTGCTCAAAATCATGCCTCACATTCCAGCACTCTAGTGTAAGAGCCACTGTTTATGTTCTGGACATTTCCTGGGATACTTGAGGATCCTGAGAGGGTTTAACAGAGCCTCTGTGAGAAACCCAGAGTGAGTAATCTGGGGAGAGGGTTTTTATCTGCCTGACTGTCATCAAATTGAATCCATGGGAGACAGGACGACAAGAAGAGGTGACATTAATGGAAGAACGCATAAGAGAAAGCATACTTTTAGATGAATTGCCCTGAAGTTGGAAACTGAATGAGTACAAGAGGTTTTGATAATTAATCTCTGGCATTGATATAGCTTGCAACACTGTGATAAACAAAAGCTTGCTTAAGACCAGAGGAAAACATAATCTCAAATACATCACTTGCTGTGTACTAACAAACAAATTTGCTAATCTGTTCGAACACACTCTTTTTGCATATGAGCAAATGTGTGCTTGCTCTGTATGCTGACGTAGGAATCTACATGCTGTCACTGTAGAGCATGAATGTTTGAGAATGCATTTACCAGTGTTAAAATATGGATTGACTTGAAGCCGACTGTTTTTAGGTTACTGTGTAATCACATCATTAAGAACATACATGCATGATTCAGATGAATGTTTGCTTATAGAACTCTCAACTTTACCTGTCATAACATGCATGAAAGTGAGCATTAACCTACATATCTGCAAGTTTGATTCAAATCTACATGCATGTTACTGTGCGTGCATTTTGGTCAGATGTCACTTTATGTAAAACCAAAGATTTTAGTCTTAAATTGAAAGTCCATTTTTAAATCATTTCTATCACATAACATATTATTATAGAGCTGCATCATGTATACTGCATTTATCAATTTTAAATATGCATTGACTAAAGTAGGCTAGTCATTTTTGGGTTAGCCAAAAAACATTCTATTATCCTTCACTCATCTTCATGTGTTTTCAAACTCGTGTGACTTACTTTCTTCCATGGGACACAGAAGGAGATGTTAAACTGAATATTATCCTTGTCTTTTCATATTTTGTTCATACAATGAAAGTAAATGGTGACTGAGGCCATCAGTTCCTTAAAGGAATATTCCGGTTTCAATACAAATTAAGCTCAATAGACAGCGTTTGTGACATAATGTTGATTGTCAAAATGTTCATTGCCTTTTCTTTATAAACAGCAAAAATCTGGTTTACAGTGAGGCACTTGCAATGGAAGTGAATGGGGCCAGTCCGTAAATGTTAAAAGACTTGCAATTTCAAAAGTATAGTCACAATATGTAAACTATATGCATGTTGACAGGATTTTAGTGTGATAAAATTGCTTACTAACTATACTTACTATATGCAATTTTATTTCTTTGTTACCATGACAACACAATGCCATAAACCCTAAAACCCTAAAAGTTTTAACATTTACAGCTTCACATTTCTGCCTTGAAACCCTCCAAAATGTACGCCATTCACTTAAATTGTAAGTGCCTTACTGTAACCCAGATTTGTGTTTCTAAGAAAAGGAGTCAAAATAATGTTTTGTGGAAATCAACACTATGCCACAAATGCTAATGATTTAGCTTAACTTGGAATATTCCTTTAACATTCTATCTAATATCTGCTTTCTTGTTCTATGAAAGAAGTGTGTAACGCACACCTCCATATTGTACATGCAGACACATGCTTATCAAATGTCAAATATTTTCTGTCTAAAACCCCTAGGTAACAAATCATTCTGGTGTACGATCATTACAGAGCTCCATCCTGCAGGGCTCACCTGATGCAGGCAGTTGGGTAGCGAGTGGAAGCTTTGCACCTGTGTGAGTCCCAGCAGGCAGCTCAGGAAGCAGTGCAGAGCAGCTTGGGAGTCCCCTTCCTGCTGGAGCTGCCTGCCCAGCTCAAACAAGCCCTCACGGCTGCAGTTCAGCATCCCGTGCCTGGGATGGCCAGCCACAGAGACCTGCCGTGTGTGTTCACGTGCCAGACAGCCACAGCACTTATGTCTCCCATCTGAGCTGCAGCACAGGCATGGAGGAACAGTCAGTCCAGATGGATGGAGTACCACAAAGAGGCACAGAGAATGCAATGAGCACACTCAGTGTGGAGACAGAGAGAAAGACAGATCGGTCACTGCAACATCTAAACAGGAAAAGATCACAGCTTCTCCTCCTCCTCTCCTGTTGTGTAAGAGTCAAGGACAGGAAGCGTGGGTGGGTGTGCATGGAAGGGAGGAAGAGAGGGATTGTGGGGGGAGGAGTGGAGACGACACCGCTTAGTGCCCGCCCACGCTGCATTGCAAACAGCGGAGGAGGAAGTCAGGACTTGTGAGGATTTGCCATTTGAGTGGCAGTGCTCAGAGCCAATTGTTTGTATCCTCATTTACAGTTGCACAAATTAAAACTCTTAAGTTATAATTAAAAGGAAGTGGAATCAGTGTTAGCTGTTGCCACTAACAAATTTAATATCTGTTCATTGGATTCAATTGTGGTTGCTAATGATAATTTTATGATGTCTGTATATTTAATGCTTTACAAAGGTATTCATTATGCCATGCAATACACATTGTAATCAATTACATCAACAGTCTGTAATCCATCAAATCTGTTGTATATACACTACCAACCAAAAGTTGACATACACTTGACTGATTATTTTGTTTCTCATGTTTTTAAAAACCTTTTGATCTACAAACTTTCTATGCTTTATTTTGTGCCTGTGTATAATTACGTTACAAAATAAATCTTGGAACGGATTGTGGAAAAACAGCCAACAATTGAATACTGCTTAAGAAGTGAAAAAAGTTGTAAGGTTTTAAAAAAATAAATAAACAGACATACTGTTTTTGGACAAAGTATTTGTAGATTATCATGTCCATAGTTGACAACATACTGTATATGGTTACTCTATATAAGGCACCTACTGTATGTGAATTGCACAAATGATTAAGAAAAGTTAGTTCTGAGAAAAGATCAAGCACAATCACAATTGCACTAATAAATGATGCATTAGTAAAAACAAATAAGGGTAACACCATCTATTAAGCCAGTATAATGCATTGAACATGTTGTAAAATTACATTTGACATTTGGTGTCAAACATGTGGGGGGGTATCAGTGACATGAAATGACAACTATGTCCAGTAGATGACTTCAATGCTCCATGTATTGGCTGATCTCCATAAGCCAATATTGTAACAAATTTAATTTCTAGATATAATCACATTGGATATGCATATGTTATGCATTTGATATATATTAAGACAAAATAAAAATATTTGTCAAATTGTAGCATTTTAAGCACTTGTGTTGATGTGTTGTCTGTATTGTGGATGTTTTGAAGTCTCACCTCTTGATTTATGTGAGATTGTTATTGATTTTTATTTGACACAGACATGTTCTGGGTTGTAGTCCTTCCTATTCATTTTCTTAAGGTAGGTCAATTTTGACCCAGAACTTTGTCACAAAGCTCATCCAATATAGTCCAGTTGTGTGTGTGTGTGTGTGTGTGTGTGTGTGAGAGAGAGAGTGTGAGTTTGTGAATTCAGATGGTAAATGTAGGAAAATTCTTGGACCAGTCAGATGAAGGTTACATTTTTTATTAAAGATACAAAATGAAAATGCGTAAAAACTGACCCGAACAACACATGAGGGTTAAAGGTAAAACCACAAATTGGTAAGTAGTTGAGCACGACCGATATGGAATTTTTGAGACCAATACGATACCGATTTTAGAGGGGGGAAATTCACAGATTAGCAATATGTTGGCCAATAAGTTAATTTTTGAGCTGGAATGAAAACAGACCTTTTCTATGTGGATTGTTCACCAATTTTGCACCGATATGACTATGCAAAGGTACCCAGAAGGCTACTTTCCTAAATATTTTTACCAAAGAATATTTGACATTATTATTATACATTGTCAACAAATGCTAGAAATGAACACTGAGAAAATAAAGAATAAATTAAAATACAATAAATAGCTTAATAAACATCAGTACTGTATGTTCAGTATCAGATAGTTGCTGACCATTTAAATAAAGAATAAATACAAATACAATTAATAGCTAAACATCAGTACTATTTAGTATAAGTCAATTGCTGACCATTTAAATAAAGAATAAATAAAAATACAACAAATAGGTAAATAAACATCAGTAATGTTTAGTATCAATCAATTGCTGACCATTTAAATTAAGAATAAATTTAAATAAAATAAATAGCTAAATAAAAATCATTATTGTATGTTTAGTATCAGTCAATGGTTGACCATTAAAATAAAGAATAAATTAAAATAAAATAATAAGCTAAATAAACATCAGTAGTACTGTATATTATCAGTCAAATGCTGATTATTTTAATACTGCCAGTCAACAAGAAGCATTTACACCTGCCGAGTCAAGAGAAAAACAACAGCAGTGGTGTTACACCGTATTCTACTATACAAGTTCAGGAGAAACTTTCAACAGTGGAAAACCAGACTTTTAAATATTATATTTTGTAAATGCAACAACTGGAATTGTTCAGTTGAAGGGGGTACCAAACTGTGAATCCTGAACAAAACAGTTTGGTGAATACATGTTTACACATAAGCTTCCACTCAATGAAAAGCAATGAAAGTAGCTAAATGGTTAGCTAGTTAGCTATAAGCTCGTTGTCACAGAGTGTAAAAGATGGACTTTATTTACTTTCCAGCATTGTGTCTCACCAATTAGGTAACAACGTAGCGTGAAATCAGCATTCAACAGACACAAATCACCACCGCACAATTGTCTGCTGAGCTGCAAAAAGATGCTCTGATATTTATCTTTCAATCTGCTTCATTACTTACTAACTAACTGCTTCATACTCTGACAATCTATAGCTGGCTAACAGCAAACAGATGTGATAAACATGAGTGAGATGGTTGTCGGGGACAGGGTTAACATTATATTAGTTATATTGAAAAGTCATTGTTTATTAAATCTCCAGTATGTATTTCACAAACTAGTTAGCAACTTACCGAGAAGACACTGCTTAACTCTGCACTGTCTGCAGAACCACCATCAGCTCAACTCAGAGTCGGAGCGCGCTCTGCTGGACAAACTACATTAAGACACATTGGTTTTGCAAGCATTGTTTTCTGCATTGTATGTTCTGAAAAAAAGTTTTCATATCTGCGCATATGCAGCACAAACATATACAGTGATACCGATGTATTGATGAAAGGCTAATATTGGCTAGTAAGTAGTATTATGATGAATAATGTATTACAACTGTGAAACTCACAGTAATAAGCCGGCGCTGGCCAAATTTCTGCCCTAAGCAAAGCTCTTCCATTGTGGGGGGTGCGCGAGTGCGAGGGGTGTTGCGAATGTGAGGCAATCATCTGTGTTCCACAACTAAAATTGGTTCCTTGAATAACGTATAATGTGTGAGGAAGACCAGTCTGTGGCGCTTCTGGTGCTCCCCTGGGGTAAGATGGTTCTCACTAGGGTATTGGTGCCCTACGCAGACTGCGTAATATGCGTACACGGAGTGGTGGTACTGGTGAAACTAATTATAAGGTGCCTTATAATGTATTTAGAATATCTTTATAATGCATTTTACATACATTCTTTCACTAAGAAAAAAAAAATACAGCATTTGGTTCACCCAAAATTATTAATTATGTAGTTGTTTACTCACCCTCATGTTGTTCCAAACCCAAATAACTTTTTTTTTTTCTTCTGTGGTACATTAAATGAAATGTTAGACAGAGCGATAGTCCAAGTCACCATTCACTTTCATTTTATGGAAAAAAGATACATTGAATTTGAAGGGTGACTGAGAATAGCATATTGCCTAGATCTCCTTTTTTGTGTTCCATACAGGTCATGGTGAGAAAATGATGAATTTTCGTATTAGGCCGAACTATCATTTTTATGAATATTTAACAGATATCGCAAACAAAGAGGCAATACTGTGCAATCCTCGTGGGCAACATGGAGAGCCAATAACTTTAAAGAAGGACATCTAATATGTATTTGCAGGGTGGGGTGACTTCACATGTTTACTGTTCTCTCACCTTGGTTTTAAACGCTGTGCTTCAACCATTATGTTCTCTAAAACTAAAGCAGTTTATTAGTCTTGAGCCCATAAACATTATTTGCCTTCTATCTCACAGAAACAAAACCACTCAATGACATCACCTAGATAACTCAGCTACCAGGATCAGCTGTTCTTCATAAAAGTAGCTATTTTCATTATATTATAGTTGTTTATTTACCATGTGAATACTTTAGTCAAACTCAGCTATGTAAATTGTGGTGCAATTGGAATTGTTTAAATATGTGGCATGTGATCTGAATTCCAATTGTGTTCCAGTTCTGTTACTATTAATTAACTATTAATAGTCTTTTAATGGCCTTTCAATTTGTTAAATCGAATCCTTCTGTGTGAACTGTCTGTAACCACAAACTTCAAGTCAATATAGTCTGTTCCAAAGGGGAAACACTGAGATTCTTTTTCTTTGCAATTCCACTGAAAGTTCCATAAAATATCCATTAGGCCTTTTATCACTTACATTAATCAGCAGAGTTGCCTACACCATTTCTCAATATGTATTAAATGCATATACAGAATTACAATATTTCCTATGGCTTCCTACTGTATATCTATTCATTTAGATTCCTCTAAACATTTGCTCTTTTAATAAAATAGTAATATATTATTGTTTCATCAGTGTAGATTTTCTCTTTCTTTTAGGTAGCCTGTTTCAGAATGAGGATGTATGTAGTATATGTTTAGTGACCTTTAAAAATAAAACATCCATTTTATCATAGCTTAGCACTTTTAAAAATATCATCCATATTTTCATAGATATAAAGTTTCAAACATTTAATGCTCTGATACAAGATTGTGACTTACAATATATATGTTTTTTTATGCCAGTCTCCGATTTTCTTTTAATTAAATTAAATTTAAATTACTTTTATTCTTGTCCTGCACTCTGGCACCCTCTAGTGGAATTTTTAAATGTCACTTGTATGGAGGCTTGAAGACCAAATACAGGTTAAACAAATGCAATTTTATTCCTATGAATAATCTATCTTGAATATACTGACTATTGAGGTCTAATGCGATAACTGTAATAGAGATCCTGAGTTTGTTTCCAAGAGGTACCTTAACTGCGTAACATGCCATTGGCCCAGCAACAGCAAAAGGTTTGACCATATTGAGAACCATGAACTTTTTACAGAGATTTCCATTATTGAGCAAGGTCGAGTCCAGGCTCCTACAGGTCACATATATCATATAATCTAATAAAACTGTATTACTGTATAAATAAAAGTTACATTTTTGACTGCACAAACATGCCCCCTAATGCTGATTTAAGCTGACTGTTCATGATAGCATTAGTAGTTCGGAAGTACTGAAGTTCTAGACACTTCAGTGGATAGAGTGGTGAATTCACAAAGGTACATAATTAAAACTTCAGGTGTAGTTAGATGTTTGTAGAAATAGAGTACATGCTGCCTTGATGCCACAGCTCTAGGCCTGTTTTGTTCTGGTTTAACCACAAATAAAGGGATAGTTCCCCTAAAAATGTAAATTCTGTAAAAATTTACTCATGCTCATGTTGTTCCAAACATTTTTGACTTTCTTTCTTCTGTGGAACACAAAGGGAGATTTTAGGCAGAATGTTAGCCTCAGACCATGTTAGCCTTGTATGGAAAAATGATTAAATTAAAGTGGATGGTTCCTGAGGATAACATTGTAACTAATATCTCTTTTTGTGTTCCATGAAAATTTTAATTTTGGTGTGAACTGTCCCTTTAATGTCACTTTTTTCAAAAAGTCTGGTGAACTGACAGAAATGCAGAAAGACATTGTTCAGTCTGTTTGCTATTTTTCCCCAGATAACTACATTTTTAAAACTTTTCCTTTCTCCTTTCACACCCCCCTCTTTATTTTCCACTGTGTATGTCACTGAGATGTCTAAAGCACAAAGAGTAAGGGTCATGCCATACTGTCATCATCAACCACCAGAGGTAAAAGGACATTGAAAACAGTTGTGCTTTTCTCTTTTGACCAGACTACATCATTATTATTTGACACCTGGCCCTTTTGTTAAAGTTGTCTTTTCTGTCTTTCACGGGCAACCCAAATTCCATGAAATCATTAGGCTGATTATGAGAACTACATGCATGGATTACCAGGGAAAGTAATCCAATAACCACAATGACGAGCTGATCTGCTGAATAAAAGAGGCACTCTTTTTGATAGAGCTGCATGAGCACAAAACTTTTACAGTCAGAGGCTGGAGTGTAAGGAGATTATTTACTGACAGTGCTATAATATGGAGACAGTAAAATTGTACTTATAGCAGTATAAACATATTGTTGCAAGATTACATGGAATTTTGTAACAGTGGCATAATATACATTTATGATGATGCATAATAGAAACTTTTTAAGGTATTTAAACCAACTTTAGAGGAACATATGTTTTTGCTCTCAAAACACACACACACACACACACACACACACACACACACACACACACTAAGTCAGTAAGTCTATTTGTAACAGAGCTGAGTGCACCTTTATCTTTAAGTTCTAAAATGTGCTTATGTCGTAGGAGCATATTTTAAAACACTATAACATTTAAAACAAAGTTAACATGTCTGCTTTGACAGATCAGCACAGCAAAGTCCACCCAAAGCATGTTAAACTATTAACACTGCTCTGTAGATATCACCTTAATTACTGTCTGTTTCATCTCTTTTGATCATTAACAAGAAACACCTGCAGCCCGGTTCACATTATACTTTTTCATCATCCCCTCCTCCCTCCTACATTTGCACCATTTTGCAGGTGGTCTAACCCAATGTTTCCAATTCTGTCATATAAACTGACCAAGTGGAAAAATAATTATGCCAATATCCAACACAGCTGAGTGGGTCATTTGTAATTGTGGAATGAGTTATTCTTTTCACTCGACAAACACTAAATGCATCATCAGTGGCGGGCGATGCATTTAAAGTCTAGGCCTTCAGAGTGATTCATGCCATGAAGAAAACACAGTTTCACAATGAATAAGACACACTATGCCTTTGGGCATCATACATTATGGTGCAGCTAACTAATAATACCAAATGACATTTTAAAAACACGTCCACGCATGAAAGCCAAAACTTGAAACAACACTTAATGCTCAAGCAAGCCTAATTTTAACTGCAGCATGACTGTTTTGTGATATTAACTTCTCCCAATCAGACATTCAATAACCATACTTTTGGTCATATGAATCTACCGAGGAGGTCTATAATACCTGTAAAAATCGAACTATTTATAACTGTGATTTAAATGTTCTTGCAATACATTTTGTTTCGTCAGGGTACACGGTTATGCTGCGTTCAAGTTGGATGTGGGATATTCCTACTTGATATTTTTGACCATAAATGCATTCCATTCCCTGATATTCATAAGATGATGTTTAAGAAAACAAAACTGCAATGCTCTCATTAGCTTAGCAGGGGTTTGACTTTCATTAGAGTTGTCTCCTAGCAACCCAACTGATAAACAATGCTGCAGCGCTAGCATTTGTGCTTCAGGTTTATGATTATCAAAAGAGATTATAATGTTTTATACACCTGTTTCTGCAGGCATTTGTTAAACAAGCTTTAATATCATGTGTAACAAAGAAGGACTACTGGAGCTGGATTCCAACACAGGTATCAATTTTAATTTACCTATTCACCAGCTGACATTCACAGCACGCCGCACACCACCTGTGGACATTGTCGCCAATGCTCAGCCAATAAAAATGGGCTATTAGGCGGTATAGTGTTTTTCTTTCCCCTAGGTGACCCGCCATCGGATTATAATGATCTACCTGGAACACCGGCTCTGTGGTATCAAGAGCTGTGTTGTATCCTGCGTCCTGCGTCACTCTATACAACCACTCGTTTATAATTGTGAAATAGGGATATGAAAGTGCGAAGCCCGGCTGGAGCTGTTGACCCCCCCCCCCGCCCCCACATCATCCTGACGTGGAGCCAATGAAGATGGCCCTGACTCTGCCTCCCCTACCAGAGCATTGCACATTTCGCATCTCATCGCTTTTGTGCAGGACCTATCCATGATATTCCCTTTAATAAACTTCTAAATTCAGTCTAATTAGTCCCCAAAGTCAGCGGATGTGAGAGGCAGGAACTAACCGCTGCCTCCACTCTATGCTTTGTTCCCCTAAATTTAATAACAAGGGTCACCACAGGGTAGTTGTGAATATCCCCATGTACACATTTCACCTTCACCCTTTTAGTTGTGCCCAAAGCCTTGTGTTGAACCAAGCACTGGTGCAACCAGTGTCCACCAAGTCTTGGTGTGTACTCCCCTTGATTCTTACCGGTATCCTGTACCCTCCAGCCTGATAGGGGGCAGCCTGTGGTGCTTCGGGGATCCGGACTACAGTTTCCCACTCCATCACAGGACACTGATCCTGGAAGTGTTCCAGATCCCTGCAACACCAGCAGGCCGGCCCAGGCACTACACTTGCACTTGTGGGGGTGGGGAAATCTGCCTGAGGGGAGAGCAATTAGACCCTGAAGACACCGGTAAAGGGATAAACCAGCACCAGTGTGGGGCCGGCTTCGACTGGATCCAATCCACTGTCCCTTCTGGAAGCCGGCGGATCAGCTGTTCCAGCACCACTTGGTCGACCACTCCCTCGGCGTCGCGGTTCCCCACCAGTAGCCACTGCCGGCAGGCATCACCGAGACGCTGAGAAAAGGCAAATGGGCGACCGGTCCTCTCCAACTCCATTGACCGGAAGAGCTGACGGTGTTGTTCTGGGCTCCGACCAACCCGCTGTAGAATGGTCTTTATTAACACGTCGTAGGCCAGGAGACTAGATGTCAGCAGTTGTTGAGCTGCAAGCTGGGCCTCCCCGGACAACAAGGGGATAAGCTGGGCCGCCCACTGGGTACGTGGCCAATGGCAGATCTCGGCGGTCTGCTTGAACAGGTCGAGGAAGGCACCGGGGTCATCTACCGCACCCACCTTCCTGAACGAGGGCAGATGCAAGGGACCAGATTCTTCTAGGGTTGCAGCCGGGGCTTTCTCCTGGCTGAGGAGGCATTAGATCACTGCTGGTCCTCTGTTTGAGCCCTGAGGATCTCGTTGAAGCGCTGATCCTGGTCCTGACAAAGTTCAAGCAGAGCCTGTTGGTGGGAGTGATGTAGATGAGCTAGGGACTTGAGGATGTTGGTCAGCAGAAGGACTCCATGGGGCGAGCAGTCTTCAAACCAGTTCCCGGGTTTTGGCACCAGTGTAACAAAGAAGGACTACTGGAGCTGGATTCTTCCAACACAGGTAGATAACTTTTAATTGACCACTTCCTTTGTTTACAGCTTCACAGTAAGTTAACAGCTTCACAGGCACGTAGTCACTAAAACACATTAGTTTCACATTAACATTTCAGCTTCACAGTAAGGCTCTTGATCCAGTCTCTCCCCCGCTCCTAGTGGTGTGGCTGCTTATATATAAAACTCTCCCCGTACTCACTGGAATTTTAAACAGGTGTTAAACATAATTTAGCTCAGGTGCATGCACCCTTACCGCTTACTCTCTCTCCGGACGGACGCTTGACCATCATGTAATGTGGAATCGAACCCATTTATTGATATTACTTAATAAAGTGAATGTTTATCACTTACTTTGTATATCTCCCTGAGTGTGGACATGTTTGTGTGACATCATGCCCCTGCATCTCAGCAAAATCATTCTTGAGAATTTCTGCACAAGCCTACAAGTTGTAATTCTGACTTCAAGATGCACTTTTCCTAGTAGGAAGTTGTAAAATCCAGAACCAAAGCAAAAAGCACTTACCAATTTGCTTGAAGTGAAAATCAGTCCTTTTTTAGAAGTTTTAGGTTTTTAGAAAGTAATTAGTAATAGGTAACTTTACAGTCAGCATACTAGTACAGTAATCTAATTACACTGTAGGAGATGTAATTAGTAGTTATTACTTTTAGAGTAATTTACCCAACACTGTTCATTAATGATTAAGAACTCATCTACAAATGCATAATAAATCATTTATGTGCAGTTACAACAACATGAAAAAAAAAGGTCGACATTCATGCAATACTTGCCAATTAGTAAGCCAATTTTAACTCACATGTTATAAATGCTTAAGAAATGTTCTTGTTCATACTTATTTTAAACAAAATCATGAAATGTCATAATTCATCATTTATGTAATGGTCCAGCAAAAATATACTAGTTTAGAGATTAAAAGGTGTTGTGTCTATATTCATTACTGTAATGTTTATGAATATGACACTTTCCTAGTAATGTTAATGTAAAAGAATGGAGCTACTGCCAGTGGTGTCTCACACAGTCCTCTGGAGGTCTCCATGTTCACACACACCATTGTTTGACAATTCTAATTTCTTTATTGTTTATAAAAAGATTGGTAATGAATCTTTAATTTTATTGGCTAATTATGAACTAACTTTAATCATACCTTATAAAGTTTTAAGATGAATGTATCATCCTTGTAATCTCAGAAAGGGTACCTTAATGCAAAATGGACACCTATATTGTTTATTCATGAGTTAAACATGAACCATTTATTACCAACATTACAAACTATGAAAATGTAATTTATATATTCATAAGGTACCAACTTTAGAAAGCTGAATGTGTACTTTAATGTAAAGTGAACACCTGTGAACCATTTATTGAGTTAAAACATAAGTAAATGAAAATGTGTACCTTAATGTAATATGAACACATGTGAGATGCATTAATGACTTTCCAACATTAGTTACCTCTGACGGTAAAACTTATTGTAAAGTGTACAATAAAGAAACCTTTATTAAACTAGTTTCCAACTCATGCACTCCATTTTATAATGAGTGACTTTTAATGCTTAAAGATTACAAAATGTATCATACATATTATTCCATTCATAAATAAACAAACATCATTTGATATAGTCTGATGAACATTAAGCCATTCTGACTTTTACATAAAGCAAATAAACAGTATAACTTAAAATAATTAACATTAACACAGACAAACTATCATTAGAAAAAAATAAACACATGCTTATGTATATACACTAAGGCTTTATTATTACATTAGCCTAGACTATATGTACTATACATAGTAGACTATTATTAGCAAAAAATTAAGTTCAGAACACATTTCAATCAGGACATTGTTTATATAAAACACAATTAACAAACACAGTATGGCAACTTTTACATGATGCATTAAGTATGATTAAATGCATACTGTATAATCAAAGCATTATGATTATTACTTAGTTCATTCATGCACAATCCGTGTCTTTTCAAAAAAAATGTTGCTTCTTGCTGCAGTCCAAAGCACCCATCTCTATTACCTTTGTCCCGCCTCCTAAACAAACACAACTTTGAAGTCAGGTGAACCTCCATTGACCAATCTAGTTCCCCATTCAATATATTTGTGCTCTCCCAGCAGTTTGAGTTAAATAATTTAAACAAATATAATACGCATTTTTAAAAACTACTTTAATAAAAATGTGTCTTGTTACTTTGTTATATTTTCAAAAATGGATGTGCATGATTGGTTAGATGTCCTTCCTTTAAAAGTTGCAAAATGGTATTTGTTTAGTATGTTTTAGATAAACAATGACCTGATTGAAATATGTTCAGAACTTTCTTTATAAATGTATTTTTTTATTTATTAATTATTATTTTTGATAAAAAATAGTCTACAATTTATAGTACAAATAGACTAGGCTAATGAAATAATAAAGCCAGCATATATACCTATGCATGTGTTTATTTTTTCTAATGACAGTGTTGGGGGAAACAGCTGGGTCCCCAATATTAATATTGAGGAATAAAAACCTCAGAGTCAGGTTGACAAAGTGGCAAGCAAGGGACCCAAGAGCAGAGGAACAGTTCACAGAAATTATCAATAAACTCTAAGGGAACCGGCACCGACTGCAGCAGGAAGGCGATGAGTGTGTTCATAGGGCTGTGTGTGTCATGGCAGTGTGAAGCAGATCTGTCAGGAATCCTCAGCATAGAGTGTGTTCATAGGCATGTATGCGTCATGGCAGTGTAGAGAGTAGATCCGAGAGGAATCCTCCAATGAAGAACGGGTGGGCACAAAGACAAGCGCAGCAGCAGGCTGGAAGGTAACCGCCCACCAGACACATGGGCAGAGACTGGCAACCAACCCAGAAACACAAGATAGGACTAACTGAGGCAGAGAGAGCGAGGGGAGTTACTAAAACATACAACAATAATCTAGTAAATAACATGAAACAATGAAGGGTTTAAGTAGGCAGACAATCAACAGAGAACAGGTGCTGTCAGCACGCAAATTAGTGGCATGATCAGCGTTACCTTGGGAACAATCAGTGTTCCCATGGAAACGCCAATCATGCATGCTGGCAGCACCTGTCACACATGGGGGAGAGACAACCAAAACAAACAAATCAAATCAGTGAACTCACCAGGACTGTGACACAGGTTTGCAATCAATTGAGAGAGAGTTTACTGATTGTTTTCTGCAGTTACAATAAGCATTACAAGTCAATGGGATCCAGCAGTTCAGGAAGACATAAGGAGAAGCAAAAAAGATAAAGAAAAAAATAACCCATTCAGGGATATTCACAAGCAATTATAGTCATATGCAAATTGAATTAGAGGTGTCACAGTACAACACTTTCTAAGATTCTGATAGGTCACTTACTTATTATATTTAATATAATTTTAGCACTTTAAAAATATGGTCTGTTTCCACCTTCATGCAAACAATAATTAGTTAGCCATAACATTAATCAAGTTCTCATCATTGGTTTACAGAACTTACAGTATGTGCAGATGTCATGGGTTAGCTATCAGTTATGTCTACTCCTTTTTCTCTCCATCAAGAAGGTTCCAAGGACAGCAATTAAAATCCTTGAGGTTTTTGACTATGGCAAAGTCCCATTATAGGGCACCCTAAACAATCCAAAAACTGAATGAGTTAGACATTGCAATGGGTAGGTGCTATCTCCTCTAGGGCGGGAGGCCTTCTCCCTAATCTGGGTGGAATGCAGCCTCCTCACCATCTGCAGGAAATTAGGACAGAGCATGAAGAAAGACAAAGAGAGCACACACACAAGGCCCAACAAGGCACATAATCACCCTATATAACCACATGTCATTTTCTTGATCAGGTTAACCTCAAATTTGAAAATATATTTAAGTAAAAATCATGAAAATATTGCAAACCATAACAATGTCCCAACATAGTTGATGGTCAATTAATATGAAACTTGACAATATGCTATTGCAGTTAAAATATTTAAGAAAAAAAAATGATTAAAGGACATGCCATTATGTGTTCAAAATGTCCCCGCTAGGGGAAAATGACATCACATGATGGTGGTTACATGGTTTTGGGATGCACCATTTATAGTTGCAGGGGGTGTTTGTTTAGTAACATAGTTGGCAGAACTATGTAAATAAGATATTTTCTTTATTAAAATGTCAAACTCAATCTAAAAAATACTATTATTCTGAAATGTTTAGAAATAAATATATAGATAATGTTGACTTTATATATTTTGTATTCATTATATTGAACTTATGACCCACTCTCTTCAAAATTGGACAATGTAAATCTGTGAATTAAGAAACATCATGGAAATTTCAAGCAAAATTAAACATGGGATGCACAAAATATTTGTGTGACACATTCTTTCCCTTTATGGAAAATGGGATATTTCAGAAGAAATTTGTAAGATCTAATTATCTAATATATTTGCCCTAAATTACTGAATGAGACTTATGTCTATTTTTCTATGTTGAGTGTTAATGTAAATTATTTTCTGTTATACTGTTTATTTGCTTTATGTAAAATTCAGAATGGCTTAATGTTTATCAAATATTATTTATGATATGATATTTGTTCATTTATGAATGGAATAATGGGAATGATAAAATTATGTAATCTCATTAATAAGTGGAGTGCATGAGTTGGAAACTAGTTTAATGAAGGTTTCTTTATTGTGCACTTTACAATAATTTTTATTCTCAGAGGTTACTTATGTTTGTAACTCAATAAATGGTTCAACATTGTAACAGTTGGGTGTGCTGGTGTGTCAAGAGGAGACGTAGGAGAAGTAATTTCAAGTTCTTTAATAATGAAACTGGAGCAAACACTGGAGCAAACACTCAGCTTACATAACTAAACCAAGGACTGACCACGACCGACAAAACAAGAGGGAATATGTACACTCAGAACTAAACAAGGGAATGACAAACAGGTGGGGACAATGAAGGAATGATCAGGGCAGTGGCTTGTGGGAAATGTAGTGAGGGAAGAAATTTCAAAATAAGAGTTCAAGAAAACAAGTGCAGACAGACTGTGACACTCATGTGTTCACTATACACTAAAGTACACATTTTCATTTATTGACCTTTGTAACTCAATAAATGTTTCACAGGTGTTCACTTTACATGAAACTACAAATTTTCATTTACTAACATTTGTAACTCATTAATAAATGGTTCACAGGTGTCCTCTTTGCTCACTCAGGGTATCACAACTTCCCATTTTTAATTTTTTTGATAATTTATTGAATTTTCTTCACACATGCTCACTCGCGTACACACACAAACTCTTTTGAGTATTACATGCTTTCTTTTTCACAGAGATGAATTTGATCCTACCATGAACTGCATCCAACATCCATTCATCCATCCAACATTACCACACACACACACGCATTGTTTTTCAATAGTTTATGGGGACTTTCCATAGACATAATGGTTTTTATACTGTACAAACTATATATACTATCCCCTAACCCTAAATCTCGCCCTCACAGAAAACTTTCTGCATTTTTACATTTTCAAAAAACATAATTTAGTATGATTTATAAGCTGTTTTCTTCATGGAGACCGACAAAATGTCCCCACAAAGTGATAAATACATGCTAACACACACACACACACACACACACACACACACACACACACACACACACACACACACGCACACACACATACACTTACACACCTCACGTACATGCACATACTCTTTGAATATTACAAATATATAAATCTACTAAAAGACTTTGTCAATTTTGGGGATTTCACTAACATACAGAACTTCTTAAATCTAATAGACTAAACCACACCGAACTCCAATTTTACATGTTGGTGTTCACATATGTGCATGTGTGCTTCCAAACATAAAGGCCTCAGATCTGTGCACACACACACACACACACACACACACACACACACACACACACACACACACTTTTACATGTTCAAAAAAAACATTGTTTATTATTGTTTTGGACACTAGAAATTTCCTGATAAACCATGTTTGTAGCACAATACCCTTGTACTTACATTTTACATTTACATTTATGCATTTGGCAGACACTTTTATCCAAAGCGACTTACAGTGCACTTATTACAGGGGTATTTCCCCCAGAGCAACCTGGAGTTAAGTGTCTTCCTCAAGGACACAATGGTGGTGGCCATGGGGATCGAACCAGCGACCTTCTGATTAACAGTTCTGTGCTTTAGCCCACTACACACACACACACACACACACACACACACACACACACACACACACACACACACACACACACACACACACACACACACACACACACACACACACACACACACACACACACACACACACACACACACACACACACACACACACACACACACACACACACACATTCAAGTCCTATCAAGAGTTTATCTTATCTATATTATGCATTTTATTTATTATACCATACTGCACTGTGAAAATGTGAAAATTGTACAATGTTGTAAAATAAATCTTCTGGATCTGTTCTGTTACTTTTTCAGAGAAGACATGGGCCTCTTGGTGGTCTCCAACATCACTGATCTTTTTGACCAGACACTCAAGTTTAGGAATACAGACAACTGGATTTGGAAATGACTTGATAACTTTCCACCTCTGTGTACTGCCTGAAAAGGCAGCATTTCTCTGGTTCCACTTTTAGCCTAGAAACACTTTTCCCCCATCGGCATAATAGAATGGTTATAAACCATTCCCAGACCATATTTCTCTGCATGGTTCTCTGTCCTGAGTACAGTTAGCTAACCATGCTGAGAAATATGGACTGGGAATGGTTTGTAATCTTACTATTATGGGGAAAGATGTTTCTTGGCTGTGTCCAGAACCTGGAACACCTTTAGTGATGTATGGCAAGCCGTTTTAGCTTTTATTAATTCACTGGATATGAATTGTTGATATCAATAATGATATCTATAATTTAATTTTCACTAGTAATGTTTCACACTGATATGTCATTCACTCCTATTCAAAAATTTCACATATCAACCATTCTTTTCTTAATGGTAAAAAATATAATTTTTGATTTCAAATATGTAATTTCTACTAGTGTAAATGCCAATTTTTTATATCAACGATTGACATCCAAATAGTGGAAATGCCTATTTTCAATATCAGATATTCAGTTTTCACTAAAGACAATATTCTGTAATGTAATTGTTACTCTTAAGAAATACTTTTTAGATATCATTAATTACACTCAGGTGTACATAATATTAATTCCAACAAACATTTTACAAACTAAAACCTTAATGAATGCTGCAATATACTGCTCATTATTCATAAATAAGTGTCGCCGACGAAGTTACAGTTGGGATGACGTTTGTCCGAATAATTCGTTTTAGCTCTAGTTTTATTGTTTTAAATGAGCGTTAAAAATTGAGATTCGCTCCCTGCACTAAATGCCTCCCATCTGCTATTGTCTGTCCAAGGAAAAAGTCTTCTTACCTGCTAGAAGCCAAAATTGAGGAGGAATGGGTCTTGCAATAGCACATAATGACATAAATGAACGTTCTAGAATGCTAATATTGTATGTCTGTGTGCTTACTGTAAGGTAATAAAGTGCAAGAAGACATTGTGGGAATTTTTTTTAAATAATGGGCGCACCCTTTCAACCAAAATTAGATTTGCATTTAATCCAAGTACAAACATTATGGACATTCTCATTTATTTTTATGTAATGTATTAACAAAGCTTCAGATGGGGATTCTTCTTATAGGCTAAATGTTGATATCAGATCACAGACAGGGACCAAGGGGACTACAGCGTCAGATGTACCAGCGGGCGGGGCCTCGCGACGGGGCGGAGCCCGGGGTGCTGAGTCTAGAGACATCGAAGCACTTACCTGGCTCCTTGTGTCCACTCCCGGAAACAGTGACCCGAGAACATTGACCCCTTGTCCCGTGTTTTGTCAGGTCCGAGCTGGTAGAACTCGGTAATGCGGAACAGCCGACCGGGTGTTCCGCTTGCACACAGCGTCTCTATAGCGTCTATATGACATCTCTTTTGGGGCGATGGGGAGGGTTACGAGCAGCCGATACAGTTGCCTCTAGCACGCAGCAGCCTGCTTGCACCTGTGTCAGCAGTTCACTTAACACGGGCTAGTGGGTGGCACTTTTGAATGGGACCCCTTGTGTCACTTCATTCGACGCAACGTCATCTAAAAAGTATTTCTTACTAGTAACAATTACATTACAGATATCAGAAATTAATATTGTCACTAGTGAAAACTGAATATATGATATCAAAAAGGATTATTTGTACTATTTGGAATTCAAATGCTGATATCAAAAATGGGCTTTTCCCCTAGTAGCAATTACATTCTTGATAACAAAAATTATACTTTTTACTAGTAAGAAAATAATTGTTGATATGTGAAAATGGACTTTCAACTAGTAAGAAACAAATTTTTTATATCAATAATTGTGTTTTGAATAGTGAATGAGTGAATAACATATCTGTGTGAAATGTTACTAGATTGAAAATTCAATTATAGATATAAAAAAATCAATTTTTGATATTAAGAATGTGATTTCTGCGATTGATGACATAATTTTATATATTAAGAATTCACATTTCTAGTAGTGGAAATTTAATTATTGATATCAACAATTTGCATTTCCACTAGTGAATATTACATTCTTGTTATCATGAATTAGAATTTTAGCTAGTGAAAATGTAATAGTTGATATCAATAATTAATATCCTGCAAATTAATAAAAGCTAAAACAGCTTGCCATAGTGATGTAGCAACTCACGATTGGTTACTTGCCAGTCCATTCTATTTTTGATTTTGCAGCACCAGAATGAAAACAAAACAAAAAATAACCATGCAAATGAGTGCAGATTGGCATAGAAGGTGCAGTTCTACACAATCTCAGGCTCAATGTTTAAATAGCACCTGAGGTTTCCATGAAAATGTTGAACAAGTTTAAAGCATGCTGCTAACAACCCAAGGTCTTGGGTTTGATTTCCAACATATTTCCAATTCTTTTAATTATAAATGCAGTTTTTATGACCTTAGATTAATTGGGAGACTTTACTGAATATTTGTTCTATCAAACATTCGTCACACCACAGGATTAAGGACTAAACCTTACCTCCCATACACATCGCCTTGTACATATATGTCAGTTTTAAACTAAAATTGTAATGTTTACAGTTATATGTGACATAATAACAACATGGAGTGGTGGTGGTGTAGTGGGCTAAAGCACATAACTGTTAATCAGAAGGTCACTGGTACTTAACTCCAGGTTGGTGTAATAAGCGTCTGCCAAATGCATAAATGTAAATGTAAAATTGTAGATAATTAAGGTGTGTCAGAGCAATGGGTTGAGTACACAGGCCTATACATTCAATTTCTTTCACAATTAATACTGAATTCATATTTTTTTGTCATTACACTAAAGCAATCTGTATAGGCATGAATTAGAAGATTAAACAGTGCTTCCTTAAGGTTAAAAACATGATGTGGCATGGTGGTTAAATGGCAACCCCCACCTGTCCTCAGTAGAGAAGCATGAACTTCATGAGTGATGCATTTTACTTTCAACTGGGAAATCTTTTACCTGCGGATACCCTGTTTAAATCACTAAATCAAATAAACTAAATTACTCCAGCCCACATTTTCTCTCATTTACTTGTTTTGCTTTGATCTATAAATTCTAAATGGAAGACAAATTCGATATAACTCTCAAACAACTTAATTTCTGTAAAGTGGCTCATACACTTTAAAACCTTTCTATTGCAGGGGGAATCAACTCTCACCTCAATTGGGTTGTAATAATAGTTCTTTAGCTAGAGGGAAATCTCAACGGATGACATTCTAAAGCAATCTCAGTTTAATGAAAATGAGCCACCTGCCTACTCAATTATCATTAATCAGAATCAATAAAATTATATTTCTGAACCTCGTCCCATGTTGCATTCTTCCGTAGAAGAAAGTCCTCTGATCATTGTACATACACAAACAGATTAATTTCACTGCAGAAACATTTTTCAACACTTGATTTATTTTGAAAGTCACTGATGAAATCATTGAAACATCAACACACCTTTGTAAGGAAACCAAAAGTAAATATCTCAGTTTTATCAGCACACTAAAAGTTCAAGTCTAAAATTCCATATACATTTACGTAAATGTCACTCTTGTGTATGGAAAATTCACTTAGCATCATGTCCTTTTTATTTTTTTGTGAATATTTGTATTAAAAAAGCAGAATCTGGGCATATATTACATAAAAAATAGAGGGATGTTTGTGCTAAAAAGAATTACTTAATTTGACAATGACTTATTTCAGTCAAAATTGGATAGCGGGTGGTTAAGTTTTTTCATTGAAATAACACAAGCAAAAGTTGTGCAACTGTTTAGTGAAGTTGTTTGGTTATTATTATTTTTTTCTTCCATACAATGAAAGTGGTCACTGATTTTTACGTTCAGGCTCCAACGATGACAAAAGTACAGACTGTGCTTTGTGACCGAAAGTGATGTGCCAAGTTTGACTAGGGCTTTGAGAGCCATGGCAGGAGGGAACATTTTCAAGGAATAACAATTTCACTTTTGCTCTGTTCAAACAAAGCTATTGTATGGCTTCAGAAGACTTGGAATACAGTGCAAGAGTCATATTGACTACTTTTATGGTGCTTGTGAAGGTTCAAAGAGGACACAAAGACAGCTGTTCCACTCAGGTAAGGTTCTTTACTTTAAACTCAGTAGTGCTCACAACTTTCCAAAACCCAAAACTTCTCATAAACACAATGCAAGAATATTAGTTCTCTCGTCTCTCTTGGCCATGCCAACACTAGACTGACATGCAACTCTCTCCCCGACTGGAGGTTCTGTGGCCGTTTTTATGCCGCTCTCCCCTGTGCTCACTGAAATTAGAGACAGGTGTTAGACATAATTTAGCTCAGGTGCAAGCGCCCTTACCGCTTTCTCCCCAGGACGGGCGCTTGACCAGGCCACCGCTGCCACAGTGCTTTTTATTTTTTTGGACTAAATTCTTGTACATTTATCTACCTGTTAATTTTTAAATTGTTGTGCTATTCTTAGGGGCTCAAATCTATATATAACCTATAACCTATATATATATATATAGTTCTGTGAAAAAGTTTTAGGTGCTTGTGAAAAATGTTGCATAGTGAGTATTTCTTCAAAGATAGTGGCATAATTACT
This sequence comes from Moxostoma hubbsi, assembly GCA_032164185.1. Taxonomy (NCBI): domain Eukaryota; kingdom Metazoa; phylum Chordata; class Actinopteri; order Cypriniformes; family Catostomidae; genus Moxostoma; species Moxostoma hubbsi. The sequence goes on along the minus strand of JAVLUX010000013.1, from coordinate 13,472,859 downwards.
TTTAATTTTTCAATTAACATCTACCAAAGTTTAGTAAACATAAAAGAAGCTAAATCTGGCATGACCATCTTTGCCTTCAAAACAGCACCAATTCTCCTAGGAACACCTAGACACTAGTACTTTTGCACAATACTGTGTGTGTGTGTGTGTGTGTGTGTGTGTGTGTGTGTGTGTGTGTGTATATATATATAAAGCCAATTCCCTGTTTTGTGTCGTTCAAACATATCGGCTAATAATGTCTTAAGATTGTGGAGGCTTTTACAGAAAACTAATAAATTTAGAGAGAATGTTATGAGAGTGATGATTTAATGGTAAACAGATAATAGTGGTTTCAGCGATGTTTCCCTCATGAAACTGCTCCGATGAACACCTAACTCAAAAAGGGGAGTGTGATAGGTGAAGAGTGCATCATTTGCTTCTATGTGCAGGATATCATGCCATAAATTGTTATGAGCACTCATTATTTTTTTTTTATTATTATTTATTTACTACATCATTTTGCAATTTTGTTACCTCACATGAGGATGAGTAGATGTTAAATTTAATTAAGGAGAAAATTTGGTCAGTGGTTTCTGTACCAAAAAAGGTGCCTCTGGATTTAACAACCTAGAAAATGTCTTGGTCATTATACATGTGAACAGTTTAGCCTTGAGGCCAGCCCAACAGGACAGCTTTCAGTGTTTATTGATCCTACAGGAACTGCCATTTCATTTCCCCCAGCCTTTTTTTACAGTTAAGAACACAAAGATATGGGAACTTTATAGATCAGCTTATTGAAAAGTCATCAGGCCAATAAATTGTGCTTATAAAGCAATATATACGTTATGTATTAGTTTACTCAGGTAAGAATAAATGGTGTTTGAAATGTAGTTGTGCAGATTAGCTAGAATATGCAATGCATTCACTTTTATTTCCTGTTTTTTTATTCAAATTGCAAAACAAGTTTTATTTTGTTATGCTCTTTAGTGACCTTTTCCAGGCAGCGTTCAATTATCAATAAAATGAGTCATTTGGAGGGAAAGTCTAGCATGACCTCACTTTAATACATTTCATCTTTATGTTCATACTGTCATTTCGTTTTACATGAAAAAGCTGCCAGAGCCACCAACAACTGCCCACCTTCCTCCTGTTTCCTTGCTGATTCCTAGTCCAGTCATTAATGGATAGTTGATGTGGCAGGTCTGTTTATTAAGGCTAAATTCGGTTTAGCGTTTATGACTAAGCCCACTGATCAGGGCTGATTTGATTAAAGGACATAATTTTATAAATTCCCCTTTCAACATGGTCATTTGGGATCAGAAAATTATTAATGTATCAGAAATCTGAGCTTGTAAAGAGCAGTATTAGATACTATATTACTATAACATTTCAAAAAGTGGAAAATGGATATGATAATGTTTGAAAACTTCTGAGCAGAATATAGGATTACATGGTTCTGTATCGCACTCAAGCAGGCAGCATGCAGTCTGTGAGGTGAGGAAGGGGTAAAGTTTCTGATCAATTGAGCAATTTGCTTATTAATCTGAGCAAACACGTTCACCTGCAGAGAACAAGCACAGTGTATGGCTGGGATATCACTGAGATGTTGCTGGCGATATACCATTACGCAATTTCGTGAATATCAAGAATATTTGAATGTACTTTTTATATGGCCAGTTGATTTTCTAAAGAGCGCATCATTAGACAAATTTTACGATCCTTCAAAGCTGCAAAATTTATCAAAATAACATCCGAATCGTGATATGGTCATATGCCATTATTAAACCACAAAAGAAAATGAATGGTTTGTTGTTCTTCAAAGTGATGGGTGACGCGCTCTTCTGTGTTTAAGCACTGGGCTCATGATGCGCATGAAGCATTCACGTGCAATTGTGAAAGCAAAGTCCTGCAGGTTCACACATATGTGCAATTTCAACCATTTGTTAGCACTATAAGTTATTATACAAATAAAAAAGCAACACAGTACCACAGAATATTAGATGACAGGGCTTCACCAGATTTGTATCGAGGAAAAACAAAAATGTTATAGAAAAATACTGAATTACTATTTCATACACTAAAACAAACCTAATCATCAAAATAATACAATAATCCATAATAATAATTCAGATTACAATAATGTTTTTTTGTGTGTTTTTTTAGCTCTTTAACTCCCAATTTGGAATGCCCAATTCCCACTACTTAGTAGGTCCTTGTGGTGGTGCGGTTACTCACCTCAATCCAGGTGGTGGAGGACAAGTTTCAGTTGTGTCACATCTACACTGGACTCCCCCACTAATTTCACGCTATGTTCTCTCTCCTCGAAATATTAATCATGCACACCTGTTATTAATCTGTCACACAATCTCATTCCCTCTATAAATACTCACCCCCCACCACTCAGTCATTGTCTTGTCTCTGCAAGGAACACTTAGACTTACCTGATGTCTATCATTAAGGTATACTCATGTTAACCATCGTCCGAATCCTTGAATTCCCTTCTCTACGATCTCCTCAAGTGCTCTTCTTCCTCCTACGGCTCTCCTGAGTGGCGCTCTGTCTGCAGACTTCCTGGAAACTGGAAAGTTATTAAATCATCCAACTACTCTTGACTTAACTGAGTGTTTACCATCTTCAATAAAGCTCCCGCTACTGGGTTCAACTGTCCATCTGTGTCTGTGTTGTGTCCATGACAAGTTGCCTCTGCTTCTGAGGCCATAAATCCATGCATCTTATCACGAGATCCACGCACAATTTACCACACGCCCCAATAGAGCGAGAACCACTAATCGTGACCACGAGGAGGTTACCCCATGTGACTCTTGCCTCCCTAGCAACCAGGCCAATTTGGTTGCTTAAGAGACCTGGCTGGAGTCACTCAGCACACCCTGGATTCTAATTCGTGACTCCAGGGATGGTACTCAGCGTCAATAATCGCTGAGCTACCAAGTAATACAATGATGTTAAATTATTATTATTAATATTTTACAATATGGGTCATGAAGGAGAACATTTAACAATAAAACAATAACTCAATTAATCATGCCTGGGATGGAGATAAGGAATTTTCTACTATTAGCACAATTCAAGCTTGAAGGGCCATCTTCATGTTTTTATGATAATCAGACAGCAGGTGGCAGTAAGCACAACTCCAGCTCTACAGGCATTGCACAGCTGTACAGTCAGCAAAGCACACTTATCACTGATGGCAGACAGTACAAGATGAGGACTGAATAGACAGAGTGCAACTCAAATTCAGGGACCTCGAGCTGAATTTTATAGAGTTCAAACTACCTTTAAAACTTGAAACAACATCCTCAAAACACTACCACACAACCAAAGATGAATTCAATTGCAAAATGGATTGCTGTGGTCTGTTGGCAAATGATAGGCTCATTTTGTTTTTGCCTAATCAATACTTTACTCATCTGCCACAATAATATATTTAAATGATGTATTATTTTTTATATATATATAGTTTTTGTATATATATATATATATATATATATATATATATATATATATATATATATATATATATATATATATATATATATATATAAAATCATATATTTAATTATTTTTATTTGAGGGCCTTTCTCTAGAAATATTTATATATAATTGTATATAAAAAATGCATATATAATTGCAATAATTGTGATTAATTGACATATGTTATTAATAAAGAAAAGTATTAAATCACTTAAATTAGCCTAGATATAAATAAATAAATAAACCACTTCAGCCTAGGACTCCACAGAAAATGAACCACTGCAAACCTTCAGCCAGCCTGCAAGGCACACCTCACCAACCACTGCCAGCATTATCTTGGTCTTAGGATGGACTCTTCACAGAATAAACTGCTAAAATTCACAATCCAATCAAATAGTGAGTAACACTTGGCTGATCATTGCATGCATTACTTAATTCTCTTTATGTGGAATACATAGACAATAAGTTACCTAAAGCCATTGCCGGCCTAACAGCAGGGGCCACCGCACCTATAGGCACCCCTGCCGTCAATTCAGGATGACTTTATAAGTCAATATATTGTTTGGTTATTTCCATTTTATTAAATGTAAAGTGTTACAGATCCTCTTGTCTCTCCCTGCACTAACACTCTGCGATCCCTCTCCCCTGATTACTAATCACCTGCACCTGTCACTCATATCAGCTCCACTCCTTAAAAGCACTGTTCACCCCTCACTCTTCGTCTGGTCTCGATCATGAATACAGACTCACTTCCTTGCTACTCTATCCCTGGTCTCCATTACGATTCCCAGCTCTACCAACCTTTGTGCCAGCGACGATCACCCAAGCTCCACGCTCATTTACTCCAGTGACGACAACCCAAGCTCCACGCTGGCCCAAGCTCCACGCTCATTTACTCCAGTGACGACAACCCAAGCTCCACGCTGGCCCAAGCTCCACGCTAATCCAAGCTCTACGCTCACTCACTCCAGTGACGATAACCCAAGCTCAACTCTCTATCGCTCCATTGTAGATGTTCCAGGAGTCACTTTACCAAATAAACACAACCTCCAGGTTTAACACAACCATCGAGTCTGTGTATTCGTTACAGAAGACCACACCACAAAAAACTACAAACATGAACCCGGCTGGTCTAGACCCAGTTCAGATCCTGGCTGATGCATTCCGGCAAGCTTTTCCTCTCAGTCTTGATTCTACTGTTCCTCCATCAACCGCTGGTGCCCCCGCAATTCCTTCTCCGGTGTATTCCGCCAGTCCTGTGGTCAATCCAGCGCCCTACTCAGGATCAGTGGAGTATTGCAGCGGATTCCTGACACAATGCTCTCTCGCAATGGAAATGCAGCCACTTCGTTTTCCCACTGAACGAGCTAAAGTGTAATTTCCTTATTGATCAGTCAGGCGCTGCAATGGGCACAACTGCTCTGGGATCAGGATAGCTCCGTCACACATTCTCTGGACAGCTTTACCCATCATTTCCGAAAGGTATTTGGGAACCCGGCGGGAGATACATCAGCAGGAGAGCAGCTCTTTAACCTCCGTCAGGGTAAGACCGCTATTAAAGATTATGCTCTAAAATTCTGCACTCTAGCGGCCTCCAGCTGATGGAACGAGTCTTCACTCTTCACTGTTTACCGCCTGAGACTAGAACCAAGGTTATGTCTACAACTCTCATCCTTTGACAATGCCATGGGACTCGAGCGCTTCATCCAACTCTCCATTAGAGTGGCTAATAGGATGAGGTCCTGCCTAGAAGAGTTACCCACTACACCACCTTCCCTGGTCAGCTCGCGGCACCCCTCAACTCATACCACAGTACCAGACAGTGAGACTATGAGTGAGAGGTGGATGCCTATCGATTATCCCCGTCTGAGCGCCAATGTCGGATGACCCAAGGTCTGTGTCTGTATTGTGGAAGCAAGGGACACGTCATCTCTATGTGTCCCATTCGACCCCATCGTCCACTGGTGAGTTTCCTACACACACCTAGGATTTGTACCTCCCCTCTTATGACTCCTGTTTCGCTTACTTCCTCTGACTTCTCAGTCCCAGTACCAGCACTCCTCAATACCGGGTCAGCAGGCAACTTCATCTCCAAAGCGCTCTGCAACCAGCTCCGTCTCAAAAGGTGGCCATATGAACCAAACCTACATATCCAAACCATAAACGGCAAACCATTGGGTAAGGGGTTCATCCGCCACTGGGCAGGTCCCATCCAACTACAAGTGGGATGTTTACACACCGAAGAGATCACCTTACTGGTTTTGGAGAACTCGACCGCTGATATAGTCTTGGGACATCCCTGGTTTATCCGCCATTCCCCGGTCATATGCTGGTCGACAGGTAATGTCCTGAAGTGGGGAGACGGATGCTTTCCCACCTGTTTCCCCAGCCTACCCACTCCAAGACTCCCCACTCCGGTCGAGGAACCCCCTCTCCTCGAACTAAACACCACCACTGTTGAGAGTCCTACTGGTTCATTGTCTTTGGATATCCCGTCCTGCTACTCCCACTATCAGGACGTCTTCAGCCCCGTTCCTGCTTCATGGCTACCACCTCACCGACCTTGGGACTGCGCCATAGACCTCCTTCCTGATGAACCAGTGCCCAGAGGTAAGATCTACCCACTCTCAATCCCAGAACAAGGAGCGATGGAGGAGTACATCGAGGAGGCCCTGTCCCAGGGCTACATCCGACCGTCCACTTTCCCTGCTGCTTCCAGTTTCTTCTTTGTGGCCAAGAAGGATGGAGGTCTCCATCCCTGCATCGATTATCGCTCCCTCAACAAGATCACAGTTAAGTTCCGGTATCCTCTGCCCCTTGTACCTGCAGCCTTGGAATTTTTGAGAGGGGCGACCGTCTTCACCAAACTGGATCTACGCAGTGCCTATAATCTCATTCGGATCCGGAAAGGTGACGAATGGGAGACTGCCTTTGTGACTCCAACTGGCCACTATGAGTACCGGGTGATGCCGTATGGCCTGGTCAATGCCCCCTCCATGTTCCAAGGCTTCATGAATGAAGTGTTCCATGAATTACTCCACCACTTCGTCCTTGTCTACATAGATGACATTATAGTTTACTCCCAGACAGAGTCTGACCACCGTCACCATGCCAATCTGATTTTGGAGAAGTTGAGGGAATATAACCTATTCCTCAAGGCAGAGAAGTGTTCTTTCCATCAGAAAACCCTCCAGTTCATTGGATATATCATCAGTCCTGAAGGTATCCAAATGGATGAGGGGAAGGTTGAGGCAGTACAAAACTGGCCTGGTCCCACCACCATTAAGGAACTGTAGCGCTTCCTGGGTTTCACAAACTTCTAACGCCGTTTCATTAAGAACTTCAGCTTCCACACTTCTCCACTTACCACACTTCTCAAATCCAAGCCCAAGTCATTATCTTGGAACCAAGCCGCCTCCCTTGCTTTCCATCACCTAAAGACAGCCTTCACTACTGCACCCCTTCTCTGTCATCCCAATCCCAGCAAGCCATTCATTGTCGAAGTCGATGCCTCGACCTCAGGTGTAGGAGCCATCCTGTCGCAGCATCAGGGGAATCCATCCGTGTGCATACTTCTCCAAAAAACTAAACTCCTCGGAACAGAATTATGACATCGGCAACCGGGAACTCTTAGCTATCAAATTGGCACTAGAGGAATGGCGACACTGGCTTGAGGGGGCCCAATTCCCTTTCTTGGTACTCACCGACCACAAGAACATTGAGTACCTCCGGGAAGCTCGCCGATTAAATCCACGCCAAGCACGATGGGCACTCTTCTTTTCTCGTTTTAATTTCACAATCTCCTATCGCCCGGGTGCTAAGAATATTAAGGGAGACGCCCTTTCATGTCTCTACTCTCCAGACGAAGCCCCTGAAGAACCCGACACAATTCTTCCTCCTTGTGTAGTCGTAAGTCCCATCCAATGGTCCCTAGATGAGGACATCGCAGAGGCTTCAATCACAGAACCAGCCCCACCAAACTGTCCAGCTGACAAAACCTATGTCCCTTCTACCTTACGTGTGACTCTCATCGAGTCGGTACACTCCTCCTTGGGCACGGGCCATCCGGGAACCAATAGGACCCTCTCACTCCTCCAGGACCGGTTCTGGTGGCCACGGATGGATCATGGCGTCCGGGGGTACATCAACGGATGTGTAGAATGTGCCATGTCCCGAACCCCACGTCAACTCCCAGCCGGTAAACTCTTACCTCTACCAACCCCTCATCGGCCTTGGTCTCATCTAGGAGTCGACTTTATCACAGATCAACCATCCTCCGAAGGTTTCACCTGCGTTCTAGTGGCTGTGGATCGTTTCTCGAAGGCCTGCAAGCTAGTTCGCCTCAAGGGACTTCCCACAGCCCTACAAACAGCGGAAGCACTCTTCAACCACGTTTTACGCAATTACGGAGTTCCAGAAGATATTGTCTCCGACAGAGGGCCACAATTCATCTCTCGTATCTGGAAAGCCTTCTTATCACTCTTAGGGGTCTCCATCAGCCTTTCCTCCAGTTACCATCCACAAAGCAATGGTCAGACCGAAAGGAAGATCCAAGAGATCGGCCGTTTCCTCCGAACCTTCTGCCATCTTCGCCAGAACCACTGGAGCCGTTTCCTGTCTTGGGCGGAGTACGCTCAGAATTCTCTTTGCCAATCCTCCACTAAACTAACTCCATTCCAGTGTATTTTAGGTTTCCAACCGCCTCTCTTCCCATGGTCCGGCGAACCATCAGAAGTACCAGCTGTGGACTTTTGGTTTAAGGAGAGTGAGAGGGTCTGGAACTTGGCTCATCACCACCTGCTACGGGCTACGCGCCGCCAGAAACGTCTTGCTGACACCAGGAGAACATCCGCCCCTACCATCCTGGGCAGAAGGTGTGGCTCTCCACGAAAGACATCAGGTTACGCCTCCTGTGCAAGAAGCTAAGTCCCCGTTTTATTGGTCCCTTCTTGATCACCAAACAAATTAACCCTGTCACTTTCCAGCTCCAGCTCCCTCCGGAATTTCGCATTCATCCAACGTTCCATGTTTCCCTCCTGAAACCCTATCATCTGTCCCCTTCTCCACACTCCCCCCGCTTATACTCCACCTCAGCCACTTCTCTTAGAAGATGGACCGGCTTATGCAGTCCGAGACATCCTGGACACTCAACACCGCGGGGGTCGTCTTGAGTACCTCATCGATTGGGAGGGGTTTGGCCCCGAAGAAAGATCATGGGTTCCTCATGATGACATCCTCGACCCTCTTCTTCTTTCACACTTCCACGAGACGCATCCTGACCGTCCAGCTCCTCGTGGTCGTGGTCGCCCACGACGTCAGGTTCTACGTCCCTCAGGAGCGGTCCGTGAGGGGGGGGAGGTAATGTTACAGATCCTCCTGTCTCTCCCTGCACTAACACTCTGCGATCCCTCTCCCCTGATTAATGATCACCTGCACCTGTCACTCGTATCAGCTCCACTCCTTAAAAGCACTGTTCACCCCTCACTCTTCGTCTGGTCTCGATCATGAATACAGACTCACTTCCTTGCTACTCTAACCCTGGTCTCCATTACGATTCCCAGCTCTACCAACTTTTACTCCAGTGTCGATTACCCAAGCTCCACGCTCATTTACTCCAGTGACGACAACCCAAGCTCCACGCTGGCCCAAGCTTTACGCTCATTTACTCCAGTGACGACAACCCAAGCTCCACGCTAATCCGAGCTCTACGCTCACTCACTCCAGTGACGATAACCCAAGCTCAACTTTCCATCGCTCCATCGTAGATGTTCCAGGTTCCCTTGTCATCGCTTCGCTGATTGCATCCCATTCACTGAGTCACTTTACCAAATAAACACAACCTCCGGGTTTAACACAACCATCGAGTCTGTGTATTCGTTACATAAAGCTATCATTGGCCTACAGCAGCAATCTATTTTGCTCTTGAGTACATTGATCTGTCTGAGGCAGACTTGGACTATTCTTTCAGGATGCGTTCTTGTGTTCCGTCTGTACAAGCGTCAGAAGGACTTTTTTGGAACATCTTGCTGCTTGCATTGCATTTCACTGGTTTTCATTGTCTCTAGGCATAAACGCTGTGTTTTTAGGACTCAAGTTAAATGTAGTTAATCTCGAGACACCAGCTTCTACTTTGTCCAACTATGTGTTTGGACATCAGACCTGGTTAATTTCAGCAACACCCAGTCTACACCGGACGCTTCTGTTGACGCGACGCAACTTGGCGCAATACAATGCTACATCTTGAGGCTGTATACCCTGAAGCGGTCAAAATAAACTGTTCTTATATATTTAAAATGACATTGAAATAGCTAAAACTCATTAAATTGTAGCAAATGTAGATCTTTCAATAGTGTACTTTTCTTTAATATTCAATGGGTAGGGGAGTAGAATGGGGGCAGAATGAAATCATGACTAGTCGAATTCGACTCAACTAATGGGCTCGATGGCATCGCGTGCATGATTAATGTTGGAAAAATGCCAACTTTATTTCCAAATGTCCAAAGTATACAATTCATACTGTGTTATTACTTTTGTTAACTACATTCGACATTTGGTTCACACTTTATTTTACAGTGTCCTTGTTACAGTGTAATTACACAAGTAAGTACTGAGTAATATTAATGAACAACATGTACTTACTATAGGTTTATGGTTAGGGTTAAGTTTAGGGTTAGTTGATTGTAATTATACATACATTTCTGTTACTGTTACATAATTACTATAGTCATTACATGTAATATGTGTAACAAGGACACTGTAAAATATAGTGTTACTGAAATCTTAATTGGAAATAATAATGTAACAATGTGATTTAAGCACTGAATTCACCAGAAACTCGAGCACTACCAGCATATTTGACTTATGACATATGTCACTGCCTTCACATTACATCGATTGGCTGCCACTTACTGTTTTTCACCTCTCATTAAATAAACACTCAGTCCGCTCCAGTGGACACATACAGTTTCTACTCCTTATGGAGCCAATCTAATGCCATAGTGCTGTTCCCGTAAACTAACAAACATGTTGCTGCAAACCTAGTGCACTGATCTAGTTTGTTGTCTGAAACTTATCTTCAACTCTTCTCAGTCTGTCAACCTTCTTCCAGTATTTTCTTGCATTTTCTATGCAAGAGTCTCTGTCTCTGTCTATTATGGTAGACACTGCACAGGTCCTCTTGGGAAATATAGTTCTCTGAGTGGTGAGGGACCAGGACATAAACAAGAGGGGAGGGGTGGTTCAATTTAGTTCTTCTAAGGACATGCTGTACATCTTTCCTGTTCGATAAGCTTCCAACTCTGATCGTGAATCATATCTGACATTGATTTGAACAGAAAATAGGAACATGATGTTGCACAGTTTGTGCATTTTCTCAAACCTTTCTCATATTTCTTTAAAATAAGGTTCTACTGTATATGTTAACATTAGTTAACACATTAGGTATCATGAACTAACAAATAACAATATATATAATTATATGGTTAATGTTATAATTATATTAGTATTCACTGTAAGCTCATGTTAGTTCATAATGCATTAACAAATGTTAAAAATCTATTAGTATAAATGTAAAATTGCCAATAACGAAGTTAATACATTCTGCAAAAATATTGTTTATTGTAAGTTAATTTTAACATATACAACCTAATTGTAGTGTTACCGATTGTTCATATACTTTTTCATCTTTCCTCAACTCTAGCAACCTCTAAGCAATTCCCCAGCAACCATCCAGAGGACCTTAGCAACTGCATTACAAACTACACGGCAACCACCAGAAGACCCTAGCAATCACCCAAAACACCTTATCAACCATCGTCTTGGTTACTTTCGTAACCTTCTTTCCCTGATGGAGGGAACGAGACGTTGTGTAGATGTAGTGACACTAGGGGTCGCTCTTGGGAGCCCCAAAACACCTTCAAATCTTTGAGAAAATGCCAATGGGAATTGGCAAGTGGAATTTTTATGCCTCTCCCCCAGACTTACGGATATAAAAAGAGAAGGAATGCCCACTCTCATTCAGGTTTTGTGCTGAGGAGCCGAGACAAGGTCTCAGGCCATTCCAGCGGCTAGTACAACGTTGTGGCAAGAGGGACACAACGTCTCATTCCCTCCATCAAGGAACGGAGGTTACGACAGTAACCAAGACATTCCCCTTCTGTCACTCACTTGACGTTGTGTCAATGTAGTAACACTAGTGGTCTCTATAGAACAACAACTGAACCATGTTAAGTGAATTGTCGATGCAGGTGCAAGCAAGCTGCTGCGTGCGTACTAGCAGGTGCATCAGACTACACGTAATGTCCCCCAATGCCACAAAATATGTCATGTAGTTCCCCACATCCCAGAGGGGTGGAAGTGATGTAACTAGCATGGGAGCAGGCCATGCCAGCTGCTGCCTTTTCTCTGTATGTTTTCTCTTCACAGAGTATTAGATTCGGCTGGGGCCATCTAACACTATTATACACATCAGGGAAGGTGTTACTTTCCATTACTATTCTTTCTAGGGGAAAAGACCCCACAGAGACCACATCCTGTCCTAAAGGGGAGGTCAACATGTGGCAATATGACACATGGGCTCACCAGCCATATATGTAAGAGGCGCGGTGGTAGGTCCTGCCTCGAAGGGGAGGAGCTCTACAAACACAGTGACTGGGGGCAGAGAGCTCTGCCCAAGGGAGATGCGGGTCTGCCGACAGGGAAACAGTACCACAGAAAATTCATCACAGGGGGTTACTGGAGTAATCAGCACATGTGGAGCACCTATCCCACTACAGGGCATATAAGTACCCCTAGTGCGTCTGGCTGCGAACTCCTCTGCCGAATTCCTGAGTCACGGTGCTAGGGAGGAAGGACATCCAGGGCCCACAACTTCGTGAACTTGACTGGGGATAAAAGCCCATGTTTTCACCTCAGGGGAGGTGAAAGTAGCTATACGCAAGCAATACACCAGGCCAGCTGTTCCATCTTTCCAAAATACATGTTCGTACCTGAAAGAACATGGGACAAATCTGGCTCAACCCGGAAATTGTAAAATCTTGTGAAGGTATTGGGTGTTGACCAGCCTGCTGCTCTACAGATGTCTGCTAGAGAGGTGCCATTGGCCAATGCCCATTAGGATGCCACACTCCTTGTAGAGTGTGCTCGAACCCGCAAGGGGTCTGGGTCTGGTAGGCCAATGCAATGGCATCCACGATCCAGTGAGCAAGCCTCTGTTTGGAGACAGCATTCCATTTCCGCTGTCCACCAAAGCAGACAAAGAGCTGCTCAGAGCGTCTAAAGCTCTGTTTGCGATCCAAGTAGATGCGTAAAGCACGCACCGGACACAGCAACGATAAGGCTGGGTCTGCCTCCTACCGGGGCAGAGCTTGCAGGCCCACCACCTGATCCCTAAATGGGGTCGTGGGAACCTTGGGCACATAGCCTGGTCAGGGTCTCAGGATCACATGAGAGTCTTCTTTCAGACCGAAATCCAGGCACGATTCACCGACAGAGAATGCTTGCTGGTCTTTGACCCTCTTGATGGAAGTGAGCGCGGTCAGGAGGGCAGTCTTTTACTTAGATGGCCTTTAACTCGACTGACTAAAGGGGCTAGAACGGGCCTCTCCAAAGGCCCAGCAGGATCACGTAGAGGTCCCATGAGGGAAATGGGTGCTAACTAGGAGAGTTCAGCCTTGTAGAAGGAGCCCTGGCCTGAGTGATCATGTTTACCACTGTGGGCAGTAGACCACTGAAGTCTATAAGTTCCAGAGGTCTGGGCGTGGGTGCCAGATTATTATTATTATTATTATAACCTTTATTTAACCAGATTAAAAATCTCTTTTACAGGAGTGTCCTGGCCAAGATGGACAGCAAATAAGTCAAAAAAGAAATACACAGCCTAATCTGAATAAATTAAAACAGACATTTACAATACTAAAAACACTTACAAGTCATTGTTTCATCTTCAATTTGATGAATAATAAACTTACAATGTTCCATAGACACGTTTTGTAACTTCAGTTTCACTTGAGAATTCCAGTCAAACAGAGCTGCATACCTAAAAGCCTTTTTTCCTAATTCAGTTCGAACATGTGGAACGGAAAAATATAACAATTCTGAGAACGAGGGGAATATTTCCCAACACTGTTCCGTTGGATCAAACAACAGAGATATGAGGGCAAGAACCCCAAGATAGCCTTGTAAATAGTTGTATACCAATGCATTTCTCTTCTAATTGACAAAGAAGGCCAAGCTACTCTATTATACAGTGTACAATGATGTGTTGAGTGTTTACAATTCTATATAAATCTTAAAGCACCATGATACACAGCATCCAAAGAAGAAAGAAGATAAGTTGGAGCAAATTGATACACAACATCCCTATAATCAAGTATTGGCAGTGGTGTAGTGGTGCCTGGAGAAGTGGGTATACTCTTAATTTATGCACCCCATTTTTTTTAAAGCAGCCCAGCAAAGGATGAACGCCCTATGTTATAAACAGTGACATGTAAGACTAGTCTTGCATATTTAGTTCACCCCAAAATGGGCCAATAGTGTTTGCACACTGTCACTTAACTTCTGCTGCTTGACTTCACGGAGTAGGATCCTTATGAAATTAATATTAGCCACAGAAGATGTGCAGATTTTGCAATCAACACTAGCCCAAAGACTATAGGAAGAGACAACTACATAATTATGAATTTTGTGATAACTATTCCTTATTCTTAGTCCATCCACACATGAAAATTGGACAACTATTCTCTAACCTTACAGGTAGCCTACGGCAAGGTTAGAGAATATATGGTCTTTACTGGGTGTTTTAGGGTATATTTGCATTTATTCACATGCGATTGCAGTGTTTCCCACGAGATGGGGGGTGGACCTCTGTCCCTCTAGGGAGGTTCCATGGTTGTAAGAAAATTTTGTACATTTTAAAGTGAAATACTTCCATCTGGTTCACTTTGAGAGCAAAATAAAGAGGCTAGTTTTGTTCTATTGTAAACAGTGTTGTTGCAACTTTGAAATAAACTGAATTGAGAAACAGCGCCCCCAATTCTTCCCCGTATACATGTTTTCTTCACCCCCAGCCAGGGTTTAATTGACAGTTGTTAATTTATGTTAATCATCATGATTGTGATGACTTCGGCAGTAATATTATCTGTTTGCTCTGATGATAAATTGTGTGTCGAGTAGTGTATAAATGCAGTGGATACATTTAATGTTAGTTATTAACCCTCTATGATCATGTTGGAGAAACAAAATCATCATTGGATAGTAAAGTTTTGTTTTTACTCGCCAGACGTTTGACCTCATGCAAGCACAATGTAACTAAAAAATATATTAAGCAAACTGAGAAAGGGGGCCTCTTCATATATATTTACACAATATAGAATATTGTAATTTTTATTTGATTTTGCTTTATTATTGTAATCACATTTTAGCTTTTTAAAAATGTAAATATTTCACATTATATAAATTTTTATGATGTCATGAAATTTAATTTTTACTAATGAGACAATTTGTTGTCACTGTTTGAAATGTCATGCATATTAACAAAACAGTTCACAAGGTGGGAACCTTATTGTTACAAAGAGACGGCAGACGAGGAGTGGGGATCTAGACGCAGCTTTATTAGAATGAGCAAAGGACAACAAAACACAGGAACAAATAAAAGGTCCACGATGGGAAAACGAAAGTAAAAGAGGAAAACAAAACAACTGGAACAGGCAGGATCACGGGCTGGAACTCTGGTAACAGAAAACATACAACGATCAACACAGAGTGAGGAAACAACAGGGTTTAAATACACATACAACTGAACGAGGGAATGACAGGCAGGTGGGGATAATGAGGGAGTGATTAGGGCCGGGAATTGTGGGAAACGTAGTTTGGAGTGAAGGTGAGGGAAAAACACAAGGCAGACAATGGGGAATCGTAACACTTATAATGAAAATTAGGGGCTGACAATTAATTGTCAAACAAATAATTGCGATTATGATGATTAATTGCCTGTTTTAGGTGTTTCACGAATATGACGATTAATTACCTTACAAGCTCAATATGACCCACCCAACCAGTATAGCTATTATATTATATTGTATTGTATTGTGCAATAGTAAAATATTTCTGCCTTAAATTCTTCACTTTCACACATTATTTTAAGGCTCTCTGATTAACTCACGAGCCCTTATTTCTCATGAAGGAAGACTTTGCGATTGTGTTTCTTGCATTTGATAATCTACACAGAAATAGAGCAGGACACCTCCTCTGTCTCACTGCTGCACTGCGTGAATAAACCCCATTTGCATTACATGGCTGTTAATTTAAACTGGAGTCCTTTGCTTTCACAAAATTAGAACATTTATACCTTGTTTATTTTTCACGAGAGTTTGGCGAAAGTCTCTGTAGATGACGTGCACATCAGAGCGCTTGAGAAGTGATTCATTTTCACAACTGAATTACACAAGCGCTTTTTCCTTCGCTCATCATACAGCATGCAGGGAATGAAAAGGCTGAATCCAGCTTCAACTTGTTTGTATTCTGTAAAAGGGAGTTTCATGTTCGAAACTACACGACTCTATCACTGGCGAGTGAAATGTTAATTTCATTATTGAAAGTGCGGCATCATTTTATTATGCCTCACTTTACTTGTTTCCAGTGGCTAATAACAGACATTTTTCAGTCACACAGTGAGTAATTTACTGTTACTGAGTTAACGTTATTTACCTCAAAGATTTTTCGTCATCCTCAACGTGTTTTCGGTTCATTATGAGACCGTGGCTGGGCAAATTAGACTAGTCAATTAATGGGAAACACTGCAATTGGATTAGCTACTCATATGCTGGACTGTCATGTTTTTGGCTAATGCTGGACACTACTGAATGATGCACATCAGAGGGGATTTAGAAGTGGGTATACACAATGCAGACTTATAAAGAAGTGAGTATACGCCGTATACCTGCGCATACCCTGCACTACATCCCTGAGTATTGGTAAGAATCTAGCAGAGACGAGTTACTTTCTTACATTAAATGAAAATAGAACTTGTTTCTGAAATAAAACCCTAGCTTTGTTTTCAGATTTTCTTTAGCTAAGTAATGGTTCCTGTCCCTGAGAAAGAAGGTCCTTCCTCAGTGTAATTTGCCAGGGAGGTGCTGTCTAGAGGAGACATGAACCAAGTCTAGGTGGGCCAATAAGGCGCCACAATTGTGACATGTTCCTCGTCCTCCCTGACCTTGCACAGGGTCTGTGCAAGTAGGCTCAATGGGGGGAACGTATATTTGCGCAGCTCCCAGTGCCAACTGTGTGCCAGCGCGTCTGTGCCGAGTGGGGCTCCTGTCATAGCATACCAGAGCTGGCAGTGGGAAGAAGCGAAAAGGCCTACCAGTGCTTTGCCGAATCGACTCCAAATCAGCTGGACCACCTGAGGGTGGAGTCTCCACTCTCCTCACCTGCTGCGACAGTGCGTCCGCGGTGACAGTGACAGAAGTAAGTGACAGAAGGGGAACTAAAACGTACCTGGCTAGCCATCGAAACTGGCTTTTTGGTACAGGCCTCTACTAAATTCGAGACATACTTATTGACATACTGCACATCTTATGTAAGTAATGCAGATGAGCAAATAACATCAAAATAAAGCCTTCCAGATGTAAACACACGCATCAAATAGATGTCTGGCTGATACACGTGTGCTATCAGGGTGAACTATGAACTAAATAAGACATATACACTGTATAACCTTAAAACTTCTTTAAACTGTGTAAGAATTCAATGCATAAGGCCATCACATTTCAATTTTAAAATGTTCAAACTTTCACATGTTGACTTTGTCCAGCCAAAATTCAAAGTTTGTATTTGAAAATAGGAAATAATCAGCCTTTCCAAAGAGACTTGGTTTTTGTGCAAGACATGCCTGGTTGAACCAATGGTTTCCTAAACTGAAACTCAAATCCTTTCATTCCTTTTATCACGCTTGTGTCATTTGGACCCTTGGCCATATGTTTCTCA
Organism: Moxostoma hubbsi; assembly: GCA_032164185.1. NCBI lineage: Eukaryota > Metazoa > Chordata > Actinopteri > Cypriniformes > Catostomidae > Moxostoma > Moxostoma hubbsi. The sequence continues at coordinate 13,455,402 of JAVLUX010000013.1, read as the reverse complement.
AAAAAAGACTTAAACTGTGATAAAACTGTGATGGACAATGCTGTAAAAATTACAATAATTAGAGAACATGCAATTGTGAAAACAACCACAGAAAGAATTATGACCATATATTGTCCTCACACATCTGTTGCCATAAATCTGTTATTCAAATTGAATTTGCATTGCATGTGATCTGATAAATTAATTGTACCATCTTTTACCATTTACCAAATACCATATGTACAGTTCAAAACTGCTAGCCTTTAGAGGTGTAAATTTTCCTTCAGAGGTGAGGTAAATCACTTTGCTATCATCCTGCAAAAAAAGGACTGTTTTTGTTTGAAATTACATCCAAAAAAAATGTCTGCTTATTTCAAAGCCTGTCATCTATGAATCCTGTATCTATTTCCTTGTCCTTCTCTGTGTCTATTCTTATGCATTCATTTTTATATGACAAACTCCTCTGACTATAAAACTGGGTGATTGTTTTAATCGTCCTGTTGTAGAAGGCAATTTTACTGAGAGCTAATAAAATACAAATTCCATCTGCAGAAATGCCGACAGATTTCCCTTTAGGACAGATGTGCTCAGCGTGCTGTAAAAGTCCATGATAATTATCCTGCAATATTAGTTTTAGCACTGGAGGACACTCCGGGAAGCATGTACTGTATTCCAATTTCTGCAAACAAGGAACAACAGACAAAGGGGAGTGACTAGCCACTGATGGGCTGAAATAAACCATTTTAACATAAACCAGTTAAAGTATAATGAACTATTTCCTCCATCCAAATCTATGGTGAATCTGCAGACTGAACTCATAGTGGATTCGGTGACAGTAGGTTCTTGAACTAAACCAGAGATTATTTAGCCTGAGACAAGTGATGTTTGCCCATATAGAATCAGTCTTTTTAGTGCTGTCAGTTGATTATTTTCTTTTTTAAATCATGATTAATCACATAATTATTTTGTAGTTAATCACGATTAATCACAAATTTTAAATTGCTGAATTTTGTCACTAATTATACTTATTTTCTTGGCAAATTTCATTTATTTCAAAGTGTATTTTCTTAGGAAAGAAAATAAAGCAATATATAGCATTATAATGCTTTATTAACATTTTCCAAACAAAGCCTTACACAATATAAAGATAATGCACTAAAATATCACCAATTCATGTAACATCAAATGTTTCCCAAAGTCTAAGTGGAGTTTGACTTATTAAAAGAACTAGTTTCCCCATAGGTTGCATGTACATTGCAATGGGCATTAAATCTCTAAAACTTCCTCCACAATATTAATCAGCTTGTAGTCTGTAGCTATCCTCTTTGTTACAGTTGAATCTTTTGTTCAATTGTGAAGCTGGGTTCATGATTTATGTCAGGAAAAGTGCATTTTGAAATGTACTTGCAAACAAAAACGTCTCATTCTGTGTTTAGTGATATTAAATACTTCACATGCTTCCAGTGTAATTAAAAAGTGCCTTACATAGGCTGAAAATACTTGATTTCTATCACAAGTCACATCTGGGCTTGTTTCGTACATCAAATAGTGTTAAGAGCTTCTTTCTTCATCATTTTATCACTGACAGGGAAGCGCTGTCAGAGATTCTTTTATTTACTGAAATAACCTCTGTGGCTCTATCATAGGAGAGAGCGTAACAGTATTTTATAGCTCCATGGTTACAACATTACCGCCCATAGAATGTCTATGGGATGGCCGCATTATGCTATTTTATGCTCAGCTTGTAGGCTCCCCTTGGTAGAAGGGGTCTGGCGCTGTGGTGTGTGCATCAGTGTAATGACTCCTGGCGGACACATTACAAAGGTTCCGCCCTTCACACCAGTGTTTATGCTGTAACGGTAAATGTGTTAATTGCAATTAAGAAAAATTAACATGTTAAACTTTTTAATTAATTGCATGCATTAACGCGTTAATTCTGACAGCTCTAGTCATTTTTTAATGAATCGTTCTCATTCACATACTTACACTGACACATAGTTCTTGTTTATTGACATCTCTCCATTTCAAAGCCAATGAGCTCTAGTATACCTATAAAGACTCACTATAGCATGATCCAATAGCATTTGAGTGCGGGCTGTGAAGGAGCATATCACTGGTTTCACCCGCTAAATGAATCAAGACGGGCGTTTGAGTCTAAACGAGAAGAGACGTCTTGTTCATGACCAAACTGAATGTACTGGTATACTCGTTAGCGAACGGAATGAATGACTCACCTAGTCATCTCATTCGTGAATGAGGATCTGCTGACTGGCTGAACGAGAGGAGGCATGTTGTTCATTAAGTTCAGCATGAAAGTCAGTCGAGCTCAATTAGGAGAGAAAGTTTATAGGCATGCAGAAAACATAATCCCCAATTTCTGAATGTGTAAAAATGACTGAAGACATGCAGATAAAATGACATGAATTAGGAATGAAAATGTTGTGTGTTGGTGCACAGTGTAAGATATTTAGGTTTTTCCTTGAACTGTTTCTATGTCTTGGTAAAAGTGAAGACCAGCATTTGACAAAACATAGAAAAAAAAAGAATACGTACTTTCTTGAAATTTGTGGTGAAAAAGGTTATGGTGTTTCTACTGTTTTTTATTGTGTCTTTGTACATTTGTAGTCATACACATTCCAATTGTGTTGCTTTGTCCTGCTTTAAAAGACTATAGCATTCAAGAGTGGGCTGTGAAGGGGCATATCATTGGTTGGACCCTCTGAATGAATACACCCTTTACTGGTCATTTGACTCTGAACGACAAGACATCTCATTCATAAACAAACTGAATGCTTTGTTACACTCATTTTATGAATGAGGATCTGTTGACTGGTTTAACAGTGGAGGCATGCTGTTTGTTCAACAAGAAAAGGAGCCTGATGAATTATGCGTGATGACATATGGACGTTACTGAAACTAATCATTATTTTTTTGGCTATTATTGTTGTCTTGTTTTGTATAGCTTGATAAGAAGTTGTGTTCAGCAGTTCACGATATGATAGATGTTTTTGTTTTTTTTGTCATTCATGGGGAAATGCTTATGATGCTTAAATGCTCTGCAGTACAAAAGTATCTTAGTAGAACTGTAGTCACACAATTTTTAATAAAATATTTTTAGACTTGTTCTGAACGTGAATAACGTTTGGGTCAATGCAATTACTTGTTCACAATCTAAAATGTGGTTATTTTGTGCCATCTACAGGCAAAAAGGCATTTTTTGCAGAAATGGTATATGAATGAATCTATGAACGAATCTCAACAAATCTTTTAGTGAAAGGATTTAAAGGTAAGAGTCACAGGGATAAATGAAAATTCCTAACACAACACAAGATGGACCACTTAAAATTAATTGGAGAAATTAGAACATTCAATATTGTGTTTACAGAGAAAAGGAAGTGCAATCTTAAAGGTAAAAGAGCCAATCATCATTTAGATACAAATATCGCCTACCAGTCAACTCGAGAACATGTATGCACCTTAGCTGGGCCAGCCTGACTAACAGCATGTTTTAGTGTGATCTGAGCTGAAGAAGCACATTTTATGATAACATTGTTGTCAGATTTTACTGCTAATTTGAAATGTTTTATTTTATTTTAATCATGATCAACTGTTTGAGATAGGTTGTAGGTTACTTAGATAGGAGCTGTACTTTAATGCCACTTGTATCCATAGAACATAGTTGCCCATGAGTGTACCCAAGATGGCTGCTAATTGGACTGATTTGCCTTTGAAGGTATTTTGGCTAAACTTGTTCTGTGCTTACCAAAATTTTAACCACAGCACCCCAGTGGCTGAAGCAGGAAGTATTTTTTAACATATTGGCATGTGTAAGCCATGGGTCATTCTACAGCAGGGGGGTCGAAACTTTCTCAGTCGGGAGCCAAATGCAGAAACAAATAAAGAGCTGTGGGCCCCATCGCTGTAATAATAATAATAATAAAAAAGGCTAGTAGCTAGTAGATGTTTTAATAATAATATGTGATCTATGGTATACTTGTGTAGGCCCTACATGTAAATAAAGGATAGGGTATTTCATTCACAAAGAACATGTATAATTGAACAGTGTCTTATATAAAATATTATACGAATGAAAAATATGATTTTAATTGGATCATAATTATTGCCCTTCATTTTATTTTGTAGACGTGCATGTCCAAGCTGAGTGTGCGCATGAGGCACAGATGTTCAAGTGTTTTAAGCGCTCTCTTCTACAGTCCTCACACAAATGGTGCAGGGAAGCCTGTAAATCATTTTTCATGTTTCAATGGAATATCAGAATGAAACAGTTAATTATATTTCCCAGTGCTACAGAGGACGTTCCGGAAGAGGATGCTCGGTTTGCAGAGACAGTGCGCTGTGAATAGCAGCCGCATGTGATAGCGACATCCAGTGCACAGTATAGGAAATTCATATAATTTCTCTATAGTTGTCCTAACTGTTCTATTTCTAAAGTCTCTGATGGACCACATTTTCTGGCAGTTAGAGGGCCGCAGTGGCCCGTGGTCCGGACTTTGGACATCTCTGTTCTACAGAAATGTGCACATTTCGTGCAGGGGGCGGGTTAGAGACTGAGGAAAATGTCCTAGAGAGGCAGAGGCATCTTCGGAACTCGTCAGCGCTGGCCTGCCGGGGCTGAGCAGTCGCGTGGCTGGAGGTGAGGGAACTGCATCCGGGGAGCCAGGACTGTAGAGTTTTGGGGCCGTGGTACCGTGAGAATGGTGTGCACTGGCTGGATGACCCAAGGAGTGAGGAAATCACTCTTTATTGAGAATGTGGGTGCAGCAGCCCGAAGAAGGTGTGGCAAAAAAAACAAGGATTCTCCTCCCGGCCCTCCACCGGGGGACGGAGATTCTTGGTACCAGCTCCGGAGCGAACGTCTGACTGCCTGGGTCGCCCGTCTCAGGAGCACTTTGGAGCTTTCCTGGTCCTGGATTTGGGGGGCGTACGCCGCCTGCGAGGTGTTTGACGCTGGGGCTGAGAGCTGGGCCCGGGTTGAGGCGGAGCTACCTGTTGTTTAGCCGCAGAGGGACGCACTCGGCGAGCAGGCGGGGCACACTGGTTTGGCGGCGCCGTGACAATATGTGCCATCTGCTTCTTCACTGCCGAAAACTGCTGGGTGAAGTCGTCGATGGTGTTGCCGTAGAGGCCAAGCTGGGAGACGGGGCATTGAGAAAGCTGCCTTGTCAATGTCGCGCATCTCGACCTCCTGGACCATGAGGGTGGCCATCGCCCGCCCGATTGCCTGCACTGTGACCTTCGTGGCATCAGATGCCGCTGTGACGCTCTCCGATGCAGCGGCGATGTCGTCATTCAATTCCGGGGGCTCAAGGGAGAATGCCGGCTTGCTGCGAGGTGAGCCACACTCATCCTGAGCTCGGACGGAAGCAAGCAAGCGTGCCGGTGGGCGGGTGGTTTGCGGGGATTTACCTGGCGAAACGAGCCCGTCGTCATCCCCAAATCACTTTCAATGCCTGCCGGGTCATCCTCAATCTCGTGGGAAGAAGGAACGACGTGGGGGGTGGCTGACCATTTATGACCGTCAGAAGTGGAAAGAAATCAACTGCATCCAGGAACTACACAGAGGCGGAAAGACATCTTTAAAAAGACGCGTCCTGAAAAGGACGTTCAACACCTACTGTGTATTGCTCTTTTATGAGTGAGAACTCAAACTCTTTTAGAGGAAATAAACACTTTTTAGGAGGAGAAACACTCTTTCAAGCAATGAAAGCGCTGTTGAAGCACCCAGGGGTGTAGACTGCACAGCGTGCAGAGAGAGAACGCCAGCTGGAAACATGCCATAGATCCAACAGCAGTGCTTATAGCCAGTAGAGGTGAGTGAAACAGTGGTGAACTCAGCTTTGCTGTTGCACAACCGTTTGGCTCCGAAGAACCCGTATGTCCAGGGCGGGGCATGCAAATTCTGTCTGCCAACTTGACATTGGCCTTTTTTCAGGTTCAGAGATACGTTTGGCATCCCAGGAAGACCCCTTGTGTCACTTCATTCAATACAACGTTGAGTGAGAGACAGAAGGGGAACTGCAAACAAACCAAACTCAGACTTGCTTGACAATAGTGACAGCACAAGATGAGGACAGCTAGATGGAGCACAATTCTGAATGCATGGGATCTCGAGATTTTTCTAAGTTTCAAACTACGTTTAATTTGACACAGCGACCGATAAAAATGCTGAGTTCATGACTCAACACAACCAAAGTGAGACATTCTAAAAGCTTCCTATGCATGTGTACATTGACGCGTGATATACAATCGCAAAATAGATTGTTGTGGACTGTAGGCCAATGACAGGCTTATGTATAATAATAATATATAAATTCACAATATATTTCCTTCTCAAGCAACTTTTTGTATTGCCTTATCAAAGTTTTTCTCATCTGCCACAATATTGTAATGCATTTTTAATTATCTGAATTATAAATAATATATTTATGTCTCACTTGTTAATCATATCATATTATTACATTATACTGTATACTGTATATATCTGTAAATATGTGTATATATATATATATATATATATATATATATATATATATATATATATATTATTGACAGCACTAATATAAAAGCTTCTGGCACATTTAAACTGTACCTCCTCCACTAGGTCACCACCTGATGCATTTGGTTGGATTTTGCATCATAGTCACAACCTATATAGCCTTATGCGAGTCTCTGTAAATACAAATATGAAAAATACAGAATCAATTAAACTGAGAAATCATGTACAGACTTTAAAACCAGATACGTTGCTACCGATTACCCAAGAATATTTAAGTACCTGTAATAATGTTTTTATTTAAACTGTAATTTATAAAAAATAATTTTCAACTATTTTTTGTCAGCTTTTAATGACAGATTTAGTGGAGAGGAGACAGGAAATGACAGGGGAGAGGAGTAGGAATGGAATCGGGAAAGGACCTCACGAAAGGACCAGGATTTGAACTCAGGTCACCCGCATTGCATTAATACCGCATGTCATGAGCACAGCCCGGTAGGTTACTCAAAAACATAAGACTCAAATAAAATTAAAACATCATTACTCATTAAGAAAATGTATAAGTTTACTGTTGGGTCAACTAAATAACTGGTTTTGCTTGCTACACTGATAATGTTTATAAGTTAGTATTACTGTTCGGGTTTACAGTGCAATACTAACCATGTCATTTGCCTTTGCCCTAGTACTCTAGATGTAGACTGGTGAAAATATCAGGCTTTTTCAGCCAAATGTGACTGTAATGTTACAGTGGAAAACTTGAAATTGCCTCAGGTCTCTTCTGAATCCAACACCTTTTATATGGGAATAACCTGAGTGGTGTCATTCTTGTGAAAGTGAAGGCACAGAATGCCAGGAACTAATTTTAGTCTTCAGCTTCCCCCCTTTTTAATAATAAAAAAAGAAGATTAATTGCCTAGAGTCTTGGTGACGGGGTGCTATTTGGGGAAAAATGGAACAAATACTAACCATCCAATTCCTTTTACTTGGCAAGATAATACTTGGGACAAAAAGTGGGTTTGTGAAAGACCTTCAACAGAAATAAGTGAAAATCTGGTGGTGAACTTCCACATAATTTAGCCTATAAAATGCTACTTGACACATATCTCTCTCATTTCCAGTGTAATAGAATATGACAGCTTTAGCTGAAATTGATTTTCTTTGAGCTCCTCTAATATAGCAGTCCATGAGAGGGCAGGAGAGTCTTCATTTGAAGGTGTGCACTTTTTTGCTTTGATGCAGTCTCAACCTTGAGCAATAACAGATAATTTGACCAAGGAAGTTAACTTCAATTTCATGTGATTTACTTTCACAGGGCTGACATTCTGAGAATGCCCCATATTCCAAAGCTTTCAAAAGGAAAATTAAGTTGAAAAAACCTTTGTTCCTCGTGGACTTATCAAAAGACGTTGCGTTTCTCAGTTAGATACAGTTGGTAATTCTTTACATATGTTGTGGGTTTTTAGAAATAGAAGAATACACAGGATTAAAGCTGTGATTTATAAAATTTAATAAATAAATAAACAAACAGGAATTTTAGTATTCTATTTAGAAAATAGTCTAAATAGAATATTCCTACTCTTAAACACTTATTGAGTGAAACAATAATCATTTGAATGCCAATCGACAGATGGCCATGGCGCAATGATTAGTACACATGCTCTGGACATTTTGGCTGTAATGCTTGTGTGTGTGTGTGATGCAGGATCGACTCAGTGTAACATGACTAATTTCATTGACTTAATTAATTACTTTACTGCATTTTGTACACAGATATTCAAAAGCTAGTTGGATTTAGTCTGTGGAAATGTAAAAATCACTTCCAAAGTGAGGTACCAAACTGCATGATGATCTGCAGGAGTTGATATGCATACTCGGCTTGCTGCGGAGACCAGGCCTCCATGAAAATTCCTTCCATTTTGTGGATGTAAGGGTGAATGCATTTTCAGTTAGTGGATAACAAAACATCTTTTATAGAGAAAATGCACCCAGCATGTCACAAAATACATTTTGGCACAAAATGCTTATTCTGTGAATAAGATCTGCATTACGTCCATAAATTATTTATTATTTATCTTGGTTAATAATGATTTATCAAAATACTGTTCATTGTAAGTTTGTGATAGTTCATTATGCATTAACTACTGTTAACATATACAACTTTTAATAAAAAAAAAAAGTGTTAGTATATGTTAAAATTAAAATGAACTAGGACCAGTAAATGCTGCAAAAGTATTGGTCATTGTTTGTTCATGTTAACTAATGTAGTTAATGGATACAACCTTATTGAAAAGTGTTACTGAATGTTGACACAAGAAAAAAAGTTCCATCAGTATACTATTTGAGTATGTTTCATTGGTATTGGAGAACAAATTAATTGTAGAAGAAACTATTTCTTAGATCATTAATTTGGGCATGCCTGTTTCTGCATTCAATTCAATATGCCAGTAAAGCACTGACAATAGTCAAAAATCATTCCCAGCAGGCAACGAAAAAAAGAGATGATATTCTTCTCACTACAATTGTACAGAGCGGTTATCTGAGTTACCATAAAGGTACCAGTCTGGCATTCTCTGTTGACCTCTGCCGCTCACTGGATGTTTTTTGTTTTTGGCACCATTCTGAATACATTTTTAGAGACTGTTGTGCGTGATAATCCCAGGAGATCAGCAGTTACAGAAATACTCAAACCAGCCCCTCCGGCACCACTAATCATCCATGCGAATTTCTAATCAGCTAATTGTGTGGTAGAAGTGCAGTACATAAAATCATGCAGATATGGGTCAGGAGTTTCAGTTAATGTTCACATCATCCATCAAAATGGGGAAAAATGTGATCTCAGTGATTTGGACTAGGGCATTATTGTTGGTGCCAGATGGGCTAGTTTGAGTATTTCTGTAACATCAAAAGTGTTTTGCCTCCCATTCAGCTGTTGAAAACACAATGCGTGATCATGAGGAAGAAATACATCAAGATGTAGATTGGAATGCAGGTACGAGAAACTTTGTATGCTTACAAAGCCTGCTCCTCTCTTGCTGTTGATTGTCTGCTAGTGAATACCCCTCTACATAATTTTGAAAAATGTATAAGAAATATTTAAAACTACTCACAATTTTGTGATCATTAATCAAATAAGCAAATTTTCAACATTAACTGTTAACTTGTTTTGTACAAAGTTACAGGTTTCCTTTCATTACAGCACTTTCATGAGATGCTCTGTGAAAATAACAAGGTGTTGGCACAGCCACTGACTAGGAAAATAAAAAATGGCACTCTATTTCAAAATGGTCACCCATATTTTACCCCTGAGGTAGACCATTCTTGAGTCTTCGCCATCTGCTCTTCTTACCACCTAACTCAACAAAGAACATCATGTTTTCTATCAAGATCTCAATCAGTTCTGTCAGGATGATGTCTATCGCTATGTCCAAGATCTTCTGAAGTAAGCACCTATGGTTGACTCTATACTACTCTGTGGACAGATCAACAAAGGCAACACCTGTCACCATTCCCCTCTTGTAGCCATCTTCATTGTGCTGTGTGAGGTTGAGAACTTGGCTAGTGGTTGACTTTACAGGTCGGAAGGTCAGGGTTGAGACGTTCATCAATAGCTGGTTCAAGACGATACAAGAGGAGGCGCTCAAAGAGCTTGTAAGTGTGACAGCAGTAATATGGGTCTGTAGTCCTTACCAGGCTTCAGTACATTTACATTAATTCATTTGGCAGATGCTTTAATCCAAAGCAACTTACAAAAGAGGAAAAACATAAGCGAATCATCTTAAGGAGACTTAAGAGCCTCTTTGTTTTGGCACGACAAGGCGACGTTCCTTAGCCGACCGCAGGTTTCTGGTGGGAACGTAGCTCTGCATAAATGTTTTTAGGTATGCTGGAGCAGACCCAGTGTTTTGTATGTCAGCATCAGGGCCTTGAAATTAATATGTGCATGAACCGGCAGCCAGTGGAGAGAGACAAAGAGTGGTGTAACATGTGCTCTCTTTGGTTAATTAAAGACCAGACGTGCTGCTGCATTCTGGAACATTTGCAGAGGTCTAATAGCACATGCAGGAAGGCCTGCAATGAGAGCGTAACAGTAGTCCAGTCTAGTTATGACAAGTGACTGAACAAGCAGTTGTGTGGCATGTTCAGAGAGGAAAGGTCTTATCTTCCTGGTATTGTAGAGTGTAAATCTACATGACCTTGCAGTCTTTGAGATGTGGTCTGTGAAATTTAGCTCGTCATCAACGGTAACCCCTAGATTTCTGACCATTTTGGAATGTGACACTGTAGTTGGACCTAGCTGCACAGTGATGTTGTGTTCAACAGCAGGGTTGGCTGGAAAGACAAGGAGTTCGGTCTTGGCTGGGTTGAGTTGCAGGTGGTGTTCCTTCATCCAGGCTGAGATGTCTGCCAGACAGGCAGCGATTTGAGCGGTCACTGTAGTGTTGTTGTGCTGGAAAGACAAGTAGAGTTGCATGTCATCAGCGTAGCAGTGGTAAGAGAAACCATGTGACAGGATGATGGGCCCTAATGACATTGTGTATATGGAGAAGAGAAGTGGCCCAAGCACTGATCCCTGAGGTATACCAGTAAGTAACTGATGTGGCTTGGATACCTTCCCTCTCCAGGCTACCTCGAAGGACCTGTCTGAGAGACAAGCACAGTTCCGTTGATGCCCAGTTTAGAGAGGGTGGAGAGTAGGATCTGATGGTTGACTGTGTCAAAGGCTGCAGAAAGGTCAGGCAGAATCAGAACAGATGATCTGGATTCAGCTTTCGTCTGTCTCAGCGACTCCGAGACAGACAGCAGGGCAGTCTCAGTAGAGTGTCCACTTTTGAAGCCTGACTGATTGTCATCCAGCAGCTTGTTCTGTGAGAGATAGGCAGAGATCTGATTGAAAACTGCCCTTTCAAGTATTTTCGCCATGAATGGAATGAGAGAGACTGGTCTGTAGTATTCTATCTGTGTGGGGTTAAGTGCAGGGCAGCGGGGTTACTCGAGCCTGCTTAAATGTAGTGGGAAAAGTGCCTGCAGGATGGATGGAGAGATGGTAGGGAGAAGGTGTGATGGAATGGGGTCAAGGGAACAGGTGGTGGGGTGGTTGGAGAGGAGGAGTTTAGAGACCTCAGTGTCAGTTAAAGGAGAAAACATAGAGAAAGAAGAGTTGCATACAGGAGGTGGGTTTTTGACAGGGTGTGGTGCTGTGAATGTATTGCTGATGGCTGTAACCTTATTAGTAAAAAATGTGGCGAAGATATCTGCTGTCAGTGATGTGTCAGGTGGTGGAGGGGGAGGGCAGAGAAGTGTGTTGAATGTTCTAAACAAGCTATGAGTGCCTGTGGTGCTGTTGATCTTGGTCTGGTAATATGAAGTTTTTGCAGCTTTAACGTTATCTGAAAAAGTTGCAAGCAGAAGCTGATATTTACCTAGATCGGCTGGATCTTTAGATTTCCACCATCTCCTCTCAGCTGCCCTGAGATCAGTCCGATGTTCACGAAGGATGTCAGACAGCCAGGGGCTGGGTGGTGTAGTACGTGCTGGTCTAGAGGAGAGAGGACAGATGTTGTCTAGACAGGTTGTTAAAGTAGAGCTAAGTGTGTCTGCGGCAGTGTTTACATTGAGCGTGGAAAATACATTTATTGTGGGAAGAGAGGCAGAGACATCAGTGGAAAGGCGAGAGGGTGAGAGTGGACGGAGGTTACGGCGAAAGGAAACCAAAGGTGGAGTCAGATTTACTATGGATGGGAGAATCATGTTGAATTGAACAAAGTAGTGATCAGAGACATGAAAGGTACAACAAGAATATTTGAGTTTGTACAGTTACGTGTAAAAATGAGGCCCAGCTGGTTGCCCGATCTGTGAGTTGATGTGGTGTGTAGTCTTTCCAAGTCAAATGAGGCCAGAAGAGTATTCAGTTCAATGGCCTGGGGCTTGTCTTGGTGTATGTTGAAATCGCCAAGAACCATAAGTGGCCTGCCATCCTCTGGCAAGGAGGACAACAGGACATCCAACTCCTTAAGAAAGCTTGTCAGCTGACCTGGAGGGCGATAGATGCAACAACATGTATTTATGTGGGTTGCATTGTAGTAATGCATGGAATTCAATGGATGTATTGTTACATTGTGAAGCCTGTGGAGAAAAAGTCCAGTTATTATGATTGAGCAAATCTGTTCCCCCACCCCTACCGGTATGTCAAGGGATGTGAGAGATGGAGAAGTTGTTGGAGAGAGCAGCAGATGTTGCTGTATCCTCAGGACATATCCATGTCTCCGTCAGTGCCAGGATACCAAGTCAAGATTTTAAGGACATTCTTTATTAACAGGCAGTGGTCGAACAGTTCTAGAAGCCCTTTGCATCTGGGCCAAGATGTTTGATTTCCTCAGTTGCAATCTTTTCAAGACACATGGCTTTCCCTGGTGTTAAACTGGCTATTCCAGCTTCCAGCTCCTCCATGGTAATAGGCTGTGTAAAACCAGGTTCAACAGGGTACTTCTTTCTTTCAAGCTTTTTCTTTCCCTTCTGTACTTTTTTCTTCTTTCCACTCTTTCCATTCTGAAGCAGTTGGTTGGCAGCTTAGTTGGCCATCACATTAAGTTGCTGAGGCACTGCTGTAGGGTCACCATGGAGCTTCCTGATTAAGTTCCATGCCTGCAGCATGGTCTGCAAGAAAAGGTTTGCTGATTCTAGACATGTCAATTGTTTCAACCAGATTAACCCAGGTCATCCACCACTCTTGGGAGATGCTCTTCATAACAGTCTTGCCTGTTTTGACTGTTTCCTCAGAAAATGGATCAGCTTCAAACATGGTGATGTAGTTCTCGTAGAGCTCAGTGGTCTCATTGGACAAGCCTGTAATGTATTGAACACTGCATCCTCAAGGGATGTGACTTCTAACTGCTTTCTTCACAATCTCGCTGAACTTATTGTAGCATGAGGGGGTTGACTTGATGTACACAATCTTCTCTTCCACTTTATCACTGAAACAATCCCAATCCGTTTGTCTTGTAGTTGAAGCACCGCCTGAATGGTACTGTGTTGGGGACAGCAACAGCATGGACTTCGATTCCAATAGGGCGATTTTGAGAGTTGGATATAGGTTCTAGGTACAATCTTCCTACACTCTTCTGTAATACTGTCTGATACTGCAATAAGGTCAGGGTTGTAGCCACACTTCCAGCGTGCACTATTGACTTAACTGTTGCAGTCCAGCCACTCTTCAACTGCTTCTCCATCCTAGTTGGGCTGGGGTAGCCCCATTGAGTGCTTTGACAGTTAAGTCTCCTAAGGCTATATGCAGCTTGCCATGCACGTCTGGAAGTGCCTTTCTTGCCAAAAAGGCCTCATTTTGAGGTTTGTACGGTACACAGATGTTACTGCAATGCTGCTCAGTTCAACTGTTGGCACTTCGAAGTTGTCAGTGTCAGAGAGGTGAGCAGCTTCAACTGTTATACCTGTCTTAACAAAGACTGCACTTCCATACTGTCGATGAGGTCTTTTAACAACTAGGACATAGCCAGGAATCTTGGGGTGGATGTTGTTGCTCCATCTATTAATAATGCTACATAAGTCAGAAGCAGTTTGTATTTTGTTGTTGAGAGACCTTCAGCATTTGCTGATATAATTTCTGCAGTCAGCCCTTGCTTCCAACTCTGCCTGCTGCTTTTGTTTCAGGAGTGTTCTTTCTTTGTCATGATGTGTTGACTTCTTTGCTCTGGTGGTGGGTGAATTGGCATTACCCAGGGTCACGACATGGTTGCTTCTACCATGGCCCCATTTTATTGTCTAGTAGGCAGCTCACTAGATTTAGAATCAGAGCTTAAATGTGAGTCATGTACATGAATATGAAAGACGGAGAGTGTGTTTCATTCAGAAGTGAGCACCCCTATGCCCTATTTCCTTTAAAGAATTTACTATCCACTGTGAGAGAATCAGAGAATCATTTCAGACATGAAAAGTGTTGGGCTAAAAACAGACTATTCAGAACTCACCTTTTAAGTCATTGTTATTGGAAATTTAGTTTGAAGCGATCTCACAGCATGGCTATCATGATAGTTCTCCATTTGAAGTTCCTTTAGAGGCAGATTTATCTCATTTGGAGTACAGGACACAAGGTTATGTGTGTGTGTGTGTCTGTGTGAAGGAGAGGGTTGATGGAAAGTTGTGTGATAGGAATTGACTATAATTTGATTACATCTGTCTGTGGCACCATGACCATGAGTCTGATCAGGTTAGGAAAAGGACACCGGCAAACGTTTTTCAAAATCTATGACTTCATCTCTCTGAGAGAGAAGTTTTATATACCCAATATGGTTGGGTTAAGTAACATGTCGAAGCTTGTATTTTTACTCTTTTTCATATACCAAAATGTATCATGATTGTAGTACCATGAACCGTACTAAGGTTGGGTAAGGTTAGGTTGTTTATATGAAGAAGAGAAGTGGGCCAAACACTGAACCCTGAAGCACTCCAGTTACAGTAACTGCTGTGACTTACATACCAACAAGGTGCATATCTCGTAATGCCCAGATCAGGTTTTTTGGACAGAATGACCTGGTGATTTGCAGTGGTGGAAAACTTTGCAGTTCTAGTCAAAGTTCTGGCTATGTGAGACTAGTTATTCACTGTGTTAAAGACAGCACGTTAGTGACAGACAGCAGGGCTACATTTTTTACATGTGTATATATATATATATATATATATATATATATATATATATATATATATATATATATATATATATATATATATATAAAATACAGTGGCATCTCAGTGTAAGTATTTAATGTGGGGCACTAACAATCACTTAACAATCAATTATTTGCCAGATCTTTGAAACATTGGCGAATAATTCCAAATTCTGTCTGTCATTTTGACAGGTAAAAAATAAACAATAAAAACATTTGAACTTAGTGCATCAGTTTTGACTTCCCTCTTTGCCCTGTTTATTCCCTGGTATTAATATACATATTAGATGCATATTACCTGGCGCCATCATCATTTACACCTGGTACTGTGCATCTTTTTTGCTTGAAATTTGAGTAAAGGGTATCTGATTTCATCTCAGCATAATCATTACTTCAGTGTGTTAAAGCACGATAATAAAGATTAAACTGCAATAACAAAAAGAAAACACAAAAAAGCAGTGCATAATTTCAGCCAATCATGCATGCATTTAATAAGCACAAAAATCGTGTTTATAGCAGAATTGTCCATTATTTTAGTGGAGTAACTGTGTTAACTGAGCTTCACAGATGTGCTTTTCATGTTACACTTCATGTTCACATCAGGGACTATGAAGTTCTGTGAACTTGTGCATGTGTGTATGCGCTTTACCGGCAAAGTTTAAAAACCTTGTTTTAGCACAGCGGTTCAATGACAGGTAGAAGTTTCACACTAGAATTCATTGGTTTCACCAGACTCAAACATGGAGAGTCAAATAATCTATAATAAAAGCCTACCTACTGTCATGTATGTGTCATTATAATGGATGTTACGTCCCTCAATGCCCTAGTACATAAAAAATGAAAACAAGTATGACTGATAAAAATAGATAGACAAAAATTTACAGAGAGTGATGAATAAATAATTTTTCTAGCGCAACATCTGAACATGATGCAACACAAACATCCCTAATGATTTAATCTCAGCAAAAAACACCACTAAGACGTGCACATTCCTGTCAAAACACTCAAGTGACCGGGAAAGTAAACCACAAATAGGTAAATCGTCAAAGGATGTGGATATTATCTCACTAACTCGAATGAACAGCGTAACAAAACTAATCAAAACGACAGACTCCCAATATTTAGCAGTCATTGTAATCTAATACAAACCAGTGCACCAACAAAACAACACCTCAACACAATGGCATTCAATTAATTGAAATGATGAATGGTGCACTTTAACTAATCCAACAAACAGCATATTAGAAAAAAATAGCTTTTAAAACTTACCAATGAATTTCACTACGCTGGCCTACTCTGCACCCATTAACTTCCGATGCTCATGTCAACTTTTTGACATAAATGTGATCAAACTTTTGATTAGCCCAGGGGCAAAGGCTAACTAGCCCCTTATGCAATAATTAAATGCTCATTGCACATCGCATGATGTTCTCCAGATCTCTGCTGATTAACATTGAGGATGAAGGGCTAGCCCCATGCATACCAAATGAGAACAATTGAATGGCTTAATAATACTAGACATACCTTAATAATAATAGATTTTCTGAAAAGAATATATACTTTTTTCTTGTATAATGGACATAAGACATTTGTGAAAAATTTATTATTTCTTAAAATAAATGTATGATAATGCCATCCAAGCCCCACTTGCCCCTAATGTAGAGATGTGGCTGTACATAAATATGTACTGTATATATATATATATATATATATATATATATATATATATATATATATATATATATATATATAAACTGTATATACACTCACATTACTTTAATACTTTAACTAATTTATAAGGTATAACTACTTATTCATGTGATTATCTAATCAAGCCAATTGTGTAGCAGCCGTGCAATGTATAACGCAATGCACACACAGGTCAGGACCTTCAGTTAATTTTCACATAAACCATCAGAATGGGGAAATCTCAGTGATTTCGGCCATGGCATGATTTTTTTGTGCCAGGTGGGCTGGTTTGAGTATTTCTTTAACTGCCATCTCCTAGGATTCTAGTCTCTAGCGTTTACTCAAAATGGCAACAACCATCCAGTGAGCAGCAGTTCTGCGGATGGAAATGCCTTGTTGATGATAGAGGTAAACAGAGAATGGCCAGACTGGTTCAAGCTGACAGAAAGGCCACGGTAACTCAGATAACCATTCAGTACAATTTTAGTGAGCAGAATAGCATCTCAGAATGCATAACACGTCGAACGAATGGGTTACAACAGTAGAAGACCACGTCGGGTTCCACTTCTGTAAGCCAAGAACAGAAAGCTGAGGCTGCAGAGGGCATCGGCTCAGCAATACTGGACAGTTTGTGATCCTACACACCCGGTCCCGTTTTAGGCTAATCAAGCCTCCGAGAGGGATAAAGGTTGTGTACTGTACTAACTGTATATGGTTGAAACGACAATAAAAACCACTTGACTTGACTTGACTAAAGGCCGACTGCAGAGGATATTGCTGTAGAGAGAGATTGTTTACGGACACATCCGACATATGTGTTTTGTCTTTTAAGTTTATAATTAAAATATGATTTATATTGTCAAGCCGGTTCTCGCCTCCTCCTTTCCAGTAGACTATGTTACAAATGGAAAAACATGTCTTAGTCTGATAAATCTCGATATCTGCTGAGGTACACAGACAATAGGCCCACTGCAGCCTTCTGCTTTCTGTTCTTGGCTGACAGAAGTGTAACCCGATATGGTCTTCTGCTGTTGTAGCTTTATTTATTATTATAAGAAGTATTAATGGACATTTTAAAAGTGGAGACAGGACACGATGGGAAAAAGCTGGTCAAAAGAATCAAACCCAGAACGTCCGCTTGATAAAAACTCATCCCCACCATCTTTACACACTACACTATTGCAATGACACTTGGGGGTGCTAGTTGACTTTCACTTCCATGTTTCCATCAGGCTATTGGAGTATAAATAGCCCCGCTGTGTGGCAGGTGATATTTAAACCTAGTCACTCTGTATTATACAATATAATATACCTGGTGTTTTGTCATAATGTACATTATTTAATATGTATACAACTGTGCCTGTTATATAATCCAGGCATTAAAAACAGCAGTGAGGTTCGGCAATTCATTTGGACTAAGCTCGAAGTGAAATAACACATTAAAAGACTCTTTACATGCACTTCGAGAGTAGACAAATGAACTGCAGAACCTCACTGCTATTTTTATTGCAAGTATAAAATAACACATTAGCTGCATCTGAAAACTTGAGAATGCTGCCTTCTGAGGTGGTATACAGAGGTAGGATGAAAATAAAGTGCTTTTCAAACTGTTCTGATACCAGTTTCCTTAAGAGTTCTATTAATTTAAAACATTGTCGGTTAAGCCATTAACTGATAAGGCAGCAAGTCAGTTGCCTATGTTTTCGGATGCAGCCATAAAGTAGCCTATCCTTGTAATGGTGCTCTTTTTCTCACACACACAAGAAACCATGAATTCAATACAAATATGCAAGAATTAAATCAAGAAAAGATGAGGAGGCTGTGTCTTTTTTATTATTTTGAATGTTATGCATCATATTTTATACTATACATATTTTTCTTAATGTACATTATTTCATATGTATTCATATCACTTTACCTTGTGTTATATTATCCAGGTATTAAGAAAAGAGAAGCTGGGTTTGGGAGTTTGTTTGGAATAAACTCGTTGCAAGATACATGCATAAATACGAAGACCAAAGACATGGGACGTATGCAACTGCGCTTTAAACTCATCTCACATGCACTAAAAACACAGATTCTATATTCCTCTAAATGTATCAGAAACATAGAAATAACATAATTAAACAGTTATGCTAAATTATGTAAATAACTACCTGAACTGTGATTAATATATTAATTTCATGCAAAGACCCATGCAGTACACTTAAATATATGATTGTAGAACAGAGCCTCCTACTGTATTACTCCTACTGAATTTTTTATCCATTTTATTAAGTCTAGGTGTGAATAGACCTTTTGTTGGCAGTTAATCTTACAAAGTCATGAATTTTGGTGTGAAGAGGTCCTAACACTGATAGGTTTCCTGGGAAACAATACAGAGGCATATTGTGAAAGGCTGATACTGACATCAACGCCAACCCAGTGTCATTACAAGTCTTAATAATAATAGATGAAAAAAATCACAAGAAATCGTACAAGTTGGATCCTATAGAGAGAAATAAACCAACAAACAAGTTTAACCCCTAATCCAAAACTAAACCATAAAGTGTAACCCCTTTCCCAACATCCTAAACCTAACCATTATTTTATTAGAAAAACAAATTTTGTGTACAATGGAAGAAAAACGAAGTGTATTACAGGTTATTGACATGTATCAGTTATTTGTGTTGCATAAATTAATATGAGATGAGTAACCAAATGTGTGGTCTGCGTTTCCTTTCTTAAAATACATTATTGGATATAGGAGGCTAGCAATATTATCTAAGTTTGACATTCTGTTTGTTGATTGGTTAGTCTCTATGGTCATAAAAGTTGTACATTTTCATATGAGGCAGGTAGTACAATATTCTTCTGTACAAGAGTTTGCCATCTCGTACAATTATTATTTGTCATGAGACTGTTGTCAATGCTTAGGACTTTTCCTTCTCAAGACCATCCTATGAATAATAACGACTCCCAGATTTAGTAGATTCAGCACTAGTCTGATTTGGGAAATCATTTCCTTTATTGCTTTTTATCTGTATTGCCTCCAAGGACACTTTTGCAGGGATTTATCACAAAATGATTTAAACTGAAATGGAATGGCTTGCACCAAAACACTATTTTCAAAGGAAGTAATGAATTGGCGTCTTTTTACACAGGGGGAAATCATAGCTCTCATATTCTCATATGCTTTCAGAAGGAACAAATATAGAACATGTATGAGCATCACTAGGTACAGACACCGTAATAAGGGTATATTGCCCACTCAGTCTGTTACCGTGGGCTCTCCATCCCTTTGTCTCTGTGTCTCTCTGTCTTAGTCCATTAATGCAGAGTCACTCTCTCCTAGTCCAATGCTTGCCTGGCAAGCAGAAAGAGCTGATTAAAGAACTGAGGAAAGGTTAATTGAAAGACGCTGTTGAAATAGTTTTGTGTCCAAGCAAAGCAATGGTAATGTTAATATTATACTCCCCCATAGGGATGCTGTAATGAGTGACATTAAAAATAATTACATAAGACACTTGCAATCCCTTCTATAAATTAGCAGTTAGCTTGTCCTTTCCTCTGTGGGGCTCTGGGCTTCCTCTGTTTAGGACCATTAAAGTAATAGCCAGTAGCTCACTTACAGGAGCAAATTAGCTGACCTAATGGCTAAGGAGGGATTAGTTAATGATATATTATCGTATGTTTTTAAGTTTATGTAGATTACTTAATATATAGTATGTAAGTAAAAACACAAAACTGTAAAAGTCTTAGTCTAATTAAAGCAATATAAATAAGGGGAGGCTGTGCGATTTTACCATGCGTAAGGGGGGATCTTAGCATATATTTAGATTTAGATTTAGAGACAGTAGATTTAGGTTGGGATGGTAGGGACTTGTCCCTATCAACTGTCAGAAAATCAGAAATCTTCTGAACAACATTTGGGTAATTTTACCTCTTAGAAAATACTTAAAATTATACTGAGTTTTTAATTTTAATAATCATTATAATTTCTCAGTATCATTATTCACATGTAAATTATTGTCCAACAGCTTATGCTGTGCATAAACAGCTTTGTCACCTGGCTACTTTTCTCAGCGCTGTTCAGGATACATATTTAAAGGGCATTTTACTAACTTACACCTGAACAGATATTTGCAAGCACAAGCTTTTTTTGATGATAATGAGGCAGCATAAACACTAATTAAAATATAATCTAAACATTCATATTATTTTTATTCCATATTACATATCTTATTTATATCATACAGCATACAATTGTAATGCCTGCTTTAGCCAAATTTCAAATTTCAATACTCTGAATCCTGACTGGCAAGTCTGGAAACTGTCCCACTAGTAAAATATGTACATTTATATAAAATAGCATGTCAACTAATGTAAGTAAAACGAAATGACTTACTCATACGAAATTGTATCCTCGGCTAGATCAAGTCACTCTTCAAAATGCAAACGTTCATCGGAGTCCTGTTCTTCCTCTGAGTAAAATGTTCATTCTTCGTCACTATCCAAGAACTTCCTCACCTGTGTATCGTGCCATCTTCCAAACGCACAGAAAGTGAACGAACTTGATGCTATTTAAGGCACAGTCGGGGGTGTTTACCATTTGCATTGATTTCCTCAGCACATTACCGTATGAATAGCACCCTCTGCCGTGGGTGTGATCACATTAGGGGATAATTAGCTGAGCCACGAGAAATTGTACATCACTTTGTTTCATAGAGATTACATTGCAGGAGAATATTTGTTTTAAATTTGAATTGTTTTATTTAAAAGTAGACATTTCAGGCTTTCTTTAGACATATGTTTCATATTTGTCTGATAAGTATACATAGAGTTTCAGTTCATTCTTGTGACGTGTTTCAGAAATATGCTCACGAAGACAAAGACGTCTGAAAGCGCACCCTTTTTATTTTCTTTATTTTACAAAAGCACAAGGTTTTATTGTTATTGTGAGTGTACAAAAATAAAAGGTACCCTTTGTAGTCTCTTATGATGTCTTACACTTATCTGTATGACACAAAATGACTGTAATTACAAAAAAGCTTGTCCGTCGACCCCAGAGGGTTAATATGGTTGTTGTTCTCCTCTGGATTGCTTGTTTTGGCAGTTTTTACTTGACGTCTCGAGACCAGAAATACAAGAGGCAATTAGAATCATCATGGCACCGCCCAGTGGTTGCTCAGAAAAACTGTGGATAGGGTTGCTATGGTGTTCTCTGCAGGTGAGGTGGTTGCTTTCTGGATATTACTCTCAAAATATCTTGATAATTTCGTTTGCTAAAATGTGACCACTCTTATCATTTTGTGTTTATTTCTAAGGTAAGTTGTAGCATATATTGATCACTCATTTAATTCTATGCATTTAATCAACTGCACCTGTATATGAAAATGAATGAGAGATGATATGTTGACACCAAAGCTTTCTCAAAAGCAGTGGGCTTACCGGCTACATCTCTAAACAGACGCTGAAGATTGCTTTTTCCGTCTAGTATATAGTGACATGCAGGGTTCACAAGTGGCAGTATTTGATGTCTTGGGAGTGAAAACCTTTACAACACACAGTGCCAGATGAGTTACCCTGTAAAATAAATAATTAGGGTTAGGGGTATGTTTAAATTGCAATACCTTAGCAAGCAACACCAATTAAACCTTTCGTACCATCACACATAGGTGATGGTTAATAACTGGGCCCCACAGAGCACATATGTGTTTCTGCAATAGCCAGTTACGTTGCCAGATTCAAATGTTTTATTTTTTATGACAAAAATAATAAATAAATTCTTCACTCTGCCCCGTCTATTGGCTTTGAAGTGTCACGTGCAAAAAATAACTCACTCCAGGGGGAACTACAGGAGAATTTAGACCCTACTCATGAAAAGGTTAATGTAACAGCTGTGCTCTCTAATAAACAAATATATAATTTGGTACTTATTCAACACACCCATCAACAATAATAATGATATTAATTGATTGTTATGCATTCAATTAACTTTTTTCATATTTAAATGCTAAACGTAATTCATTCGTAGAGATTTGCATTGGTCATTTTATTCTACCCACGCTATGGGATTCCAATAATGCGGAAAAAAGTATGAGACATGGGGAATTAAGGCCTAATATTGATTTAAAAAGGCATGCAAGAGAAAGAACATGAAAACCATCTGCCTTAGATTGGTTCAGACTGTGAGATCACCCCCAGAATTCATTACTGAAATTACATTAATGTAAGAAAACCGATCACTCTGACCAGGAATGGCAGAACTCTGGTCATGGAACATGAGCCTGTCATGCAGTGTTCTCATAAAGCAGAAACATAAATTATATGAAAGAAACCAAAATGGAAAGTGGAATAGATGAGAAATAAAACAATGCTAAGTGGGAGGCAAGAAAGTATTGCTGAGCAAGACAAATCATGTTTTTAACTTGCAATTACACATGCAGTTACACAGAATAACTGTTGGTGTAATGGTTCTTACTCTTAACACTGTACAGTTTTGACATTGGAGATGGCCTTATAATTACTCTGATATTTGATCAGGAAAGACAAAGGGGAGTTATGGTCTTTATTTCACATCTCTCCCTAGTACAGCCATCATAAATTCAATCCTCATAATTTTATAATGCAAATCTCATTATCGAGACTTAATGGCCTTGACGGGCTTTGGTGGCCATAAACTAGCCCTTAAATGCAAAGTGCATTTCAATTGCACAATAAATCACTACTTTAATTTAAAAATTCATAAACCTTCCCACCTGTTGAAATGGGATTCCCTCCTCATAAGATCTAACTCTCTGTAAAAAATCAAAAAAAATCCAAATAATAATTTGAGATGACAATTTATAAACTGGTAGAAAAAAACATAAAATATTGTTTTCAATGAAAATGCACTTAAATCCAAGTAAAAATTTGAATATTCAAATGTTGAATTTTGATCTCCGTTAGGGCCATTTTTAAACAGCTTATGTTGCATAGAAACCATAACCAGCAACTAGAGTTATAATTAAGTCACAAGCATATTTAACTCTGCTTTGCATCATGCTTAACAACACATCTTAACAGTGGTAAAATCATTGTAATTCATGGCATCTCAAGGATTATTGCTTTACTGCTATGCAGTAGAACTGAAAACAGGCTCTTAATACACAAAATGTGCTGAAAATGATCCACATAATATTCACATGAAACCAACCTCATATATTTTTGGGAAAGCACCTAAAGTCTACATAGAGATATGAATTACACTTGAATCAGTCAAGCTTGTCTTTATGGGTATCAGAGAATCTTCTGCCAAGATGTAATCCTCCCCAGGGAGAGCTTAAGGAAGGCTGTGCAACCAGATATCCTTTCCAGCCCTTCCAGAACTCAGTCTCCGGCAGCTGGTCAACACCCTGATGCCCTGTAAAATAATTAAGATGTGGATGGTAAATCAAAATGTTACCAGTGATCAAGCAGGCTGTTTCTTACCCCATGTTGTCCTTCCTGACCATTCATAAATCACTCAGTGAATTAGAGTGTAAGGATAACAAAAGCAAACCCACCAGAGATATATACAGGCAGTTGTACAAACATGAACCTCCATACCATCAACACTTTTCACCTCAAAGATGACATGCTGTTATGTTGGACAAAATGACTCAGAACCCATGAAATCTAAACTGGTGGTTCTCAACAGGTTTTGCTTTAGGACCCAGATTTTCCATTAGATGAAATGAACAGTAGGCATACTGATTGCATAATGTTATCTAGTGTTGACCCAACACCAATTTCTTTTCGCAAAAGTAACTAAAAATTGGCCTCAAATAATAAAAACATTAAATGCATTAATATTACCATGAACTATATTAAGATTATGTGTTGTGAGGTCTTCAGATAACATTGCTTTCTTCTGAAAAACTCAACTTGTTTTTCTTATTGCAAGTAAACCTATATTTCATGCGTTCTGTATTTTCTTGCATGGTTTTCAAGGTTTGTGTCATGTCAGGCAACCTCTCCTTGTTGACTTCTACCAAGTAACAAATTAATTTGGACAGAAAGCATTTGCATTCAGCATTGTTTTATTTGATTTGATTTTTTTGCTCTCTATGACACTATCAGAACAAACCTGCGACCCATTTTTTGGTCGTGACCCACCATTTGAGAACAACTAATCTATGGTAAACCATAGCAAATAATTTTAAGGCTTGATACACATTCACAATATGGAAAAGGCATTGTGAATTCAGTTTCTATAAACCATTCAGAGATTGTAAGAGAACTAACAGGGTTAATAAGACTAATACAGTAATCAATAGCATCTACAAAACTCATGTTATGCTTTGTAAGATAGTGGGTTGCAGGGATGAAGTGATTGGAATAGACTTAGAAGTGATAATACAGTCAGTTGGGGATATATTGATTTAGGAGAAAAAATCAATTTCTTGAAAGGTGGCAGACTCATGAATAGACTTTATTGATCCACTTAGAAATCAGTGTGTATGGAGCTACATACTCAAAGGAAGAGAGAAAAACAGATATCTAAATCCGAGGAGGGCAGTATTTTGTTTGCGTTGACATATACACAGTCCTTCCTTATATCTCTCATACACTTTATTTTTCCTGTGTTCCTTTAATACTTTCTCTTCTTATTTCTCCCTGTCTTTAACAATCCAGATAAACCCTAACACGTCTCAGCAACTGTTCTGCACATCTCATGTGTCAACAGTGCAGAAAAAGACCACAAATCTACTTTTATTTACTCCAGGCTCCACAGTTTACACTGAACTGGTCTAGAATTAAGCCTCGGTGTCAAGGACTAAAACCCTCATAAGGTCAAGCTCTGTGGCCACACCAAGCAACATCATGTAAAGATATAAAACACAATCTGGTTTCCATAACCCCTTGATGTCTGGAAAGACTGTGCAATTCCCCACTGAAGTGATTGGAGAAGACCAAATGACAACTTGGTGAACATTTATGATGATGCCTTTAGATGAGATGATTAATTCCAGCAGATCTTTTGGCATCTGGAGATATGAGGTAGAGGAGGAATTATCCAAGTGTCAGTATGAGGGGTGTTCCCACAGGCTGGATGTAATAAAACATCTTTTAGTCTGTGTGGAAAGATCCATGCTGCTAATCAACATCTGACCAAACTCACTGAACAGATGATGTGAAGGCTTTCCTGCACATTTTTGAGCTGGTGGCTGAATGGGAGGGATGGGAACCAGCAGACTGGACCTGTGCCTCTCCACCCTTTCTCAAAGGGGAAGTACAGAGGACCTATTATTCTCTACCAGTGGCGTCCGTAGAAGAGTGAGACCATGGCCAGAAGTTGACATATGCCTACATCTCAGTCCTGATACAAGTGGCTCAACTGTCCCAGCTTGCTCATTTCTGACTTCTCTCCAGTAAACCCAACAATTTGCTGAGCGTGTGGTAGTGGAAAATGTACTCGTCCACACAGGAAGGAATGTG
Source organism: Moxostoma hubbsi (assembly GCA_032164185.1). NCBI lineage: Eukaryota > Metazoa > Chordata > Actinopteri > Cypriniformes > Catostomidae > Moxostoma > Moxostoma hubbsi. The sequence continues at coordinate 13,429,101 of JAVLUX010000013.1, read as the reverse complement.
GAATCAAGGAATTCTGATTGAGCTGGTGGAGTCAGTGGAGTTCGCGGAGAAGACACAAGCACGAGATACCAAGCAGAGGGCAACAGAATTTTACCAGAGGGTCTTCAATGAGATACAAATGATGGAGGGCACCTCTAAATTTGAAAACCGGTTGATTGTATTGGGGCTAAAGGATGAGTCCATGACAATGGACCCAAACATCCCAGAGGTCAATCATGGTTCAATGGTTGCATCGTTCATCACTCTCTCCTATGCCACACTGAGGGAGTTCCAATATGGCCCAAAACATTGCCAAGGACTGTGAAGCCGGGTTGGCATATCAAAGGAATTTGACAGAATCCAGCACTATTCTGCATATTCTGACAGAATATGGAGATGACTGAGAACTCATGTTCCTGTACATGCTGTTCGGTTTCCGAGAGGTACCCCAGCCCTCTACTGGATTTACATAATTTGAGTTTCTTTTCAGATGACAACCTCAAGTCCTGGATGTTCCAAAGAATCCTGGAAGCAACAGCCATCAACCCACCATTACATCATTGAGCATGTGCGGGACATAAGGGAGAGGATCGAACCTGGCTGAAGCCCAACATGCCCAGTGGTGGATATATAATAGACCTGCTCAGGTACGTGAGATCCACCATGGGGGTTAAAGTGTTCATTTTGATCCCATGTGCCACATAAAAATTTCTTGCATTCTTGCAGGGGCTATACACCGTGTTGGAAAGGGTGGGACCCATGAGCTTTCGGACCTGCCAGCCAGACAAACGGAGCATCCACCCGTTTAGAGGTGCTCTTTATAAACTGTAAACCTTTCTACTTGCTGTGGGAGTTTTCCTCGTGTATTCTGGTGAGTGTTTATATTCCTCAACAAGTGTCTGTGAACGCAGTGCTGCAACAGCTGGCTGATCAGATCACAGACAAGGAGCTACAACACCCGGACTCACTTATTATTATACTTGGAGATTATAACAAGGAATATCTCACACGTGAACTGCTTAACCCTCTGGGGTCTGAGGGTATTTTGGGCCCTGGAGAAGTTTTGACATGCCTTGACATTTGTGCTTTTTTCAGTTGCTTAAAAAAACATTAATGGCTAAAGTCTGATAACACTGTATTCAACACAAACTGAGCTATAATAATATGTGAGCAATATGTATGTAAAGGTTTGTATTTTTGAGAAAATAACGTTTATGCATGGTTTTTGAAAAAACAAAAATTTTAAGTCATTGAAATAAGGCCATATAACACATACTAAACATTTGTCCACAAGACTTTGGAGTGCTGGATATTGTAGCCTAGAGGTTTTGCTACAAAATGATGTGAAAACCATCCTGATCAATCATTCATACAAAACAATATAGTAATTTAACTTTTGTAAGACAATTTTAGTGTTGAAAGGTAATATGCGAGGAGGCGTGAACGATCATGAATATGGAATTTAATTCACACCTGTGAGACAATGACCCAACCCCTGGGCCTATCAATGAGGAATGTAACAGAAAGAGAATGAATATGAGGAGACTTAATGATCAAAATCAAGTTTTAAGTTAAACACAGAAATTACCTTGTTTTTATCCAAACTTGTAAATGACTATCTCAAAGGACACTATTATAAAAAGACAACACACATCTTGGGGGGAGTTGTTATTAGTTTTGAATAATGTGATTCTGTCTGCCCCACTCCCTCATCCTCAAAATGCTATACATTTTTTTTACATAAAGACTTTACTTAATTTTAGACCTACACTAGTGTTAAAAGAAGTCTCTTCTGCTCACCAAGACTGGATTTATTTGATCCAAAATACAGAAACAATATTGATATTCTGAACTCTTTTTACAATTTAAAAGAACAGTTTTCTATTTAAATGTATTGTAAAATGCAATTTGTGATCAAAGCATAATTTTCAGCATAATTACTGCAGTCTTCAGTGTCACATAATCCTTCAGAAATCATTATAAAATGGTGATTTTCTAATATGGGCATATTTAAAGTGCATTTTACTCATTTAACCTGAACACATATTTGCAAGCACAAGCTTTGTTGATGATAATGAGGCATTATAAACTAGATAAAATATAATATAAACATTCTGCTTTAGCCGAAACAGCATTTAAATGTAACTAAAACTTGCTTATTATGAGTCATATTTCAAATGTCAATACTCTGAATCCTGGCTGGCAAGTTTGGAAACAGTCCCACTAGTGTAATATGTACATGTTTATATAAAATAGCATGTCAACTAATGAAAACTAAATGACTTACTCGTCTGAAATTGTATCCTCGGCTGGATCGAGTCTCTCTTCAAAATACAAATGTTCATCGGAGTCCCGCTCTTCTTCTGAGGAAAATGTTAACTCTTCCTTACAATCCTGGAGCTTTCTCACTTGTGTATCGTTGCAAACGCGCAGAAAAATGAATTAAATGTGTTTACATCAAACCTCACAGTCAGGGAGAGTGTACATTTGCGTTGATCGTCTCAGCACATTAGCGTATGAATAGCGCGCTCTGCTGGTGGGTGGGATCACATTACAGATAATTAGATAGACCAGTAAAAACGGTACATTGCTTTGTTTCATACAGATTGCATTGCAGGAGAATATTTGTTTTAAATTTGAATTGGTTTATTAAAAAGTAGACATTTGAAGCTTTCTTTAGACATATGTTTCATGTTTGTGTGATAAGTATTTGCGGAGTTTCAGTTAAATTTGTGACGTGTTTCTGAAATATGCTCGTAACACAGAGACTGCTGAAAGCTCACCCTTTTTATTTTCTTTATTTTACAAAAGCACAAGATTTTGTTGTTATTGTGAGTGAACACAAATAAAAGCAGACCCTTTATAGTCTCTAATGATGTCTTACACTTATCTGTATACCCAAAGTTGTATTTTAATAGTATTTTAAGTTGTTTCTGCTGTAATGACGAAAATATCCAGCAGGAAGTGCCGGCACGTTTGTCGACCCCAGAGGGTTAAATATAGACAGCATATTAGATGCCCCACCCGAGACAGAAATACACTATTAGATCTAAGAATTAGATCCACGAAGGCAGCGCAGTAGCACGCAGTGGCCGCTCCGGATCCAAAATGGTGCTATTTTTTTTAAATAATCCGACTTTTGCAGCACATGCACATTGGAGCAACCGGTGTTCGTGTCTACCATCGCCAGACACTGCTCAAATATAGGATTCATGCAACAACCAAGCTGCATGATGACTTGCAGGAGGCGCTATGCGAACTCGGCTTGCTGTAGAGACCAGGCCTCCAGTGTGCGAGGAAGCGGAAGCACTGCAAGATGGTGGGGGTCCATGCTAGGCTAAAAACAAACCCTAGCCGGCCGGCTCTCCAGTCTATCCTGCTCTCAAATCTTTGCTCCCTGGACAATAAACTGGACTACATCCGACTCCAGCAGGCTACGAAATGTGAGTTTAGAGACTGCTGCGTCTTTGTTTTCACAGTAACGTGGCTCAGCAACAGAGTTCCGGATGCAGCCATTCAGCTAGACGGGCTTGCCTCGTTTCGTGCTGACAGAAATGCAGCTCTGTGCGGTAAGACTCGCGGTGGTGGCTTGTGCGTTTACAGCAACACGGAATGGTGCAAGAACTCTATGCTAGTCTCTAGCTACTGCTCATCGCTGGTGGAGCTTGTGACTGTTAGATGCAGACCTTTTTATTTACCACGAGAATTCACCACTGTTATCATAACCGAGTTTACATTCCCCCCAGCGCTAACGCTAAGGAAGCGCTCCGTGAACTGTATGGGGCTATAGAGGGACTATTGAGAGCATCCTGAGCAGCTGCATCACTGCCTGGTTTGGGACTTGCACCGTTTCTGATGCAAAGCCCTGCAGAGGATAGTGAGGACAGCTGGGAAGATCATTGGGGTCTCTCTTCCCTCCATCAAAGACATTTACAAAAAACACTGCATCCGCAAAGCCACCAGCATTGTGGATGACCCAACACACACCTCACACAAACTCTTCACCCTCCTGCCATCTGGCAAGATGTACCGAATCATTCGGGCCCTCATTGCCAGACTGTGTAACAGCTTCTTCCCCCAAGCCATCAGACTCCTCAATACTCAAAGACTGGTTTGTTACACACACACGTGTCTTGAGTTGCACTTTAATTACTGTCACTTTATAAATGGCTGCTACCTCAAATTGCTATGTCCATAGAACACTATCTCATGGTATGTTATGTTACATTTGGCATTTTTAGAAACTGTCATCTTTTGCACTACTGTGTACTGGTTGGTGCTGTACTGTCTCTTTCTGTGTCTATTGTCCTGTTCATTTTTAGTAATTTATTGTAGTGTCCCATACTTTTTGCACATGTTTGCACATGCACTTTATATAGGTATTTTATTTAGTCTGTGTAGTCTCATGTGGTTCTGAGTTTGTCCTATGTTGTTTTATGTATCACCATGGTCCTGGAGGAACGTTGTCTTGTTTCGCTGTGTACTGTACTAACTATATATGGTTGAAACGACAATAATAACCACTTGACTTGACTTGACTGGATCATAGCTACACAACAATAAAGGATGCTTATTGCTCTGTCCACGTGCAGCTTTTGGACTCTCTGATCACTGTCTGGTTCATCTTCTTCCGATCTACAGGCAGAAACTAAAATCAAATAAATCTGTAGAAAAGATTGTAAAAAGACGGACAAATGAAGTAGAGCTGCAACTACATTCTGATTTGACTGCAGTGATTGGAGTGTTTTTGAAGCTGCATCCACAGACATAGATGAGCTCACAGATACTGAGACATCATATATAAGTTTCTGTTTGGACATGTGCATTCCTACTAGGACTTATTTAACATACAATAATGACAAACAATGGTTTACAGCAAAACTCAGGCAGCTTCGTCAGGCCAAAAAGGATGCTTACAGAAGTGGGTATAATATCTTGTACAGTCAGACCAAATATAGACTGACAAAAAGTTTTCAGCTAGCGAACCTGCATCGGTGGAGAGGCCTGAAAAACTTTACCAACTAAAAGACACCATCCCCCAACACTGTAGGGAATTAACAACTGGCTAATGACCTGAATGTGTTTTACTGTAGATTTGAAAAGCCCATTCACACAACCCACACCCGCTCCAATATTCACACAAATCTTTATACCTCCTCCCCACTGGATCCCTTAAATGTCTTATATAGCAAACAGGTCTGTGGATTATGCTGTCAATATGGGACTGCATTACATACTTCAACATCTCGACAGACTAGGGACTAATACAAGGATACTATTTGTTGACTTCAGTTCAGCTTTTAACACCATCAACCCTGCTTGCTTATGTACTAAATTAACCTAACTCTCTGTTCACAGCTCTTTCTGTCAGTGGATCACCAGCTTTCGGACAGACAGGCAGCAGCTAAAGAGAATGGGGAAATTCACCCCCAGCACCGGTGCCCCCCAGGGATGTTTGCTCTCCTCACTACTTTTCTCCCTCTGCATAAATGACTGCACTGCCAAGGACCCCTCTATATAAATGACTGCACTGCCAAGGACCCCTCAGTAAAGTTCCTGAAGTTTGCAGAGGACACTACAGTCATTGGCCTCATCCAAGATGATGATGAGTCTGCACACTGAAGTGAGGTTGAACAGCTGGATGTCTGGTGCAATCAAAACAACCTGGAACTGAACACTTTTAAAACAGTGGAGATGATAGTGGACTTTAGGAGGAACACCTCAACATTAACCCCCCTCACCATTTTGAACAGCTTTGTAACAGCAGTGGAGTCATTCAGGTTCCTGGGCACTACCTACTACTATCTCACAAGACCTGAAGTCTTGTGAGATAGTAAACTTTGAATAAACATAAACTTTGAAAAAGGTCAAGCAGATGTTGTAATTTCTTCACCAGTTGAAGAAGTTCAACCTGACACAGGTGCTGCTGATACAGTTCTACTCAGAAGTCATCTGCACTTCTATAACTGTCTTGTTTGGTTCAGCTACTAAGTCAGACATCAGAAGGCATCAAAGGATAGTTTGGACTGCTGAGAGGATTATTGGTGCTCCCCTACCTACCCTGCTAGAACTGTACACTTCCAGAGTAAAACTGTTGCCCTCTGGCTGGCACTACAGGGCACTGAGCACCAGAACAGCCAACACAGGTTCAGTTTTTTTCCCTCAGGCCATCCACCTCATGAACAGTTAAAACTGCCCCCAAATACTTTCCTTTGATCAAAACAACCATGTGCAATATTCAATCCATACATTCCTACTTACGTTCCTTTATATTCTTTAACATATTCTATCTCTTCTTCAATACATCATCTGCCATAACTGTATATCTGTATATAAAATATTCAAACAACATTATTGTGCAATTGTATATATCTCTTTTTTTATCTGTTATATCAAATGTTTTAAATATTTTTTTTATGTCACTATATGTATATATGTTTAAATGTATACATTTGTATGTATGTGTATATATTTCATTCTCTTGCACTGAAAGCTTCTGTCCTCATGACATATTCCTTATAAGTATAAGCATACTTGGCAATAAAACTCATTATGATTCTGATATCCTGTGAGCCGGTTGAAGCACTGGTTGGAGACTACAGATTAACTCTGCACTCTTGATGGATACAGCACTGATGGTTGCCATGGGAAAATAGCTTATCCCAACTCAGACACAGGATTCGGAATCCCTAGTCTGAGACAACTTCCGTTTCTGTAATTATTTCCGCAAATTAAATAAAGCATCCATTTTTGACGAGTATCTGATGCCCAGGGTGGACAAGCTCATAGAGGGGCTCGAGAGGGCTTTGTTTATTTCCACCTTGGACTTTAACACTCACAAAGAAATCCAGAGAAAACACATACTTTAACACCATTACCAGGTCTTTCCATTCAGACTGCATGGGCACCCACAATGTTTCAAAGTATAATTAACATCTTCCTCTGCCCTCACCAAAGCATTGCCGCCACCTATTTGGACAATGTGTTAATACATTCGGAAAATGGAGCAACCATCTGAAGAAGGTGCTGTCATATCACCAAAGGGTTGAACTTACCGCCAACCCTTGAAAATTTTACTTAGGATTCTCAGAAACACATTATCTGGAATTCCAGATTGACTGTGGATTTGTAATACTCAGGAAAACAAGGTCAATGCAGTGCAGGACTTCCTGAGACCACAGAGACTTAATCCCCTTGGTGCTTCATCCCCTGCTCCTCCTCCTTAGCCTACCCCCTTACAGACCTGACTTAAAATGGACAGCCTGAGAAGAGCTCAAGATTGCAGGAGGCAGACCAGACATTCAAAGCTCCCAAAGAAGCACTCACCGCAGCATTATTCCTGCAAGCCCCTGACTTCTCCTTCCTGTTCATCCTCCTGACAGATGCATCAGTTACAGGGGTAGGGGTGGTCCTGTCACAAGTATTCCATAGTGAGGAACATCCCATTGTATACATGAGCTGTAAACTGTCCCCAGCCAAGACACAATATGCTGATACAGTCTGTTGGGTTGGACATTTATCCTGATGACAGATCATGCGCCACTGCAATAGATGGCCAAAGCAAAGGACACAAACGCCTGAGTCACCCGTTGGTTCCTTGCACTCCAGAACTTCCATTTAATAGTGCAACTTTGGACCAGGGCAGCTAACGGTAATGCAGATGGCCTCTCCTAGATGTTCAGTAACTGATCAGGTCTGGTAAGAAATATTTACGCTTCCCTGAGAGCAACCTATGTGCAAATTAGAGTCACCCATGGAAAGCATGGCTACTCGCACTCACCAAGATAAGCGGCATGATTGAAAACACCTGACAGCAATCTCCCTCATGAAGTCTTGGTGAGATAAACACAGAGAGCACACAGAAAGGTGAACAATGACTCCAGCAGATAACTTGCAAACTGTTCTCTCTGTGTTTTCAGGAAGTGAGTGAGAGAACCCCCTTTGACAGTTGTGTAACCTCCAGAAACTTTACATTTTGATAAAATAGCCTGTTGTTTATTTAAATAATATAATAATAAAAACTTTTTTTACACTTCCTTGACATATGTGTATTTTAATTGTAATATAGTGTGACAGGGCGGAGGGCGGGGCCGGGTCGTGATTATACACACCTGGTCCCTTAGGTCGATTGCAGACGGTGATGCGGGAGAGAGAGATCGTTTACGGACATGTCCGTCATGTGTGTGTTTGTAACTTGTGTTTAAGTTTTTCATTAAAATATTATATATAGTCAAGCCAGTTCATGCCTCCTCCTTTACATTGAACTCGGGAAGGAGGAGAGATACGCCATAGTAGAGTTCTCGCCACTACCGTCCACTCCAACGGAGCAGCCGTGGCCGTCTGCCAGGGGACAAGGAGACCGGCCACCTGGAAGTGGAGGAACGGCCGCCGACTGCAAGGGGAGAAGGGGCTCCTAACCGACCACCTGGAGCAGTCAGGGCCGCTGCCAGGGGCGGAGGAGTCGCCGGGGTCTGAGACCGTCGATCGCAAGCGGGGAGGGGCTCGCTGCCGACCGCATGGAGCTGGAGACCCGCTGCCAGGGGCGGGGGAGACCCCTTCTGTTCCCCGAGAATGCGGCAGGGCTTTCTGTCCGCCAGGGGCTGGAGGACTGCCTCCGATCCATCCGGGGAGGCGTGGCTGTCGTCTGTTGGAAGGTGAAGGAGTGGCCGGGGACCAAGCTATGGCATATAGGAGAACTGGAGACTAAGTGTTTTTTTTTTCATCTCTCTCTCCTCTCTCTCTCTCTCTCACTGCCGCTCAACCTTGGCCTTTTCCCTCTGGTTTAAATTTTAGTGTTTTTTTTTTTTGGGGGGGGGGGGGGGGGGTACTACACTGTTACAGGAAGTACCCTCCCAGTTTAATTATTATATTTCCCTCCCCTTGTCCCCTCCCTCATCCAGGTAGACGGGGATGACATGCTGGCAGACTGGGCTTAGGGCACGCCGTGATTATACACACCCAGTCCCTTATCGTGCTAATTGAGCCTCGGAGAGGGATAAAGGTCAATTGCAGACAGTGGTGCGGGAGAGAGAGATCGTTTACGTTAAAAAACAAAATCATTAAGAGATCGTTAAAAAACACAAAAACAATTCTGAAGCACAGAAAAATTATAATAATAATAATAAAAAATATTATATTTGTATAAAATTACTACATATAAAACATATGTGACAAGACAACTTTCATTGATACTGTTCAACATGCCTCACTCTTTTCAACCAGTCATTTACCTTGACATTTGTACGGAGAACACCCCTTTCACCCAAGTTCAGGAGGAAGCCATGCTCCTGGTAGAATTAGTTTTGACACCAACTGAGCACTGCTCACATTGCAAATTCTAAGCAAGTGCAACAACCTCAACAACCAAGAAAGAAAGTCTGTGCTTGGAGATGGCCAAGCCATTTGCGCAAACTCCAAAGCAAACAAAGAGCTGTTCTGGAAGTCTGAATTGACTTGTATGATCAATATACTGTACATATACCATGCCCTCACCTGAGAAAGCATGAGCAGCCTCTTAGCCTTATCTGACTTATACAGAGGAGGAGAGAATGCTTGCAGAGTGGCAACTTTATCCCTGAAGGGGGTAGCCAAAACCTTTGGCAAGTAACCTTCTCTAGGATTAAGGACTGCCTTTGGCAACCCTTGTCCAAACTCTAAACAAGAGTCTTATGACCCATAAGGCTTGTAGGTCACCAACACGTTTTACTGAAGCCAACAAGGGCAGCAGTGCAGTCTTCAACGAGAGTATGTGCAAGCTTATCACAACTAATGGCTCAAACGGGGGACCCGTAAGCGCTTCCAAAACCAGCACTCCAAGTCCAAGTCCAAGACTGGGACAGTTGCGGGGTAAGCGGGCCTCAGCTGTTTGGCTCCCCTTAAGAATTAGCTGTTTTACGTTCCTCCACAGTCTAGTCTATCTGTAAGATTGAGGAATGTCTCTTTTCCTGACCAAGCACTGCAAACAGACCACCACTTAGGGGTATCAAAAACAGGAATCTTTATTTAAAACAAAAGGTGATACAAGGAAGCAATAAACTTCAGGTGGAGGCCAGGATAAAATAATAAAAAAAAGGGACTGGTAACTAACCTTTCAACAGAAAAGATAAATAAATAACAGAACTATTACCTCAAATCCCTGACTAGTATCAGAAACAGGGAAAAACCTAAGCTTTCAGAAAAATGTAAACTCAAAATGCTCTCTGCATTAACTGATGAATTGTAAACAAAAAATAACTTACAAGACCATTCGAAGATGTAGCAGCAGACATCTAGCAAAAGACTAGTATTTAATATTTGTAAAAAACCCTCACAACAAGATAGCATACACCAGTAAAGCAATACGAGGTCTGGAGCAGGAGAATAGAGAGTCCCGGTGTGCTAGCTTTTTTCCCATTTTATATCTACCGTCTCTCCCTTCAGCAACCAACCCATGTCATTGAGCACCTCCGTAATGATTGTCACAGTGGTTATTAACAAGGTCAGCTGAAGCAAAGAGAGAGAGAGAGAGAGAGAGAGAGAGAGAGAGAGTGTATACCAAAAAAATACCCAATATATAAACAGAATTAATATGAACCAAAAATTCAAATACATCAACAGGTGTATGAAAAACAACAAATAAGATACGTCCTGGGATGTAACAGCTGACCAATGGGTGTTTGCCTAGTGATAAACAACCCAAAGGGTCACTAAATAAAATTTGAGCATGGATGGAGAGAGTCCTGCATCCAAACACTCTTGAAGCTGTCCCATAACTAGAGCACAGTTTGCAGATTTGTCTCGCTCCAAAGGAGAACACGACACACCAGACACAACACTGTGTGCAAACCCACTTTTCCATGGTGATTTATGTAAACCACAACCGCTGGGCTGTCCATATCGATCAGAATGTGAAAACCTCGCACGTTTGCCCAAAAGGATTCCAGAGCCAAGAGGACTGTCCCTAAGGGCCCCATCTGAGTGCGACATATCTCACTATCGGAAGCCGCAGTGACTAAGTATCTCTCCCATCATCTCCACCGTCAAATGTGATCGATCATTGCACGCCAGGGCGAGCCGTAGATCGACACAAGCTTACTGAAAAGGCAAAGCCACTTGAGATGAAGAAGAAGAGAGATGTGAGGCCAACCATAAGTGAGAAACAGCTCTGTGATTCTCAGAAGAAAGAAAGTTATGCAGTAGAGTCTGCATAAAGGTGAGTAAATAAATGTACGAGAGAATGATAATTTTTGGGTGAACTTCCTTTAAGCCATTGTATTTCACACTATAATTAAGCCCATAAAGTAGCCTTTTTTACTGAATACCTGAAAATCATTTTACAAAACTGATATATTGTTTTGCACATTTTAAAGTTAAATCTGTATGAGTACTGTATTTCTGTTAAGTCAAAAAACGTTTTTGAGATAAATGGAGTTCTGAGTTGGCCATCTAAATCACCTGAGCTTGTGTTCTTGAGGAAACATGTGTGGTGAGAGTCAAAGGCTAAGAGATTTTATAGCCAGTGTTTTCTGAATGAGGCCCCCATTATAAACAATAATGACTTTTTAATGCAGAGCTGTGATTACGTTGTCATGGTGAAATATGGGGCCCTTTGGTCGCTTGGTGACGAGGGGGCCACAAGTGAAATACTACAATGGCATAGATTACACCACCGACCTAGGTGAAGCAATCTTCATAAATTCAAATCTAATCTTTGTGGACCCTGGCCATGTCAAACTATGGAGGACTCTGTTGTTCTAAAGGGGGAGGGGGTGGTCAACAGAAGATACGCTGCTGGTAGCCAAATGGACTTTTAGAACCCTGCTTCTCAAAAAAAAAAAAATAATAATAATATTGCCATGGAGACAGAGAAAGAAATTGATCTGTTTCTATCAGATAGTAAAAGATTATTTAAAAGTGATTTTCTAACTCATACAATGAGAGAAGGTGACAGAGACCCTAACCACAATGAAGTACAGGTGAAGAAATAACATGTGATAATATGAGATGACAATATAATAATTGTAGATAGATAAGATTTGTTTTTATTTTCTGAAGAATATGTTACATACATTATCTTTATTTTGTGCTGAAATGCATTTTTATTTATCTTTCTTGATTTGTCATTTAGAAAGTGTAAACCTGGTGGGCTACAGCAAGTCTAAAGCGGATCAGTGCTGAGATTTAAATTTTAAACCTCTCATTAAAGATGTGGCTCAGGTGCTAGAGAGGGTTGGCCGCTAATCGCAGGGTTGGTGGTTCGATTCCCGGCCCACACAACTCCACATGCTGAAGTGTCCTTGGGCAAGACACTGAACCCCAAGTTGCTCCTAATGGCAGGCTAGCGCCTTGCATGGCAGCTCTGCCGTCATTGGTGGGTGAAGGAGATGCAGTGTAAAGCGCTTTGAATACCGCTAAGGTTAAAAAGGAACTATATAAGTGCAGACCATTTAAAAATGAGAGGGAAGTGATTCTAGAATCCCTTCTAAAAAAATTACTTCACATAACAGAAAAGCAGTTGGACTGACAAAAGCTCCTACAACATTTTACATTGCCGCTCCATCATGTTAAAACTTTAGTCATGTCACACTTTTTAAAGAAGTAGTTAGTAACTACAATATGCTAACAAAAAAGTAGATAAGTAAAAAGCAGATACATTAAAGCTGTTTAAAGAAGAACTGTTTTAAATATATAATAATCAGATATGATTTATATATTTTTTTTTTATGAATATTACCTGAGAGTTATACTTTAAATTGAACTAGGGTGACATTAAACAATTAGGGTGACAAAATGAAATTGAACATATAAATTTATACTAAATATAAACCAATACAACTAGAACACACCAGATTTAATATAACAGAGTCAGAATGTAGTAATGAACAGCAGCAGTTTACTTAAATATTTTGCTTCATAAAATAAGTGTTTTCTAGCAAAGTCCCTTCAAGACTGCGCAGGGGCTGAAATTAATTTGTGAATAATTTATGTGAACCATCCAAACACACTGACTCGCTAAAATGAGTTACCAATGCTAAATATAAGTGAATAGTTTATTTAAACTGGTTAATTTACATGAACTGTCTGAAAGAATGGCTTCATTAAATGATTTGGATCTGTATGACAAACTGTATGAGACAGAGAGGCCAGTATAAGTGAACTCCCTCAGATCTATAGCTGTGTTCACAAACAATGTGACAAATATACACTCCCTTAGCTCTTTATTCAGAACACTATGGTTCTAATAAAGTTCCTGCTGTGGTCTTCTGCTGTTGTAGCCCATCTGCCTCAAGGTATGATGTGTTGTGAATTCTGAGATGCTATTCTGGTCAACACAATTGTACAGAGTAGTTATCGTAGACTTTCTGCCAACTCAAACCAGCCTGGCCAATCTCCGTTGACCTCTCTCATCAACAAGGCTTTTTTGTTTTTTTTTTTATGCACCATTCTGAGTAAACTCCAGAGATTGAAAATCTTAGATCAGCAGTTACAGAAATACTCAACCCAGCCTGTCTGGCACCAACAATCATGCCATGGTCAAAATCAATCAAGATAAAAAAAATGTCACCATTCTGATGGTTGATGTGAACATTAACTGAAGCTCCTGACCCGTATCTGCGTAATTTTATGCATCACACTGCTGCCACATGATTGTCTGATTAGATAATCGCATGAACATGTAGGTGTACAGGTCTTCCTAATAAAGTGCTATTTGAGTGTAGCATTTTGTTATGCTTCACTGCTTCTCAACAGAAAACAATGTGCTTGTTACTGGAAAAGCTGCAATATTGTGAAAATTGCTATTGTCACAGAACTGAAAAATGTAGTTAAAATAGTAGTATCAATAATAATAATGCCTCAAAATGCTGTGAAGGGGCAACTGCATTGTGTCGGGGCCACCCTGCACCACAGGGCTGTGGGAGTGTCCCATATGCCAGTTCATGTGTTCATAAAATGTGTGCATGTGTCCATCCTCATGACTGCACATCCACTTTGGACACACAGCACATAGGAACTTGGTGGGGGTTGTCTGAGAATGTCAATTGCTCTCTCAAGGCCCTGATTCCACCTCAAGCTCTACCCACTGTCCAAAATCAGGAGGGATCACTGTTTGATGGTTGAAAACTACACTCCCCGCAAGACAATGCTTATTCATGTCAGTTGCCTGTCACACATGGTCCTCCATCTTTGCAAACCCTTCATGAGGAACACATCGCTGGCAAGTTGACATAAGAGGACAAATTATGGAAATCATTTCCATATAAATTTTTTATTTTTTTTTAAATATATATTTAGGTGATTTTTCAAAATGGGTAATAAAAAGGGTATTGTTTTTGTCCACAATCGTAAATTGTGTTAAATGTTAGCAATGATTGTGTGAGGGCTCAGGGCTCAGGGCTAAGAAGATACTATTTACATAATCGCATTACTTACACCAATATATGCCAGGAAAATTTCATTTTCTAGTTGGTGATATCCAGAAATTTTAGTCATCACTTTATGGTAAATAATGGCATGCAATTTGTTGCAGTCGCACACCGCAGAAAATCAAATGAGAAATAAACCTTGTGCATCTTCTCCCTTAAAGAAAACATTCAGATAATATATTAACAAGTTCACCAACAAATGTGTTACATTAACCTTTGAACAGTCAATATGTGATTGTTAATTTATTATAAGACACAAATCAGCAACATAACAGCTTAACACATACCAAATTTGCATGTAATGAACGCAAGTCACTAATGAATACAAAAGTTTAATTTAAATAGTCCATATCATACTGTGCATTGTTTAATTGAATCCCCCTTCATCAATTGTTCACACTCTCTCTTACCCTTAGAATTAAACGGTCTGTTTTCATTATGCTGTGCCATTAAGAAATGCCCTATTTGCATTGGATTTGAGTAACAGCACTTTGGTCCAGCAAAACATGGGCAGCGAGTATTCAGCTGCCCTATTCTTCATTAACAGCCTCTATTTCATTTATGTATAATGTATTTTTTATTTTTTTTTTCCAAACGAGGACATCCCAAAATATTACCAAAGGAAGGTTTTGTCTGATTTTGCTCACTTCTGTATACAAAGTTGTCCGTAGACTACAGCTAACACACACACACACACACACACACACACACACACACACACACACACACACACACACATGGCTATCCATCTCCATAGACATGATTTTTATACTGTACAAACTATAGATTCCATACCCTAACCCTCACAAAAAAACGTTCTACATTTGTACACATGTTTTTAAGCTATTTGAATTATGGGGACACTGCAAATGTCCTCATAAACCACCCAAACCCTGGAGCAGCTGAAAGAAGAATAAGAAGATAGTCAGTCCAATGGAAGCTAGATAGAATTTACTTTAAAACTGAATCTAGACCAAGCAGGAAGTGGCTTTTTTAAATCATGGTTTATTACATCCATAAAAATTTACACTGCTGTTTTAATTTTGTAAGTGTGCATCTTTAATAAACTAACAGCAATTAGACGACTTGCTCTTTGATCATTTAACTTTTAGTCATAGCTATTAACCTTCCCCTGAGTGATGCACACAGATGCTGAATGACTCCCATAGCCTAAATAAAGTAGCCTTCTCATTAAAAAATCATAGCTGTTACACTATCCCTATTATAATAGCAAATCACCTCAGTGGCACTATGACAGCATTATAATCTGCAGGCATATTATGAAATGGTATTTGCCCTGAATTAGAAGTATCAGTTGTATATGAAAAGATATGAAAATGCACTTGCACATATAAAACATTATTTTGATAGGTGACTAAAACAGCATGATTTGATTAAAAATGCCTGACTCAACGGCTGGGGATGAGTTGCAAAAAAAATTATCTTTTAAAAAAAACAAAAACGAAAAAAAAAAAAAAAAACACCATTGGGGAACTAGATGAGAAACGTAATGTGACTTATTTTCAAGGAGACAGGATATTCTTTGTTATGACTACAACCTTACAAGTTCTTTGTGTTTTTCAATAATTTCCATGTAAAGAAGTTTATTTATTTATTTTTTTATCATTCTGCCAAAGAACAGTTGTGTTTATTGCAATGCACAAAAGTCATGTTCACTTTGAACTTTTATTATTATTATTATTATTTGGAAAATGTTTTTTGAGTTTCAATCAGTTATCATATAAATAAATTATTCACTTTTTGACTGGACTTATGTAACTACTGTAGAGCTTTGATACATAGCTCTATGATACTTGTTGTTCTATTTAAAGTCATTTGTAGTGTAGGTAGGGCCAGAAAATGACTCACCCCCCTAAGTCCGGCCCTGGCGCACCCGACGTTTAAAGTCAGCAATGATGATGTACTATTACGTGACACATCAGGTGCGTTTCGTCCTGCTGCCAGTTATGTATTTAAGTTCTGTCACAATACTTGTACGTATTTTGTTAGATTATTGACTGTTTTGTAATACACCAGGGTGCAAATAGCATGTGCCACCATTTAATAAATGTAAATAGCATCTACCATTCCTTAATTTGGTATTTTAATTATTTTTCTATTCATTTTCAAAGAATTTCATTAAATAAATGTATAAATTTGTGCACGTGCTATGTGCATTTGGTTTGCTTCTTTCATTCTTTTTGTACTTCTGAAGTAGTTAAACCTGTGCTGATTATCTACAGTTGATAGTTTTGCATTTTTAACCCTTGTGCTTTTGAATAAACCGACTTGTTTCTTTGCACAATTTTAAGTTTGCATAGTTATTGATGTTGGGTGTGTTTAGATAGGTGTACTTGTAGGTAGGTGGGTCCTATTTTGAAAATTTGCACAGAGCCCTCAAAATGCTATAGGGCTGGCCCTGCTCAAAAAAATTAAAACTTTAACATGATAACTCATTTCAAATAAGAGCTTTTCTGCACTAACGTATTGCCTCATTTTGGAAAAACATCCGAAGGTTCATAGTTTTTATCAGCATTATATGAATAGCTAATATCACTAACTGATTTGGTAGTTGATCCTGCTGATTAATTATTGATAGGCTGTAATTGTTTAATCAATGCTCAGCTGATGTTTAAAAGCTGAGCTGAGTTTAAAGCTGATGTTACAATAATTTTCTGGAGAATCTAAACAATATGGGCAAATCACACAAGAACATTGCAGAAACAAGACAAAAACATGGCTGGTTTCTGCAGCATGAAGAAACATCTTCATGCTCAGCTGAACAAAGATGGGGAGGTTCATGTAAGAGCCAGTCAAGTGAGAGCAACAGAGAGAGAGAGAGAGAAAGAGAGAGATAGAGAGATAGAGAGAGAGAGATCCCAAACTGGGGGTATCAAGAAAAGGTGGGGAAACACTGAGCTATTACCAGCCAAGCGAAAATAATCAAGACAGACAGGTAACCTCAAAAACTGACAGGGGAATTATATGTTAAAGTGCTTTTCCTCTCAGCACCTTTTTCAAATGACCATTGCCTCATTCAATGTCAATGGCCAAGAGTTTATTTCAAGTAAAGCACTTGGGTAAGACAGTCATTTTGGGCCTAACATTAATGGCTAGTAAGAGAAAATGGTTAATGGAATTCAATCAATCAGATGAAGTTACAACGTCACTGCTTTTGGTATCTGTTTTTAATCACCTATTGAAGATTCTTTAAGAAACTTAACCTGTTGGTGGAAATACAAGGGCATGCTTTTGTGTGGTCTCTGGTAGTGTTGTAGTACTTGGTCTTGGTC
The DNA here is from genome assembly GCA_032164185.1 of Moxostoma hubbsi. NCBI lineage: Eukaryota > Metazoa > Chordata > Actinopteri > Cypriniformes > Catostomidae > Moxostoma > Moxostoma hubbsi. The sequence goes on along the minus strand of JAVLUX010000013.1, from coordinate 13,411,427 downwards.
TTGAGACCACTTTTTGAAGGTCTTTGTCTCGTTTCGGAATCGACTGCATTTTTACTCGGTCTTGTCTCGGTCTCAGAGGACTCTGGATTTTATTGAAAGACTGGTCAAGAACACTATTTATTTGTTAACATAATTACTGTGATTGGATGTAAAACATCCTGCTTCAAATGCAAGCAATAACTTGACTAATTTCTAATTTGAAATTTTTGTTACTGTTAATAGCTGTCACCACGACCCCCTGAATGCAGGAGCAGGAGAAGAAACTGTGGTTGTCTGAGAGATGTCAGCCAAATCTTCTGTGATAACATTTGGCTACCTAAACCAGTGTTTCCTAACCACTGTGCCCACTAGTGCGCCATGAAAGATAGTCAGGTGTGCCATGGAAAATTATAAAATTCCTCAAAATAAATCAATACCATTTTTTTCCTGTAATTTAGTGAAGGCATGGAGACGGCAGAAGAGTTTTAAAGTTGCCAATTCAGTATATTTTCCATTTCAAAGTATTTTATGCAACCAGATTAAATGTTTTGTCCATCATATTATTATTTTTCTAACAAACTCTAGAACGCTGTCAAATGCAACTCAAATGCCCATAAAATTATGCTTCATCATCACACTTACAACATTCGTCACTTGGTCGTCACTTGGTGAGTGAACCAAATGAATGAATAGAATACAGCAGGTTTATTGTTTTACTCAAAGGCTAAAAGCTGTTTATTTGTGCACAGCATAGAGTTACAGGTGTTAAGAACAGATGTGGCTTACTTCGTGTTTCTCTCATGAAACATAAAAAGAATATGAGAAACTAAAAGACAATTCTCCTGTTTAAAACAAGTCCAAAAACACTGTGATGCGATGTGTTGATTCTGAGGTACTTTATGTAGATAATGTTGATGACGACGAATGTCATGTCTCTTGTACTGTTGTCAAGATATAAAAGTTCATGATTAAACATGCATTATTTTTGAGTGGGTGTTTGTAAGAATCCTCCACAAAGGATCGTAAATCAGCTTTGGAAATGGATAGACCAGTTGACCATGTGACTCTGAAAAGGCACTTCTGATTGGCTCAGGACACCTTTGGGGTGTGGACAATTTCAGTTCAAAACATTCCTACCCAAGGAAGAACCTCCTCTCTTCTGCTGAACTTCTCTCTTGCAACGTTCTATTCAGAACCATTGCTTGCTGCTTCCAGATCCTCTGTGCCATGTAGGGTCCAAAGAAAACACAGGACACAAGTCCCAAGGAAGCCTCTCACTCTCTGCTCTACAGTTCAGACACCCAATGGGAGTCGCGAGTCCTCCTTGCAGAAAGCCTCGCTTCATCCAGACAATAGCTCTCCGTGATCATAACAGAGTCCAAAACATCTACGGAATGAACTTTTGACAAAGAACCAAGCAACACAAGAAATGCCATGCAAGGAAATGCAACGACACACAAGTACATCTCCAGACGTTTGCTCAAAGTGCTGGTGTATTAGTTAAATACTTTGGGTTATCCGATTGCAAATCGATTTAGACTCAAAGAAGGATAAATTGTTCTTAAGGCAATGTCTTCACATTCACATTCTGTCACTACTCACCAACCTGTTTTATGTTATATGTGTTGGATTAGTGTGGCAGCAGGGGCGTGGTCAAGCTCCCATCCAGGGGAGAAAGCCGTAAGGGTACTTGCACCTGAGCTAAATTACATCTAACACCTGTCTCTAATTTCAGTGAGCATGGGGAGAGCGGCATAAAGATGGCCACAGAACCTCAAAAGAGGGGGGAGAGTGATACGTCAGTCTAGTGTTGGCATGATCCCTGAGTTGAGAGAGAACTGAGTTGTTGTGTTACGTAAAGTTGTGAGCACTGCTGCGTGCCCATTAAAGATCCCTACCTGAGTGGAGCAACTTGTCTTTGTGTCCTCCTTGAACCTTTACAATTAGTTTTATGTTTAGAATAGCAATAAAGTTAGTCTGTATTCAAAGACATTTTGACTGTGGTATATTTTGATAAATAATCTCATCTTTGTTTTTAAAAGATTTTGCTTCAAACCTATACCTAAATATGTGTGATATTATCAAATCAAATCAAATCACTTGATTGTCACACTACTGTGTACACGAGTGCAACAGTAGGTGAAAGTCTTGTGTGCAGTTCCGAGCAACATTGCAGTAATTACAGTGACGAGACATAAACCACTTACAATAAACAACATATTTACACAACACAATTTACATAACAAATGTACACATACTTACACAACAATTTACATATCAAATGTACACAATACACACAATGTAGATACACATACACTAGATAAGGGTATAAATATAGATATACACTAATTGAATTGGGAGCGAGAATATATTTGACAGAATGAAGATTAATAAAGTGCAGTGCTGATTGTTGATCATGAGAGATCATGTGTTCAGAAGTCTGATTGCTTGTGGGAAGAAGCTGTCATGTAGTCGGCTGGTGCGGGTCCTGATGCTGCGATACCGCCTGCCTGATGGAAGCAGTGAGAGCAGCCCATAACTCGGGTGGCTGGAGTCTCTGATAATCCTCCGAGCTTTTTTCACACACCGTCTGTTATATATATCCTGGAGGGAGGGAAGCTCACCTCCGATGATGTTTCTGGCAGTTCGCACCACCCTTTGCAGGTCTTTGTGGTTGTGGGCGGTGCTATTGACGTACCAGGCGGTGATGCAGCCAGTCAGGATGCTTTCTACAGTGCTGGTGTAGAACCGTGTGAGGATGTGGTGGTTCATTCCAAACTTCCTCAGCCGTCTCAGGAAGAAGAGGCGCTGGTGAGCCTTCTTCACAACGGCCTCAGTGTTTATTTTCAATAAACCATGAGAATAACATTAATACAATCAGTGAATTAATAATAATAATAATTCCCTCATTAAAGCAATTAACTTACAATGAAATTGTGAGCAGATACAACGAGACATCTATTACAAATGTAATGGTGGAGAATTTTATTCAGACAAATAATCTAGATATTTGTAATTTATCTAATTTATAATGGTTATCGAACACACCTAATTCCATTATAAAAATCCTTACATAATAATGTAGAATAAGGACAGTTTAATTTAATTCTTAGCTCACACATACTGTTCCTACATATAATGGTGGAGAATTGCGGCACTTTTAGCTATACATATACATATAAACATCAAAATTTCCTACGCCTGCAAATAAGCGTCCAAAAGAAAACACACAGCAGTGTGTAAATTCTGCAATTCAATGCTTACAGAGATGGCTGAGACTATGTCAAACATTTTTCGGCACTTAGAAAGGAAGCATAAAGAAAGGTATGCTAAGTGTAAGTGATGCTAGCAAAGCTATCTAGCTAACATTAGCAATCTGCCTCTTGCTGCAATCCATTCAACTCAGAAAGTCTGATTTTCCACCTTCCTACTGGGAAAAGTGCAATGGAATGCCACTTGAAGTCATGAACTTGGAAAGTCGTGCAGAAATTTTAAACTCTGATTTTGATGAGATGCAGGTGCGTGATGTCACACAATCTTGTCGGCACTAAGGAAGATGTACAAAATAAGTGATAAACATGACTTTTTATGAAATAATATTGATAAATTCAAAATTCAAAGTTCCTACATTACAATATATTAAAGCGTGTTTAACAAACATTAGCAGAGTAGCAGGTGTTCAAATCATGGTAAATTATACTCTCTATTGGTAATCGTACACTTGTAGCACAAATGCTAGCATTGCAGATTGTTAATGAATTGAGTTGATGGGAGACATCTCTGGTAACATTCAAAAACCTGCTAAGCTAACGGGGACATTGCAGTTTTGTTTCCTTCATCATCCAAGCATCTGGCATTGGAATGCCTTTAGTCGGAGATTGGAGATATCAAGTTGCCAACCTGGGAACAGGCCAAGCCTAGCTGGGCCTCTTTTCTGAACATGATTCTCCACATAGAGCAAGAACAGCCGGGGCCCTTACACGCATCGAGGTAAGGCGGTCTTACCCGGTTTCCTATTCTTTCAGGGGGGAAAGACCCTGCAGAGGCCACACCTGCCCAAAAGGGGAGGTGAAGGTGGCTGTGGCAGCGGGGGCGTGGTCAAGCGCCCGTCCGGAGAGGGAAAGCGGTAAGGGCGCTTGCACCTGAGCTAAATCATGTCTAACACCTGTCTCTAATTTCAGTGAGCATGGGGAGAGCGGCATAAAAGAGCCACAGCACCGCCAGTTAAGCAGAGAAATGCCAGTCCAGTGTTGGCCTTGAGAGAGAGAGCTTTGTATAGATTGCTTTATGTTCACTGTCCTCCAAATATTAATTAAAAAAGCTTACCTTTTTTGAGTTACACCCCCGCCTCTGTGTCCACCCTCCTTGTCAGTCTTTTGAACCCCGTTACAGTGGCGAATACATCACATGGGTTTTTTATGCAACATGTTGAACTTGGCGCAGTGGTAGATCCAGCCTCAAGGAGGGGGGAGTTGCTACAGCAAAGCGACCGGAGGGCAGCTAGAGCTGCCTAAGGGAGATGCGGGTCCACTTCATAAGGGGACCGTACCGCGGAAAATACACACAGGAGGAGTCCATGTAGGAGTCCCGATCTGTGGAGCACCTATTCCAGTACAGGGTAGATTGAATTCCCGTAGTGGACTGGGTCGGCAAGTTCCTCTGCTGAACTGTGGACCCAAAAGGGCTAGGGAGGAATCATCCAGGGACCCGGGTGGGTGGGATCTCCTGGGAGAGAAAGCGCACAGTTTTATCTCGGCCGAGGGAAAGGGTGCCAGGTGCGAAGACGTGAAGACGTGTGGAGAACTGCTGGGCGAAGTCCTCAACGGTCTCGCCGAAGAGGCCGAACTGTGAGACAGGGGCGTTGAGAAAGCGAGCCTTGTCGGTCTCATGCATCTCGACCATGTTCAGCCACAGATGACATTCCTGGACCACAAGCATGGCCATCACCTGCCCGAGTGACTGCGCTGTGACCTTCGTGGCCCTGAGGGCGAGGTCGGTCGCTGAGCGCAGGTCCTGCAACACAATGAGATCAGGGCTACCCTCGTGCAGATCTTTGAGCGCCTTGGCCTGGTGGACTTGCAGGATGGCCATGGCGTGCAGGGCTGAAGTGGCCTGTCCAGCGGCGCTGTAGGCTTTGGCAGTAAATGATGATGTCATCCTGCAGGCCTTAGAAGGGAGCACAGGGAGAGCGTGCTAGGTGGTAGGATTTCCAGGGCATAGATGGAGCACAACAGCCCTATCCACCTGGGGAATCGCCGTATATCCATGGGCCGATCCGCTGTAGTGTGGGTAGGATGAGCAGGGGTAGCGTGAGCGGATGAGCAGGCTTTGTGATGAGTGGAGAGGGTTGATCTCCACGAAGACGTCAGCTCATCATGCACCTCCGGGAAAAACGGGACCGGGTGGGGGGGGGGTGGGTGGCGAGGCTGTGAGCGGCACACAGACCCCAGGAACCAGTCATCCAACCGCGATGGCTGTGGGGAGGACGGAGGGTTCCAGTCCAACTCCACGCTGGCAGCAGCCCGGGCAAGCATGTCGGACATCTGCGCGTCAGCCTCAGCCTGGGTGTGCTGGCCTGAAGATCGCCTCCAGCGCCAGCCGCAACGTCCTCAATCCCGTGGGAAGAAGGAGCGACGTGGGGGGGCGGCTGGAGTGGCATGCTTTCTATTGAAAGCAATCCGTGACCGAAACGTTGCCATGGTCATGCTCTCGCAGTGAGTGCCCTCCCGAGTGCTTGCGCTGTGACCCCCGTTGCTCTGAGATTAAGGCTGGAGGCAGGGCACAGTTCCGGCAGCACAACGGGATCGGGACTACCCAGGTGCAGGTCTTTAACTGCCTTGGCTTGTTGAACTTTCAGGAGAGCCATGGCATGCAGGGTGGAGGCGGCCTGTCCAGTGGCGCTGTAGGCTTTCATAGTCAGTGACAATGTTGTCCTACAGGCCTTGGAGGGGAATAATGGGCGGTCCCACCAGGTGGCGGTGTTCTCTGGACACCGCCACAAAGTGGATCGCAACCACCTTGTCCACCTGAGGGACCTCCGTGTATCCGTGGACCGAACCCACCATCCAGGGTAGTGAGAGCGGACGAGCAAGGAGGTCTGTTCTGGGCAGTAAAAAGTGCCAATCACGACCGTGTAGGCTCATCATGCACTTCTAGGAAGAAAGGTACCGCGGGGGGTGGGGTGGCGTGATGTGCATGGCTATGAGTGGCGCCCTGGCCCGAGTAGCCGTGAGGGGGGGGGGGGCGGAGTTTTCAGTCCACCTCGCGCTAACGGTGGCCCGGGAAAGCATAGCGGACATCCGTGCGTCAGGCTCAGACTTGGCGAGCAGACCCGAAGGTGGCAGCCCAGAAGAGTCATTACCATCAGAAGTGGAGAGAAATCGACCGCATCATAGAGCTACACAGAGGCGGAAGATCATCTTGAAAAAGACGTGTCCTGAAAAGGACGTTCAGCGCCTGTTGTGTATTGATCTTTTATGATTGGGAACTCAAACTCTTTTCAAGTCAAGTCAAGTCAAGTGGTTTTTAATATCGTTTCAACCATATACAGTTAGTACAGTACACAGCAAAACGAGACAACATTCCTCCAGGACCATGGTGCTACATAAAACAACATAGGACAAACCCAGAACCACATGAGACAACACAGACAAAATAAAATACCTATATAAAGTGCACATGCAAACGTGTGGAAAAAGTACGGGACAGTACAATAAATTACTAACAATGAACAGGACAATAGACACAGTAAGAGATAGTGCAGCGCCGACCAGTACACAGTAGTGCAAAAGATAACAGTTTCTAAAATGCCAAATGTAAACATAACATACTATGAGATGAGTGTCCTATGCACATAGCAGTTATTGAGGTAGCAGTTATCTTTTAGAGGAAATAAACTCTTTTAGGAGGAGAAACACTCTTTCAGGCAATGAAAGCAATGATGAAGCACCCAGGGGTATGGACTGCACAGCGTGCAGAGAGGAGAAAGCCCCTGGAATGCGCTGTAGTTCCAAGCAGTGCTTATCGCCAGTAGAGGTAAGTGGAGCAGTGGTGAACTCAGCTTTGCTGTTGCACAACCGCTTGGCTCCGAAGAAAAAATCTGTCTGACAGTCGCTCGCCCGCTCCCCTTTATACCCGTATGTCTATGGGCAGGGCATGCAAATTCTGTCTGCCAACTTGACATTGGCCTTTTCTCAAGTTCAGAGGTACGTGAGGCTCTCAGAAGAGACCCCTTGTGTCACTACAATCAACATGTGACAGAAAGGGAACAGCTTTCTCTAGAAACTCATCAGTCAATAATTGTTTTAAGGAATGATGGCTATACAATGCTTGAAATTGCCAAAAAAACTTTTGATTTCATGAAGATTTCATACAAAGGTGTACACTACAGTCTTCAAAGACACTAACTCTAACAAGGACAGAAAGAGATGTGGAAAGCCAAATGTACAACTAAACAAGAGGATAAGTACAGTGTCTCTAGTTTGAGAAATAGAAACATCACATGTCTTTAGCTGACAGTTTCATTGAATTCTACCCACTCAACACCAGTTTCACATACAACAGTAAAGTGAAGACTCAGGGGTGCAGGCCTTATGGGACAAATTGTAAAGAAAAAGCCACTTTTGAAACAGATAAACAAAAAGATAAGGTTAGAGTGGGCAAAGAAACACAGACATTAGACAACAGATAATTGGAAAAGAGTGTTATGCATCTTAACCCCATTGAGCTTTTGTGGGATCAGTTAGACTGTAAGGTGCGTGAGAAGTGCCCAACAAGACAGCTACATCTATGGTAAATGCTACAGGAAGAGTGGGGTGAAATGTCTGTAGAGTATCTAGACAAACTGACAGCTAGAATGCCAATGATCTGCAAAGCTGTCATTGCTGCACGTGGATGAATTTTTGATGAGAACTCTTTGAAGTATTTTAAGTAGTTTTTTTTAAATTGTAATAGTAATTTTTCATGTTATTAATGTCCTGAATATACATTGTGATCAGTTGAATGCCACTTTGTTGAATAAAAGTACCAATTTCTTTCCATAAGAGCAAAATCTGTACATTATTCCAAACCTTTGGCCGTCAGTATATGTGTGTGTGTGTGCGTGCATTTGTTTGCGTATGCTATATATACATATATATGGCAATAAAATGTGAATGAAGAGGAATCTTCATTTGTTTTCTGTGGGTGTTTTTATGGGAATGTGGATCTTTCAGATCAATTTGAGGAGCGCCTATGGTTTGCATGTTCCACATTTTATAGTGAATGTGTCATGCAGTGTGGGACTCACATTGGTCTGGTCTTGGACTTGACTCGGTCTCGCCCTGCATTGGTCTTGGTCTTGACTTGGTATCTACCCCTCAAAGTCTTGGTCTTGTCTTAGTCTCGATACACTCTAGTCTTGCTCATGACTTGGTCTCGGATTAGGTGGTCTTGACTGCAACACTTTTCTCTGGGCATTAGGTTATGTTCTTCTATGCAAGCTAAGTTAAATTGTGATGATGTCACCTCAACCCAGTGAAGAATAGTGCCCTAGAACATGTGACAGACTGGTCGTGAAGGGAGGATCCCTTTGTCTCTCGACAGAACTAATGGTAGACTGTCCTGAATATTTAAGCTACTGTAAGTGTTGTCCTGTCAACTTGTATCAGTTTATGGGTGGATGCTTACTGTCTGGTCCTCTGTGATTGAGGGGAGGTGTGTGTTGTTTTAAGAGGGTATACAGTAGAGCAGTGGTTCCCAACCTTGTTCCTGGAGTGTATGGGGTCCTCCAGGGACAGGTTTGGGAACCGCTGCAGTAGAAGATTAAAAGACCACTAAGGGGCAAAGTCAAAGGGTGAGGCAACCAGACATCACAAATAAAGGGGTATGGTAAAAGTGCATTAAGGTAAAGCAGAGGACTTTCTTTTCTGGGGGGTGCTGTAACATCAAAGAATGAGGAACATGGTTTAAGCAGGGTAATGTCTACATGTGCCACAGCACATTTCTAAACTACGATTGGTTATTCTCCATTTTAGAGGTAGTAATTTCAACAAAATGAGATCTGACCTCCTTGGTTAGAGCGGGGGTTAGTAACTAAGTACATTTAGAATTAAAAAGAAACGAACTGTTTATTAGTACTTTTTATTATGTGGTAACTGGAAATGTAACCAAAGTCCCTTTAAGTCCAAAGTCCCACCCATGTTCGTAATGCTTTTGGGCAGCTATTTTCTAGGCATGCAATAATAGCTCCCATCTACTTGATTGGAGACAAACCGAAATCTCCAAAATGGTAGATAAAGATTAGGATCAAATAACATATTTAAAACAGCAATATAACCTGTAAACAATCGTACAATATCACTGTAGACTACATTTTCATGTTTATTAGTGTTATTAATTATCATCAGTATTAATAACCATTTTGTGGCACTATTATTCATTTGTATCATACTTAAAGGTTGAATTGGGCCAGTACGGTCCAGAACGGCGTTCCGGCACCTTCGATTCCAAAAAGAAAAAAAATGCTTGGTTCTCAATCCATCCCATGCAGATTTTGTTGGATCCCCTTGACACATTCCATCTTTATTTAGTGAGTGTAAGTTCATTATGCTTCGCTCTAGTCAGTTGTGGATGCTGGCAGAGGCGGCATATTTGAGAGCAGCACCAAACCACAAGCCCCCTGCATAGACGAGTGTTCCGCTTCGGTACCGTGGCGTGGTGCGATCTATGATTCATAGAAATCTTGTAATATGGAACAACAGCTCACCCGTTTTATAGATCCACTGATATGCAGTAGCAATATGCTTAGTTTTGTTTAAAAAGCTGAATACCCGAAAGGGTTTTGAATCAGGAATCAATCGCAAAAGCGACATCAGATCAAAATAGACTAGGCCTACAACTTGAAAACAAAAAACTGCTCAACCAACACACTGTAAAAGGTTTCACTTTTATTTGTATATTGATGTGTACTCCATTTTTGTTGATTCAGAATTTATTTATATTTTTATTTATTGTTTTATTTTGGATTTTGTTTCTAGCAAATATATATTGAAAATGCTACTTCACGAGGCAGTGTAGAATTTAAAATGCAAATGTTTTCATTACCAATTATATTATCAGAATAACAATTTGAGTAAAAGGTAGTCGTGCAGAAGGTGTTTGTTTCCCCGTTAAGAAAAATGTGCATGAACTTTTAAATTGTAACATTAGATACACAATTAGATGGCTTTTTAAGATGACACCCAATGGCCAAGAAGATAGCTTGTCGCAGCTATCATCTGATTTTTATAAAATGTATAAAATCCATGTGATATAATTCTTATTTATTTTATCTACTAAACCAAATTTTCCATGTAATTATGTATTTTCACAATTAAGATGAATAATGACATACATAAATAATGATAGCCAAATTATTAAAACAGAATCTGAATCCCAGTCAAATCGATTCATCTGAAAAACACTTCCATCAATTACATAACAAACAGTTTTACATAACCCGATTTTAGAGTTCCCCCACTTCCGAAATCCCAATTTAACCCCTGATTATACTATTTGTATTTTTATACTTTTATATTATGTCGTTTAATGTGCATGCCTAAATCTTAGTGCAAGTCGAACTTTATATAAGTCATTTATATAAGTTATTATTCATATAAATATATGAGTCTTATATAAGTTGCATACATTTGTATTGTTTGGACGTAAAGTTGCTAAGAAGAACTTTTCAGAGATGTGTTTCAGATTATGAGGGCAGGAAAAGTGATATGCACTCATTTTAAACAGTGGAAGGATGTGTTGTTTTATTTATTTTTTTCCAATGGATGGATTTAAAAAAGAACCTGAGAAAGAACAAGCAAGACTGAGAGACGAGGAAGACTGGAAAACAATTTGTATGACACCCTCTTTAAATAAAAAAAGGGCTTCCTCTCCTATGTCTGATAACTAAAAAGAATTAATAAAATGTGTTATTTCTTGGCAAGTAACGAGTGTTTGGCTCAGTGACGTCAGAACATAAAATATATATTTCAGAACATAAATTTAACTCTTCAAACACAAATTTTGCTTCTTTTACTCAGATCATGCTAAAATAAAAATCCAGCTATTTTTCAGACTGGCCCAGCTAATGCGCATTCTCAATATTCTTAGGGCATGCTAGTGCATACCAGGGCCAGTTGCCTTCCCACTTTCACTTCAGGGCCAAACAAGGCCAACTGGGGATTGAGGCAAGGTCAATGCGAAAGGCAGAGTTTCGCAGAACTTGCCAAGTTGTGTATCCAGCACTCAATGTAACAGGTCCGGGAAAAATGTAAAAATTGCGTGTATAGTACAAATCCATTAAAATGCACGTCGGACAAAGCGGTGCCTAAAGAAGGAACTTTCCATGGTTTGAGATCATGGACGGTGTGCTGGGACATCATCCCGCTGTTAGTGGAGAGACCACTCGGGACACCATGGCAGTTACAGTCAGTGAGTTGTCAACACTAACTTATCTCACTAGCTAATGTTTACCAATGATATAAACTTGATATTCTAGATGACTAGATAACAAGATACCTCAACTTGAGCTTCTCTTTTGATTGTGAAATGGGCAGGTGACTTTGGCACTAGGGCAGCGTGTGAAGGGCGGGTTTGAGGGCGACACTGTGGGGTTATTGGATTGTGGGAACACAGGTTGATTTTGGTCTCACGGTTCGAGATTCAGGGTTATTGTCCCCAGCTGGCCAGTTGATAGCCCTGGCTAACACTGGCCCGATAGTGGAAAAGCAGCTAATGAAAACTGACAGTTGATACCACAAAAATAGATTTGCTCTTTTAACTGTAAGGCAGGACTTCCATTCGTAGAGCTGCAATATTCAGCATTAGATTTGGTCGCATTCATAAGCAGACAAGTAACCCATCTCATTCTATACAGTCTCTGATGAAACCTATGACCTTGGTGTTGCTAGAACCATGCTCATTGAGCTACAGGAACAGAATAAACGCTTATATGGTATGGTGTTCCATTTTGAACAACACAGAAAAACATTAAGATACTTTTTAATTTAAATTTTTTTAGTTATTTAAATATCTAAGTTGGTGTTGACTTTGTGTAAACTGAACGTTTTATTTGGATGTGTTAATTTAATGATATCATATTGGTAACATGAAGTTATGCTATGTCGATATGGCATTTGGAAAGTTTAATTTTTGAAAACTGTATTGGAATTTCTTAAAATTACAGCATATGTGAGAATACTGTATTTGACATAATAATTTTTTAACACGTATGTTGCTCACACTATTAGTTAGTCTTTGTTTTGTTAATCTCACATATTGTCTATTTTAAATAAATTACTTCATGCCATCCTTGAATGAGTCTAGAAACACCACTGGGTTCAGGGGTTTATACAAATGCCTTGATAGCCTATATTTAAAAATAAATGAATGTGCCAACACCCTTCCCCTGTGTCACTTCCTGTAAAAAAAAAAAAAAAGATGGTTTACTCTTTGCACACTTTGTCTGGTGTCCTCATTGTGTTAAACTATCAGTATCTTTTCCCAGTGGCCCATGCCCTCTGAGTACCAATGACAAGGACAAAGTGACTGAAATGGCACAGTGCCACTCCTGCCTGCCTGCCTCCGATAAAGAAAAGACATTATAAGAGCCAGTCATTTATCTAATGTGGTAAACTTCATCTATGGCAGTCCCAGTGGCATTAACTCCCACCCAGGAATATTCAGTCATCTCTGCCATACATTCTCATACTTCATTTCAGATAGCATTGTGTATCATAACTTTTAATTCAGCATTTTATTTCTCCTAGATTTATTTCTATTCTTGGGTCAGTAGAGAATCTGTGATAGTGCTAATGAGGCCATGTTCATGAGGGTGTGTGTGCTGAGGTTGTTTTCCCAATGTGCAACAATATTGTGTAGCAGGTTATAGGAGCATGACATCATCCTCTCTGTCTCTGCTCAGCATCCCCCGTGTGTTTGTGTATGAAAACATTCCAATTAAATTATTCAGCAGACCCTACCCAGTGGTATTGACTTCAGTAATGATTTTATTCAATTGGCTAAAGAGCAGTGGCAATGATGGGGGGAGGGGGGCTTCGAAGTGAGGAGAGTAACAGCAGTGTCTAAGGTCTTAGATTGAAGACCTGCTGTGCACAAATTGTCATTTTCATTTAGTACTAGGGGTTGCACAGACTTACTAATAACATAGCTGACACTGTCAACCTAGTCGACTAGTCACTCACCATGTGATTTATAAAATGCATCTGTAGGAAAAACAGTGTGAAGCCAGATAGCTCTGATATAGGCTGTGATGTTCTGTCAAACTCACATTAAAAGATTCATACACAGAATTCACTTCAGAACTAGTGTTTGTTTACTGTGTCGCACTGCTTAGCAATGCAACACATTAATGTATCATCAATTACCTTATAGGGATAGTTCACCAAAAAAAAATAATCATCATTTACTTACCCTCATGCTATCCCAGATATGTATGACTTTCTTTCTTCTACTGAACACAAATTAAGATTTTTAGAAGAATATCTAGCTCTGTAGGCCCTCAGGGTACAAGTGAATGGGTACCATCATTTTTAAGCTTCAAAAGGACATAAAAGACTCCAGTGGTTAAATACATATCTTCAGAAACAAAATGATAAATGTGGGTGAATAACAGATTTTTTCTATTAATCTACACTTTCACTGTCATATTCTTATGTTTTTAGTTATTCACATTATCTGTGCATATTGCCACCTACTGGGCAGAGAGGATAATTTATCATTTATCAAAGGACTTAAATATTGAACTGTGTCTGACCAACACCTCAAGTCAAGTCAAGTCAAGTGAATTTTATTGTCGTTTCAACCATATACAGTTAGTACAGTACACAGTGAAACAAGACAACGTTCCTCCAGGACCATGGTGCTACATAAAACAACATAGGACAAACACAGAACCACATGAAACTACACAGACTAAATAAAAATACCTATATGAAATACCTATATAATACCTATATAAAGTGCACGTGCAAAAACGTGTGCAAAAGTACGGGACAGTACAATAAATTTCTAACAATGAACATTACAATAGGCACAGTGATAGACAGTGCAGCGCCGACCAGTATACAGTAGTGCAAAAAGCTGACAGTTACTAAAAATGCCAAATGTAAACATAACACACTATGAGATAGTGTTCTATGCACATAGCAGTTATTGAGGTAGCAGACAGTTATAAAGTGGCAGTTATTAAAGTGCAACTCAGGACACACGTGTGTGTGTGTGTGTGTGTGTGTGTGTGTGTGTGTGTGTCAAACCAGTCTCTGAGTATTTAGGATTCTGATGGCTTGGGGGAAGAAGCTGTTACACAGTTTGGTCGTGAGGGCCCGAATGCTTCGCTACCTCTTGCCAGACGGCAGGAGGGTAAAGAGTTTTTGTGAGGGGTGTGTGGGGTCGTCCACAATGCTGGTTGCTTTGCGGATGCAATGTTTTTTGTAAATGTCTTTTATGGAGGGAAGAGAGACCCCGATGATCTTCTCAACTGTCCTCACTATCCTCTGCAGGGCTTTGCGGTCCGAAACGGTGCAAGTCCCAAACCAGGCAGTGATGCAGCTGCTCAGGATGCTCTCAATAGTCCCGCTATAGAACGTAGTGAGGATGGGGGGTGGGAGATGTGCTTTCCTCAGCCTTTAAAGAAAATAGAGACGCTGCTGGGCTTTTTTGGTGATAGAGCTGGTGTTGAGGGACCAGGTGAGTTTCTCCGCCAGGTGAACACCAAGGAATTTGGTGCTTTTGACGATCTCCACAGAGGAGCCGTCGATGTTCGGCGGGGAGTGTTCACCTTGTGCTCTCCTAAAGTCAACAACCATCTCTTTTGTTTTGTCGACATTCAGGGACAGGTTGTTGGCTCTACATCAGTTCGTTGGCCGCTGCACCTCCTCTCTGTATGCTGACTCGTCGTTCTTGCTGATGAGACCCACCACAGTCGTGTCATCCGCGAACTTGATGATGTGATTCGAGCTGTGCATTGCTGCACAGACGTGAGTCAGCAGAGTGAACAGCAGTGGACTGTGCACACAGCCCTGGGGGCCCCAGTGCTCAGTGTGGTGGTGGTGGAGATGCTGTTCCTCATCCGGACTGACTGAGGTCTCCCAGTCAGGAAGTCCAGGATCCAGTTGCAGAGGGAAGTGTCCAGGCCCTGCAGGTTCAGCTTTCCAATCAGGTGCTGAGGAATTATTGTGTTGAATGCTGAGCTGAAGTCTATGAACAACATCCTTTCTGTCTAGGTGGGTGAGGGCCAGATGGAGGGTTGTGGCGATGGCGTCGTCCGTTGAATGGTTTGGACGATATGCAAACTGCAGTGGGTCTAGTGAGGGGGGCAGCTGGGTCTTAATGTGCCTCATGACGAGCCTCTCAAAGCACTTCATAATGATTGGTGTGAGTGCAACGGGACGGTAGTCATTGAGGCAGGATACTGAAGACTTCTTTGGCATGGGAATGATGGTGGTAGCCTTGAAGCACTTTGGAACGACGGCGCTGCTCAGAGAGATGTTGAAGATGTCGGTAAGAACATCTGCCAGCTGGTCTGCACATCCTCTGAGCACTCTGCCAGGAATGTTGTCTGGTCCAGTGGCCTTCCGTGGGTTGACTCTATGTAGAGTTTTCCTCACATCCGCCGTGGTGAGACAGAGCACCTTGTCATTTGGAGGGGGTTGATCTTCCTCGCCACCACGTCGTTCTGCACTTCAAACCGAGCGTAGAAGTCGTTCAGCGCATCTGGAAGGGCGGCATCTTTGTCACAGGCAATGGATGTTGTCCTGTAGTTGGTGATGGCCTGGATCATGTGTCACCGCTGTCCTGGAATTGACTGTGTATTCTCTGGGCATGTGCACGCTTTGCGCCTCTGATTGCCCGGGACAGTTTGGCCCTAGCTGTTCTTAGGTCTGCCTTATCGCCTGCTATGAAGGCGGAGTCTCGGGTCTTCAGCAGCGTGCACACCTCCGCAGTCATCCACGGCTTCTGGTTGGAGCGTGTTGTGATGGTCTTGGAGAAAGTGACATCATCAATGCACTTGCTGATGCAGCTGGTCACTGATGCTGTGTATTCCTCCAAGTTGGTAGAATCGCCATATGTTGCAGCCTCCCTAAACATGTGACAGTCAGTACACTCAAAACAGTCCTGAAGAGCAGGGATGGCTCCTGCTGGCCAGGTTTTCACCTGCTTCTGAAGCGGTTTTGTTCGTCTGACGAGTGGTCTGTATGCTGGAATTAGCATAACAGAGATGTGGTCTGAGTAGCCGAGGTGGGGGCGGGGCTCCGCCCGGTACGCGCATGGGATGTTCGTGTAAACAAGATCAAGCGCGTTCACCCCTCTCGTTGCAAAGTCCACATACTGATGGAATTTAGGGAGCACTGTTTTGAGATTCCCATGGTTGAAATCCCCGGCGACAATAAACAGTCCGTTGGGGTGAGGGTTCTGCAGTTCACTCATAGCCCCATACAGTTCAAAGAGCGCTTCCTTAACGTTAGCGCTGGAGGGAATGTAAACTCCGGTTATGCAAACAGTGGTGAATAAAAAGGTCTGCATCTAACAGTCACAATCGCCAACAGAGATGAACAGTAGCTAGAGAATAGCACAGAGTTCTTGCACCATTCCGTGTTGATGTAAACACACAAGCCACCACCGTGAGTCTTACCGCAGAGAGCTGTATTTCTGTCGGCACGAAATGAGGCGAGACCGTCTAGCTGAATGGCGCCGTCTGGAACTCTGTCGCTGAGCCATGTCTCCGTGAAAACAAAGACGCAGCCTGCTGGAGTCGGATATAGTCCAGTTTATTGTCCAGGGAGCAAACATTTGAGAGCAGGATAGACGGGAGAGCCGGCCTGCTAGGGTTTGTTTTTAGCCTAGAATGGACCCCCGCACTCTTGCCGCGCTTCCGCTTTCTCGCACACCGCTTACGACGTCCTCTCTCCCGGCCACAGGCATCAGGCGACGCCGAGGCCTCGAGGCCTGGTCTCCGTAGCAAGCCGAGTACGCATAGCGCCTCCCGCAGTTCATCATGCAGCTTAGTTTTTGCATGAGTCTTATATCTTAGTAGTGTTTGGCGATGGTAGACACGAACACCGGTTGCTCCAGTGTCCATGCACCGCAAAAGTCGGGCTTTTTAAACAAAAATAGCACCATTTTGGATCCGGAGTGGCTGCTGAGTGCTACCGCGCCACCATCTTGGATCAACCTAACATATCGCTTCTGATGATATGGATTTAACCACTGAAGTCTTGTGAATTGTCGATTGGATTGAAGCACTGTGCACTAATGGCACGAAAAGTTAAAAAATTTGGCATGTGCCAAACCTTGCGAAAAGATTCATACACAGAACACTCGTGAACAAACGGCTGCTTCAGGTATAAACCAGGCTATACGCAATCTTCCAATTTGTATTGTACAGTACATCCACATAGGATTGTATCAGTACTGATAATGTTCAGAACATTCCACTATTTGCACTAGTTGTAAATACCAGCTGCCACACATTGCTGCTATTTGCACTCAAATACTCTGCTGGAAACACACCCAAGGATCGCTTTATGATGAAGTTTGATTCCTCCTTTTATCCCATTTTTTTCCCATCCTGTTCCCAGTCTCCAATCATTATATTTCCTTAATAATCATATTACTGTAGAAACTTCTTGTGGTGGTTTAGGGGTGGAATGACTTCACAACTAATCGAACTCAACTTGCCTAATGGGCTCAAATAGTCAACTATTAAAAATCAGTGGCCATGCAACATCCTAGTCAGTACCCCATAAAACATGATAGCCATTAACTCAAAAGGTGTAGAGAATGGGTGGGGTATCAGTAATAATCTCTCCATCATTTATTTGAGTTGCTGGTGACATTTCAGACTGTTTTCTTAAAGAAAATAGGTTCCTCATAATTTATTTACCACCATGTCGTTTCAAGACTGACGACAAGACCAGTACTAAGATGCTCTAACCCCTCTTCAGTAAGATCTAGGAAGATGAGCACATCTCATCAAAGTGGAAGGAGGGCTAGATGACCTTGACTTCGCCGATGACCTGGCCCTTCTCCCCCTCACCCAGCAACAGATGCAGGAAAAGGCTTGCACTATTGTGGAAAACTCAGCATGCCTGGGCCAAAACATCCATAGGGGGAAGAGTAAAGTCCTAAAGGTCATCATATCTGATGCAACCCCAATCGTGCTGGAAGGTGAAGCACTAGAAGAGTTGGAGAGCTTCACCTACATTGGCAGCATCATTGACAAGCAGGGTGGGATAGATACTGCCGTAAGAGTACAGATAGGCAAAACCAGGTCAGCTTAAATTTTACCACCAACATCAAGATAAGGATTTTTAACATCATTACAACATTAAGCTTGTTCAAGCATGATCAAATTGCCACTTCATCTGATAGTGTTGCACTGACAATGTAAAGAACTGGGGTATGAGTCCAGAGGAGCACTTTCTGTAAGTCTACACATGAGACAAAGTGTCATTTTTTAGGTGGTTGTTATAGGTTGCGTTGATTTATAACGCAATTGAGCATTAACTTAAAAACCTTAGAATGATCTTACTAACATTGCATTGCTGGTTTCTGTAGATGGATGGCTGAGAAACCCAGAGAGTTGTAGGATTTCACCATAACTATAACCATACAGTACTGTATGTGGAAACATGGTTTGCAAACCAAATAACATGAAATATTCAGAAAAGAAAAACAAGGAAGAAAAAAGTAACATTATCAATCTACATTAACATTACACACACACACACACACACACACACACACACACACACACACATTTATTCTTACCCTCATTGTAAAATTAATACACTTTATTAATGGCGTTCACAAAAAAAACTATTAGTGAAACTGCATTGGTGTCTGGACATCCGAGATGGTCGTCTGCAGTACATTTAGAGTGTTTACATGCAAGCCAGAATTCTATTCTTGCAAATAACTTTGAAACTAATCAAAAGCAGAGGAACAAGGTAAGGTCAGGGAGACCATAGCAGATCAGGCAGGTGGCTAGGAAACCAAGGCAGATCAGGCGGTCGGCCAGGAGATCAAGGGAACCAGAGCAGATCAAACTGGTGGCCTGGAGACCAAGGAGACCAGAGCAGATCCGGGGGATGGCCAGGAGACCAAGGAGATCAGGCGGACGGCCAGGAGACCAAGGGAACAAAAGCAGACCAGACGGGCAGACAGGAGACCAAGGGGATAACCTCAAGGAGGGGTCAGGAGGTCTGGGAGGCAGCCGCAGGGCCGAGACTGGCTCAGGGGGTCTGGGAGGTTGCTGCAGGACAGTGACTGGGCAAGGCAGCCTGGTATGTTGACGTAGTTCAGGGACAGGTGACCTGGGAGGTGGCCGCAGTGCCGAGAGAGTATCAGGAGGCCTGGGAGGTGGCCGTAGGAAAGGGACTGGGTCAGGAGGCAGACACAGGGCCGAGAGAGGGTAAGGGGGCCCGGGAGTCAGCCACAGGACAGGGACTGGGTCAGGATGCCAGGGAGGAGGCCACAGGACAGGAACTGGGTCAGGAGGCCAGGGAGGAGGCCACAGACCAGGGACCGGGTCAGGAGGGCTGGGAGCCGCTATAGGAGAAATCACTAGAGAAATGGACGTAATTTTTGAAGGAGGAGTCTTTAGGGGAGGAGCCGTGGAAGGCGAAGCCAAGGAGAACTCCGGGGGCGGAGCCATGGAAAGCGGAGCCAAGGAGGACTCTGGGGGCGGAGCCGTGTAAGGCGGAGCCAAGGAGGATTCTGGTGGCGGATCCGTGGAAGGTGGAGCCAAGGAGGACTCCGGGGGCGGAGCCGTGGAAGGCTCAGGAGGCGGAGACGTGGAAGGCTCTGGGGGCAGAGCCGAGGCAGGCAGAGCCATGGAAGACTCCGGGGGCGGAGCAGAGGCAGGCTCGAGGATGACTTCAGTGGTCGTGAGCACTATCAGAGACCGGGGAGAAGGTGCCCTCTTCCTTCTCTTTCTCCTTCGGCCAACAGGGGGCGTGGTTATGGGGACGGTCGAGGCTACAGGCACTGGCTCTGGGACGGTCGAGGCTACAGGCGCTGGCTCAGGCTCGCTGACCGTGGCAGGCGTGGGCATTGGCTCGCTGACCATGGCAGGCTCGGAGACAGGGGCCGTGGAAGGCTCGGAGACAGGGGCCGTGGAAGGCTTGGCGGCGGCCATGACGTGGAACTCTGGTTTGGCAGCTATGTCGTGGAACACTAGCTCGGCATCCACCTCCCCCACAGTGAACGCGGAACCAGTGATTCGTAGGGCGAGGTCGATATATTGAGCCAGGCTGAGGGAACCGCGACCACTAGGCATAAAGGAAGAGGTTGCCTCAATTAGTCCATATCGAAAAATGTCTTTGAGGGCAACCTCATTGAAGTTCACCTGACAAGCCAGAGCACAAAAATCCTCAACGTAATCCTCCAGGGGTCGATTCCCCTGACGTAGATACAAGAGCCGATCTGCTGGGTCCATAATGGTAGGTTGTGTATTCTGTTATGTTGTGTAGCTGGCAAAAGCAATGACGAAGGTGATGTGTAGGACCCATGTGCAGATTTATTAACAAAACAATGGTGATACAAGAACTAGACACGTGAACTAAGCTAGACATAAACTAGAAACAGGAACTAGAAACTGGAACTAGAAACTGGAACGAGAAACTGGAACAGGACATAACTATGGCTCAGTTACACAAACTAACATCTAATTAACATCAGGCTAACAACAATACTCAACAAGAGACAATGCAAACATGAGGACTTAAATACATGGGCAAGGGGAAACATAAGCCAATGGACAAACAGAACTCTAAACAAGATAACAAGGCAATTAACTAAAACCAATGACAAAACTAGAACTGATAACAAAGTAATCAAACAATGAACCAATGAAAACCAGACACATGAACATGGAGGGAAAACAGGACATCACACGACTAGGAAACAGGAACTTAATCAAAACAAGAATTTCAAAATAAAAGTACACAAACAAAAGACAACAGGGAATATGTGACAGAACTAGATGGCCTTCACTCAAACAAACTTGGTGCAAAAGTACTAAAGGACAATATCTACTTCTCCCTCCAGCAACCATCTGCAACGTGCACATATCCACTAAACCTGGATGGCACACAAACAACACCACAGCATCAGGGTGACCACAGGATTGCACATCAGCACCTTCAACCAATTTAATTGACAAATCCCACAATAACACAGTGCAGCCACAACATTCACACACAGAGAGCATACTACAGTTGGACTGTGACAAATTAGAACTGCTCCAAGATATAGGACCCAAGGACATATTCCAGAGAAAAAGCCAAGGGAGCCAATATAACATACCCCAGCCTCCAGAAACACCAAAGTAACAGACCGGCATATACCAGACATTCTTTTCCAGGTTTTTGAATATTCAGACATTTTGCTGGACATTTTGTCAGATGTGAAGCTTTGCTGTTCAAGAGTTGCAGGCGAGGGAGACGAGCAGGCACGCTGGTCAAGCTCTGTTGGCACGGCTTTCGAATAGTACTGCTGAGCATTCATCTAGCAAATCTCTGCTCTCTTCCTAACAAAATGGACGAACTACATCTTCTCACCTGCACAAACAAGGACTTTTCAACCTCTGTTGTTTTGTGCTTCACAGAAACCTGGCTGAGTGAATCCATTCCGGACAACGTGTTTCAACTGCCAGGCTTCTAGCTGTTCAGAGTGGATCACATCGCCGATTTAACAAGGAAAACAAGAGGCAGTGGAACATGCTTTTACATCCATGAATGTTGGTGTACAGATGTAGCAATGTTACAGAAGATCTGCTGTCCTAATTTGAAGCACTTTTTAATAACTCTAAACCTTTCTACTCACCATGGGAGTTTTCTTTGTTAATTCTGGTGAGTGTGTATATCGCGCCAGATGCATATGTGAATGCAGTGCTGCAACAGTTGTCTGATCAGATCACAGACACAGAACAACAATACCTGGACTCGGTTATAATTATTCTTGGGGATTTTAACAAAGCAAACCTCACACGTGAACTGCCCAAATACAAACAACACATTACATGCCCCACCAAAGAAAGAAATATACTGGATCAGTGCTACACAACAATAAAGGATGCATATCGCTCTTTTTCTAGAGCAGCTTTGGGACTATCTGATCACTGTCTGGTTTATCTTCTTCCAATTTACAGACAGAAACTAAAATCAGCTAAGCCTGTATTAAAGATGGTAAAGAAATGGACCAATGAAGCAGAATTGGAACTACAAGCCTGCTTTGACTGCACTGATTGGAGTGTTTTTTAAGCTGCAGTCATAGACCTGGATGTGCTTACAGATAATGTGACATCATACATCAGTTTTTATGAGGATATATGCATTACTGCTAGGACTTATTTAACTTTCAACAATGACAAACCATGGTTTACAGCAGAACTCAGGCAGCTTTGTCAGGTCAAAGAGGATGCTTATAGGGGTGGGTATAAAGTCTTGTACAATCAGGCCAATACCCCCAATCCTGTGGTAGACCAACAAATGGCTGATGACCTGAATGTGCTCTAATGTAGATTTTAAAGGCCCAATCTCACACCTCACTCCCACTCTGACCTTCACTTCACACAAACACCAACACCTCCTGCAACCACCCTCCTCCCCCCTCCTGCTACTCAAACTGCACTTAAGATCTGTGAAGAGGTGTCCCATGTCTTTCAGAAACAAAAGACTAGGATAGATTCAGGCCCAGATGGTGTTTGTACCACGTGTTTTAGATCCTGTGCTAACCAGCTGGCCCCCAACTTCACACAGATATTCTATAGATCACTGGAATAGTGTGAAGTCCCATGCTGCCCCCAAAAAACCCAAAATCACAGGACTTAATTACTACAGTACTGTTGCCCTGACGTCTGTGGTCATGAAATAATTTGAGAGACTGGTGTTGGCCCACATGAAGGACATCACTGCACCCTTTCTAGATCCCCTTCAATTTATTTATCGAGCAAACAGGTCTGTGGAGGATGCAGTCAACATGGGATTGCATCATATCTGGACAGACCAGGGACATATGCAAGGATCATTTTTGTGGACTTCATTTCGGCTTTCGAAGTTTTGGAACTACAGGGACTCTTCCTAGAGCTGGTCGCCCGGCCAAACTAAGCCATCGGGGGAGAAGGGCCTTAGTCAGGGTGGTGACCAAGAACCCGATGGTCACTCTAACAGAGCTCCAGCGTTTCTCAGTGGAGAGAGGAGAAACTTCCAGAAGAACAACCATCTCTGCAGAACTCCACCAATCAGGCCTGTATGGTAGAGTGGCCAGACGGAAGCCACTCCTTAGTAAAAGGCACATGACAGCCCACCTGGAGTTTGCCAAAAGGCACCTGAAGGACTCTCAGACCATAAGATACAAAATTCTCTGGTCTGATGAAACAAAGATTGATCTCTTTGGCCTGAATGGCAAGCGTCATGTCTGGAACAAACCTCATCACCTGGTCAATACCATCTCTTCAGTGAAGCATGGTGGTGGCAGCAACATGTGGGGATGTTTTTCAGCGGCAGGTACTGGGATACTTGTCAGGATCGAGGGAAAGATGAATACAGCAATGTACAGAGACATCCTTGATGAAAACCTGCTCCAGAGTGCTCTGGACCTCAGACTCGGGTGAAGGTTCATCTTCCAACAGGACAATGACCCTAAGCACACAGCCAATATAACAAAGCAGTGGCCAACACTCCAGACTTGAACCCGATAGAACATCTCTGGAAAGATCTGAAAATAGCTGTGCACAGACACTCCCCATCCAATCTGATGGAGCTTGAGAGGTCCTGCAAAGAAGAATGGGAGAAACTGCTCAAATATAGGTGTGCCAAGCATCATACACAAAAAGGCTTGAGGCTGTAATTGGCGACAAAGGTGCTTCAACAAAGTACTGAGGAAAGGCTGTGAATACTTACGTACATTTGATTTTTTTTCTGTTTTTTATTTTTAATACATTTGCAAAGATTTCAAAAAACTTCTTTCACATTGTCATTATGGGGTATTGTTCGTAGAATTTTGAGGAAAATAATTAATTGAATACATTTTTGAATAAGGCTGTAACATATCAAAATGTGGAAAAAGTGAAGCACTGTGAATACTTTCCGGATGCACTGTAGGAGAAGTTGAACAGCTGGCTGTCTGCTGCAGTCAAAGCAACCTGGAGATGATTGTGGAATTTAGGAGGAACACCCCAAAAAAATCCCCTCTCACCATTCTAAAAAGAACTATGGCAGCAGTGGAGTCATTCAGGATCCTTGGCACTACCATCTCAGGACCTGAAGTGGAAGACCCACATTGACTCAATTGTGAAAAAGGCCCAGCAGAGATTGTACTTCCTTCGCAGTTGATGAAGTTCAACCAGCCACAGACACTGCTGCTACAGTTCAGCAGTCATTGAGTTTGTCGTCTGGTTTGATCAGCTACGAAATCGGATATCAGTAGAATACAAAGGACAGTTTGGACTGCTTAGAAGATTATTGGTTGCTCCCTGCCCTCCCTTCGAGCACTGTACACTTCCAGAGTGAGGAAAAAGGCTGGAAAAATCACTCTGAACCCCACTCACCCTGCCCACTACCTTTTTGAACTGTTGCCTTCTGGCCGACACTTCAGAGCACTGAGCACCAGAACCGTCAGGCACAGGAACAGTTTTTTTTCCCTCAGGCTATCCATCTAGTTTTTTTTCCCTCAGGCTATCCATCTCATGAACAGTTAAAACTGCCCTATTGTGAAATAATTATGTGCAATTCACAGTCTAGTCGTTTTATATTTATCCTACACCATCCAACAACTTCTGTCATTACACTCTCTTGCACTGTATATAACAGATTTGTATTTAGTTTGCACTACGTATGTGTATGTGTGAATGTATGTATGTGTGTGTGTATGTGAATGTATGTATATATATATGTGTGTGTATGTATATATATATATATATATATATATATATATATATAATTCATTTTTATTATTTAATGTCTTTGTAAAGGATTTAGACGGGCAAGGAGGAGGCGAGAACTGGCTTTACAATATAAATAGTAGTTTAATGTGAAACTTAAAAGACAAAACACACACACATGACGGACATGTCCGTAAATTATCTCTCTCCCCTGCACCACCGCCCGCAATCGGCCTTTATCCCTCTCGGAGGCTTAATTAGCCTGATAAGGGACCTGGTGTGTATAATCACGACCCGGCCCCGCTCTTCGCCCTGCCACAGTCTTGTTGCTGTTTTGTATTATTGTGCACTGTTAGCTCCTGTCACCAAGACAAATTCCTTGTATGTGTAATCATACCTGTCAATAAAGCTGATTCTGATGTTAAATGATAGAACAACCAAGGCCTTCACATGATGTATGGCAAACCTATCTAATCTATTGCCTATCCGAGATTGCTGTGGGGCCAAAAACACATACCGTCAAGATAGCACTATTAAATATTTGCTCACTTAAGAACAAGTCATTTTTAGGCATTGACCTCATCACCACAAACAACCTGGATTTGTTTTATGTTTCTAAATGAAACTTGGTTAGATAACATCTGCAGTGCAACAGTCCTCAGTAAATCAGCCCCTACAACCTTTACTTTTATGAGTTTCTGTAGAACTGTTACGAGAGGTGGAAGATTAGCTGCAATAGTTAAATAGGTATTTTAATGCAAGCAAGAGTCACTCTGCGATTACTTTACCTTTGAATATCTAAGTATTGTACTAAAAGGTGCCCCACACATTCTATTTATAATTATTATAGGCCTCCAAAAAACATCCAGCCTTTGTTGATGATTTTACAGAACTGTTATCAGCAACTTCCTTTCAACATTCATTTAGATAATTCTGATCACAACATTGCAAAAGAATTCATAACAATTTTAAGAACTTTTTATCTGACTCAGCATGTAGATGGACCCACACTCAATAGTGGACACACTCTGGATCTGCTCATTAGTAAGGGTCTCAACATTTCATCCACTCTTATTAAAGACAGCACAATCTGATCATTTCTGTATTTTTTTTTAAATATTGATTTCTCCTGCCACTGAAAATACATTTGTCTCTGTCAAAAAGAGGTATATATGTGAGAATACTAGTGTGCAATTACGAAGGCTATACACCAAGTATATCCACAGACTCTGTTGATGTTCTCCTCTATAACTTTAACTAAAAAATAAAAAATGTTATTGATGACATTGCTCCTGTAAAGGTCAGGAAGATTATTGGCAGGCATAAAGCAACACAGAGAAACAAAACAGCAATACAAACATGAAAAGAAAATGCTGGAAAGCAGAATGAATGTGGTGGAAAACAAAACATAATGTCCATCAAAACATCTTTAAAGACTTAATGCATTCAATTTGGAACTACTGAAGATACAGCTAGGCAGACATTCTTCTCAAACATTATAAACAGCAATATAAATAACACCCACACTCTTTTTGCTACTGTAGAGAGACTAGCTAATCCCCCAACACAAGTTCCCTGTGAAATACTCTGACCGCAAATGTAACGAGTTTGCATAATTTTTCATGAAGATCAGTAATATTAGAATGGCAACAGCACCCACCACAAAATTTGATGCCAGAACCCTGGAAGAAATAGTACAGCATCTTAAAATGTCGAAATGTTTATACTCATAAAACATAATTTTTAAACACCAGGGTTTGAATGTTTGGCGGCAAGCAGGGGTGACCATCACACGGTGCGTGCTGCGGCGCCATGCTCGTCTCGAGACTAGAGTCTGGAGCCAGTGCTGAAGCGGTCTCATATGCATCGACCCCAGTGGCGCAACCGCCACGGAGGACGCCATATGCCCCAGGAGCTTCTGGAAAAGTTTTAAAGGGACCACAGTGCCTGGCCTGAAGGCGGTATTGAGACTGAGTCTAACTCCATGCTGAGAAAAGAGATGCTCTGAACCGGGGTGAGCTTGCTCTTTTCCCAGTTTACCTGAAGCCCTAAACGGCTGAGGTGCCTGAGCACCTGGTCCCTGTGGGCGCATAGTAACTCTCGGAAGTGGGCCAGGATGAGCCAGTCGTTGAGTATGCGGAAGCCGGCTTCTTCGTAAAGACGCGAGTTGACAGGAACATGCCGAAAGGCAATATTGACACATGGAAGTACGTGTCCTTCAGGTCTACCACTGCAAATCAATCTAGATGCCGGACACAAGTTAAAATGTGTTTTTGCGTGAGCATTTTGAACAGGAGTTTGTGCAAAGCCTGATTGAAAACTCGCAAATCCAAGATCGGTCATAAGCCGCTGCCTTTCTTGGGTACGATGAAGTAAGGGCTGTAGAGACCCTTCTTCATCTCGGTTAGAGGGACAGGCTCTATCACGTCTTTGAGTAAGAGGGTCGCGATATCTGCATGCAGGGAATTGGCATGTTCGGCATGTAATGCGGTAAAGTGTACGCCCCTGAAGGGGGGGGGGGGGGGGGGGGGGGCGGGGGCTGGCAAACTGAATTGCATAACCGAGTCGGATGGTCCTGGCCAGCCAGCATGACAGATTGGGAAGTGAAAGCCACGCATCCAAGCTCCGTGCTAGGGGCACTAATGGGACAATTATTTTTGACATACCTGGCGCGGCGGAGCAGGTAGTACAGTGTCGTGAGGCAAAAGTGCATCCCGAGGCTCTGGTGCTGAGAAAACACTCTGGCAGGGGGCAGTTTAGTAACTGAGGAGGAGGTCCGGCCGAGGTGCCTTCTAGACTCGTCAGAACTGGCCGGCCGGGTAACAGTCATGGGGCTGAAGGTGGAGGGTCCACGTCCAGCATGCGCAGACTGTTGAGGTGTGGCGGCAGAAATCCATGAGAAAGGCATTTGCGGGCCAGGTGACCCAGAGACAAAGGAAATAGGTCTTTTATTGAGAATGTGGGTTGGCAAATTAAATAACTTCAAAAAAGAATTCTCCAACCGGCCCTCCACCAGGGGATGGAGTGGTCTGCTGGAGAGATGGTCTCTGGAGCGAATGTCTTTGTCCCTGGGTCGATCGTCTCAGGATTGCCTGGGAGCCTTCTGGGTCCTCGAGGGGGGTCCGTGAGACGGGGGGGCGTGTGCTCGATGCCGGGGCTTAGAGCTGGGCCCGGGTTGAGGCGGAGCTGCGTGTTGTTTAGCTGCAGGAGGATGCCCTCGGGGCATGACGGGGCATGGCCCATAGCAGCAGGTTTGCAGCAGGGCAGGATGTGTGAGATGGCCTCTATCTGCTTTTTCACCATGGAGAACTGCTGAGCGAAGTCCTCGATGGTGTTTCAGAAGAGGCTGAACTGGGAGACAGGGGCATCGAGGAAGTGTGTCTTGTCCGTCTCGCGCATCTCGACCAAGTTAAGCCACAGTTGAAGTTCCTGAGCCACAAGTGTGGCCATTGCCTGCCCGAGTGACTGTGCTGTGGCCTTCATGGCCCTGAGGGTGAGGTCGGTCGCTGAACGCAGTTCCTGCAGCACGTCGGGATCAGGACTACCCTCGTGCAGATCTTTGAGTGTCTTGGCCTGGTGGACTTGCAGGAGGGCCATGGCATGCAGGGCGGAAGCGGCCTGTCCAGTGGCGCTGTAGGCTTTAGTGGCCAGTGCCGACGTCATCCTTCAAGCCTTGGAGGGGAGCACATGGTGACCCCGCCAGGTGGTAGCGTTCTCTGTGCATAGGTGTATCGCAACAACCCTGTCCACCTTGGGAATCGCCATGTACCTGTGGGCCGCTCCGCTATCGAGGGTAGTGAGAGAAAGGGACCGGGGGGGGGGGGGGGGGGGGGGTGCATGGCTGTGAGCGACTCGCAGACCCAAGGAACCAATCATCCAGCCGCGACAACTGTGGGGAGGACTGAGGGTTCCAGTCCAAGCCCACGCTGGCGGCAGCCCGGGCAAGCATGTCGGACATCTGGGCATCAGCCTCAGCCTGGGCATGCTGACCCAAAGGCGGCAGCCCAGACGAGTCATCCGTGTCAAATGCCGGACCGCCCTCCGATGCAGCGGCGAGCTCATCCAGCTCAAGGGGCTCCAGAGGGTAGGCAGCCTGGCTGTGAGGCGAGCCTCTGATGCAACGATCCCGGACGGAATCAACGAGCGTGCCTGGGGGGCGGGCGAAGCCATCCTCTAATCGCCTCCATCACCAGCCACATTGTCCTCACTCCTGTGGGAAGAAGGAGCGATGCAGGAGACGGCTGGAGTGGTCGGTTGAAGGAAAGCCATGACTGCAATGTTGCCATTGTCATGTTCTCGCAATGAGAACATGAACCATCCACAAACGCTGCCTCAGTGTGATTGCAGCCCAGACACACGAGACAGCGCCTGTGGCCGTCTGAAGCGGAGAGCACTCTATTGCATCCAGGAACTACACAGTGGCGGAAAGGCATCTTTAAAAAGACACGTCCTGAAAAGGACGTTCAACGCCGCTGTGTTATTGCTCTTTTAGAGGAAAATACTCTTTTAACAAAACCTCTTTTAGTTTGCGCTGTCGAAGTGCACAGGGGCAAACTGCACTGCCGTGCAGAGAAGGAGAAAGCCGCTGAAGTGCGGTGTAGATCCAACAGCAATTGCTCAGAGGAAGAGGCATTTTTCCGCTTTTATACCCGTATGTCCTGGGGCGGGACATGCAAATTCTGTCTGCCAACTTTTTCATAGATCAGAGGTATATTTGGTGCTCAAGAGATTTTTTTTTTTTATTCATTTAATAATTTATTACTTTTCATTCTTATTTTCTATTTTTAATTGGTTTTAAAATGTATTTTATCTTGCATTTTCTTTGTAATTTTATATTCTTTGAAATATGCTATATAAATAAACTTGCCTTGCCTTAGACTGGACAAGAATCTGACTAGCTTCTCTGAAAGGTGTGACTTATTGGACGTCATGCAAGAGTAATCGACATGTCTTGATTGAGGTTAATATGTGAAACACAAATGATAGGTTGTCACCCTGTGTAACATCAGGATTCTTGGCTTCTGTGTGGGTGAGATGATAGTATTGTCTATTGATATGACAAGGTCTTGGCAATGGAGGTTCTTGGCTGGGATGAATATATAGCAGCTCGGTTTTTTATACATTCAGCTTCAGATGATTGGCCTTCAACCAGGCAGAGATCCCTGCCATAAATTTGATTTGTGAAGATTATCAGAGGGTGGAAATGAGAGAATTAAACGAGCATCATTGTCATAAGAATAATAGAAGAAGCCATGAAAGTTAATAATGAAGTAATATTCAATTTCAAATGTATGTATCAATTAAGATGATTCTAGAACTGACTGACTCTAATATGATTACACTGGACCAAAGAAAGCTTAGTCTGACAAACCAAACCACTTTGCTGAAGTACCTAAATCAATCACTACTTGTTGATAGTTGATACTTCTGAGTGATAAATTACAGAAAACAGCCTAGCATCAACGAAACCATAAATAAACCGGATTTCATCTCGGGGTGGAGAATGGTAAGACATAACAAGCATTGCTGAGGAAGGTAAAGGAGCTCACTGTATCTCACTTTAATGTGCTCTCACTTTTGTGAACACAAGCGCAACACATTTATGGCTGGCATACCAACTGTAGATAATACACTATAATGCACTTTCACTGAAAAGAGCTTTCTTTTGATTTAGCCAGATCCCTGCTTGTACACAATACTGACTGAACTTCTTGTTGAATATTTACAGTAATTTCAATTCCATTTGCATTAAAAGGAAGTTGGTCCTCCCCGACAGCTGAGACACAAGCATCAGAGGTCAGACATTGGTGTTGTGTAGGGGTGTAAATATTTGCAATGACTTCATGGACATGCAATCACTCACACAAACAGACGGTACAGTATGTAAACCATGGAATAAGCATTATAGATTATTATACAACAGTTAGTTCTGGTCCTCGAATCTAATTGGAAGAGAGACATTCCAAGAGCACCGATGTGCACTTGGACGCATTTCTGTTTCTATCACTCTACTTGTGTTCATGGTGTTCTAAACTAAAGTATAATAGCAGTGCCAATGTCAAAAAGCAGCTAGATGAGTGTCTTTTCATTTTGACTGTGACATTGAGGATGTCATGAAGACTGTGTTGTGAGCCAGTTAAAGGGATATTAGCAGGTCCTTAGAATAGGTAAGATGGTAATTAGATATTTGTAGGTCTATAAAGCACAGGTAGTCAGAATAAAAGTAATCCATCCTATCTCCACTGGGGACATTAATGTCTTCTAAAGAAAATTGATCACTTTGTGTGTGAAAAAGAACAGTATTTAAGCAATTTTTTATAAAAGGTCTCTTCCAGCCAGGCATTGACTAGACAGCCGAATTTACCAGAGTGCTCCTGTGATGTAAGCTGTTGCGTGCCTCGTAGCAAGTCAACCCGGCCATCACGGAACCTCCCCAATGCACCTACAAGAGTCGTACGGTAACCCGCACCTTGGAGATAAGTGTCTGCTGCGGGGAGGTGTCCCTTCCTAAGGGGAAGACACAATGGAGACCACACCCTACCAGAAGGGGAGGTAATTGTGTGGAAATACATCACATGGCCTTACCAAGCTTTGTTGGCAGTGTCGCACATGGAGAAGTCCCCGTGGTAGGTCCTACCCAGAGGGGAGCATCTCTACAAACACAGCGACCGGTGGTAGTGAACTCTACCCAAGGAAGGTGTGGGTTTACCAATGAAGAAACCATCTTGCAGAAGATACATAACACAGGGTTACATACAGGCAACCAGCGCATGTGGAGCACCTATTCCAGTACAGGACCTATTTAGGACATGTACTGGGCATTATCTAAGTTCTCCACCAACTTGCCTGCCACAAGGCTAAGGAGGAAGGACATCCAGGGTCCACGACTTTATGAACAAGGCTGGGGGGTAAAAGCGCATGTCTCCATCTCCAGGAAGGGGAAGGCACTATGCACATCGGTACACCTGGCCAGTTGTACCGCAAACTTACCTGTTCATACCTGACAACACACGGGATGAAACCGGCTCAACCTGGAGATTGTAGAACCTTGCAAAGGTGTTGGGTGTTGCCAAGCCCACTGCTCTGCAGATGTCTGCTAAAAAGGTGCCATTGGTCAGAGCCCAGGAGGCCATCCTGAGCATGATTTGCCAAAGCGATGGCGTCAATAACCCAGTGGGCGATCCTCTGTTTGAAGACAGCACTCCCCTTCCACTGTCCTCCAAAGCAAACAAAGAGCAGCTCAGAGCGTATAAAGCTCTGTGTGTGATCCAAATAGATGCGTAAAGCATAAACCGGACACAGAATTGGCAAGGCTGTGTCTGCCTCCTCCTGGGACAGCGCTTGCAGGTTCACCACCTGATTCCTAAATGGTGTCATGGGAACCAGTAGGGGCTGTAGAACCCCTTCTTCATCTTGGCTGGAGGGGCAGGCTCTATTGCATCCTTCCATGGAAGTGTCACAATCTCCGCATGTATGGCAGCGCCATTCTCACCCTTCACTGAGTTAAACCAGATGCTGCTGAACTGGGGTGGGCACCCGGCAAACTGAATCGCATATCCAAGTCGGATGGTTTGGGTCAGCCATCGCAATGGGTAGGGGAGTGCATGCCACACCTCCAAGCTCCAAGCAAAAGGGACCAAGTGAACAATCACATTGGACGTACTTGTGGGTGGGGCGTCGCAGTGGGGCAGAGGCGGAGGTGCCACGTCGAGGGGGCTGGAACCCCGAACTCATGGTTGTGCTGAGTCTAGCAACATCAAAGTACTTACATGGCTCCATGTACCCACCATCGGACTAGTCAGGAATGGAGCAGGAGGGAACCCCTCCTCGTTGTCCAACACAACTGCCTTGGCATGGGTGGGTATATGCCACAGCTGGGTATGCATGGGCGGGTAGACCCACCTCCGCAGCACCATACCTGCCCTAAAAGCGCGGTGTCCGGCGGTCTTGATAACGACGGCCGTGAACACCAAATTTGTGACCCAGGGAGTGAGGAAAACATTATTTTTCAGAAAATATGGGTACTGCAGCCCGTTGAGCCTGCGGCAAATTAAAAAGAAACGGCAACAAAGGATTCTCCTCCAGGCCCTCCAACGGAGTGGTTTGATCACCAGCTCCAGGCCTGTAGTGGGTCTCCATGTCCCTGGGTTGCCCATCTCAGGGGCGCTTCGAAGCCTTCCTTGGGTTCTTGGCAGCGGGCCATGAGACGGTGGGGTGTCTGCTTCCTGCAGGTGGCTCTACGTTGGGTCTGGCCCGCTAGGGCTGGCCACGGTGGATTCGGTATTGTTGCCACAGGGAGACATCCTTGGTGACGAGCAGACAGCGTGCGGGATCCTGATCCGTGCCGGGGAAGGATATGCTGAATAGCCTCCGTCTGCCTCTTAATGCCGAGAACTGCTGGTCACATTCCTCAACGGTGTTGCCAAATAGGCCAACCTGGGAGATGGTGCATCAAGGAACCATGCCTTGTCAGCCTCACTCAACTCGACCATGTTGAGCCAAATATGGTGCTCCTGGACCGCCAAGGTGGACATCGCCTGCCTGAGAGTCCAGGCCGTGCCTCGCACGGAGGGTGAGATCGGTTGCTGAGCGCAGCTCCTGCATCAATCCCCGCCATGACTTTGCTCCTCAATCACCTCTGGGAATAAAGGGACCTGGGCAGGGCACGGCCATGAGTGGTGCTCCGCACCCAGGAACCAATCAGCTAGCCGCGAGGGTTCAGGGCGTGGCGGACGGGTCCACTCCAGCCCGACACTCGCAGCTTCTCAAGATCAGAGGTGTTCTGGGCTCCCAGGAGTGATCCCTAGTGTCACTACATTGACACAACGTAGAGTGAGAGACCGATACGAAACATCTAAATGATGCGATCCAAAGTGCATTTGAACAGCTGTGAAACACTTTCTTATGATTTGTTACATTCATACGAGCAGAGAGACAAGTAAGTTCGAAGTAAGTTTGGAGCAGAAGAAATATAAATAAACCTTGTGTAAATTGTCAACTTTACACTGAGCTAAAATGCTATTTCTAGCCATTTTATTTTTTTATCAAGAAAATTCACATTGGATCATAATTTCTTTTTTCAAGTAAGACCTTTGAAAGTAGGGTAAAAATCATATACTTGATAATAGTTTTTGTATTTTTTTCTTTTTAAAATATCTAAAAATCCTTAAAACAAGATCAATTAGATTAATCTTGTTTTAGAAACAACACTGCATAAGATATTTAGGTTTTTTAGAGAATGTATTTTTAACATGAGTACTTTGTCTTACTGTACTGTTAGAGTCAAAACAGGTGAAAATAATCTATGAGTGCTGAAGAAGTATTCCAAAGTATTTAGAATACGTTGCTAACGGAATACATTACAAATGACATATTACAGCATGTATTCTGTAATCTGTCGTGGAATACATTTCAAAAGTAACCCTCCCAACCCTCCCTACTGGAGTTTCTGTATTGGGAGAACATTGTAATTCAACATGGCAAACCGGAAAACAAACCATCTACCGCAAAACACTCGGACAATACACAGAGAAAATAGGATGTGCTTGACCCAAAATTCCATTATCTTCAGCAAGCTGACAAACACCCCAACTGAGTAATAGAGTTAAACAGCTATAGCTTTACTGTTCATTTGGGAGTCGCGACAGAGGTAGGCAATCGCACATGCTTAACCACTCTCTCTCTCTCTTCAAACACACACACACATCCTTGTTTCTCCACTAACTTGTTAGAAATGGCCCAACCCGTCGATACTAGGTCTAAAGTGACACATTATTAGGTGCATCTTTTGAACTTATAACGGCAGATCCTGATTCCTGGCTTAAGAAAGTAGTTCTGTGTTTGTTAAGATCCTTAGTCTTTCCAAATTGTTTTTATTTACTTGTTCCTTGAACTGTTGTATAAAAGCAATATCACACTTGCAATTGTGCTGTATGGCCCTCAGCATACAGCTGAGCATACAGCACTCTTGCTTGTGTGACATTGCTTTACCATGTCATGGAATGTTAACATTTGTGCTTCAATTACAAATTAAATATGTCATGTGCCCACATTTAAATCAAGCAGGGTCATAGAATTAAACTAACTATTAGAAGCATATACAGGCGGTTTTACATGGTATCTGCAAGTTCGCTCTTCATGATCTATGTGAAAGATGTCAAGTACATTAACAAGAACTTTTTTTATGTTTTTTTTTTGCCAATCAAAGATAACTTTAATCAATTATTATACAACCGAATCAATTGGCATTTAGATTTGAACTGATTAGTTCCCTTAAGAACAGTCCCAAAATTCCCCTTATTGCCTATAGTGCACTATGTAGCATTCCCAATAAAGACAGTGAGTGAACTTTCTTAATTTAAAGTCTTCTTTTTCCCATCGATATTTTTTTTGTAATTAAATGTTTTTTTTTATTTTATAGAAAAAACAAAACACAACACATACACACCGAATCAGCATTTCACTTTTAACCCTCACTAATATCCACCCTAACCCCAATGAACACCCCCGTGGTCACATAAAATAATACACACACAAACCAAAAAATTAAATATATAAAAAAATAAAATATATAATAAACATACACAATTAAACTAAACTTCTCTCTCCTCATACCTTCCCCCGAGAGTCCCCCCAAAACTGCCAAATACCTACCCCACCTCTTGAAAAACAAGTCGCCAAACCCCAGCCTTCTATGTACCATCTCCTCAAAAGCTGCCACCTTCCCCATCTCTGCACACCACTCTGGAAATGGTGGCGCCATTCATAATGTTAGTCAGAACCCAATTTTTATATATTTGTCCTCCAAATTTATGACTGCCCCATCGCCCAAAATACAAAGTCTGGGGCAAAGTAAAATTTGAGTGCCCAAAACGTCACACAAATTATTCTTCATCCAAAAATCTTGTATATTAACACACCCCCAAAAGACATGGGTTGTGTCTCCAACTTCTGATTGGCATCGCCAGCAGGTGGGTGTGTCTTTAAGACCAAGACTTTATAATCTAGAGGGGGTCCAATAAAATCTATGTATAATCTTAAATTGAATAAGGCGAACCCTGGCATCTCTAGATGCAGACTTGACCTTTTTTTAGAATCCTAGTCCACACTCCTTCCTCCAATACCAAGTTCAAGTTTTTCTCCCATAATCTCTTGATAGAAGTTAGTCTCCCAAACTCTGAATTAGCAGGGTGTAATACACTGTTCCCCGTCTGTCGCTCACTTCGACGTCGTGTCGAAGAAGCGACACTAGGGGTCTCTCTTGAGCGCCGAAAGATACCTCTGATCTATGAAAAAAGGCCAATGAGAGTTGGCGAACAGTATTTGCATACTCCGCCTCCGGATACGGATATAAAGGCGAGAGAAATACGCTCGTTCATTCAGTAATTTTCTTCGGAGCCGATGGTCGTGTGTATGCAGTCAGCTGCGAGTAACACAACTGATCCTGCTTCTGATCCTCTGACGCTCTGCTTTGCTGTTGGATTTACGGCGCACTACAGCGGCTTTTCTCTTCACTGCCGGCGTGCAGTTTGCCCCTGGGCGCTTCGACAGCGCAGAGTTAAAAGAGTTGAAAGAGTGATTCTCTCCATAAAAGAGTTTATTTCTCTGAAAGAGCATTACACAGCGGCGTTGAACGTCCTTTTCAGGACGCGTCTTTATAAAGATGTAATTTCCGCCCCTGTGTAGTTTCTGGATGCGGTGTTTTCTCCCCACCTCTCTCGGTCATAAAACACTATCTTGCATGCCTGGGCTGCGATCACATGCAAGCAGTGTTTTATGAATGGTTTATGTTCTCAGTGCGAGAACATAGCCATGGCAACATTGCGGTCGTGTGGCTTTCTTTTGTAGTGAGAGAAAGCCGTTTCAGCCGCCCCCCGCGCCTCGCCTCCTTCCTACGGGATTGACGCAGGCGCCGCGGGCGATGAGCACGATTTGGGGACAATGACGGGCTCTGTTCGCCGGGTAAATCCCCTCGAACTTCCCGCCTCCCCGGCACGCTTGTTTGCTAGCATTGCGGTCGTGTGGCTTTCTTTTGTAATGAGAGAAAGCCGTTTCAGCCGCCCCCCGCGCCTCGCCTCCTTCCTACGGGATTGACGCAGGCGCCGCGGGCGATGAACACGATTTGGGGACAATGACGGGCTCTGTTCGCCGGGTAAATCCCCTCGAACCGCCCGCCTCCCCGGCACGCTTGCTTGCTTGCTTCCGTCTGAGCTCGGGATGAGTATTCTCTCCAATGGTTCATCTTCTCAGTGTGAGAACATGGCCGTTATAGCATTGCGGTCGCACAGCTTTCTTTTGTAATGAGAGAAAGCCACTTCAACCGCCCCCCGCGCTCCGCCTTCTTCCTACGGGATCGGCGCAGGCGCTGCGGGCGATGAAGGCGATTTGGGGAATATGACGGGCTCTGTTCGCCGGGTAAACCCCCTCGAACCGCCCGCCTCCCCGGCACGCTTGCTTGCCTCAGAATTGGATGACATCACCGCTGCATCGGAGAGCGTTACAGCGGCATCGGATGCTGATCGTTCGCCTGGGCCGCCACCTTCGGGTCTGCCGCCCAGCCTGAGCCTGACGCACGGAGATCCGCTATGCTTTCCCGGGCTACTTGATCGGTTCCGCGGGCAGGTGCGCCGCTCACAGCCACGCCCCCCCCGTTCCCTTCTTCCCGGACGTGCACGACGAGTTGAGCTAAGCCAAGGCTTTTTCGCTCCTCCGCTCTCACTACCCTCGTGGTGGAACGGTCCCAGACCGCTTCCACTCTGCACGCCACGGCCCTTCCTGCAACCAATGCCAGGCCAAGGCACTTCAAAACCTGCACCTTGGGTAGTCCTGTTCTTGATGTGCTGCAGGAACTGCGCTGGATGACCAACCGCGCCCCCGGGCCACGGAGGTCAGAAGCGCTGGCACTCGAACAGGCGATGGCCACCCCTTGTGGTCCAGAAACACACCTGTGGACTGGACCTGGTCGAAATGCGGGAGGCAGACAAGGCACACCTTCTCTCACACCCCCGTCTCCCAGCTCCGTCCATTCGGCGCCACCGTTGACGACTCTGCCCAGCAGTCCTCAGCGGTGAGGCAGACGGAGGCCACTGCACATCCTGCCCCGCCGCAAGCTTGCCGCCATGGGCCATGCCCCGTCTGCTCGCCGAGGGCGTCCTCCTGCGGCTATGAAACACCCTGCTCCGCCTCAACCCGGGCCCAGCTCTCAGCCCCAGCGTCGAGCACGCTGCAGGGAACGGACGCCCCCGTCTCACGGACCCCCTCGAGGACCCGGAAGGCTCCCAGGCTGTCCGTAGACGTTCAACCCAGGGACCAAGATGTTAGCTCCGGAGGCTGGTAAGACCGCTCCGTCCCCGGTGGAGGGCCGGGAGGAGAATCTTTTCTTGTTGAATTAATTTTCACATTCTCATATTCTCTGTAATGAGCTTTTTCCTTTTGTCTCTGGGTCACCTGGCCCGCAAATACCGTTCTCACGGCACTTTGCCCCCAGATATCAACAGTCCTGGCTTCCTGGACACGGACCACCCGTCTTCAGCCCCACGACTGTCCCCCGGCCGGCCGGTTCCGACGAGTCTAGAGGACGCCTACCCAGGACCTCCTCCTCAGTCGCTGACCCGCCCCCTGCCGGGTGTGCGGAGCAAGGTAAGTGCTTGAGTCTTTTCTCAGCACCTCAGCTGCGGGTCGCCCCGTCGCCGCCCAACGCTGCCCTACCTGCTCCGCCCCGCTGCGAAGCCCCGCCGGGTACGTCAAATTAATCGTCCCTTTGGTGCCCCTAGCGCAGAGGTTGGACGCGTGGCTTTCACTTCCCAACCCGTCTCGCTGGCTGGCCCGGACCATCCGACTCGGTTACGCAATTCAGTTTGCCAGGCCCCCGTCCCCCTTCATGGGCGTCCGCTTTTCCGCAGTACACGGCGAACACGCCCACTCCCTGCGCGCGGAAATCGCGACTCTTCTGGCCAAAGACGCGATAGAGCCTGTCCCTCCAACCGAGATGAAGATGGGTTTCTACAGCCCTTACTTCATCGTACCCAAGAAAAGCGGCGGCTTATGACCAATCTTGGACCTGCGAGTTCTCAACCGAGCGTTGCACAAACTCCCGTTCAAAATGCTCACGCTTAACCTGCGTCCGGCATCTAGATTGGTTCGCAGCGGTAGACCTGAAGGACACGTACTTCATGTCTC
This sequence comes from Moxostoma hubbsi, assembly GCA_032164185.1. Taxonomy (NCBI): domain Eukaryota; kingdom Metazoa; phylum Chordata; class Actinopteri; order Cypriniformes; family Catostomidae; genus Moxostoma; species Moxostoma hubbsi. The sequence goes on along the minus strand of JAVLUX010000013.1, from coordinate 13,372,348 downwards.
CACCCTGCCCCGACACCGCCCCTACCTGCGGTTTGCGTTCGGGGGCCAGGTGTATCAGTACAAGTCCTCCCCTTTGGCCTGTCTCTGTCCTCTCACGAGAGTTACTATGCAAAACCCACAGAGATCAGGTGCTCAGGCACCTCAGCCGTCTGGGGCTTCAGGTCAACTGGGAAAAGAGCCAGCTCACTCCAGTTCAGAGCATCTCTTTTCTCAGGATGGAGTTAGACTCGGTCTCAATGTCGGCATGTCTCACCAACGAGCGTGCCCAGTCAGTGTTGAACTGCCTCGCCGCCTTCAGGCCAGGCACAGCGGTCCCCTTAAAACTTTTCCAGATGCTCCTGGGGCATATGGCGTCCTCCGCGGCGGTCGCGCCGCTGGGGTTGATGCATATGAGACCGCTCCAACACTGGCTCCAGACCCGAGTCCCGAGACGAGCATGGCGCCACGGCGCCGTATGCAACGGGCACGCAGCCTCAGGCCGTTGGAAAGGGGCCCAGCTGCGTTGGCACATCAACTGCCTCGAGTTGTTGACCGTCCTTTTTGCCCTGCGGAAGTTTCTCCCGTTAATTCGGGACGAACATATCCTAGTCAGGTCGGACAGCACCACTGCGGTCGCGTACATAAATCACCAAGGCGGCGTATGCTCCCGTCACATGTCACAACTCGCCCGTCGTCTCCTCCTTTGGAGCCAGCACCGACTCAAGTCGCTGCGTGCCACTCACATCCCCGGCAACCCCAATGTGATAGCGGACGCGCTGTCATGACAATGCTTGTCTGGCGGAGAGTGGAGGCTTCACCCCCACTCGGTGCAGCTGATTTGGGAACGGTTCGGCAAGGCCCAGGTAGACCCCTCTGCCTCCCGAGAGACCTCCCACTGCCCGCTCTGGTACGCCCGTTAAGAGGCTCCCCTCGGGGCAGATGCACTGGCACACAGCTGGCCGGTGGGGCTGCGCAAGTACGCATTCCCCCCAGTGAGCCTTCTTGCACAGGTGCTGTGCAAGGTCAGGGAGGACGAGGAGCAAGTCACTCTCGTGGCTCCTTACTGGCCCACCCGGGCCTGGTTCTCGGACCTCATACTCCTTGCGACAGCCCCTCCCTGGCGAATTCCCCTGAGGAAGGACCTTCTTTCTCAGGGACGGGGCACGCTCTGGCATCCGCACCCAGACCTCTGGAACCTCCACGTCTGGTCCCTGATGCAGAAGATCTAGCTGGTCTACCACCCACGGTCGTAGCCACGTTCAACCAAGCCAGAGCCCCTTCTACCAGGCAACTCTACGCCCTGAAATGGCGTCTGTTCGTGAATTGGTGTTCTTCCCGGGCAGAAGACCCACAGAGGTGCGCAGTTAGGTCTGTGCTCCTGTCCCTACAGGAGAGGTTGGGGGGGAGGCTGTCCCCATCCACCTCGTAGGTGTATGTTGCCACTATTGCAGCTTACCACAACCCAGTAGACAGCAACTCTCTGGGTAAGCACGACTTAATCGTCAGGTTCCCAAGAGGTGCCCGGAGGTTAAAAACCCCTCCTGGCCAAACCTGTTCCCCTCCTGGGGATCTCTCGGTGGTCCTTGCCGGTCTTCAGAGATCCCCCCCGAGTCGCTAGAATCAGTTGGCTCAGGGCCCTCTCCTGAAAAGACGGCCCTGCTGATTGCGCTCACTTCCATCAAGAGGGTCGGGGACCTGCAAGCGTCCCTTACTAACGACACTTGCCTGGAGCTTGGTCCGGCAGATACTCATGTGATCCTAAGACCTCGACTGGGCTATGTGCCCATGGTTCCTACCATGCCCTCTGGAGATCAGGTAGTGAACCTACAAGCGCTGCCCCGGGAGGAGGCAGACCCAGCCCCTCTCACTGTCGTGTCCGGTACGTGCCTTGTGTGCCTACCTGGACCGCCCCCAGAGCTTCAGGCGCTCTCAGCAGCTCTTTGTCTGCTTTGGAGGACCAGCAGAAAGGGAACGCTGTCTCCAAACAGAGGTGTCTCACTGGGTGATGGATACCATTCAGTTGGCCTATCACACCCAGGCCATGCCCCCCACTTACGGGTTCAAACCCACTCCACTAGGAGCGTGACATCCTCATGGGCACTGGCGAGGGGCACCTCCCTAGCAGACATTCGCAGAGCTGCGGGCTGGGCAGCACCTAACACCCTTATGATCTCAGGGTTGAGTCAGTCTCGTCCCGTGTTCTCTCAGGTCCGAGCCCGTAGAACTCGGTACACGTCGACGATCTGACCGGGTGATCCGCTTGTACCAGCGCCGTTTCCCTCTGCCGAGGCAAAACAGTGCGCTTTTGTCCCAGAGGACCCAGGTCCCTGGTTGATTCCTCCCTAGCACTTCGGACCCGCAGCAGTTCATCGGAGGAACGTGCTGGTCCAGTCCACTACGGGTACCTCCGGCTACCCCTACTGGAATAAGTGCTCCACAGATCAGGCCTCCTACGGGACTCCTCCTGTGTGTATTTCCGCGGTACGGTCACCTTACGAGCTGACCCGCGTCTCCCTTAGGCAGCCCTTTGCTGCCCTCCGGTCGCCGTGTTGTAGCAACTCCCCCCTCCTTGAGGTTGGATCTACCACCGCGCCATTTCCTCCCACATGCCCCAAGTGGCCATGTGATGTATTTTTGCCACCTTTACCTCCCCTGTTGGGCGGGTGTGGCCTCCGCAGGGTCTTTTCCCCCTAAGAATAGGAATTCGGAATAAGACCCCCTTCCCTCGATGCGGTAAGGGCCCCGGCTGCTCTTGCTCTATGCCGAGAAAACATAGAGAGAAAAGAGGCCCAGCCAGGCTTGGCCCGTTCCCTAGTTGGGAGCGTCACCTTGTTCCCCCCTAGGGTAACCAAAAGGATGCTGACGCTTTTTCGGGGCATTGGGGAAGAGTACGTGCAGCCTGAACACAGTTGGTCGCTTGCGCACGTGCAAAATACCTGCCCGCTTCTGTGTCAGCAGTACACGTACACGGCTCAGCGCATGGCGAGTTTTGAAGTGGACCCCTAGTGTCGCTTCTTCGACACGACGTCGAAGTGAGCGACAGACGGGGAACGTCTCGGTTACGTATGTAACCTCCGTTCCCTGATGGAGGGAACGAGACGTCGTGTCTTCCCGGCCACGTCGCTGAGCCGAGCCGCTGAGATGCCCGGAACACTCCCGGCTCCTCAGAAAAATCCTGAATGAACGAGCGTATTTCTCTCGCCTTTATATCCGTATCCGGAGGCGGAGTATGCAAATACTGTTCGCCAACTCTCATTGGCCTTTTTTCATAGATCAGAGGTATCTTTCGGCGCTCAAGAGAGACCCCTAGTGTCGCTTCTTCGACACGACGTCTCGTTCCCTCCATCAGGGAACGGAGGTTACATACGTAACCGAGACGATTCCTCATGACCTTTTCCAAAAGCAGTAATCAGCTCTTCCAAAGTATCTGCTGCTTTGGGGGGGGCTACTCCCAAAAACAATACAGTGCAGGTGGCGCAGCTGTAAATCCCAAAATGATGACCCAAATTCTCAAAAGATCTCAACACTCACAGAGTGAGTCACAGAGTGAAGTAACCCCTCTCACAATCCACTCTGTTCAAAAGAAATGGGACTTACTGAAACGTAATTTAGGGTTTAGCCATATGATTGAGGCAACGTTTAAATAAATGTATGAATTAAACACTCTGGACATTTTTGTCCAAACCATGTGCAAATGTGAGATAACGAGGTGTGACAAACTTAGTTTGATAGAAAGGCTATGCAATGGCGAAATAGGAATTCCTGTTCAATACGAAACCAGGGAGGGGCTCTTTCAGGTGGAAGTGACCAACGAGCCAAATGTCTGACAAAAACAAAATTATAAAGACCACATTCCCAATTAGTGCAACAATCAAACCCCAAAATTCCCCCAGAACCAAACAAACAGAAAAAGAAAATTGTGTGCATGGAAGGATAGTGTCTGTAGCTACAAACAGGCACTAAAAGCTGCCAGGTCAGCATATTTTAGTAAGCACATAGAAAATAACCACAACAATCCTAGGTGTTTACTCAGTACTTTGGCTAAATTGGTTAGGAATAAAGCCTCAGAACCAGATATTCCGTCGCAGCACAAGAGTAATGACTTCATGAATTTCTTTACAGATAAAATTGATATAATCAGAAATAAAATTGGAATTATGCAATCATCTGTCATAGCACCTCAGAAAACAGTGTCTAATAATTTTCCTTATGTGCAACTTATGTGGGTAAGCAAAATAAACTTAATTCAAAGAGTAAACAAGTTTATTTTGCTTACCCCATTGGCAGATTTTTTTTCTTGTTTTGAGTCTAAAGTTCATTAAATTTAGTCAGATTTATCTTAAAACTAGACTTAATATCTTATCCCATTTTGCTTGACAAGTAAATAAATCATGTTTTAAGAAAGTTTAGATCATTTGACAGGAAAACAAGACAAAAATACTTGTCTAGAAAATATTTTTTTGCAGTGTAGTGCTGCATTCAACACGATAGATCACAACATTCTCTTGAATAGGCTAGAGAATTATGTTGGTATTTGTGGAGTTGCATTAGCATGGTTTAGGACATATTTAGCAGACTGCTACCACTTTGTCTATGTAAATGAGGAATTGTCAAACCAAACAAAAGTAAAATATGGAGTGCCACAGGGATCAGTTTTAGGGCCCTCTGCTTTTCTCCTTGTATATGCTTCCCCTGGGAGATATTATCAGGAATCATGGAATGAGTTCTACCAGAAAGACTCGGGAGAATAATACTGAACAATTAACCATTTATTTACAGCTTGGCAAACAATATAAAGATAAAAGTTCTTTGGCGTAGGCCCCATCCGTAGCTCGCAATCCGGGGGTCCGGACTCTGCATTTCCTGCCTGGCGATGAAGGCAGGGGCGCAGCCGACCCCCAGTGAGGTATGGGAAGGGACCATCCTGGTGGTGGTGTGTAGGAAGGAAGGGATCATCTTGGTGGTGGGGAGGGTGGAGGAGAACGAAAGCGTCAGCATCTGTGAACTCAGACATGTGTAAGTACCCATCTTTTATACTGCAAGTGTTAGAACGCGATTGGATAGATGAGAAGGTAATGAGTGACGTAACAATTGAGTCTTCCTGGCAGAACTTATGCTAAAGCTTCCATTTCTACCAGAAAGACTCGGGAGAATAATACTGAACAATTAACCATTTATTTACAGCTCGGCAAACAATATAAAGATAAAAGTTCTTTGGCGTAGGCCCCATCCGTAGCTCGCAATCAGGGGGTCCGGACTCTGCATTTCCTGCCTGGCGATGAAGGCAGGGGTGCAGCCGACCCCCAAAGAAGGTGGAAGAGAAATTCCACCGGGACAGGACCTACCCCCAAAGAACGGAAAAGAGGAGTATACCCACCGGTCGTGAATCCTGGAGAGCCTAAACATGGAGAGAGATGAGGGTTAATAATGAGCATGACAAAAAACACCTTTAAGGCCAATAGCTAATTAGTCAGAGGTGACTACATTATAAGAAGACAAGAATACAATCATGCAATTAAAATTCTGCTGCTGTGTAAACGTAAGCATTAATAGAGCTGACGCTTTCGTACAAGCGACGGCATCTAGTGCCGCACATAAAAACAAGGTAGACTGGACAAGGCCGCGAGGCCACACGGAACCAACCACGAGGACCACATGGCCATCTTTTAGCGAGGCTACAGTGCATCGAGGCCGCTTGGCCACACAGACAACGGCCCCTTGGCCACATAGAACCGATGCCACTAGGGCCACGAGACCACTGGCCATTTTTTACATATAGGACAAGGCATCGATATGCCACGAGGCCACTATAGACCACACGGAACGAGCGACGTAGACAACGGCCACTAGGCCACATAGAACCGGGCCGCCTGGCCGCCAGGACGAGGCCACCTTGGGCCACACAGAACAAGGCCACCTTGGGCCGCACAGAACAAGGCCACCTTGGGCCGCACAGAGCCGGACCACCTTGGGCCGCACAGAGCCGGCCCTAATGACCACAAAGCGGAGCCACACTGGCCACATGGCCTTGCTAGACCACAGAGACAAGGCCGCACGGCCACACGACCTTAATAGACCACAGAGACGAGGCTGGCAATCAGCCACGACGGCATCTAGTGCCGCACATAAAAACAAGGTAGACTGGACAAGGCCGCGAGGCCACACAAAACCAACCACGAGGGCCACATGGCCATCTTTTAGCGAGGCTACAGTGCCTCGAGGCCGCTTGGCCACACAGACAACGGCCGCTTGGCCACATAGAACCGATGCCACTAGGGCCACGAGACCACTGGCCATTTTTTACATATAGGACAAGGCATCGATATGCCACGAGGCCATTATAGACCACACGGAACAAGCAACGTAGACAACAGCCGCTAGGCCACATAGAACCAATGCCGCTAAGGGCCACAAGACCACTGGCCATTTTTTACATATAGGACAAGGCAACATTGTGCCACGAGGCCTTTAGACCCACACAGAGACAAGGCCCGCTGGGCCACAAGGCTGCTAAAGCCACACAGAGACAGAATCACTCATGGACACGGCCTTAGGCCACAAATAACCAATGCCATAACTGGCCACAATACCACGGGACAAGGCCACTTTAGGCTACACGGTCACAGTAGACCACACTGAACATAGAATGGGGCCGTGAGGGCCGCGATGTCGTGAGCCCACACTGAGACGAGGTAGGACAGAGACAACGGCCACGAGGCCACACGGAACCAAGGCTGTAAGGGCCACAAGACCTCGTAGGCCACACGCAGGACAAGGCAACATTATGCCACAAGGCCTCGAGACCCACGTAGAGACAAGGCCCGCTAGGCCACGAGGCTGCTAATGCCACACGGATACGAGGCTAATGCCACACAGATACGAGGCCAACGTGACAGAACCAATGCCATAACTGGCCACAAGACCACGGGAGAAGGCCACATTAGGCTACACGGTCACAGTAGACCGCACTGAACATATATGCTTAGATTATCTTTTTTTTTTTTTATAATATTAGTTCTAGTGAGCTAGAACTATGACAGATAATGAAAGAGCATGACACCACCACCAGTAGTTGCATAGGTATATACCTGGACCGTTATAGGAGCTTGCTGAGCTTCGAGGATAGTTTTTGAGCCTGGACTTATAAGAGACTCGAATGCGAAGGAACGCTATCTACCCGAGGAATGGTAGCTGACGTAGAAATAAGGAGATTTATGATGAATTAAGAAATTTAGCCATAGATGAGAAGGGACAAAATTGTTATAAATTGAAATTGTTAGTGTGATGCCGGAGCCTTGGAATCATTCATAGAGTGCTTAAGGAAGAGAGTAAAGAATTAGGTGAAAGGAGTAGATCGGAGAAGGACAGATCACAAGCAGGATCAAAATAATTGGTAGCTGATGTAAATTCCCCTGGACGCATAAAACCGTAGAAAGCAGTTAGAAACCCAGCTTCTAGCAAAATATTGATGTATGTAGAAAAAAGCCTTGGCGAATAGAAGATTAGTCTTTGCAATAAGGCAAAGTAAATGGCAGCTGTTATGTGGAGAATGATAGAGGATTTGCTTATGCATGAGCAATGAACGAATAGGAGAAGTGGTGAATAAACTTGGAAAGTCGGGGTTGGAATAATTGCGTAGAATTGAATGCCTGCTAGTAATGTACAGATGGAGGAAGGTATAGATTAGGTTTCTCGAGGTGAAGACGAGAGAGGAGCGAGCGGTCGTTATCAAAAATGGGAATTACGGAAATTTGAAAAAGCAAAACGTAAAGAATGAAGACCAAGCGGAAATGTAAGCTCTATAAGTGAAAGGAGCTGCACCTTTAGCCATGAAATGACTGGCTGAACTAAGCAAATCGACTAATTTAACATAGTAGCTGATAGGGGTGGGCACGGAGTTGGATCCGTAAGGGCTGAAGGGCAAAAGCCGTCTGAAAACGAAACGGGAGAGCGCGTTGGCAATAGCATTGGAGTTGCCTACTATGAGAGCAGCTTTGATAATAAAATGAAGATGACAGATTGCCAGATTAAGCGTCTCGCGAAAGGCATCATAGTCTGGCAAGATAACCGATGCTGAGCCCCAGATGACGCTGGCTACAACTAGAGGATACGACTGCGAACCATTGCCTTTGAAAGAACCCCCTGCAGCCAATAGAGGGGGCGGCATCGGAAAAGTAGTACAAATATAGATATGCTGTACTTATTAAATCACTCCCTCAAGATAAAATGCTGCAATTACAGCCCAAGGTGGAGATCACAAGGTGCTGGGCTGCAGGTGTCTGCGCAACAGTCTCTAAACAGGAGGAACATGATGTTTCAAATGGCTGCCTCAAAAACAAGTGTGCTGCCCACATAAACGGCATATTTGGGCATTTCAGGTGCGATCATGTGTGCAAACACGTCTATAATGTCCACAAAAATGCTATCTGGGTTTTTAGACACAGCAAATATGTTCCAGCACATGTACAAAAGGAAAGACGTATATTTTTCCACTTGAGCAACCACTCCTTCCAGCATCGCACAATGATGCAGCACTTTAAAAAAATGTCATTTGCACGAGACTAATAATAATCGTTAGTCTAATTCAAGTTTAGCCTTTTTTTTTTTTTTTTGCATACAGGAGAAGGGGACTGAAACAGTGTTCATTGGCATCGTTGTTAATTAGAAATGCACTTATTCATTATTTCAGGCATCGAAAAACATCAAACATAAAAGATGTGAACTTATATTACTAAAACACGAATCCATTAAACTCCGAGCTCGAAGACAGTATAAGCAGAAATATATCATTGACTCCATATTTAAAACAAGAATAACAAGCAGGTAGGTTCGAGAACACAGGCAGGGCGGATTGAGTTCCAGGGCTCTGGTGCATCCATTCGTCTCACAGTACTAAATGAACCCACACAAGTACACACGAGAGCACACTATTCTCGTTTGAAGACTTAAGAAACATGATTTAAGAAGCATGAAGTGACTGAAATCTAACTCATTAACATTTAAAATAACAGTCATTTAAAGAGATCAATCAGATCCGATTAGCGGCCGAGAAATGGAATCCCTACCTTGAGGAATTATGCTTGTGGAGAAAATTAAGGTGGCCGAGCAACGAAAGCACGTCATGTTCGAACGATACAGAGGGAGGGAAAAGTTTCCAGGAAGGATCTAGTCCTTAAAAGCTTTCGTGAGGGAGGGAAGCTTGCATTTAAACCGAGACTAGGAAAATGCCAAGGAATACGAGCGAAGTAGAAGGGCCCATTGATTTTTTATTTATTTAGTTTTTTTATAAATTATTATTTTTATTTTTTTTCGAGGGGAACGGCGATGTCGCTAAATACCTGTTTAAGTATGTCGAGGATTTAAGATTGGGAAGACGGAAAATAGGAGCAGACAGATGCATGGAATGAAAACATAGGGACGCCATTAAATTTTGCTATGCGGCGAGAGTCTTATGTTTTCAGCACCGTGGACAGCGGCCGGATCATGGCATGCGAACGCTGTGAGCAGTGCAAATGGTACGGGCTAAAGTTTTTTTTGAAATGGCGAACGAGCAGTGGTATTCCTGAAACAACATGCCCCCGTGACTTGGCTAAAGACTGCAATGATGGTTAGATAAAGATCTAACTCTTCCCTTCTCTCGGGATAACTTTGGCACAAAAAAGTCTCTGTAGATGCTAAAAGCGATCACAAATTCGCCAAACGAGAGATTACGTTGAAGGTGAGGATCGGAGGTTTTAAGAGGGACTGCCACGTCACCACAGTTGACCATTTTCCTGCCAGCCTCAGGTGACGGAAGCAGGAATGAGGCCTAAAGTTAATATCTTTACCTTGGATAATGATGGCTCTTGGTTGTGGGGACACTGATGCGGCAGCTGGTGAAACAAAACGCCTACCAGAAGCTTGAGCTGGAGTTGCTGTGGATAAACTGAAATTTTAAGGAGCCGGTGAAGCGGAGACATCTTGAAATGGCGTCTGGATCGTTGGTAGAGAAGCAGGCAGAGTAGAAGAAATAGAAGGCACGTTCGAAGGGTTGCTTAATCCGAAAGGATGGGGTTGAAATCTGAAGAATCGCTGAAGAGTTCGAGGCCGGATCTGAGCTGAAGTTAGGGTTGATGAAGAAATGCTTGAAAAACCGACATTTTAGATTCCAGTCCGTTAACGGTTTGAGAAAGGCTTTGAACTGCGGAGAAAATCTGGTAATTCATGTCTGTAGGTTCAGTTGACAGCGGAGGAGATGGTACAGAGCGGGCGGCGATGATCTTTTGATAGACGAGGTGAGGATGATTTAGCCGATCTTTTCTTGCCAGTTGGTTTTAGCTGAGCTGACGAAGTTGGAGCTTTTGAAAACGAATAAGGTGAAACAGGCGGATTACCCAGGGTGTTTTGGGCCAGAAGGAGAAGATTTCTCTAGAAGGGCCTTGGCTGACCGGTATGCCGGCGTCCTCAAGAGCGATGACCGTGCCTTTGAATGACCAGTGCGCCCATGGAGAAGTAGGCCTACGGCACGGATGCGTGAGCAGCGGCGAGCAGGAGGAGGAGACGGCGGGACGAAATCATCGTCAGAATCAGAGTAAACGCAAACGAATTGCGTGTCCTTAGACGTATTTGATCGGCAGCTGACTCGACAAAGAACGAAAGCGTCAGCATCTGTGAACTCAGACGTGTAAGTACACTTTTATACAGCAAGTGTTAGAACGCGATTGGATAGATGAGAAGGTAATGAGTGACGTAACAATTGAGTCTTCCTGGCAGAACTTATGCTAAAGCTTCCATTTTCCACTGCTATGCCGACGATACACAACTTTATATTTCTTCAAAACCTGATGAGATTTCACAATTCTCCAAATTAGCGGAGTGTATCAATGAAATGAAAGATTGGATGTCCAGACATTTCCTTCTACTCAATTCTGACAAAACAGAGGTGCTAATTATTGGACCAAAAAACTCTAAAAATAAGCCACTACAATATAATTTGAATCTCGATGGATGTATTGTTGCATCATCTTCAACAGCGAAGAACTTAGGTGTTATATATTACCAATGTTTGTAGACCAGCATTCTTCCACCTAAGAAATATTGCTAAATTACGGCACCTGCTCTCTGTTGCTGATGCTGAAAAACTAATTCATGCATTCATGACCTCAAGACTAGATTATTGTAAAGCATTACTGGGAGGATGTCCAGCAAGTTCAAGTAATAAACTTCAATTGGATCAAAATGCAGCAGCCAAAGTGCTGACTAGAACAAAGAACTATGATCACATTAGCCCAATTTTATCGTCCTTACATTGGCTACCTGTTAAATTCCATATTCATTTTAGAATTCTGTTAACTACGTACAAAGCTTTGAATGGTCTAGCTAGCACGCTATATTTCATCACGTTCATTACGATCACAAAATTGATTTTTCCTAGAATATCAAAATCCACAAAAGGAGGTAGATCCTTTTCATATTTGGCTCCTAAACTATGGAATAGTCTCCCTAACACTGTTCGAGATGCAGACACACTCCCTTAAATTAAGTCTAGACTAAAGACTCATCTATTTAGCCAGGCATACACCTAATTTATCCTCCAACCCACAATTAGGCTGCTTTAGTTTAGTCTGCAGGAACAAGAAACCAGAAACATTGATCATGATTTATAACTCTGCAATAAATTGAATGGCATCTAAACTTATATTATTTTATTTTATTTGTTTCCCTGTCTCAACTTCGGGACTCCTATCCTGAGGTCACCAGAAATGGTTGGATCCAGCACCATTCCTGCTTCGTGTTGGACTCAACTGCTATGTGTCGAATGATGATGACTAAATGCAACCGGTTCCAGCCAAACATCACTTCAGCCTATTATGATGGACTTCAGAGGATGAACTGATGCCAACTCCAACCATAAGACATGGGATACTTCATATGCCATTGTCTGAACCTTGGGTTTAGGATGGACCACACTGAACCTCACCGAAATTACTGGCCAGGTTGAACTGCAATCCACCTCACTGATCTCTGCCTGCATTACCTCAATCTATTGATGGACTATGCTCTTGAAATGGAATACAAAGTCTAACAATTGCCAACAAAAGCTTTCATAAGCCAATTAACAAGGACAATTGCGTCTATGTGAACTTAATCCTGGATGGACTTCAAAGACATTGGTCATTAATATTACAGTTCAAACAAAATTGATGTTTAAACACTGACCCTTAACACTTACTTAGTATAATAATTTTAAATGACTTGAACTATACATAAGTAATATTTAAATTATATTCATGATGTTAGCCAGAGGGGAACTGGCCCCCACAGTGAGTCTGGTTTCTCCCAAGGTTATTTTTCTCCATTAATCAACATTTTATGGAGTTTTGTGTTTCTTGACACAGTCGCCTTCAGCTTGCTCACTGGGGTTGTTAATACAATTATTATTGAATTACTTATTTTTTAAACACGATTAACAATTGTATTTTATTTAATTGCACAATAATGATTCATCGACATTATAGACATTACAGTTTTATCTTCTGAAGGTGTGTTCCTACACAAAACAATTTCCAGCAGCTAGGTGAACCAGCACAAAAAAAAAAAAAAAAAAAACCTTCAGTCTCCTCAGACAGTGTAATGAATGTTCAGTGAGCTGGCTGTTTCATAAGTGCAGCAGATGACATATCCTTCCAATGTCCTATAAAAATACTCCACAAAACAAACTCCAGTCAATAGGAAGCATAAACAGAAAGAAAGATCAGATTCATCAACAACTGTCCCGAAGGAGTGTTATTCCACAAAACAAACTCCAGCCACTAGGTGGAACCAGCACATAAAGAAACAAAGAAGGCGCTTAGTTTCCTCGGAGAACCAAATGTATGCACGGCGAGACGAGCTCACTCGGGGGCCACATGAGAAGCATCAAATGGCTTACTCAGTTCATTGCCTCCATGAATGACATTGCTTGTTGTGGGCATGTAAATACTTTGCGGCCATCCTATTCTCAACTTGGCCAGGAACATCAGAGCAAACGCGATCTTCCGTTCATGTAAGAGTTTCTTGCATTCCTTGAATCTATCACATTTCTGTCTTTTCGATTTCGCAAAGTTTGGGAACAAAATGTTTTGATTCTTCCAAGAAAGCTTTCCTTTGCTCCTTGCCTGGCGTAACAAAAGATCTTTATCGGATTATTTCAGAAATTTGTCCAGAATTGATCAGGGCCTGTCTCCCTCCCTCAGTGGATCTGCGAGCCTGGAATCTGTGAGCTCGCTTGCTTTCCAACTTGTGACCGATCCTCTAAATTGGCAACAACTTTTGTCAGCAATACACACATGTTGGACAGTTGACGTTGGATTTCTCCCACTGCACCGTCCAAACCGAGTCCATGGTCCGCAGGCCCATCAGAGGTTTCAGCTTGAGCAGGTAAGTGTCTTTTCATATCTCCAGAGGCCCAGTGTATAAAAGGCTCTCCAAATAAGAAACTTTTATTGCAAGACTTTTATTATGATAACAGTTGCAATTCCTTACCATTCCTGTAGAAGGCACCATTGCGTTAGTTTGCTTTTGGCAGAGCCATTGCATTATATGGAGAGGACTGCAGTGGTGAGTTTCCTCTGCCTGTTATTTGGATGTTCGTTGGTGATTTGGTGGTTCAAATTGTTAGTACATGACCATAAAGTAAGTGTTATTTGGTTTCTTTATGTTTAAACTGTACTGGAAGTTCATGTATGATCGCTTGATCTATAACTATTCATTGCAAATTAAAGGGATACTTCACCTCTGGGAAGATGAATGTGTATTTAAAATTGGTCATTTATATAGTATAAACGTGAAATTATTTTTGAATTTGAAGCATTCTAGACTGAGAAAAGGCAGAAAATGTATTTTTTACACATGTGGCTGAAAGACAACAACTCCCAGAATGCACTTGCTTTGCTGCCCTTACGAGGCCACTCCCAAACCACGCCTACTGGTTACAGGCGGCAGTATCTGAAAATATGATAAAACTAGGCTTGTATTGATACATCGTGACTCTATAAATCGTGAGTTAGTTGATAAATTGACTGACTACCTGGGAAGAACATTATAATTCCGGGTGTCCAAACTCTGTACATGACGTCTTAGTAACAAAAAGAAAAACAAACAAAATACTCACTTTACACTAAGCCGTCCGTTTGTCCCTGCGGGCTTTGGCTGGTGTTTCCAATTTATCTTCGGGATCCTAAAATAAGTTTCCAGGACTCCCCTGTCCATGTGTGGTACAAAACTTGGGTGCTCAGTTATACATGCTCAATTTAGTGGTGTCATCAGCGGATTCAGCGTTCTCGTCCAGAAGAAAACGGCATCGCTGAAATTCGCGACAGCAATAGGACTCTCTATCTGTTTCCATAGGCGCACAGCGAGAGCACTGACACCACCAGTCCGCCCCAACTCGAGTCTGAATATAATTTAACACTTTCTTCCTCCTGCCTGCCAAGCAGGTTTTGCTCCCCTGCTACAGCAGCTGCTCCAGCCTCTGTTCATCGCTGTATTGCGGCTCGTACAGGTAGCCGTGATCATCAGATTCTCGCAACAGATCTTCGAAATCCCCTTCTGCCATTTCAACTTCAAAACTAACTTCCGCAATGGTGATTAGCCTACTTGTGTACAAACTTTATACACAGAGCAAGAGCCTGTTTTCTTAGCTTCTACAGAAAGATGGCTGACACTATCTTCACATTCTGTGAGTGAGATCCCGCCCCATATGGGCGTGGTGAAAACATGCGGAATACTGGCTGTAGTTTTAAGCCTCTGGCCCAAAAATCCTCTGATGACGCAAAATGACGATTTTTGCGTCATCGTAGGATTTTTTCCAGACTAAAAATAAATAAATCTCTCGTCTCAGGGGGATATGAGGGGGGGGAGCTCGGTAATTCGAAAATACTACTGGTTTTCTACTGATACAAAGCTTAATGCTAAATCCTGAAGTAACCCTTTAAGTATTATCACTCAATCTGTGATGTATACAGTGTTAAATATTACAGTTTACTTTGTGATCTGCATATAACCTGTAACAATGATACTACAGAAGAGTTCATCTGTATTATATTCTGTTGGATGAGGTTTATTTGTACAAACAGTTTGTGTGCATTGATTTGGGTTTCTTGATAATAGCATATCAATGTCCAAGTCATTCCTTGGAAGAACCTATAATTCTGTGGACTTTTTAATGGCAAATTCTGTTTGTATATAAGTGTATATGCTTGGATTTTATATTGAACATTGACAGTAATTAAAATATGTACCCATTTATACTTTATTTGAATGTAACATGTCTGAATGCTGTTTTTCAGACTGCGAATCTTCTGTGATTTAATACACTTTGAAAAGGAAGCTGCCGTCTCCTCATTATTCGTGTCTTGACCGACACACAGGGGTGTTTACTGCTAATAGAAGTAGAGTCAGAACCTAATAGTCCAATAGCCTCTCCAACACCCAGGATTTTGACTTCTTTGCCATGTTGACTTCATAAAACAATTATGTAGCAGGATGTGTCAAATCTCACCAGATTTATCGCATAAAAAAAATTTAAAACTAGCAAAGTGTGCAGAGCTCGTCGTTTGCACGTCTGCTCCTCACATGGCATCACATGACTCTTTTCCCATCAACCTTAAGTGCTCTGAGTCTGTTGAGAGAAGGCTTTGTAATCTGAGGTAAAAATGGTATCTGCATCATATTGGGTATTAATATAGTCATGATAATCGATTCTTACATTTTGTAATCGGTGCATCAAGAAAAAAAAATTGTTAGATGCAGATGCATTTTACACCCCTAGTATTGGCCAGTTTCCAAATGGCCTTTCCCAAACTGTTTCCACAAAGTTGGAATGTCATTGAATTAATGTATTTCAGTAAGAACTCTTCTAATAAATTTAAGGTGTTATTATGGATATGACAAGTTGGTAGATTTGGCGATGGTGGACACTGTTGCAGAGCAAGTACGGAGACTAGTACTGCTCTAAAATATATACATAAATATGCTGTGTTTTTCATGTAAGACATGCTGCTGCTGTTAAATTAGACATACATAAGATATGCTGCATCAAGCATGCAGGACATACCGCTGTTGCTGCACAATTAGACATACAAACACCATAATGCAGATCTAAATAATAATTAAAATTCTGTCATAATTTGTATATAATTATGTATGTAATATATATATATATATATATATATATATATATATATATATATATTGTTATGTATATATATATATATATTGTTATGTATATTCCACAGTTATATATGTATATACCACAGTTAGTTCCGGTCCTCGAATCTGATTGGACGAGAGACGTTCCATGAGCACTGATGGTGTAACAGCATCAGCACTCAGACACTTCTCTGTGTGTGTATCACTCCGCTTGTGCTTGTGCATTTCTAAACTAAAGTGTAATCACAGTGCATATGTGTTAGGAGTTACTGTCTTTATTTTTGAAATTACATACGTTAGCCAGCAGGTGGTGGCAAATGATAATTTTTGGTGTGTAATATGAGCCAGTTGGTGACGTAAAGTGAATCCGTTAGAAATTGTTTACATAGAACAGCGCACTGTGAGATTCCACATTGGATACATACTGTTTAAAATGGCGGAGGGCATCGTTGTTTCTATAGTGAGAAAGCTGGCTGTAAGCATCTCTGATTGGGTGTGGCAACAGGTGAAAGCACATGCTCCATCTCTCTCTCTCTCTCTCTCTCTCTCTCTCTCTCTCTCTCTTTCTCACACACACACACACACACACACACACACACACACACACACACACACACACTATCCGTTCTATCAGATCTATCCGTCTATCCTGGTTTATCCAGTGACTTGTTAGAAACAGCACAAGCCGTGATACTATTTCTGAAGTGAACATTTTGAATTATATACAGAGGCTTGGACGAATTATTTGTTTTGAACCAACAGCAGCAGATTCTGATCGGTTGCGTAATAAAGTAGTTCCACGCACAAATGTGTTTTTATGACCGTACTCTGTTTTTCCTAATTTTTTTTAAATGTACTTGTTCATTGAACTGTTGTATATAAGCAATATCACACTCACAATCGTGCTATATGGCCCTACATCAGCACTGCTGTAATTACCTATGGCCGAATCACAGCAGTGCTGATGTAGGGCCATATCACACTCTTGCTTGTGTGATATTGCTTAAATATATGATGACTCTAATATACTAATATTAGATATTAGTATATCTAATATACTAATATTAAATATAGATTCATATTTAAGCCCATGATAAGTGTATTGTTTTTTTTTTTTAAACATATTTTATTTTGCTCACTGCAGCCAGAGGAGAGGTCAAAGGATTATGGTTAGTCAAGGGATCCCCTAGATCAGTAAAAAAAGGAATTGCTTGATTACTTGTTGAACTGACACATATGCAGCATAGGTAGTGAGTGCTTTCCTGTGCCCGGGGTAAGAACCCACTCAGGTGTGAAATGGAAGATGAAACAGACATGCAATAAAAACAACGGATACAGTGTGGCATTTTGAGTTAGACAGCTGTTTATGTTTAACAAGTATAGAAGGGACCTTTCTAAATATATAACTTTTTAAATATACTGTTTTTGTTTATATTTTCTTCTAGGCAAAAAAGTATTTTATTAATATGACATAAATATTAAAGAACATAAAAAAATAAATTTACTTAGATATAAAAAATATACAAGAGTTATAAATAAGATATAAATTGGATAAATGTCACATTTCAGAAATTGTTTTGAGAGAACATAGCTTTTATTAAGTTTAACTTTCTTACCCCATTGCCATTTTTATGACACTTTTGTTCTGTGTCTGTGTTCTGTGTCTGTGTTGTGTTTCATCTTTTGTCTCTGCGTGAGCACACTGATTCAGGTTGTGGTTTCCCTGCCATGCGCTCTTCGGTCGGTCTTGTGTTTCAGGTTCGGAGCGTGGTGTCTGGATCCTGACTCTCCTGTCTGGTTCAGTTTCGATTCTGGTGTCGGGATCCAGACGCTCATGCTCCATGACTTGTCTTTTATTGTTGTGGGTGCATTGCTCTTATGTCATCTTGGTGGCATTCACTCACGTTAATTGTGTGTGTCTGTCTCTCGCGACTGCGGGTGCACTTCGCATTGCATCCGTGTCGCAAGCTATCTTCACGTTGTGCTGGGTTTCAGTCACTTCTCTTTCAGATGTCAGTTTTTTTTTGTGTCCAAACTCTTGCACAGGTGTCTTGTCTCATTTTGTCACCTGTTGCATTCATCGCGTGGTGTTTGCCTTGGCATCCATGGGCACATGTTGCCTCATTGTTTTGCGAATATGCGCTCCTGCCATTCGGTTGTTTGTGATTTGTGAGAGCACATTACTTTTTTGTTTCTGTTTTGCCTCACATCGCTCAGTCCTGCATCATACCCCATCTCCTGTTTGCCCATTATCAGTACATTTGTCTCACCTGCCCTGCCTATTAACCTGTTGATTTCTCTCCCAATTTTAGTCTCCTCTTGTGCGCTGTCCCGGGCCAGTTCATCTTGTTCTCTCGTCCTGTTGGTTCCTGTCGGTCTTGTGCTCCGCTCATTTTTGTTCCTGCCCAGCCTGTCAGTGTACTTTTCCCCCTACAGGGTATTTTGTGTGTGTGTGTGTGTGTGTGTGTGTGTGTGTTTTTTAAGTATTTATAATCCTTTGTTTGCACTCTGCGTTTGGGTCCTGTCTCAACAAACCGTGACATTTTTAAGCATAAACATTATAAAAAAAAAGAAATGTTGCTAGATTGGGTTGCCAATGGGGTGAAAACAAAACTAAATAGCAGTTTGCAAGTAAATTCCTCTTGTTTTAAGGATATTTACATTTTTTTACTAGAAAACTAGGAGAAAAAAAAAATGATTTTGCCTTATACACAATTCAACCCATTTATTTAAAATGTTGGTAACATTTTCAAGTTTTGATTTTTAGCATATCTTTTTGATCACAACAATTAAAATATTGGGTGAAAATAAAAGCACAAAATATAAATGCAACCAAAATACACCTCATACAACATTCAAAGCACACCACACACCTTCCTCCCTTAAGCAAGTGTACAAAACGTGTTGGGGGTGGTATACTGAAAAATTATGAATTATTGAAAATAATTTTCTCAGGCTGAAAGTCAGAAACTGGGAGAAGGAACACCTATTGATTAAAAATGTATGTTTGCCAAATTGACTTTCAAGCTTTGTGCTGAGATGGCGAATATATGTTTGTATTGAGTATGCTCAATTCGACCAGTGGCACAACAGAACAGTGGAATGAGGATGGGTGAGGCAACAATTGCAAAATGGCTATTGTCAGTGATAAACCATATCATGGTTTACTTACAACCCCCACAACACACTCAAAACATACGGTAATAAAGCAATCATGTGCTGTTTCAGCAATAGGTTTTTCTAGTATTGAACTGACTTTTCATAAATCAATGGCATCAATTCAGTTACACTGAAGAAGTGTCTATTTATAATGAATTATATTATGCAAACTGGATTTTCACAGCGCAGTGGAGGCATTTTATGAATGCTGGGAAATAATCTCTCTGAACACTTTCTTCAACAAACTATGATATACAACAGTTAATTAAAAATACAGTGGTGTATAGTGGTGCAGATATTTCTCACTCTTTTTTTTAATCCCCTTTTCTCCCAATTTGTAATGCCCAAGGTGGTTACCCCATGTGACTCTACCCTCCCTAGCAACTGGGCCAATTTGGTTGCATAGGAGACCTGGCTGGAGTCACTCAACACACCTTGTACTCGAACACACAACACCAGGGGTGGGATATTTCACACTCTTCACTTTTAAGTGTACCTTCAGAAATTGAGCAGGTCTGAAAGACAACAGCAATAGTCATTGAAGTCCCTAATACACTTTCTCTCCAGCTCTGTATTTCTCTGTCCATACATTATGTTTTAGCACGTGGTCGATCAGTGACATATTAGTAGAGCAATATCAATTAGAGCAGGATAGACTGGAGGACTAGAAAAGGGTAATCTTTGAAAAGGTCCATGTGGCACGGTGGAGGGTGGGACCGGGGCGTGATTACGCACGCCCGGTCCCGTATTAGGCTAATTAAGCCATCAAGAGGGATAAAGGCCACTCGCGGACGGGGATGCAAGAGAGAGAGAGATCGTTCACGGACATGTCCGTTATCTTATGTGTTTGTCTTTTGAGTTTTCCATTAAACCTTTAAGTTATATGTCAAGTCGGTTTCTTGCCTCTTCCTTGCCCATGAATTTGATCTGTTTTACATTGGTGCCAAAACCCGGGAAGGAAGAGGGATGCGCCGTAGCGGAGTTCTCGCCACTGCCCAGCGGAGCAGCCGCGGCCATCTGCCGGGGGACGGAGGAGCCCAGCCGCCTGGATGCGGAGGAACGGCCGCCGACCGCGAGGGGAGGAGGGGCTCCTGGCCGACCGCCTGGAGCGGTTAGGGCCGCTGCCAGGGGCGGGGGAGTCCCCTACTAGCCGCTGGAATAATATAATATACAATATACACTTTGTGTTTATTAAAAATGCCATAGGTCCTGTTTACACAAGGTCCATACATCTCGGGTGAACTGAATATAAGTATTCAGTCGAGTCAGTAGTCCAGTGACAACTTTGGATTTTGTCTAAGGGTAGAGTTGGTTTTTAATACTATATACATAACTTAGACTGTTATCACATGTTTGTAAAGTGCAAAATGTAAAAATTAAAGCACAAATAGCATACAAATATGAAGCACACTGTTGCTTCCAAAAACAAACAAACAAAAAAACATTTTGTTTAACAGGTAATTTACATTAACTACATGGTAAAATGATAATACAGTGCCAATAAAAAGTATGTGAACCCTTTAAAATTAGCTGGTGTTCTGCATTAATTGGTCATAAAATGTGATCTCATCTTCATCAAATTCACAAGTATAAAACACAATATACTTAAGCTAACAAAACACAAACTTTAATGTCTTTATTGAACACATCACATTAAACATTCACAAAGCTGTGGAAAATGTAAGTTAACACTTAGATTTAACATCTGGTCAATGCTCCTTTGGCAGCAATAACCTCAACCAATTGTTTCCGGTAGCTGCGAATTAGACCTGCACAATGTTCAGAAGGAATTGTAGTATTATGCAAGCAGAAGAATTGAAACAATATGATTTGAATCTAGGATTTTCAACCTTTGCAATCCTGGAATTCTTCACCATCATAAATCAAATGGCCCAGGCATCCTCATTGTTCAGAAAGGCCCCTTTGCAGCTTGTCCTCCTGGTATATGTGTTAGATTAGTAATATGTGTTAGATTAGATTTATGTTTAGAATAGTAATAAAGTTTGTCTGTGTTTGTCTTCCTAAATGTCGCATACCAAATATCTTGAGAATTTTGGCCCATTCTTCCTTTCAGAACTGCTTCAGCTCAACCATGTTCTAAGGATATCTGGCACGAACGGCTCTCTTGAGGTCATTTCACAGCATGGAATGGGCCACTCCAAAAGGTGAATTTTCTTTTTTTTAAGCCATTCTGAAGTGGATTTACTTTGATGTTTAGGGTCATTGTCCTGCTGCATCACCCAACTATTACTGAGTTTCAGCTGGTGCATAGCCACCCTGAAATGATCCTGTAGGATATCTTGATAAACTTGGGAATTAATTTTTTCCTCGATGATGGCAAGTGTTCCAAGCCCTGAAGTAGCAAAGCAGCTCCCTTCACCCTACTTTACCGTTGGGATGATGTTTTCATGTTGGTATGCGATGCCCTTTTTATGCCATATGTAGTGCTGCATAAAACAATTTTCACCCAACAATTCAACGTTAGTTTCATCAGTCCACAAAACATTTTTCCAGTAGCACTATGGAGTGTTAAGGTGATCTTTAGCAAACTTCAGGCGCACAGCAATGATTTTGTTGGAAAGCAGTGGCTTCCTTATGCCTGTTTAATGTTTTCTGTATAGTACACTCATGAACAGAGATGTTAACCAGTTCCAATGATTCCTTCAAGTCTTTAGCTGTCACTCTAGGGTTATTATTTTATTATCTCAGCCACGTTTACATTCATCCACAATGATATGTTAAAAATCTGACCGATAGCTCATTCAGATTGTGTTTATATATACAGGTATATATATATATATATATATATATATATATATATATATATATATTTATTTAGACATGATCACCGCAGGAACATAATTTGTACTAACAAATGACAAAAAGCATTATTAATGCAGTAAATAGCTTAAACATCCTCCTCAAATATAATATTTATGTTTTAGACAAATCTATTTATTTCGGACAAGAGTAAAATTTTTCTTCTGACAATTATTTAACACGAGAAGCATCCCTTCTCTTGCTACTTTAAAAAGTTTCCTTTCCACATCTGTAAACACCTCTAAGGAACTCGCATCCAATGTCTTTAATTTGTACTCACATCCAGAGATGCCTATGGTTATGTTGGAGGAATGGTCATGAGGCAAATATATGGTTAAGTCAGACAGTGTATTAGATGCTGCTTCTAATTCTCTGTTTTCTGAGTAGAGTGAGTAACCTAATTAGAAAGCTTTTCTGGCATATTTTTTAGATATCTCAACAAAACAAAAACTTTGGTGCCATTCTCACTTTCTCAGCATTTATCTGCTTCTTCAGGATGCGTTGATTTATGTTCATCACATCCACATATGTTTTGCTCGGAATACATGTAATATTTGTATTGGATTTTAAAGTTTAGGGGACATATAAACAGCACATGCAGAATCTGCAATTGGATTTAATTTATTTGGATTGACGAAAATGAATGAATGTAAACATGGTTATTGTGCATTCTGCGGTGTGCCCTTTAAGTAATCTTGGCTGGATGGCCACTTCTAGGGAGAGTAGCCACAGTACTAAATGGTTTCCATTTGTAGACAATTTGTCTAACTGTGGACAGATGAATATCTTAGCTCTTCGAGATAACTTCAAAAACCTTTCTAGCTTTCCGCAAAGTAACAATTCTTGATCATTGGTCTTCTGAGATTTTTTTATTTTTTTCCAAGACATGATCCACTTCAGCAGATGTTTCTTGTGAAAACACTTCCAATCTCATTTCATTAATTTGAATAGATTTGCCAACTAATGACTCTAATTAGCTTTTGTTGATGTCATTAGCCTACGGGTTCCCATACTTTTTCCAGACTACACTGTGAATGTTTAAACTATGTATTCAATATGTACAAGAAAAATACAATAAATTGTGTGCTATTAGTTAAAACAGATTGTGGTTGTTCATTATTGTAACAGATAAATATCAAACCAGATTTTAAGACACATTTAAATATAAATGCTGGTAATTCCAAAGGGTTTACGTACTTTTTCTTGCCACTGTATATTTAACTAGAAAGTACATGTAATTTTACAGTAAAACATTTAAAAATATATATACAGTAACATTTGATATTATGTTTAACGAGAATAAAAGTACTTTTAGGGTAAAGTATTACTGTGGCGGGCGAGGTTTCCAGAGATCCCTGTGTGACCTAACATTTACTATGAAAATAGTTTTGTTTCTTGTTTTTATTATATATCAGTTATGTACATTTGGGTGTTCTGTGTTATATTTTGTGTAGTTTAGTTAATGTTTTTTAGCATTATTTAGTGTCACATGTGTTACCCTGATGGCGTGTTGTGTTTGTATGGGTAAAACTTTGCACTGTCCCTACTCATATATTGGTCATTGCTCCTAGAAGAGACAATCTTGATAAACATTAAGTCATGTAACCTTCTGTTGTTACTACAGTGTTTAATACATTTTAAAGTTTCAGATTTTTTGTAGTTTCAGAAGATTGGTATATGAACTCTCTGTATTATTTTATTATATATCATATATATTTAATCATATTAAATCTATGATGTTATATATGATATTATTAGTCAACTTTAAACAAAAGTCAACAAAAATGACATCCTGTATTGCCTGAAGCATGGTCACTGTATTTTCTATGGTGCTTTCTGCAACCACAGCTTTTTTTACTATCTGTACACATTTTTCTTTTTTTTTTTTTTACAGTGTACTTTACTGAATTATAATTGTTAAAGAATCCAAAGGGTAAGTATTTTTTTCTTTTTCATCCTGTATGTTAAAATGTCAAATAAAAATGTAATTGCCTATTTGTAAAACAACAATATATGTTATTTATTTTCTACTGTATTTTTTGGTCACATTTTTTGGTTTTAATTAAAGAAATTTGGAAATATATAATTAAATTATATAACATATACAGTATATACTCAATAATTGTCTGTAGAATCTATCTTTACCACAATGGAATAGATTCTACAAGGCAAAAGATTCTTGAAATTTCATTTGTAAAGAGGAAGCAATGCCTGGTGGGGTTTGATTTGATTGCAACATTGTCTCTCTCCCACTCTTTCCATCTTTCTGTCTTCTTAGGGAGCAGCTCACTCTGTTTTGTGGAATAGAGACTTTGTGGCAGTGTGAATTAACTCATATCATAGCCATTATGACTTTGATGAATGGTATTCATTATGCACACATCAGCAGCTTTGAAGATTAAAGGACAAACTTAGAGAGAGAGAGAGAGAGAGAGAGAGAGAGAGAGAGAGAGAGAGAGAGAGAGAGAGAGAGAGATGTGTGTGTTAGAAAGACGGATGAGTTTAAATTAGTAACAAAATTGTGTGAGACAGAGTAGAGAAATTGCCAAAAGAAATAGAAGATGTAATCAAGCAATTCTCTGTCAAAATATTTCAAAGTAAATTATTTTTTTAAAGTAATTCCAAATTACACTTAATATGAAAATTAAACCACCTCTCTTGGTGACAGGTGACCACAAGGGGGAGATAGCCATCTAAGATCGGCAAGCTTTACACAAGCAGTTCCACTGCAGCTCTTTGGTAGTGTGTGATGAAGTTTCCTGTTTTAAATCCATTTTGTCATGAATTGGTTCATATGTCCATATGAACATCTCCTGTACAATATCTCAGGTCTTGTTGAGGAACAAATAGTCATATGTATTAGTGAGAGGAATTCCCTAGTGTTAAGATTAGGTGATTAGATTAAGATTTGCAACATTATGTTTAATGCAGTTATCTTGGGATGTACCGCACCCCCAACCCCCCCCCCCCCCCCCCCCCCCCCCCCTATTTTCTTATTAATCTGCATTAGGCTCTGGCACGGTGATGTACTTTGTGTGTTTGTGGGCTGTTATGGATTCATGTTAGGAAGATCCTCATTTGGTTCTCAAGTCAGTGGAAAAGCGTGGTGGTAATGAGATCATATCTTAGTTTCCTTGGCTCTGACACAGGCATGAGCAGCACAGTGGGAAAGGGTGTATGTGTGTTCTGCAAACTTGTATGCAATGCCCACTTTTCACAAATCAGTCAACAACCGATAGATGAAATCATGTCCCCCTAAATTTTTTTAATGTTCGATAAACCGTTTCACAAGTCGGTCGCAATGTCCTATTCATGCAGACTTTAAGGCTTCTACAATTAGTGTAAATTTAACTAGCAACTGCATTTGCCTAAACTTCTGAGGTTTGTAGCATAGAATTTTTGAAATATTTTCAAGAGTTGTGACAGTGGCAGTTAGTAGTAAGCAAGATCTTCACAATCAGAAATTTTGCCTCATAGTCATTGACAAGCAAATTCGCAGCATTGACCTTTAGAACGTTGTTTGGTTTGGCAGGGATCTTTGTGTAGGCAGTGCTTTGTACATAGCTACAATGCATATACACAATGGACATCTAATTGATAGGTGAGTGTAAAGGGATTTGAGGGAAAGAAGGAGGCGAGTACCGGCTTGACAATATAAATAATATTTTAATTATGAACTTAAACAAAAGACAAAACATACACATGACGGACATGTCTGTAAATTATCTCTCTCTCGCGTACCATCCTCTGCAGTCTGCCTTTATCCCTCTCGGAGGCTTGATTAGCCTAATACGGGACTGGGTGTGTAGGATCACGACCCGGCCCTTCCCTCCGCCCTGCCACGTTCCTCCCTCGTTCTCTCAGGCTGGGGAGCCCCCGGCATGACATACACCCCCACCCCTCTTTCCCTGGGGGAGGGCGTGCTCTAAGCCCTGTCTGCCGGCAGGTCATCCCTGTCTACCTGGACGAGGGAGGGGACAAAGGGAGGGAAACAGAAATAATTAAAAACTTCCTGTAACAGTGTAGCACCCCCCCAAAAAACACTGTGTTGGCCTTTTCCCTCTCTTTTAAATTTTACAGAGCGGCAATGAGAGAGAGACAGGAGAGAGAGATGAAAAAAAAAAATGTACTCGCCAGTTCTCTGATATGCCGTAGCTTGTTCCTTGGCCACTCCTCCACCCTCTAACGGATGACAGCCACACCTCTCCAGATGCACGCCCGCCCCTTGCGGACAGAACGCCCCACCGCGTTCTCGGGGACCCGAAGGGGTCTCCCCCGCCCCTGGCAGTGGTTCTCCCGCACCAGATGGTCGGTCTCCAAGCCTCTCCCCACTCGCGGTCGGCGGTCTCAGACCCCGCGACAGATGGACCTTCTCAAAAACTTTCCGACGGAATAAAAAAATGCTTTGTACTCCCCATTTTCAGTTAAATGTGCGTATGCTAGTGAACTACAAACATTCGTAAAAGGGGGAGGCATGTGCACATTCATTCACAATTATCATAATCCACACCCATGAAAACGCCAGTAAGTAAATCTTGTTTACACCTATGCGGAATGGTAATGAAATCGTTTTTTATAAATGAAGTTCATTCCCATCATATAATTTTCATTTAGGAAGCACAGTAGCATCTAAAAGAAAGTGAGTTACTGTCATTGCTTGTTTTTGCTGTCATATGCTTTTGCTGATGCTCTTTTGTAAATGAAACAATTCAAATAGTCAATAATGGCAGTGTAAGAGTGTAAAATATGTTCAGTTCACACCGGGAGGATGATTTCCACCACCATTAACCTTCTCTGGTTCAGTTCACAGTGCATCGCCTACATCATCAGTGAAACTTGTTGGGTAATCGTGGTGGTAGCTGTGATATACTTGTAACTGGAAGAATCTTCTAAAATTAATAAAATGTCTTTTGATTGAAAAGCTGTAAGATATTACTGATTTGCAAGCCATATATGATTGTGCAGGCTTTTTCTACTCTTTCTCATGTTGTATTGTGTACAAACCTGCCCGTGATATGTTTATTTGGGTTTAAAAACATTAGCATTGACCATATGTTATCTACTGAATGCGATTTACTGCTGCCTATACTAAATTAGAAAACCTCAATAATAGAGCTCGTATAATACGAAAAAAACGTCATGGTTACTGTTGTAACCTCCGTTCCCTCAGGGAGGGAACGCGAGGTTGTGTTGAATGAAGTGACACAAAGGGTCTTCCTTGGGACCTCATGTACCCCTGAACTTGAGAAAATGCCAATGCGAAATTGGCAGACAGAATTTGCACATAAATGGAAGTGGGAATCTATCAGTCAGGTTTTTGCACTGAGGAGCCGAGAATAAGGCACGGCCGTTTACAGTGATAGGTCTAGTGCCGTGGCAGGAGGGACACAATGTCTCAATCCCTCCCTCAGGGAATGCAACAGTAAACATGACGTTACCCTTCTGTCACTCACTCGACGTTGTGTCAAATGAATTGACACAATGGGTCCCATTCAAAAACGGCATGCACTAGCCCGTGTTATGTGAACTGCTGAGACATGTGCAAGCAAGCTGCTGCGTCTAGAGGCAACTGTATCGGCTGCACGTAACCCTCTCCAACGCCCCCAAAAGAGATGTCCTTAGGCTCCCGGCAACCCCGAGGGGGGAACAGGTGCTACATGACTAGCATGGGAGCAAGCCCGGCAGCTACAGCCTTTTCTCTCTCTCTATGTCTCTCGCATAGTGTGAAGCGGCTGGAGCTATATTAGCGTTATGAAATGTGTCAGGGAAGGCGGTCTTTCCGACAGGGGGACTGTACCGTGGAAAATACATCACGGGGAGTTGCCTGAAGAGGGAAATAAGCCCGTGGAGCCCTTCCCCAATACAGAGCACCTGTGGCTCGTAGTGGGTCTGGACGTGAATTGCTCCGCTGAATTCGCAGGCCAGAAGGCTAGGGAGGAGAACATCCAGGAAGCAACGCTTAGTGGATAACATTTACATTTATGCATTTGGCAGACACCTTTATCCAAAGCGACTTACAGTGCACTTATTATAGGGACAATCCCCCCGGAGCAACCTGGAGTTAAGTGCCTTGCTCAAGGACACACCACTCCCACTAACCTGGGAGAGAAGGCGCACTGGATCAACTTGGTGTAGGGCAATGTGTGCAAGCGGAACACCCGGTCGGCTGTTCTGCATTACCGAGTTCTACCGGCTTGGACCTGAAAAAACACGGGACGAGACCGACTCAACCCTGAGATTGTAAAATCTCACAAAGGTATTGGGTATTGCCCAGCCCGCTGTTCTGCAGATGTCTGTTGGGAGGTGCCATTGGCCAGTGCCCATGAGGATGCCACACTTCTCGTCGAGTGTGCTCAAACACGCAAGGGGATGGGCACGGCCTGAGTCTGGAAGGCCAAGGAAATGGCGTCGACGACCCAGCGGGCAGCCTCAGTTTGGAGACGGCATTCCCTTTCCGCCATGCGCTGAAGCAGACAAAGAGGCTCTTAGAACATCTAGAACTCTGCGTGCGGTCCAAATAGATACGCAAAGCACATACCGGACACAGCAATGAGAAGGCTGGGTCTGCCTCCTCCTGGGGCAGCTTGCTTGCAGGTTCACGACCTGGTCCCTGAAGGGGGTCGTAGAACCTTGGGCACATAGCCTGGTCGCGGCCTCAGGATAACGTGAGTATGTGCCGGACCGAACTCCAGGCAGGTGTCACTAACAGAGAATGCTTGCAGGTCCCCAACCCCCTTGATGGAGACTAAAGCTATCAGAAGGTCCGTCTTCTGGGAGAGGGCCTTGAGCTCAACTGAGTCAAGCGGGGGTCTCTGAAGGAGGGGAACAGGCTTGGCCAAAGAGGACTTGCCATCTACTGTGTCGCGGTGGGCCACGATAGCATCTACATACAACTTCAAGGTGGAGGGGGACAGCCTCCCCTGCAGGAATGAAAGCACTGACTGAACTGTGCATCTCTGCAGGTCTTTGGCTCAGGAAGAACACCAATTCAGGGCGTAAAGTTGCCTGGTGGAGGGAGCTCTGGCTTGGTTGATCGTGTCTATGACTGCAGGTGTTAGGTCACTCAGATCTTCCACGTCCCGTCCAGGGGCCAGACGTGGAGGTTCCAGAGGTCTGGGTGCGGATGCCAGAGGGTGCCCCGTCCCTGAGAAAGAAGGTCCTTCCTCAGGGGGATTTTCCAGAGAGCTGCTGTCGCGAGGAGTGTAAGATCCTAGAACCAGATCTGTGTGGGCCAATAAGGAGCCACCAAGATGACCTGTTACTCATCCTCCCTGACCTTTCACAGCAACAGTGCAAGAAGGCTCACTGGGGAAATGCGTACTTGCGTAACCCCCGGGGCCAGCTGTGCACCAACGCGTCTGTCCCGAGAGGGGCTTCTGTCAGGGAGTACCAGAGCGAGCAGTGAGAGTTGTCCTGGGAGGCAAAGAGATCTCGCTGCTGACTCCAAAGGAGGAGATGACGGGCGAGTTATGACATATGACGAGAGTGCACGCTGCCTTGCCGATTTATGTGCGCTATCGTTGCTTTATGTGCACTATCAAGATGTGCTTGCCCGGAATCAGCAGGAGGAAAATTCCACAGAGTATGGAATACAGCCAGCAACTCTAGGCAGTTGGTGTCCCAACACAGCCGGGGCTCTGTCCAGGGGCCAGTGGCAGCATGCCCGTTGCACACAGCGCCCCAACCCTGTTGAGAGGCCCAGGAGTGGAACAGTGGTTACTATTAGTGAAATATTAGTTCTGCTCGTGTTTCTTGAATGAGGCCATGAGACTGCAATGTGGCCATCCAATTTGAACTTGTAATCACACCGTGAACCAGGGCTGGACTGGGAAGATATATTGTCCCTGGATTTTACATGGCAACTGGCCCAAAACTGCATGCTTTTCTGCATATCGTGGCACCATTTTGTTGTCTGTTATCATAATGCGGTGCCTCATTTTAGCTTATCGCGGCCAACCTACCGGCCTCCTCGGTTCTCCCAGTGGCCCCTGTCAGCCCGTGTTCGCCCCCCAAAATGCGTCGGTCCACCGGGAAAATGCCCGGTATGCCAGATTACCAGTCCAGGCCTGCCTTGCACACTTTCATTCTTAGGCCCTTATTTTAAGAGTGCAAGCGTTATGCGCAGCGCAATGACTTAAGTCATAAGCTAATAATAGTTAATGGTCATGGCCATGAATTTTGGTATTTTCGTGCAAGCATGCGCTAATTCTAGGTGCAAGTGGGTTTGGCGTAATCACACGCACATTGAGCAAAAACGCTTGACAAAGTGCAATTTAATTCTGAGGTTCTTCTCTGGTTATTCCACCGTCTGCGTCCTATTATATAGTCCATTCCCTCAAGCACCAACGATTTAACAAAGAAAGCACATTCTTAAGAATTTGGTAGTGTAAATGGACTGTATGCAATGACAATTATAAAATAATGGAAATATGGACGTCTTTTATCTTTTATTCTTTTAAAATATGGTTCTTTTGTGCATTAACTGCAACCTTGATGAATGCCAGGCATATTTCTGTTACAGTGACACAATTCTTTTAAATTATAGAGAATGTAAGTATTATTAATAATTTTCAAAAGATATTCAACCAAATTATTCAAAAATCATGGCTAGTATTAACATTGATTGTATTGGCACGCACTTCACTTCTAATTGTCGATTTTGATTTTGATTTTGATTTTGAGAACACGAAAAAACAAACAAATTCAACCAAATATACTTATAAATTAAAATTGCACTTCAAACAAAATTAAAATCTAATCAAAATAACAAAGTGGTCAAAAAATCATACCAAATCTAATCATTTTACTCTGTACAACTTCTTCCGTCTGCCCCTTTTGCAGTGACTTAAAATGACTGTACAACAACGAGGAAAAATACCAATATAAATGAGATCATTAATACAATTATAAATATAAACATAATGATAATAATTGAAAAATAAGCAATGGCATTTCGATCTCATAGTATTAGATTTTTCCTCTCAAAACAGCTACAACAGTTATTTTCAGGGACTTAATTTAATGTTCCACTATATTTTAAGAGTTTGGACATGAACTTTATTACCAACTGCTGGTGAAATCTCCAAACTGCAAATGCAGGAAATTAATTTGGAAGTGGTATTGAAACATCTTAGCGCAGCAACCAAATTCTTAGGATAATAGTAAATTGCGGATTGTGTCAATTCATTTACAAGCAATACACCCACAGTTTGTGCAGTTTGCGCACAATAGCACAAGCACTCACACCCACGCCCACTTGTGCTTTGTGCTCGCACGACAATTGGATATGATGTTGCGTACACTCATAGCTCGTGGTGCTTCGCTTTGCACACTCGTGAAAATAGAACCCATAAAGTTTATACTTTAGTCATATTGGCTTCACAGACTCACTATTACGTTGTTATTTTAGATATGTTTATTCAAATACCGCTCTATCCCAGTGCTTGATGTATAAAATTTTATTTTGTTCTACTGTTCGGTAGAATTAGTTATTTGTTTTGAAGTAATTATCTGTGCATTTCCAAATAGGGTATTTGGTTTCGGACACATCCATAGTTATTATCAGGGATGTCACTAGGCTTAGCCCCCAGGGTATTTGTAACTTACGTTTGCAAAATCTTTGCACTCACATCTAGAGCTACACTTATGTCAACAACCAGTCAAGTAACAAGATGTTAACAAGTAAAACGTGACAGACATATCCTCTTCTTCCATTTCTACTCTGTTAAAGAAAAGTTACTGTAATGTTAGCTTTTAGACACATCAAAGCTGCATGGGGGAATTTACTTAGGCCAGACTTTGCTCCTGATGAGTTATTCTATAAGCAATGACTTAAATGCTATCTGTCTGCTCATGTAAATGTATGATAAAGTAATAGCATACTATATCTAATTCCTCTCTATATAAGATAAGTTGTCCACAGAATGCTATTTAATTACTCTAATTACTGTAACTGCACTGTGGATTGGTTCAATCAGAGTGTAATTTCGCTGTGTAGTTTGGCTTGCATACAGTTTAACCCAAGAACCAGAATTTTAAGGTCATAGTGAAATTTGACAACACAGGTTTGAGCGTTTCTCAATTAAAGATGATTTATTCTGCCAAATGATTTATACAATGTATGATATAAATCAACAACAAAAAGGCAGTATTCAAATAAAGGAAAATTAAGAATGAAATCATTTTCAAAGCCACAGTCAACAGTTACTTTTTGTTTATTGTCTACTTCATTGGTGGAAGCATCAAAAAATGCCTTCTGTTTTTAAGGGTTGCTTTCATTTTACTTTCACATGTGTATCTGTGGGCATTTGCTCATCTTTAGCCTACATTTAGGTAACATCTACATATTTATTTAATTTATCACAGCCAATGAATGCAGAAAGTTAAATTGGTATAGCTAGCATATATAATATATATAATGAAATAATTTAGTTTAGGCTATGCATAGTGCCTAGACCTGCCAACAAATGCTTATTGTTAGAAGAAAACAAAACAATCCTTAGACCTATAGACCATTACTGACCTCAATCACACCGGCTCTCAGAATCAACTGGCCTGCCAATCTCCTGCGGCTGCTTCTCTTTCTCTCTGCTAAAATATCTTCGAATATCCATCTCATCTGCTCAATGAATTGAAGGATACAACGGTAATAGCATTAACAGGGACCCTATGACATTTAGTTTTCAGTGACAACAACATTCTATGGGTATTGTTTTATATGCCTATTATAGAGATAGGGTATATTATTGGTAAAGAATAAAAAGTTGTGATTAGCTTGCTAAGTTAACCATTTCTTGTATTTTGCTTGTTCACTCTAGCTAGACTACAGTTTTCCATAGCAAACCAAAATATCCCCTTTCCTTTACCTCAAGAAAACGTAGCTAAAGGTAAGTAGGTAATTAAAAACAACTTACAATTTCACTCTGTATCACGACACTTACCAATCTTAATTTCACCATTAGCGTGTGTATCGGTGTGTGTGGGCGGGAGGGTGCATAGCGAGTTCAACTTCAGACCAAACTAGAGTATCGACGAGACGAGATGAATCCTCCAGTTACTTGCAACGAGACGGTGCGGTGCATCATCTTGATAGCACAACGACTCTTTGTACTTCTGTCCAACTTCCGACTTTTCGGCTATTTTTTGTAGCTGAATATATATCATTTGTTGCTTCTAATTCTAAATATGAATGATGATATGGTTATTGATAAATCAAATTGTTATTGTTGTTCTTATAATCATTTAGGGGGCTTAGGAACATTTTGGGGTAGCTTCAGCCCCCCTAAAATAGGCCTAACAACGTCCCTGGTTATTATGATTTTTCCTAAGTTTAACCCCTAACCCAAATTGCAAACCTAAACCTCAAACTAACTATAAAGTATAACCCCTCACCCCAACCTTTAACCCAATTATGATTTTAATAGTAAAATAACTTTTGTATAATACCAAAGAAAGAAAATAATGGGGTTTGGAATGAGACAAGGGAAGCGTATTAGTAATTTGTACTGCATAAAATAATATGGGTAACCTGTTTTGTTCACAGATGTTTCCTTTCTTAAAATAAAGTGTTGGGTAGGAGGCTAGCTGAAATTGTCAGAGGTTGGGGACTCGAGTTACATGACTTGACTCGAGTCTGACTCAAGTCACAAATTTAAAGGGTTAGTTCACAAAATTTAAATTATCCCATAATTTACTCACCCTCAAGCCATCCTAGGTGTATATGACTTTCTTCTTTCAGCCAAACACAATCAGAGTTATATTAAACAATATCCTGGCTCTTCCAAGCTTTATAATGGTATTGAATGGTACCTTAGATTATGAAGCCCGAAAAAGCACATCCATCCATTAAAAAAGTAATCCATACAACTACAAGGGGTTAAAAAAGGCCTTCTGAAATGAAGTGATGCACTTTTGTAAGAAAAATATCCATATTTATTAACTTTAACTTTATAAACTATAATCAATGGCTTCCGGTAATGGCCGTCCACACGTTCACAAGAGAGTCAAGTTCTGCCGTATGATGTAGGCATAGCGTAAGCTCCGGTGAGAAGTGACAAACGCAGAAGCACAGAGGATAGAGCAAAACAAAATGCTGATCATGAATTAGAAGACAAAAACAAGGATTTTTAAATAAAAATGTTTGAGGATTTCGATATAAGAGAAGAGAAGACTGAGTTTTTGCCCAGCCCTATTTGTTTGAACCGGAGTACACCAACCAGGAAATTCAGGAGATGGAGGAGGCTGCAGCAGCGGCACAAACAAAATAATCTGTTAGACAGAGAGTACGGAAGACATGGTGTTGCTCATGTATAAAATGCGAGGTAATGCCAACAGAGGCTGAGAGTGTTCACTGCCATGAATGTGCGATTAGAATGACTGGATAGATGCACGAACGCACCATTTTAAGACTAAAACAATTCTACAGTATAGCTAAAACAACTCACTGCTTTTTGCCGTTTTCCTTTGCTGTAAACAGCGCGTGCTTCCGTGTTTGTCACTTCTCACCAGAGCTTACGCCAGAACTCAACTCTCCTGTGAAAGTTTGGACGGCCATTACCAGAAGCCAGTGGTTATAGATTATAAAGTTATAAATATGGATATTTTTCTTCCAAAAACGCATCACTTTATTATCAACCTTTATTAACCCCCTGGAGCCGTATTAATTACTTTTTTTGAATGAGGGATGCACTTTTTTGAGCTTCAAAATCTAAGGTACCATTCAGTCCCATTATAAAGCTTGGAAGAGCCAGGATATTTTTTAATATAACTCTAAATGTGTTTGGCTGAAAGAAGAAAGTCATATACAACTAAGATGGCTTGAGGGAGAGGCTTGAGTTAACAATGCGCTCACAACACGCCAAAATGCATTTCAAAAACCAAGACATTTCAAAAGCCACAAGGAAAGGTAAGTAAATCATTTAGTTTTTATACAGTATATATATCTTTCCTAGCGTTTGTCCCACATAGGTGCAGGGTCCACTTTGTGATAGTCTGCATATATATATTTGATTTGGCACAAGTTTTACGCTGGATGCCCTTCCTGATGCAACCCCAGTGGCTGAGGGACTCCCACTCACACAGGGCAATTTAGAGTCTCCAATTAACTTAACCTGCATGTTTTTGGACTTGTGGGGAAAACCAGAGCACCTGGAGGAAACCCACGCAAACACAGGAGAACAAGCATACTTCACATAGAAAGGCCTAATTTGAGCCGGGACACAACCCAGAACCTTCTTGTTGTGAGGAGATAGTGCTAACCACTGAGCCACCATAAAGATATGTATATAAGTTCATCTGTTGAGAGCAAAAATATATATATTTATTTAAAAAAAACAATAATTTAGTACTGTGGCTTGACTTGACTTGAAACTCATCAGGACTCGACTTGACTTGCTTGAGGTGAGTCACTGATTTGACTTGACTTGCTTGATTTGTCTGCACTGCACTCGAGACTTGATGGTTAAGACTTGAGACATGCTTGTGACTTGAACGTGTGACTTTCTCCCACCTCTGGAAATTGTATGCCTGTATTGTATCGATTTAAATGTCTGTTTGTTGATTGGTTGGACAATATGGTAATACAAGTCGTACGATATCTTACGATTTTGCCATCTTGTTTGAATTATTATGAGTTGGCATGAGACTATGTTGGCAGTGTTTTATGGCACAATGTAAAGTGGTCATTGCCTTACTCAGACTTGGCAATATCAGCTTTTCCAATCCATTAAACAGGCAATGAAAATCATGCAGTTAAACTTGATTGTGAATAGTTGCAAAGGCCTTGTCATTTTTATGTGAAATAGATCCGGTAAAACAGATGTGGCCCCTCTTATGATACTTAGTTGTATTTTCTAGACCTGCTCCATGGCACAGTAACATCTTGATCAATGGCTATTGTGAATATAAGCACTTACAACTTTACATTAGCTTTGAAATACTGAGAGCCCTGTCAGAGTTTGAGCCACTGCAGAAGTCAAATATGGATGCTAATCTTATAATTAGATCATGGATCAATGAATAATGTGCTGAATAAATAGAGAGAGAGTGAAGGGGAGAGAGAACAAGGGAGGGAGAGTGAGAAAGAGACAAAATAAAATAGCTCTAACCACAATCCCAGATATTAGTGCAACTCAAATGTGATTTGACTGATTTTTGATTACTTCTGTTATTCTTCCATGTAAAATTAATTTTACACAGTAGTGTCATCTATTACACTACTCACTTAGGTCTTGTACTCTTGGCAGAAAATGTTGCAGCTCAATCAGAAACCAGTGTTAAGGGTGTAGGGGACTTTGAATGGCATGCTGGAATGGATAGAATGTACTGGTTTTGTTGAAATCTTTGAACAACCATAGAGAGCTGGTGGTCCTCCTCTATGGAGACCAGCTCTGGGTTTCACTGAATTTATTGTGCAAGATTCCAGATTGAAAGGCATGCTGTACTGGATCTATTTTGTACATACAACTATATGAATGGGTGAATGATTGAATTGCTGGCAATATGAATAAAGAATATGTAAAAAGAATCAGTAAAATATTCTGAAAAAGTATACTTAAAAGTGACTTATATTTGTTTTTTATTCTTTATAATTTATTTGGATCCCCATTAGCTTCCACAAAGTGGTAGATGGCTCCCTGGGGTCTAAATTAATACACAATATAACAATATATATTATAATCAATATAAGGATAAAAAACTACAACTATTTCACTCTCTCTCACTCTCTCTCTCTCTCTCACACACACACACACACACACACACACACACACAAATAAAAACACTTTTCTACATTTCTTTCACTCTGTGGTGAACGTGAAACATTATGCTTAAAAAAAGACAAATTACAATAAGAGTGAATTAAAGTTTGATTGAGGAGGTATTGTGGGGTTCTGGATTTATATACAGTACTGTTCATTATTGGAAATCATATATTAATATTTGAAAGTAATGCTCTTTCAAAACTGCTCAAAATGTTTGGTGTATAATGCCATGAACAGTAACTATTTGTTTACATTCAATATCATCCAGACTTCTGATTGTCATGACAGAACATAAAATACTCTTTTTTATTTATTTATAAAAAAAAATTATACAGACACTAAAATCCAAAACAAAAACTTTGGCTTCGAAAAATGCATATGTGCATGTTGCAAGACAAATCATTATTTATTACTCAACGTGTCTGGATTTGCCAGAGGAACCTGTACTGTGCTGTGGGGAATTCCTCAAGCTACAGCTCATGTGTGATTTGTCTTCTTACTTAGGACAGCAGTCCAACATCCCAGCATTCATCCCTTTAGTATGGCAAGTAGCTCACTTCCAGGGGATAAGATGCCACATATTCCCTTCTCAGAGCAATTGAGTGAGCCAGAGCACCTTGCCAACAAACAAACAAACACACACACACACACACACACACACACACACACACACACACACACTGTGGTGATGGTCATGTGTCTGTTTGTGGGAGAGAGGGGGTGTTGTGGCTTTCCAACAGCTGTTTTGTGTTTCTAGAGGTAGAGAGAGAACGACACCAGAGTGCAGTGACTGGCGTGACTTGTTGTGTGTTTTATTATTATTGTGAAGCTGAAGTGTCCAAGAAGTTTGTTAACAGAGTTTTGTTACTTTGAACTGAGTGAAATAAGATATACTCTAATAGACTGAAGGCAGATAATAAAAGACTACCTGAAGCATGTCACTGTTCCCCATCTCCTCCTTCCATACCCGAACATTTAAACTGTGTTACACTGGTGCCAAAACATCTAGGTTACATATGTAACCTCGTTCCCTGATGGACGTTGTGTCGAAGAAGCGACACTAGGGGTCTCTCTTGAATATGCCTCTGATCTATGAAAAAAGGCCAATGAGAAGTTGGCAGACAGTATGTGCATACCCCGTCCCCGGACATACGGGTATAAAGCGGGGAAATATGTTGAATTCATTCAGGATTTTTCTGAGGAGCCAGAAATGGTCCAGCTACAAGAGTGGCTCAGCTCATCGACGTGGCTGGGAGGACACAAAGTCTCGCTCCCTCCATCAGGGAACGGAGGTTACATACGTAACCTTGACATTCCCCATCTGTTGCTCACAAGCGACACTAGGGGTCCAGTTTAAATCACGCCATGCGCTGAGCCGTGTACGTGTACTACTGACACAGAAGCGGGCAGGTATTTTACGTGCAAAGGCGACCAGCTGTGTCAGACTGCACGTACCCTTCCCCAATGCCCCAAATCCTTCTGGTTACCTTAGACAGGGGAACAAGGCGGCACTTGCCAACCTGGGAACGGGCTGAGCCTGGCTGGGCCTCTTTTCTCTCTGTTTCTCTGCATAGAGCAAGAACGGCCGGGGCCCTTACACGCATCGAGGGAAGGGGGTCTTACCCAGTTTCCTATTCTTTCAGGGGAAAAAGACCCTGCGGAGGCCACCCCTGCCTGAAAGGGGGAGATAAAGGTGGCAAATACATCACATGGGTTTTTAGGCTAGATCCAGCCTCAAGGAGGGGGGAGTTGCTACAACATGGCGACCGAAGGGAGGCACGGGTTCACTTCGTAAGGGGACTGTACCGTGGAAAATACACATAGGGGGAGTCCACGTAGGAGTCCTGACCTGTGGAGCACCTATTCCAGTACAGGGTAGATTAAGTACCCGCAGTGGACTGGGTCGGCGAGTTCCTCCGCTGAACTGCGGACACAGAGGACTAGGGAGGAATCATCCAGAGATCTGGATGAGTGGGATCTCCTGAGAGAGAATGCGCACAGTTTTACCTCAGCCGAGGGAAAGGATGCCAGGTGCAAGCGATCCACCCGGCCAGTCCGTCTGCGTGTTACCGAGTTCTACCAGCTCGGACCTGAGAAAACACAGGACGATACTGACTCAGCCCTGAAATTTTAAAATCTCGCAAAAGTATTAGGTGTTGCCCAACCCGCTGCTCACATATGTCTGCCAGGGAGGTACCTCTGGCCAGTGCCCACGAGGATGCAAAACTCCTTGTTGAGTGCGCTTGAACCCACAAGGGGGGGGCACGGCCTGGGTGTGATAGGCCAATGAAATGTCGTCCACCACCCAGTGGGAAAGCCTCTGTTTGGAGACAGCATTCCCTTTCTGCTGTCCACCAAAGCAGACAAAGAGCTGCTCAGAACATCTAACACTCTGCGTGTGGTCCAAGTAGGTATGCAAAGCACGTACCGGACACAGCAACGAAGGGGCTGGGTCTGCCTCCTCCTGGGGCAGCGCTTGCAGGTTCACTCTCTGGTCTCTAAAGGGCGTGGTAGGAATCTTGGGCACGTAGCCCGGTCGTGGTCTTAGGATCACATATGCGTCTGCCAGACCGAACTCCAGGCAGGTGTTGCTAACAGAGTACGCTTGCAGTTCCCGACCCTCTTGATAGAGGCGAGCGCGATCAGCAGGGCCGTCTTTAGAGAGAGGGTACTGAGTCCAACTGATTCTAGCGGCTCGAAAGGGATGTCTCTGGAGGCCCTCGAGGACCACTGAGAGATCTCAGGAGGGGAACTGGCTTGGCCGGGAGGGGTTCAACCTCCGGGCGCCTCTTAGGAACCTGATGATTAAGTCGTGCTTACCCAAAGACTTACCGTCTACTGTGTCGTGGTGGGCCGCGATAGCTGCGACATACACCTTCAAGGTGGAAGGGGACAGCCTCCCCTCCAGCCTCTCCTGCAGAAATAAGAGCACTGACCTAACTGCTCACCTCTGTAGGTCTTCAGCCCAGGAAGAACACCAATTCGCGAACAAGCGCTACTTCAGGGGGTAAAGTTGCCTGGTAGAAGGGGCTCTGGCTTGGTTGATCATGTCTACCACGGCAGGTGGTAGACCAGCTAGATCTTCCATGTCCCGTCCAAGGGCCAGACGTGGAGGTTCCAAAGGTCTGGGTGCGCTCGAACCCACAAGGGGGGGGCACAGCCTGGGTGTGATAGGCCAATGAAATGGCGTCCACCACCCAGTGGGAAAGCCTCTGTTTGGAGACAGCATTCCCTTTCTGCTGTCAACCAAAGCAGACAAAGAGCTGCTCAGAACATAAAGCTCTGCGTGTGGTCCAAGTAGGTACGCAAAGCCTGCGGCTGTGTGCCCGTTGCACACGGTGCTTGAACCCAATTTGGAGGCATCGGTCGTGGCCAGGACACGTTGGGACACCTGCTGCAAGGGGACTCTTTTCCGCATAAGGTAGAGGTCTGTCCAGGGATTTGACGTTTAGCGGCAGGCGGGGGTGATGGTCACACAGTGCGTGCCGCGGTGCCATGCTCGTCTCATGACTCAAGTCTGGGGCCAGTACTGAGGCGGTCTCATATGCATCAACCCCAGCAGCACAGCCGCCACGGAGGATGTCATA
The DNA here is from genome assembly GCA_032164185.1 of Moxostoma hubbsi. Classification (NCBI taxonomy): domain Eukaryota; kingdom Metazoa; phylum Chordata; class Actinopteri; order Cypriniformes; family Catostomidae; genus Moxostoma; species Moxostoma hubbsi. The sequence continues at coordinate 13,331,874 of JAVLUX010000013.1, read as the reverse complement.
TGCCCCAGGAGCTTCTGAAATTTTTTTAAAGGGACCGCCGTGCCCGGTCTGAAGTTGGCGAGGCACTGTAGCACTGATTAATGGACTGTGTATGTTGATGAGGGGTGCTGATATTAAGACTGAGTCTGACTCCATGCCGAGAAGAGAGATGCTCTGATCTGGGGCGAGCTAGCTCTTTTCTCAGTAGACCTGAAGCCCTAAACGGCTGAGGTGCCTGAGCGCCTAGTCTCTGTGAGCACATAGTAACTCTCGGGAGTGGGCCAGAATGGGCCAGTCGTCAAGGAAATTGTGTATGCGAATGCCGGCTTCTCGGAGCAGGGCAAGGGCAGTCTCTGCGACTTTCGTGAAGCCGTGAGGGGACAGAGACATGCCGAAGGGGAGGACTTTGTACTGATATGCCTGGCCGTCGGACACGAGCCATAGGAAGGGTCAGTGTCGAGGCAGAATTGAGACGTGAAGGTACGCGTCCTTCAGGTCTACCACTGCGGACCAATCTAGATGCCAGACGCAAGTTAAGATATGTTTTTGCGTGAGCATTCTGAACAGGAGTTTGAACAGAGCCCTGTTGAGAACTCGCAAGTCCAAGATCGGTCATAAGCCTCCTCCTTTCCTGGGTACAATGAAGTAAGGGCTGTAGAGACCCTTCTTTATTTCGGTTGGAGGGACAGGCTCTATCGTATCATTGTTTAGAAAAAGAGTAGCGATTTGCGCGTGCAGGGATTTGGCATGGATCAGGGCTACCCCCGCGGAGATCTTTAAGTGCCTTGGCCTGGTGGACTTGCAGGAGGGCCATGGCGTGCAGGGCGGAAGCGGCATGTCCAGCCGTGCTGTAGGCTTTGGCGGTCAATGAAGACGTTGTCCTACAGGCCTTGGAGGGGAGCACAGGGGGACCCCGCCAGGTGGTAGGGTTTCCGGGGCACAGGTGGAGCGCAACAGCCCTATCCAACTGGGGAATCGCCGTGTATCTGTGGGCCGCTCCGCCGTCGAGGTGTGAGGCTGTGAGCGGCGTGCAGACCCCAGGAACCAGTCATCCAGGGAGGATGGAGGGTTGCAGTCCAGCCCCACGCTGGTGGTGGCCCAGGAAAGCATGTCAGTCATCTGTGCTTCAGCCTCATCCTGGGCGTGCTGGCCCGAAGGCGGCAGCCCAGGGGAGTCATCTGCATCAGACCCTCGAGCTCTAGAGGATAGGCTGTTGCCTCGAGCACGGACGGGAGTCAACGAGCATGCTGGGGGGTGGGTGGTCCGAGGGGGCTTATCCGGTGGAGCTGCACCCGCTGCCGTCCCCAGATCGCCTCCATCGCCAGCCGCATCGTCCTCAATCCCGTGGGAAGAAGTGGAGTGGCGTGCTTTCTGTTGAAAGCGAGCTGTGACCGCAACGTTGCCATGGTCATGCTCTCGCAGTGAGAACATGAACCATCCACAAACGCTGCCTCGGTGTGATTGCTGTCCAGACACACGAGACAACGCCTGTGGCCATCTGAAGCAGAGAGTACTCTACCGCATCCAGGAACTACACAGGGATGGAATGGCATCTTTATTAAGACGCGTCCTGAAAAGGATGTTCAACGCCGCTGTGTATTGCTCTATTAGAGGAAAATACGCTTTTATAGAGAAAATCACTCTTTTAATAAACTCTTTTAGCTTTCTGCGCTGTCGAAGCACCCAGGGGCAAGCTGCTCTGCCATGCAGAGAAGGAGAAAAGCCACTGAAATTCGCCGTAGATCCAACAGCAGGCAGAGCGTCAGAGGAACAAAGGCAGGAACAGGTGTGTGACTCACAGCTGACTGCAGACACGACCATCGGCTCCGAAGAAAATTTCAGAATTAACGCAATGTATTTCCCTGCTTTTATACCCGTATGTCCGGTGGCGGGGTATGCAAATACTGTCTGCCAACTTCTCATTGGCCTTTTATAGGTCAGAGGCATATTCCGTGCTCAAGAGAGAACCCTAGTGTCGCTTCTTTGACACAACGTCGAAGTGAGCGACAGACGGGAACCTGGGATCTCATGGAAGGTGTTACATTATCATGGAGTCTTCACTACTGGCCGAAGTGATCCAGACCCTCACCAGCATCCAACTGAATCAACACCAGGCCCTCATCAAGCTGTGGCTGGAGCAGGAGCAGCATTTTCAACTTCTGCTCCAGGCCCAAGTGGAAGACCAGCAGGCATTTCGGAGCCTGATCACACATGAGTTGTAGTCCAGATCGCCAATATTTTCGGGCACCCATTCACATTTGAGCAGCAGCTCCAAGATGCCTGACAGAAATGGTTGCTGGTTGGGAGGACATGCGGTGCTCAGGACATCATATATCTTGTGACGTGTGCAGTTAACCTCCAAGCTTCCTCGTAGCATGTCCGAGTGGGTCTAGTGTCACCGTCCGGCATCACTGGAGGATGCGGTCCAGTTGGCATAGAAGTATATGACGGCGATTCTGGTAACCACCGAAGCAGAAACTCTTTCTCTCTCCTCTCTCTCTCTCCTTCCACCAATCCCCACCCCCACCTGTGCTCTTTCCATCCCATTCCAGGGCGCTACCATGCCCAAATCTCTTTCCCTGCAAACCCCCCCTCTCTCCGCTATCCATTCCAGGTTGGTCGGGAAACCTGGGCTGGCCTATTGGAGCTGCAGGGAGCCAGGGCACTTCCAGGTCCAGTGTCCCGTAATGGAGGTGGGCACTCTGGTCCAGGTCCCCGAAGCTCCGTTGGCCACCCCTGATCGAGCTGTGGCATATTGGACACCAGTGAGAATCCAGGGTGATACATAGCAAGCTTTGGTGGATTTGGGCTGTTCCCAAACCTCTATCCACCAACTCTTGGTACAAGACAGGGCATTGGGCACAAATAATTGGGTGAATGTGTGGTGTGTGCACGGGGATATTCACACATATCCGATGGTTACCGTTGAGATACAATTCAGGGGGAGAAAACATAGAGAGGAGTCCGCGGTTAATTCCGACTTCACCCATCTGCTGATTTTGTGGATGAATTGGCCTGATTTTAAGAGATTATTGAGGGAAATTTGTGTGGATGTGTCCTGTGAAATAATGTCTCGGTGTGTGATGTGAGATGCTATGGCCGGACAGGCAGTGCCAGGCCCGTCTATATCTGCTCTGCATCAAGATGATGCAAGGGAAGAGGTCCCTACCCTCAGGGAATTCCCTGAAGGGGATTTCCCTCTAGAGCAGTCATGTGACAAGTCCCTTAAACACATTTGACTAAGTGAGAGTAATCGATGGTCAACAGCTCCAGCCTAAACGTCATGCTTGCATACCCATATTTTTCAATTATTAAAGATTGGTTGTATCGAGTAATGCAGGACACTCAAACAAAATAGAATACAACCCAGGTATTAGTACCGAAGTACGTCACTGCTCCCCATCTCCTCCTTCCATACCAAACCTTTAAACTGTGTTGCACACAAACACACACACACACATAAACACACACACACACACACAGACAGGAGAATGGAGCATGGACACACAGATTGGATATGGTTTACGTAAGGGAGACACGATTTATCATCATTTAAGTTAAGTTAAGATTCATGGTTGATTGATTGGAAGATTTTTTGTATGTGGGGGGGGGGGGGGGGGATAGACGGAAAGACATAAATATAGATAGATGGATGGATGGATGGATGGATGGATGGACAGATGAAACAATGTGTGGTTAATTGATTGGACGATTGCTGATTGAATGGATGGATGGAACAATTATTTGAGTGGTTGATGAATTGGAAGATTCATGGATGTATAGATGAATGGATGGAAAGCAGCAAATATCAAATATAATATATAAACATGCAAAAAACTATTCAAAAATTTTTAATATGGCATAAACAAACTGCAAAATAAAATGTACCATGCATTTAAAAATAGCAATGATATTTGACAAAAAATTTATTCCACATTGACTAATCTCACGATGCAATACCTTGACTATATCATATCTATCTGTTTATTATAAGTAATTTTTAACTTAAAATTAGGCTTAGCCATGAAAAAACACTTACTGCACATTTTCCAGTAAAACTATAGCAAAATCCACAGCCACAAAGCTTCTTGACACAAAACCTGCAGTATAAAGTGACATTTTGTTCAGACATCCAAGGTTTTGAGCCAAAAGGAAACAGCTACACCTGCCCACCTTTCTCATGCTTTATCTTCCCTTGCCAGCCTTGAGCGTCACCAAACAACATGTAATCCTCTTAACTTCACATTCAGAATCACAGCTCACTCTGTCTGGAGCTACTGAATGTTAAATAAGTCAAATTCACTCATGAGTTCAATCACTTGTTTTATGGAAAGCATAAGCACTCATGGTTCAGTTTTGGAGAGATTATTTTTAAAGTTTTATTTCTTCAGACTCCCCGCCACTTTCTTATTATGTGAATGTGCTGGATCAAAGACTTTCTGTCCAGTGCTCTGGGGAGTGGCTGACTGAGCACTTGGACTTTCACGCACTCGATCGTTGTGGGCAGAGATAATTTGATTTAATTTCATCATTTGCCTGGATCAGGTTGTGTCTGGGAAGGAAATTGATGATGTCTGAGGTATTAACATGCCATGACACAGAAATATATGAACACATACACCAACATACTTACGCCCACATACAGATGAGTCTGCCTCGTTTCTCGTGACCTTGAATATCCTGAGCTGTGGAGGCAGAGTCAGCTAATGCACTGTGGTTTATCATGGGTAATTAATTTTCTCAGACCTACATGCTCTCTTTGGGTCTCTCTCTCTCTCTCTCTCTCTCTCTCTCTCTCTCTCTCTTCACAACATTTAACCCATCTTTCCTTTTGCTAAATGTCTTTAAATTCAACTTCACATCAAAATTGACCCCTTTGTACTTTCTTAATACTCTTTAATTTAAACAATAAATTGGTTCACTACATTCAAAATATAATCTCCTCCAGTGTTCAATGCTAGTGTGCTGGTGTCTGCACCAGGCTTTTAAACTGTCTTAACCAGCTTCATCAGAAAGACCATGCTTGTCAACCAGTTTCACCAGCTAGGTTTTGCTGGTGAAAAGCATGGTTAATGCTTGTCCATCAGCTAGACCAGAACCAAACCAACACTAATCAGCATTATCCAGCCTAGACCATCATTAGAATTGCAAACTGTTTAACCTGGTCATTATTTTTTGGAGGGATGTTGCCAATTTTACAGTGTATAGGTCATCCACAAGAGCAAGTTTTATATCTGAGCATCATTTGGGCTTGACCCTGGAGAGTAAACAGCTTGTCTTTTGACACAAACCCATTGATCTGGACCCAGACTCTGACACTGAATGCCACCTGTCATTTCTTCACTACTGGTGCCCAGTGCCTCCTGATCCAAGAGTGCAGATGCATCTATTGACCTTTCACCCCACAGCTGTGCTCAGAAGAATGACTCAACTTTAATTACTGCAGTTAAGTGATTCCAGACCAGTGAGTTAGAGACTGGAGAACCTTTGTCTCAGATGGCACACCCAAGGACTGCCCACAGTCCGCGCTCAAATGCACATACCAGACCCAGGACTTTTTATCAGTCCACCTGGTAACAGAGTTGTGTTCATATGGTTACGCGTTGATACAATGCATGTTTTTAAGGGTCAAATAATCACTACACAAGACTAGTGAACCTTGATGTGCACATTGCTCCAATAACTAAAACAGCCAATTTGTTTGGGGATAGTTCACCCAAAAATAAAAATGTAATCTTTCACTTAAATTTTAGGAAGAAAAAAAAAATGCAATGGAAGTGAAGGGTGACTGACACTAACATACTGCCGAACATCTTTTGTGTTTTACAGAAGAAAGTCATACAAATTGTTGTTTTGTGTGTAATTTTGTAAAGGACTGAAGAAAAATTATGAATGTGTTTGTAAACATCCAAATCATCATTCACTATATAAAAATTGTTAATCTAAAATTAACAACCTATTGTGTCAGTGGTGCTGGGTAGTTTTTGTTAAAATAACTAATAATAATAATAATAATAATAAGACAAGAAAAAAGGGACAAAGAATATTAACCTAGCTATTTTTTTACCCCTAGATTCACTGATGCTAACCAAAAGGTACAAAGAAGATGGTAATCTATAACGGAGACAGGAGAGAGTGTTTGTGTTTGGGCAGGTTTTGCCATTCTTGTGTGTGTGTGTGCGTGTGTGTGTGTGTGTGTGTGTGTGTGTGTGCGCGCGCGCGTGTGTGCGTGTGGCAGCAGGGTACACATAGAGTGAGCACATTTTCATATTCTCCAGATACACACAGGTGAAAGGCCAAACACATGACTGCATGAATAAACATTGCATCTTGTCCTGGCACATTTGTTACCAGCAAGCAAATGGTTTAAGTAATGCAGTCACACAATGCAACCTGAGCCAGTGGAGCAGAGAAAAATTTAGGATTTTCCTTTACTGAAAATGGGTTTGGATGGTACTGTTAAACCCTACTTTGTCAGCAGTTAATCAATATAAGTTGTACAACAATTTCTTAATAGTTGACTTCTATATAACCCAGACATCTGTGATAATATAATTCATGCAATAGCCCCAGGACATCAACAACTGATATGTTGAAAATTCAAAAGGTCATGAAGGACTTTTGCTCCACTGCTATAGAGACAAACACAAAAGACTAAAACTCTAATACACAGTGATGCTGGTTATTTTACAGGCAATTTAATTATAATTTGTTCCACAGCTAATCAAGGCTCTCCAATAAGGCACAAAAGAGGCTCAAGCCTTGAGCAGTCATGCCACTCATCAGTGTCTTCAATTCAAAAGCATGCTTTCTGAATTATTGCTCACAATATGCTATAATCTTTAAATCCTGGAGGTACAAATTCACAGAAAGTCATGTATTAACTGGGAGCTGAGCATCCTTACTTAACTTAAAATGTTATTTGTGTATGCATTGTATATTGACATGATTTATTTCACCTAACATAATACATTTCAACATATCTTAACAGCATTAAATGCATAGCTAAATATTTACTTTTTTAAACTGAAGAATTGTAATTTATTTTAGAAGACTTTTTAAAAAATCCAATGAATACTAATTAAACAGGTTGAGAACCTGTTAGTCCAAATCCATACTGTCTTTAGCTTATTGTCCTTGGTGTGGCTGGATTCTAGGTGACAGTACAACAACATGTTGCCCATTTTCCAGTGTTTAGGTCATGCAGTCAAGAGCGAGATCTAAAGATTGTAATTGAATTATGTATAGCATGTTTGACCAAATAGAAGGTAGTGACACTACATATATGTTTAATTACTTTACTTTACTTTAATTACTAATGTGTTCCCTGCTTTAAGGGTTTATAAAGGGGTTCATTAATGACTTATTGACATCATTAATAACGTATAAGTAAAAGAGTGGCTTTCATGCAATAACTGCCAAATAATGAGCCAGTTTTAACCTTGCATGTTATAAAATGCTTAATATATTCAAGTAAATTAAGTGCATTCATTAAGCATTTATAACATTCAAGTTAAAATGCTCAGTATTTTCCAGGTTTTGCATGAAAGACCCCTTTTTTAATCATGTTGTAATAACTGCATACCAATGATTTGTAATTACGTTTTTTTTTTAATAATTTATGAATCATTTATAAACCCTTAACAAAGAATTTTAATGTAAAGTGTTACCACAAAATATTATGTTATATTGAAGTTGGTCAGGGAGATGTTATGTTGTCCAGAAGTTTCTATTTCTTTCTCAGGCGTTCTGATGTCACTGAAAAACACTTCAGTGGTGAATTGGTATTCTCAGCTGTATTCCATCTGAAACAAGGCCTGCAAAAGACTGACAGATGTGTCTCATAGACCAAAGACAGCACAGTGCATAGTAATGTCTCATTAGGCAGAAGCATGCAGAACTGAGCTAAATAAACACACATCGTCCTTTGACCTGAACTAAATGCTCAATTCATCACTCTAGAGAACTGAATGCATATACAGTGGTTACCCTCCCCATGACCTTTGTAATATATAATTTCACCAAAAGTTGATAACATGACAAGAGCATATCTTTAATATAGAGTCTTTATTCCAAAACCTAGTGAGCTGCCTTGCTGTCTACTGCCTATACAGGCAGCTGTCTTAAGTAACCAAACTGAAATGGAACCTTGAATTGACCAATTCGTAGTGCTCTGATTTGAAGCTGTTATCTGTATCAGTGACAATACTGTATATGTTGTAATAGCAAAATTATCTGTATCTGTATTCAGATATGACCGCTATGATTCTGTTCCAATTAAAGTTTACATATAACAAATATGCATTGTATAATTCATGAAATTACATTTATTATTATTATTATTATTATTATTTTTAACTATAGTATTTTTTATTATTTATAATTATAAGCCTAAGTATATTGTAGAAAATTAATCTTAAAACGGGCTGTTTCTCAAAAGCATTGTAACTTAAAACTACTGTAAACAATTTTAGCCATTCTAGAATTTCCACAAGAATTTCTCTTGGAAACGAGAATTCCACAAGAATTTACTTTATCCAAAACTCCAAATGAGCTTTATTGAGACTGACATGAGCAGAAAAGGTTGTCAAAAACAGCAGCAGCAAAAAAGCACCCTCAACTTATGAGCAACATAGCATAAATATTGCATTAAAGGACTAATTCACCCAAAAAAAGAAAATTATCTCATATTCACTTTCCCTGATGCCATCCCAGATGTGTATGACTGTCTTTCTTCAGCAGAACACAAATTAAGATTTTTAGAAGAAGAAAGAGTTCTGTCAGGTCCTTATAATAGAAGTACATGGGTGCCAACACAGACGATTAATTAATGTCTTCTGAAGCAAATCAATAGGTTTATGTAAGAAACAAGTCAATAATTAAAACTTTAACTTTAAAATCAGTTTTAACTTTAAATAAGTGCTCCCTTCCAGGCCTCAGATGCAGTTTGAAATGGCTGAACTCTCTCGTGATGCTCATTTTTCTGTTGTTAAACAAGCGCAGCTTCCGATCTCGCTCTTGAACTCGCTGACAAGCTCGTCAGATGCTGGCAGGAAGTGCTTTATAATTATTTTAATTATTTGTTCAATTCTATTCTATTCCATTGACTGGAGTCATGGGGATTACTTTATTGCTGCCCAAATGTGACTTTTGAACTGTCAAAGTGATGGCACCCATGTACTTCTATTATAAGGACCTGACAGAGCTCTATCTTCTAAAAATCTTCAGTTGTGTTCTGCTAAATAAAGACAGTCATACACATCTGGGATGGCATCAGGGTAAGTGAATAATGAGATAATTATATTTTTTGGGTGAACTATTCCTTTAAGTCTCAATAATTTGCTGCAACTACAATACTATGAGAATGTGCAAAATGATTAACAGACAGAAAGAATCATTGTCCATGGCCCACAGACACTTTTTTGTTGGCTGTTTACAGAGTCTAGAACTGTCACAGAGACCGGTGAGATATCTCAGGACATTTATTTAATTAATATCTTTCAGGGAGAGTAAAAAATGTTGTATACCTTTCCAGGAAAAAACTGCTGACAGCACCTTAAATGTACTGCACTGTGGTTTCAGGAGACCGTTGTTTAATTTGTTCCTCTGCATGCAGAAGGGAAGTGACAATAAAAACCACTTGACTTGACTTTACTAGAGACTGTTGTGTTGGAGCTGATGGAAAGGGGTCCCCCTGAGTGTTTCTCGAGAGCAGGACACCATACCGGCACTTATACAAGCATAAATGTGCTGCATTTAGAATGCACATAATGACAGGCAGGATGTTTTCTGATTGGCTAAACAAAGGATCTGTCCACGGCCTGTGGACATCTTTTTCCCTGCTTTTTACAGAGCCTAGGGCTTTTACAGATATAGGTTTGATAATTAATGGCACATATTTCAGTGATATCTGACAGGTTGCACAGACATTTTCTGCATGTAATATCATAAAATACAAACAAACAAACAAAAAGTAACATTACAGCACCTCATAGGCGTAGATTTAGGTAGGGATGGTATGGACATGTACCTACCAACATGTACCTACCAAAATCAGAAATGTCCCCACTAACATGTGCAATTTTACCACATAGAAAATACTTTAACTTTATACTATGTTTTTATTTTCATTTGAATGACAATTAAAGTTTCTCAGTATCTTAAATCATGATTACATTATTGTTCCAACTTTTCTGGAGCAGCACAGAAACGGCATTGTCACCGAAATGTGACTTGTTACGTTTACTTTTCTCAGGATGCATCAATCTCTGCCGTTTTTTCTACATAAAGATTTTAAAAAATATATTATTTCAGTTACGTTTGTATTCTTGGTCCAACCCTTAAAATGTATAGATTTCAACAAGCATTAAAAAAAAAAACACCATGAGTTTTGCATGTAGCCTAATGGAGAATATATTACAGAATACATTTTACAGAATGTCAATTTATGTCAATGTAGATCTACTTAAAAAAAGTAATTTTGATTATGACACATTAATCTTAGGTATATCGCATCACATCTCATCGTCATTTAAAGTTTTTCATATATGGCATTTTTTTCTCCATATCGTGCAGCCCTAGTGGTCAGTTCTAAACCTGTTTATTCTTCAAAAAAAACAACAAACCAACAAAAATCAGGCTTATATTTAATTTGGTGGGCCAGACAAATGGGAAATGTGACTTGTTACATTCATGAGGATATAAAGTTATTTTGCCTATATAACCAGACTGATGTTCTCGCATTTTCTTAAAACCAACATTTGAATATTATCCTCCTTGTAATATGTCTCTATCAATTTTCAGACCAAACATACACCCTTATAGATCCTTAAAGATCATTGTAAGGACATAGACTTAGTATACAGACATGTGCAGAATCGCAAAATTACCTTTCATTCAATTTAATACTGTTAATGTTGAAATTCTTACACTGTATGCAGTAGTACACAATGTGAACATGAAAAATGAATTTGGAATTTTTTTTGTATTTATATTTTAATTGAATATAATGATATGGGTTTACTTATCATAAGAATTAGCCTATATATGTCAGAAAATATCAGAGGCAGGACCCAAATGCAGAGTTGAAAATAAATAGGGAATTTATTAACACAAAATAAATAAAAAAACAAACCAAAAATTCCACAAGGGGGAAATTAAAAAAACAAAAACCCACAGGAGTAAAATGTATCCAGGCTGGGGCAGAGGGTATCTTGGAATAACAGGACCCACCGGACTGGAAATGGGAACAGGGAATAACAAGAACACAAACCAACTGACCGACTGGAAACACATACGCATACAAGACTGGAAACAAGACAAACTGGTACTGGACAGCAAACACGAGGAGACTAAAATAGGGAGATAAATTAACAGGTTAACAAGACAGGGCAGGTGTGACTAATAAACTAATAATGGGCAAACAAGGAGGTTGGGTATGGCATAAGACACGCGGCAACATAGAAACAAAACAAAGCCACACAAGACATGTCTCACAAAAAAACACAAATGACATGAACGCACATCGCCAAGACAATGAGGCAATATATGCCCATGCCAATCGACAAACAAGACTAGAGAATGCGTAGCAATGCCAAACAAAGCTATGCCACGCATTCTCACACTAAACAAAATCGCTTACTAGCACAATTGCTGTATCTAGTTGCTTACATCTTGCACGCAACAGGCGACAAAAACAAGACAGGACACCTGTGCGAGAGTTTGGCCACACACACACACACACACACCTGACACCTTAGACCGAAGTGACTGAACCTCAGCATAACATGAACACAGCTCACAACCTAAGCCTGCAACACAATGTGAGCGCGACATTAGGCATACCCGTGTTCATGAGAAACAGACAAACTATTGACGTGAGTGCATGCTGCCAAGATGACATAAGCGTGATGCACCTATGTCAGTAACAGATAGACATGGAGCATGAGTGTCCGGGTCCCGACAGAGACGGAAACAGACAGGAAGACAGGATCCAGACACCGTGCTCCCGACATGAAACAAGACAGGCCGAGAGCACATGGCAGGGAATACAACCAAAACCCCACGTTCACACAAAGACAGACAATGAAAAAACAATTATGATTAAATAATTAGGCAAAAATGTCTAAATTACATTTCAGTGGGAATAGAGGTTTTTTCTTATATAAGCGGAAAATTGTCTATCTTGGTTCATCTTTCCACCTTCCTGCATTTCTACAACCTCCTCATCTTCCTCTCTGACACCCAAGGGCACTGTTGCTCGCACCGCAGTGTTGTTGTGCATTGATGTAATCAGTATAATTTTGGAAGCAGATCTCCACTTGATCAATGAATGTATGTGCATGTACCCTATATAAGTGCCAGTGGTGTAGTCAGGCCATACGTACAGTTTTCGCTGTATGATTACTTTATCCTAGGGCTGTTTGCGTATAATGACTTCAAAGGCTTAATATTTGCGTATACTTTCGGTATACCCAATTGTTTTGCTGCTTCCGAAGTCCACAGTCTACTGTTGTGATAGCTTTCTTTGTTACTGTATTCTTGTATGCTGTTCTGTGAAACTGCCTATTGTTTGTAGTTATTGGTGCATAATCACTTGAATTCTACCATTCTCCGCCCCTGGCAACCGCTGTCACCATCATCATTGACATACAGTGAGTAGAGAGACACCTTCACACTGAAGCCGTATCATATAAAATGAATAGAAGGAAAATATATGTTGCCAACCATCCCATATAATAAGGAATCATCCCTTATTTAAGGGGAAAAATTGTCCCATATTTTAGCTTCGCACACCCAAACTGCTGAGAGATTCACAAATCGAGAGAAATGGACCTGAAACACAGACACCTTTAAAGTGACTGAGATATCAGATGTTGTGTCCGTCTGCACTGTTCATCCAAAGTAAACAAGATCTAGATGGACCACTTTAACCGTTATGCAGTGTCTCGCGCAGGAGCACCTCTATGCTGTTTGTAGAAAGATGCAGTAACGCTGCTCCCTATATGCAAGATTATACATTTTACTTTGGGCACCAACCACCAAAAAGTCAGCTGGCTGCCCTTCCTTGAACGTTATATGCTTTTGAAGGGCATATAGCAGTCACTGAACACTCTCCCCATCAGACAATTGCCTCATGCTTATGTGCGACTCTGTACTCTCACATTCAGAACTTTACACATGGACAGGCAATGTTACAGTCTTAAATAGCACTTAAAGTGCCTTGTTGCATAGTCCTGTTAAGTGCAGTTTTGGGAAACACTAGTGAAAAACAAAAGAACCTTCATAACCTTACAAATAGAGAACAGTCTTAAGAACTAAGTTCCATCATTGTCGGAAAACGCAACCCTGAGCGTATCCATGAACCGCGTGTTAAAACAGAAGATCATGTCACATGTTCGCTCTGAGGATCACACAAATGATGTTGGCTCATTCATTTATTTTAAGCGTTTTGTGGTTTAATAGTCACTGTTGAGCGGAGGAGGACAGGGCCGGGCTAGAACAACACACACCCGGTCCCCAATCAGCCTGACGGGGTGCGCGAGGGTTAAAGGCGGCCGGTGACGATAGTTCAAGTGAGTATTACGGGCAGCTGCCCTGTATGTGTTTGTGTGTGTCTTTTTATTTAATTAAATATCCTCCTCCTTTCCTTTTAGCCCCCTTTCACTCACTTATGACCATATAATGATTTTTATATTATTTTAATAATTGTGCAGCCCTGAAGCATTGTGAATTAATGACGTGCTCTTTAGGAAATCAAGTGCCCAAATACATAGCGCATTAAAATCATTCCGATATTCAAAATATTGCTTAAAATATCCCTGCCATATAAAGCACTATAAAACAGTCTGTGCTTGTTCTTTACAGCTTTCCCTTTATTTTAAAATGAAATTGCTCTCATTGATCAGAAATTGCTACCCTCCATTCACCTCAAACACACTGCCTGCAGCCTGTTTGAGAAGCGAGTGAGACACAGGGGCATGTTTCCATTTTATTCTCATTCATTTTCATTCATAAATTTGGTATATACTTCACAGACTCACCATTGCACAGATTCACCATGATTTTAAATATGTTTATATAAAATAGCGCTCTTATCCCTGTGCTCATTGGTTAATTAGCCTAATTATAATTTATTTTTCTATTATTCTGTGGAATTCTTTATTAGATTTGAAGTCATTATTCATGTCTTTCTGAATAAGGTATTCGGCTTTGGACACATCCCAATTATTTAGAAACACCACAGTTCTAGTTAACACTCATTGGAGATGAACTATCATATTTACAATACCCCTTTAATCAATAAAGTAAATAGGGGTGTGGACTTGCCAGGAAGATTAGGATGATAATCAGGGGTAATTACTAGCTGCATTTTTTTTTTACAATGTGGTAATAGATCAAGGAGTGATACACTATGTATTTTCAATGAAATTTTAACATTGGACCAATAACTGTAAGAATATCCTCAATCTCCCACTCTGTTCATTCACACTCTTACACACATACACAATCCGGTGAACGTAACAGTCTGTTGAGAGTTTAAAGTAATAGGACTGCTCAATTAGCTGACAAATGGCTTTCAAGGGATCCATATTTTAACATAAAGCTGAGAGAGCAGCAGAGAAGCAAGATTTCCTTTCAGAAAGAGACAAGCTTTATATTACATTTAATTTATTACCCCTACAATTCAACAGGAAGACACATTCATGCAATATGTAATGTTCCTAACCTCCATAAAAAGCACAAAATCAAGTCAATGTGTTCTCGGTTGTGACCATTACAAGAAAGTCAGGTATACGCTCAAGTGTGAGGGAACATAAATGGGCTTCTTTGACATGCAGGGCCGGTGGTCTGCTTTAAGGACTGGTCAAGATTGAAATTTCTTGGGCAACAGTGTGGAGAAGGTGAGCAGAGATCCATCCTAAATACAATTTGTAACATAATCTCTTTGTCATGCACTTGTATAATGGGATAATTCAAACATAATGACACATTCCCAACATTGAAGCCACTAAATGAGATATAGAAATTGTACTTCTTAAATCTAGCTTTATTCCAAACTGGTGCTCACCTCTAGAGGTACGGCAACTAGGAGGAAGCTACAATCAAGAGGGCTATATCCAACATGTTCACATGGGAATTCATCATGTTGCTACCAAATGTTCCAGTACCCTGAAATTGGCCCCATTCTGCGGAGTTAAGGTCTTCGCACACCAAACGAGAACTTTTGCTGCAATTTCATGGCGTGATGAATGTTTTGAATGGAAATAATGGATTCCTCTGGAGCCATTCACACCTTGTCACATCCTTTTTTCAATCTGTCTTGAGTTTCGCCCTCATACTTTTATGTTTGCAGGTGCCACGTGGAGAACACCAGCTAGTTCCCAGGGCAACAGCTTTTTCCTCCTCCCAGATAATCATCAGCGACACCTGCTTCCCATTATCACCTCCTCTATTTATTCTGTCCCTTTTCGTCTGTTCTTGGCTGGATTGTTGTGCTAGTCTTCTAGTTTTCTGTTACAGTTGCTGTATCTAGTTTATCATTCGGTCTCTGCATTTGTGTCCTTCCCTGCAAAATCGTGACATAACAATGAAGCCAATACAGGACCCTGCATAGACAACATGAGCAGTTTTCTCGACCTGGTTCCTGCCCCCAGAAGGAATCTGTCTCTCTGGGCACCACCCAGTGCATCAATGTTCTGGTCAGCGCTCAGAATGGTCGGCCCTGTCACATCTACGCTTTGGAGCTTGCCAGTGAGCCCCACAGGTGGTGCTTTGAAGAGACCTGTTTAAAAAATCTATTCCTTTCAGGCTTGGACAAACCGTTCAGTGCTGAGAAGCTGGGTGAGATTTTGTTTGGCCATTATGTGACTTAGTGAACAATACTGGCCATCTCGGTGAGATGGAGGCTCTACTCTGTGGCAGAGCTTCCTCACCTGAGCTCTCCTCTCTGCCCATCCCATGTCCTTTCCCTGGCTCTTCTCTAGCTTCTCACCGATGTAGGAGGAGGAAGCTCAGAGCAGACTGCCAGGAGGCAGAGGGGTCCACTGCTCTTTACATCCACAAGAAGAGGAAAAACTCTCTGATCTTAAGTGGATTGTCTTCATAATGTATTCCATATTGCTGCATTTTTTCCCTTTGCAATTAATCTTATGTAAGTTCTCTTATATCTCAAGATTTCTTCACAAAATTAAGTAATCTGTATTTCTTTGCTATTGGTAAGTCATTTACAGCTGTGCTGTTGTTATCAGTAGTAAAGTATCAAATATTGGGTCAGACTGTACATTTTGTGTTTAGATGTTATCACGTTTAATTTGTAACATACGTTTTTGAGCAAATGTATAACACAAGTAGATATATGGCAATATGATACAATCAGTATTGTTTCAATTGACAACATTTGTTTTAACATTCAGTATGTGCCATTATATATTATCACTGCGGCAGCTTGTAGAGAAATCTGTTTTCTTTTTTTAGATCTGTTTGTTAGAGAAATCGCTTGCTTGTCTTTCGTATTATGATTTCATGGTTCAAATGATTTTTACCAACAATTAAATCATAGTTGTGACCAGCTGTGAATATGTGTGCAACACGTCAATGAACATTGACCGGAATTTATATCCTCTTCCGGTGTAATCATTGAATGCACCTGGGGCAGGGTTATAAATAGATGCGTCACGGAGCATCATCAGGTATTTTGTTGTGAAGAGCAGTCCTGTGGCATCCCAGTGCGGCAGTGAAGCGCAGCATCTCATTCCCCTTTTTTCAGGGAACGAGGGTTACACTTAAGTAACCCGAGATGTTCCCTTTACAAAATGCTGCACTTATGATGCTGCGCTGATAAAATCTCTTTGGGAACAAGAATACCCACGCTGCCACACTTTGGCTGTCCGGAACCCCTACGGTTGTGTAGTGTGCTCACAAGAGCGTGAGAGGGCTCAGACATGAGCTTTAGATGTCGACTCAAGGACATAAGAGCCCGGAGTGGCATGAACATCCAAACTGTAGAATCTAATGAATGTGTGCGGAGAGGACCAGCCTGCTGCATCACAAACATGCTGCAGAGGGACCCCTCTGGCCAAGAATTCAGGGGAAGCGACCCCTCTGGTAGAGTGAGCCCTGATGCCTACAGGTGAAGCTTGACCACACGCTTTGTAGGCCAGGGCAATGGCGTCCCTCACCCAATGCGACATAGTCTGCTTGGTGGCGGCCCCCCCCCATTGCGGCCCCCATGGCAAATGAATAGTTGCCCTGACTTACACCACTGGCTAGTGCGGTGGACATAAGTCTGAAGGGCACGGACTGGACAAAATCCGTGGAGTCTTTCCTGCTCCGGCGTTGTAAACGGCGGGGAGCAGAAGGTTTCGAATGTGACAGGTAGTCAGGATGAGGGTGCAAAATTGCTTTGGTCCTTCCTGGGGCAAACTCTAAACAAGACAGACAGAGCCTGTAGGTCCCCAATTCTCTTTAGAGAGGTAATCGCCATAAGAAAAACCATCTTGAGAGTCAGAAGTCTGTCAGACGCTGACTCTAGAGGTTCAAAGGGGGTCTCAACCAGACCCTCAAGGACTATTGCAAAGTCCCATGAAGGGGTCCTGGTCCTAGCAGGAGGCCTAGGTCACCTAGCTCCACGAATGAAGCGAGCGAGTAGAGGATGTCTCCCCAACTGCACCCTGTCCATCAAAGCGTGGCGAGCCAAAATGACGGCCACATAGACCCTGAGAGTGGCTGGGCATGTGCCTGCTGACAGTTCTTCCTGCAGAAAGTCCAGAACTGAAGCAATCTGGCAGTTAACTGGATCTGCATTATGTGTACTGCTCAATCTTTCTAAGGCACCCCTATTTATTGGTGTAACTTCTAGTAGAGGGAAATGCATACGGGACCATGTATGTGACGTCACCCAGGGACGGGGCTGGGTGACTCAGGGAGAAGTAGAGGAGACATTGCGCTGTTCATAGAGGCAAAGAGTTCCACTTCTGCTCTGTAAAATCTCACCCAGATTTGTTCCAAGTGGAGGGAGCCCTAGCAATTAAAATGGTCTCGATAACCTCAGGTAAAGCCCTGTGTCCCTCAGTTGGTAACCCTCAGGGGCCAAACATGAAGGTTCCACAGCTTGGGCCAGGGATGAAATATTGTCCCCTGTGCCTGAGTCAGAAGGTCCCTCCTGTTCGGAATTGCCCAAGGCGAGCCGTTGAGGAGAGACATTATTTCCGAGAACCATACCCTATTTGGCCAGCGCGGCGCTATCAGTAAGAGGCAAGACACTGGCTGGCAAACTCTGGCCAAGACTGCCGGGAGCAGAGAAACCGGGGCAAACGTATACAGACGCATTCTGGGTAATGTAGGCACCATCGCGTCCATACCCAGGGGGGCTGGGTGACTCAGAGAGAAGTAGAGGGGACATTACGCTGTCTGAGAAGAAGTGAAGAGGTCCACTTCTGCACTGTAAAATCTCACCCAGATTTGTTCCACTACCTCTGGGTGGAGTTTCAACTCCCTCATCGGTATTTTCTGTCTGGACAGTAAATATAGAGATATAAAATGCCCTGAGTGACAGGGGCTTGCCCTGGGCCCCAACGAGAATCCGACGTGCCAGAAATTCTGCTGACGTGAATGTGGACCTTCTTGATGTGAGAGACTACCGCTGTATTGTCCACCCACACCAAGACATGGCAGCCTCAGGAGGAAGTATTTCAGGGCCAGAAATACAGCCATCAACTCGAGTCAGTTAATGTGACAATCGAGCTGATGACCCTCCCAATCCCCTTGAGCTGAACGACCACTTAAGACCGCTACCCAGCTCGTCAGGGAGGCGTCTGTCATTAGCAGCCTGCAATGACAAGACAGACCACATAGAAAGGGAACGAAGTCTGCGGCGCATAACCCTTATTTGGCTTAGGGGACCGGCCCTTGGATGAAACCCCCTGGCATTTAGCCACAGCTGGAATGGTCTCATGTGCAGAAGGCCAAAGGGATCACTGTGGATGCAGACACCATGAGACCTAGTATTCGTTGATACTGACGAGCAGTGCAGCCTTGACCTAGCCTGACTTTGCTCAGGGTGTTCTGAAAGGAAATGATTCGAGTGGGAGACAATTGTGCCCGCATCGTGATCGAATTCCATATAACCCCAAGATAAGTAATTCCCTGGGTGGGAGAGAGAACGCTCTTTTGACGTTGAGGCTCAGACCCGGAGAAACCAGATGAGCTAAGACAATATCCCTGTGCTGAACTGCCAGTTCATGGAACTGCGCTAGTATCAGCCAGTCGTCTATGTAATTCAGAATGTGGATGCCCTGGAGTCGCAAAGTGCTGCATCCATGCATTTCGAGAATGTGTGGGCTAATAGGGCTAGGCCGAATGGAAGAACCCGATACTGGAAGGCTTTGCCCCCGAAAGCGAACCTCAAGAACTTCCTGTGCTGTGGCGGAATTTCTATATGAAGATATGCGTCCATGAGATTGATTGTGACCAGCCAAACGTGATGTTGGGCTTGTGACACGATCGTCTTGATAGTTAGCATCTTGGACTTGAACACCCTGACTGAGCAGTTCAAGCCTTGAAGATCTAAGGTCGGACGCAACCCCCCACCCTTCTTGGGAACCAGGAAGTATTTGCTGTAATAACCTGACTCTTTCTCTGGAAAGGGAAACACGTTCTATGGCCCCTTTGAGATTTTGCAGTTCTTTTCACAGTAGACATGCCTGCTCCGGTTTACGGTAGTGGGGACCACGCCGTTGAAACACAGAGGGCGGCGAGCGAATTGAATTATTTTTTTGTGATCAACTCTTTATTGTCTTTAGAAATAAAATAACATCCACTCAAACAATAATATTATTAAATAATATTAAATAATAATAAAAATAATAATGATAATAATAATAATAATATTAAAAAAAATTAAAAATAAAAACAATAACAAAAATTATAGTCATTCCTTTATATAGTCCAATATGTTGGAAGAAAAACATTGCCATGCATCAATGGTACTAGGTTTAGCCTTGTTAATTCGTGCTGTTGTACATTCACAAGTGACTATTTTGTGGAGGCTATGAATCCAATATGTTTTTGCACACATGTGCGGAGTAAACTAGTTCTGTATTATTGTCTTCTTTGCAGCTGTAAACCAATGTACTTATACAAGAGTCAGAATCATCATTGAGAAGACATAAACCTGGATTAGACATGTAATCAATTTGTAGTAAGGAGGACAGAACCAAGTTTACATTAGTCCATAGGTTGAGAACAAATGGACACTCCCAAAACATACGAAGAAAAGTACCTGATTATACAGTGTTACAGATATGGCAGTTATAGGTTGATTGCAGTTTCATTTTGAACCTCTTGTAAGGGGTTACGTATGCTCTATGGATGGCTTTGAAATGGATAAGACGATGAGCCGAGTTTTTAGAAGTTAAGATTAGATTAGACCACACCCTCTTCCAGTCGACAGATAAATTAAAATCAGATAATTCACGATTCCAGAAAGATTTAATAGAAAGAGGTTTTGCAATGTGATCATTAAGTTTATTGTATATTAAAGAAACAGAAGGCTGACCAGAGGATGGTGCGATCCAATCCCACATAGGATGGGAGGAAATGGGGGATGTCCAGAGAACTCCATATGCTTTGAAAGCCGAGTGTAACTGAAAAAAGACAAAATATGAGGATGCTGGTAAACAAAACTTAGTTCTTAGTTCTTGAAGTGCGCAGAGTCCCTGGTTATCAAATAAATTGCTGCATGTGTTTATGCCCAGTGTAGACCAAGAAGGCTGGACAAATGGCTGATTTCCACATAAAAAATTAAAGTTGTGCCATAAGGGTGTATTGTTACAAAATTTGAAAGGTCCTTCCATCAGACGTTCAACCCTTTTCCAGATCCTAATAGAATTGGCCACAACCGGGCCGAATTTATACTTATTTTTATTTCCTGTCTCAGCAAATAGAATATCTTGGAGCCTATGTGGTTTAACCTTGTCAGCTTCAATTTCTCTCCATGAAACTTTGGATTGTGAATCAACCCAAATATGAAGAGCCTTAACTTGGAATGACCAATAATATAATTCAAAATTTGGCACAGTCAATCCTCCTGAAAGTATAGGATGCTGCAATGTGGCTAGTTTTATTCTGGGTCGTTTACCATTCCAGATAAACTGGGAAAGTGTGGAATTAATCTCTTTAAAATAACCTGGGGGGGGGGGGGGGGGGGGGGGGTGTGGCAGCATAGAAAAAAGAAAATTAAGCAGAGGTAACAAATTCATTTTGACTGCGGAGATTCTGCCTTGAAGATAGACTTTCAGATTATTCCATCGTTGAGTATCATTCTTGATCTTGCCTAAAATATTATTAAAATTGTCCCTGGTAATCTTATGGATGTTTTTATATATGGTTATACCCAAATAGATGAAATAATCTTTAATAGGAATGAATGAGGGGATAGGATAATTAACCTTAACATTGTTAATTGGCATTAAAGCAGATTTGGTCCAGTTTATCTTGTATCCAGATAAACTACTAAAGCGGTCGAATTCCTTAATTATACCGGTTATTGACATATCAAAGTGATCTAAATATAAAATAATGTCATCCGCATACAACGAAATTATATGATTATGGTCGTGAATCTTAATCGGTGTTACTTCAGATTTCCTAATGGCTTGTGCTAGTGGATCAAGGGATAAACAAAACAGTAAGGGGGAAAGTGGACATCCCTGCCCTGTTCCTCACTGTAGAGGGAATGGGGGGGGGGATAATATTACCAGTTAAGACTGATGCCTCAGGTGAGTGGTAAAGTGTCTTAATCATAGAGATGTAATGTTCACCAAAACCAAAACATTGCAGAACTACCCACATATAGTTCCACTCTAGCCTGTCAAAGGCTTTTTCTGCATCCAGTGAAAAAACTGCACAAGGGCTTGGATGGGCGTCTGCAAATTCCATTTTCAAGATTTCAAAAGTTGACGCATATTATCGGATGCATGATGCCCCTTAATAAAACTGGTTTGGACCTCCTTAATTAAGCTATGGATTACTTTCTTCATGCGAGAGGCAAGAACTTTAGCATAAACTTTTAAATCGCATGGGATGAGTGAGTGATATTGGTCTATAGTTGGAGCAATCTAGCGGATCTTTCCCCTTTTTAAGAAGCAATGATATCAAAGATGATTTTTGATCTCTATGAAATGCCCCGTGCTCAATTGCAAGATTAAATGAATCAAGCATGAGAGTTCCTACCAAATCCCATATTTCTAAATACAATTCAGGAGGGAGGCCATCTAGGCCTGGTGACTTGCCCTTTTGAAGACCTTTTTAGTGATTCGTGGAGCTCCTCCAATTTAACTGGGCCTCCAAAGAGTCTTTATCCATCTGTGAGATCCGAGGCAGTTCTAATTTACCTAGATGCTCTTTGCAGATTGACTCATCCAAATCAGTTTCGGCTTTCTATAAATTTGTGTAAAAATCTCGAAATATGTCATTAATTATCACAGGATTCATGGTGACCTGATCATCTGAAGATTTTATTGCACTGATAAATGCCTTAGACTCGCATTCCCTCAACCTGAGGGCCAATAAGTGGCTAGGTCTCTCCGATTCGAAATAATATTTTTATCTAGTTCTATGTAAAATAAACTCTGCCTTTGATTGTGAAAGTAAATCATATTCTTCTTTTAAGGAGGACAATCGTGTAGCTTGTTGATCAGAAAAATTTTGTTTTTGCAAGTTTTGTAATAATTGGATCTTACTTTCTAATTGTGTAAACTGGCGGGTTTTCACCTTGGCAAGAGTAGAAGAAAAAGATATACAGAATCCTCGTATAGTACATTTAGTTGTTTCCCACAGTATTTGAGGGTCTACATCGCAAGTTGTATTAATTTCAAGAAATTCCTTTATATGATCTTTTAGCAAATTAATGAACATCTGATTACTTAGTATTGATGTGTTAAAACGCCATCTGGGGGCCTTGGTCTTAATGTTGGAAAGGTGAACATTACACAACACTGCAGAGTGATCAGACAATAAAATTGGTAATATAGAGATGGAGGAGTTAGATGAAATTAGAGATGGGCTGAGAAATATGTAATCTGTCCTAGAGAAAGTCTTATGTCTGTTAGAAAAAAAAGTAAAGTCCTTAGATGTAGTGTTTTGAATTCTCCAAAGATCGATTATATTAAGTTCAGTGATAAATTTATTCAATAACTTAGAAGATGGGTTATCTGTTGTATCCGGGTGAGATTTATCCAATGCAGGATTTAAGACGGCATTAAAATCACCACCCACCACTAAATGGCAATCAATCTGTTCAAGCATTGTATAGGAAATATTAATGGAAAATGCACTGTCTGCCTCATTTGGGCAGTAAATGGAGGCCAGTGTTAACCTGTCATTATGTATTTTGCAACGGATAAAAACAAATCTACCTTCATCATCATTCCCGGCATGTTCAATAGTTATATGTAACTTCCTATCAACTAAGATAAGCACCACCTTAGTTTTATTAAGAGCACAAGAGAAGGCTGCCAATTTATATTACTTTTTTTAAAAACGTGCCACATCGCATTGTTTTAAATGGGTCTCCTGTATCAGGGCACAGGAAATCGATTTACAGTGCAAATATTCTAATATACGGGTACGTTTATTAGGAGAATTTAGGCCATTCACATTCAGTGATAAAATATTCAGAACCTGCATTGTATATTCGCAATGCCAAGCAGATTATGTCTAACTGAAGAGAAACGAAAGCAATGCCATACAGTAAGTGACATGTAAACGTTAGTACATATCCTAGATTCCAATCCATCTAGATGCATAATTATTTTTAAAGAAAAGCTAAATAAATAAAAATAAAAGTATTGGTGTCTGTTGGAGGGAATAGAATACAACAAGAGAAAGGAACGACAAACAACTTATGTACAAAAACCAAAACAGACCGCACATTACCGAGAATGTAGGCCTGCATGAACAACAGAAACAAATTTTGATACGTGACCAACCCACTTCAACGCAAGACATGTCCCCAAAAGGCCCACAGAGCCAAAAACGTTGTGATCGAACCTGCTCTCCATTAGCCCGAAGGAGAGAGAAGAGAAAAATAAAATAATAATCATAATAAATTAAATTGTTGCATTGTTGCTTACCAGTCTACCAGTCAATGGTCAAGTCAAGTCAGCTGTACAAGCGTACAGGACAAGGAGGACAAGATTTCAATATATATATATATATATATATATATATATATATATATAAAATGGAAAAAAAAATCAACAAGTGTCCATGGCCACCTTGTTGTTGTCCTCTTCAGGGTATTTAGGATCACCACAAACCTCGTTGTTAGGTTCTCCTAGCTGAGCTGAATGGATGAAGATGGTAGCCATTGTATTCCCGTTGCTTTTTAGAGCTGCAGAATACGTCTTCTTCTGTGACAATGAGCTGACAAAATCCTCTGCTTTTTGAGGAGAGTCGAACATCATCTGCTCACCCTTGTGCCATAGTTTAATTGCCGCCGGGTAGGTGAGGAAGGGCTGGAGACCGAGTGCAGTCATCTTCTTCAAGACATTTTTTCGGTAAGTTGTTCCAGCTGATTTCTTAAGTTTGTGACTGTCCTCCTATCCTCATGTGCAGCTACCTGAATGGAATCGACCCGGTCACGTGTCTGTTTTGCCGTGCTGGCTAATTTTCCATCTTCTGCTTTTAGCTCTTTAACAGAATCGTTGGTCGTTTGTACATCCAAATGCAGGTCACGCAGTGCTGGGGTCAATACCGAGTCTATTGCTTCTCTTACAGCCGAAGCCACAACCGAATTCAGAGTACTTTGTTGCTCTTTGAGCGCTAGCTTGATACCATTAGCTATTGCAGCGTCGAGATCCTCTCTGGAGATGGTGGAATCTTTAAATTTTTTCTTTATTGGCGAATGCTCAACCTCTCTTTTACGACTGTCTTTGGCTGCTGTAGTACTCATAATGGGCTAGATAAAGAGTGGTTCAGAATGTATTTACAGGATTATATAATATTTGACAAAGTGAGCAGAGAGAAGGACTATGCGTGCATTGCTGCCGAATGGTCACGTGATCTCCCGCAAGCGGATTGAATTCTGTAGCATTTTTCTACTGTTCTTAGGACCAACATAGAAAAGCCTGGCAGAAGTTTCCACACTGCCAGGTTCTCTTAGATGGGTATTAATTTGGACACGAGTGTTCCGCATCCTGGACTAAGGCAGGAAACATCGGTACACCCAACTGTTCATTGGAAGCCTCTAACTACCGAAACACCAGAGGTGGCGGGAATGGAGAGGTTCCGTGGGGGTGCCGGGAGGGGCAAAGTGCATGATACACGTGCCCCATCTTGAGGGGGGTCTAACCCCACTAGGCTGGGTGCAAAACCGTCAGGGTTTTCTTTTCTTTGCCTTCCACAAGCAACAACTTCTGATGTAAACAGGGAACTTCAGAATATTCTGATGAAATATCAGACTGCAAATCGACTCATCATTCATGTGGGGAAGAATGATATTCATAAAGAGCAGTCAGAACTCCTTAAGAAGGATTTCAATTAACTTTTTGAAACACTTAAAAGACTGAAAGTTCAAACATTCATCAGTGGACCACTTCCAGCAAGAGGAACAAACAGGTTCTCACGGTTGCTTGGGCTTAATACATGGCTGCAAAAAACCTGTAATATAAAAGGAGTGAACGTCATTGACAACTTCAATCTTTTCTGGAGTCAGAGGCAACTGTTTCGACAGGATGGCCAACACCCAAACAAACTTGGTTCAAGAGTGCTAAAGGACAATATCTACTTCTCCCTCAATCATCCTTCTGCAGTGTGTGCCAATCCAATCAATCTGAATGGCACACACACACCTGGACACAGTATGAATGACCACAGGACTTCACGTCAGCACCTGAATGGACATTTGGTTGACAATTCACACAAGGACAATGATAACACCACTCAGCCACAACAATTTCTGCTCACAGACACAATCTCAGCTGAGCCCTGCCCACAAAGCTCACCAGAGACAGACTGTGACATATTAGAACTGCTCCAAGATTCAGCACCCAAGGACGACTTTCTGGAAAACACCCAAGGAGACCAGGACAGCATATTACAGCCGATAACACCACAGCAACAGCCCCTCTCACCAGACATGTTATCCCTCTCTCCAGCATCTCCACATCTGTGCTTCTCAGAGAAAATGGAAGAACTGGTGTATGCTGGAACCAAACTATCCCACTCATTTGCTGCAAGCCCCCAGATATCAAGCAAAAAACGGCAGGCCCCTAAACCACCAAAGCCTGCGGGCAAAGCTCGCCCTCCCCCTCGTCCTGTGAGAGCTCTTCGGCCTCTGCCACAACGCAAGGGCTCACACCCTCCTCCATCTGCTCGAGGTGAACCAAAAACAACTGATACCAGCTCTCAGTGATATGTGTCGGGTCCCCGCTATGATAACAGTAACTTTCTCAAATGTTTACAAAACAAGTGGGAACCCAGTGTGCCTGTATCTTTCTCTATTGCTGTTCGATGTCATGATAGAAAGTCCAAGGCCTTCAAAAGCAATACAGCAAACCCATCTAATCTGGTGCCTATTACACGCCAAACTAAGATTGCTGTGGGGTCAAAAAGTAAGACTGTTAAGTTAGCACTTTTAAACATCCGCTCACTTAAAAATAAATCACTTCTAGTCAACGACTTAATAAGCACATACAACCTGGATTTTATGTTTTTAAATGAAACTTGGCTAGAAGACAGCTGTAGTGCAACAGTCCTTAATGAAACATCCCCTCCTAACTTTACTTTTCTGAGTGTCTGCAGAGAAGGCAGGAGAGGTGGGGGCTTAGCTGCTCTTTTTAAAGATGTCTATCAATGTAAGCAAATATCATTTGGGAATTACCCGTCTTTCGAATATCTGGGTAGTGTGTAAATGGTGCTCCACGCATTTTACTTATCATTATATACAGGCCTCCAAAATACTCTCCAGCCTTTGCTGAGGACTTTACAGAACTGTTATCAACAATTACCTCAGAGTTTGACTGTTTTGCCATTGCTGGAGATTTTAACATTCACATAGATAATGCGAATTTTAAAAACGTTTGATCTGACTCAGCATGTACATGGACCCACACACAATCATGGACACACTCTAGATTTACTTATCAGTAAGGGTCTAAACATTTCATCAATTGTTATTAAGGATGTAGCACTGTCTGATCATTTCTGTATTTTCTTTGATATATTGATCTCTCCTGCCATTGAAGCTAGATCTGTGTTTGTCAAGAAGAGATGCTTAAATGAGAACACTAGTGTACTATTTATGAAGGCTATATCTTTAACACCAAGTATATCTGCTGACACTGTTGATTTTCTCCTTGATTCTTTTAACTCAAAAGTTAAAAGTGTAATTGATGAAATTGCTCCTGTGAAAGTGAGGAAGAAGAGTGGCAGTCAAAAAGCACCTTGGAGAAACTCAACAGCAGTGCAAAATATGAAAAGACAATGCAGAAAAGCAGAGCGCATTTGGCAGAAGACAAAACTCGTAGTCCATTATAATATCTACAAAGACAGCATCCATGCTTTTAATATGGAACTAGGCAAAGCTAGACAGTCTTTCTTCTCGAATATTATAAACAGCAACTTAAACAACACACGCACTCTATTTGCGACTGTAGAGAGACTGACAAACCCCCCAAGCCAGATTCCCTGTGAACTGCTCTCAGACAGCAAGTGCAGTGAGTTTGCTTCTTTCTTCTCTGAGAAAATTAATAATATCAGAAAGGTGATCAGCACATCCTTGAGTTGTGCTGGGGTCAGACAAATCAAACCACAACCTGAGAAAGTGGTTACTTTGTCTGACTTCAAAGAAATTGATGGCAAAATTTTGGAAGAAACCGTACGGCACCTTAAAACATCAACCTGCGCCCTTGATGCACTTCCAACATCTTTTTTCAAAAGTGTGTTCAACTGTTTAGAAGCAGATCTCCTAGAAGTGATAAACTCCTCACTTCTCTCTGGGAGTTTTCCAAACTTATGTGAGTATAGGAGACCATAAGTCTGAGTGGACGCCCATGACATGCGGAGTCCCTCAAGGCTCAATTCTTGCTCCAATCCTGTTCAACCTGTATATGCTCCCAATTAGCCAAATAATGAGAAAGAACCAAATGGCTTACCACAGCTATGCAGATGACACACAGATCTACTTAGCCCTATCACCTAACGATTACAGCCCCATTGACTCCCTGTGCCAATGTATTGATGAACTAAACAGTTGGATGAGCCAAAACTTTCTTCAGTTAAACAAAGACAAAACTGAAGTCATTGCGTTTGGAAACAAAGATGAAGTTCTCAAGGTGAATGCATACCTTGACGCTAGGGGTCAAACAACTAAAAATCAAGTCAGGAATCTTGGTGTGTCTCTAGAGTCAGACCTTAGTTTCAGTAGTCATGTCAAAGCAATAACTAAATCATCATACTATCATCTGAAAAATATTGCAAGAATTAGATGCTTTGTTTCCAGTCAAGACCTAGAGAAACTTGTGCATGCTTTCATCACCAGCAGGGTGGATTATTGTAATGGACTCCTCACGGGCCTTCCCAAGAAGACCATAAGACAGTTGCAGCTCATACAGAACGCTGCTGCCAGAATTCTGAGCAAAACCAGAAAATATGAACATATCACACCAGTCCTCAGGTCTTTACACTGGCTCCCAGTTACATTTAGGATTGATTTTAAAGTATTATTACTGGTATATAAATCACTCAATGGGCTAGGACCTCAATATATTGCAGATATGCTCACTGAATATAAACCCAACAGATCACTCAGATCATTAGAATCACATCAGCTAAAAATACCAAGGGTTCACTCTAAGCAAGGAGAGTCTGCTTTTAGCTATTATGCCAGCCGCAGCTGGAACCAGGTTCCAGAAGAGATCAGATGTGCTTCTACAGTAGTCACATTCAAATCCAGACTCAAAACACATCTGTTTAGCTGTGCATTTACTGAATGAGCACTGTGCCACTGTGTGTCCGACTGTTTGTACTGTGTTTTATTAGATTTTTTAAAACTGATTTAATTATTCTTATTTTATTATTCTTGTTTTTTCTTTTTAATTTCTACTATGTAAAGTACTTTGAATTACCATTGTGTATGAAATGTGCTATATAAATAAACTTGCCTTGCCTTTTGAAATAACTGCCCTGAGGTCTTGCTTTGGGGGCTGCTGAGGGCGACGAACCGGCCCCCTGTCTTTATGAGGGGGAGCACAATTCGCCACGCCTAGTTTTTGAGCCTCCCGTCTAGACTTTGTGGCCGACAGCCCCTCCCCCTGTGTGTGGCGAAGAAGAAATTGCCCGAAGGCTTCCTCGTGAATTTTTGCCTCCTGGAACCTGGTGATAGCTACATTCATAGCGTCACCAAATAAGCCAGAAGGAAAAACCGGGGCATCGAGAAGGAAAGTTTTGTCCCTGTGTCTGATGCCCGATAGGTAAAGCCAGAAGTGTATCTCCGCCTTCCCCACAAGTGTGGAGGTGGTCCTGCACAGCTTTGTGGGGAGAGTGGGTCTCTTTAGTGACGCCTATCAGGCGAGAGATAACCCGCAAGTGTCTCTTCTACCGGCTACATCACCGAATACTTCAACAGATTAGCCTAGTACGCCTGTAACACTGCCATAGTGTGCAGGGCAGCACCAGCCTGACCTGCTGTCTGATAAGCCTTCCCCACAAGCGTGGAGGTGGTCCTGCATAGCTTTGTGGGGAGAGTGGGTCTCTTTAGCAGTGATGCCGAGCTAGGCGAGTGATAACCCGCAAGTGTCTCTTCTACCAGTGGCATCACCCCCGAGCCTCAGCACCCACGATTATTTGAATATTTCAACGTCGAGGGCATGAAGACACGGGAAGTATAAGAATTCCTTCATGGATGAGAATATGGAGGTCATAGAAGAAAGGAAGGGACTGATATAGCGTCCCCTTCCCCCTTTTTTATTTCTTACATTCACGGCCACCAGACAGAAATCTGTCTTCTAGTTTGAAGCGTTTGGGGGTGGGGGGTCTCTTAATTCCACAGCCGCTTTATTATTATGCACGGATATACAGAGGTTCAGTGTCCTCCGAAGAGCCGAAGAGGCACCGAGGCACACTTCAGGCTTACGAGGATCAACTGGATCTGGGGAGAGAGCGAGTGAAAGGGACGAACCCGTCTCTCACTCCTCAGCCTGATCCATACGAGAGCCCCACAATTTAAGTGTGGGCGCTGACTCCCGGAAGTAAGCAAGGCGAGCGTGAAGCATTTTGCCCGAAAGCAGATCACAATGCTCGCACCCGCCCTCCCCAAAGTGAGACCAGCATGCTCTTCCCCCAAACAAACAAAGCAGAACTGATGCTAGTCCCTCTCGGCCACAGAGCTGAGACAGGGGAACACGCATAATTTGCCCTGATTTTCAGTCACTTTTTTCTTTCTTTTTCTTTTTGAGGAGAAAAGAGAAAAGGTTCACTGCGCATTGCCTAACAGATTCTAAATCCTAACAGAGGAAAGGAAGTTTGACAGGGTCGTGATAGCACACAAACACAGAATGATCTGAAGACAAAAGATCTGATGATGCTCCGGTGACGCATCTATTTATAACCCTGCCCCAGGTGCATCCAATGATTATAGAGGTTATAAATTCCGGTCAATGTTCATTGACAAGTTGCACACATATTCACAGCTGGTCACAACTATAAGATGTTCCCAAAGCGCTTTTCTCAGCGCAGCATCATAAGTGAAGCTTTTTGTAAAGGGAACTGAGAAGTTAAAAAAGAAGGTAATTCAGGAAACTTAAGGAAGAATAGATTTTACAGACAGAAAAAATTAAGATATATATAAATTATGTTTTCCATGACACACCAAAATGCAGAATATACCCAATATACTTTATACTCTGCTTTTTGAAGCTTTTGAAGAGAGTAAGCAAAAATATATTCTGCAAACACAACAGCACTCAAAAAGACATAGCCTCTGTGACATGCATTCTACAATCTAACAAAGACATATCAGAATCAGAATGTGCTTTATTGCCAAGTATTCTCATGTACACAAGGAATTTTCTTTGGTGATAGGAGAAACAAGCATTGATATGTCTATGATAGATATGTCTACCAGAAGATTATCCAATCTGACCAAAAAATGTAAGCCTTTAACTATCTCTGATTGTTAGAACAGCCCATCTCCTATTCATATGGATAACACTTGTTTTAAGGTGTGCCTGATAAAGATATTGCATTTGTTTTCTCATGAAGTCACCTGTTATTTGATTCTTACGAGTGACACAACAACATATCATCTAAAGCACAGCAGAGTTTTAGCTCCTGTACAAATACATTCGCTCTGAAATCTCCACAGACAAACCTCAAAACTCATCCAACCTTTCTTACAAACCTACATTTCTCCCACATGGGAGAAGGACCAAACATCAAAAGTGGGATACCAAGTGTTTGTCTGAACCACAGATCCTGCATGTCTAGATCAATAATGCCTAGACATGTTTGTAAAACCCAAAGGACACCCAGAACTCCTTGAATCAAAGAAAAACAGAGGCTCTGGAAAAACCTCCTTCATGCTCCGTAATTTATTAACTTTTGAACACAGTCAAGTCTTACTACACCGTGCCTCAATTGTGACAGTCAAGAGGGACAGCATGGATTAATGGTGCTGTTTGAGTCATGGCATTACATCTCAGTAGCCCCCTGCCAGATACAAAAGGAAAGTCTCAATAAAATACTTGATTTAAGCCTTTGCCTGTAGCCACAGGTCCAATTTGGCTTTATTCCACTTTAGCTTTGTACTGCTCTGCAAACATATAAATGATGAATTACTATAGGCAAGTCAGAGCATTTTGATCAAAATATTTCAGACATAGTTAAATATTCTTTAGCTCTGTGTATCAGACTCACAATTAATCAAACTGTTAGATTTAACAAAAGCTAACCAGACAGACACAACAAACTTTTACTTCACAAGAACATGCAGTATTCATGTTCCTGCTTGAAAAAGTGTTGCTTTTTGGATATTCAAGGCAGTATTTCCTGGATATTAGAAAGTTCCGCCAGTTTCAATGCAATTATGATGGATGATATGGTAATTGCATGCTATAAGAAGTCTCTACATGCTGAGACAAATGTTCTGCTGTCTATGAGATGGAAAACCACAATGGTTGTGAGTCTGATTACACATCCATACCAGCTATATATATTCCTCCCCTTCTCTCGACCACACACCCTATATGCACTCACCGTGTGCACCTAAGCAAATTATTCATGAATTGCATTCAGTAGGCTAAAGCATTGGTAACCTTGTTTTATACGTTGAGCCTCATACATGTTGACCTATGTGTGTGAGGTCTTCAAGCCCTTCACATATGTGATTAATGCATTCTTTCAAGGGCAGAGGACAAGGAAGAAGATAAACGTTTGTTTTAAATATGTCTTATGGAAGGGCATGCATTTTAATGGTCTGTTATGCAAAAGGGCCAAGAATCTTGTGGCACCATTGTAGTTTAAGAGATCTGCTTCCTGATATGTTATATAGACATTTCAAATAAAGCCTTAATGTGGAATATTTAGTCTACTGACTTGTCTGCATGCTACTTCACATACTATGTACTAAAAGCATGTACTTTGCTGGTGATGGGACAGTATCAGAAGATATGTCAGTATAGGAGCATACTAATTTAAAGTTGTGTCTTGATATCACAGAACCCGTTCTTGTCAACATGATCACATGCAAAGTCCCATGTTGCTTCCAAATATTACAGTAGCCCTCATCATGCTGAGTTACTGACAAGTGCCATCTCCCATCAGGCATTTTTGCATCGGTTCAAATGTATTTATCTTCTCCTGTCTCACAACTAAAATGTGTGTTGACTTAGTAGCGTGGGAGACCCAGGTTCATGTCCAGTGTTGAAATCAGGAAGCAATTGTGTTTGTATAATGAACAACAGCCTTTATTTCAGAGGTTAAATTTTCCCTCAAAAATTTTATTTTTACTCCACTGATGATTAAGTTTACGCATGAGGTTTGGGGGTAGAGTTAATAAAATTTATGTTCCTCTTCATTTTATTACATACTTTACAGCTATAATCAACTTCCGTTAAAATTTGCTGTTGGCATCCTCTGTGGGCATTTCACCTGGAAACTGGAACGCACATGTGCACTTACATTAACTTTTCGACCACTGTCATGTGACCATTGGTGCTTGTGTGATCGCAGCTCGTATTGTGTGAGAGGAATTACAAGTGGAGCCGAGCAAATTTTAGTGCCCAGAATGTCATACAAATAATTCTGAATCTTTAACCAAAAATCTTGGATCTTAACACATCCCCAAAAAACATTGGTTGTGTCTTCAACCTCTGATTGGTATTGCCAGCAGGTGGGTGTGTCTTTAAGACTAAGCCTATATAATATAGAGGGGGTCCAATAAAATCTTAGTAAAATCTTACATTGCATAAGGCAAACCCTTGCATCTTTAGATGCAGACTTGACATTTTTCAGAATCTTAGTCCACACTCCATCCTCCAATACCATGCTCAAATCTTTCTCTCTTAAATCTCTTAATAGAAGTTAAAGCTCCATCCAGCAGACTCTGAGAAGGCAGGGAGTAATACGCTGATGTCTTATGACCTTTCACAAAAGCAGTAATCACCTCTCCCAAAGTATCTACCGTTTTAGGGGAGGGTGCGTGCTACTCCCAACAACAGTACAGGGCATGTGGCGCAGTTGTGAATACCTATAAAGATCTGGGAATCCCAAAATGATGACCCAAATTCTAAAAAGATCTCAACACTACACTCTAATACAGGTCGCCGAGTGTAGCAACACCCCTCACAATCCACTCTGACCAACAGAAAGTGGACTTGTTGATAATTTTGGGTTAAGCCATATGCTCGAGGCAATGTTTAAATAAATGTCTGAATTGAATACACTGGCAACTCTTGTCCAAATCATGTGCAAATGTGAGATAACGGGGTATAACTTAACTTCTCCGGTTAGTTTGATAGACATGCTTTGTAATGGCGAAATATGGGCAAGGACATTCTGTTCAATAGAAAACCAGGGAGGGACTCTTTCAGGTGGAAGTGACCAATGAGACAAAAGCCTGAGACCGAATGCATTACAATAAAACAAAATCTTGGGTAGGCCTAGCCCACCTTTGTCAATCGGCCTATGTAATTTGATAAAATGTAGTCTGGGACGTTTACCATTCCAAATGAAGTACTTCACTATGTTATCAAATTGCTTGAAATAAGAGAGAGGGA
Organism: Moxostoma hubbsi; assembly: GCA_032164185.1. Taxonomy (NCBI): domain Eukaryota; kingdom Metazoa; phylum Chordata; class Actinopteri; order Cypriniformes; family Catostomidae; genus Moxostoma; species Moxostoma hubbsi. The sequence goes on along the minus strand of JAVLUX010000013.1, from coordinate 13,297,618 downwards.
CATCTAGGGAGTGACTGTATTAGGTAGTTGAATTTTGGAATACAGTTCATTTTAATAACATTAGCCTTCCCAATCATTGATTAACATAATGAAGCCCATCTGTCCACATCGCTCGAAAAACTTTTAATAAAAGTGTCAAAATTAACTTAATTAAATCAGTCAAATTTGCTGGGAATAAAATACCCAAATACTTAGTGCCTTGTTTGGGCCACTGGAAGGCGCCCGGCTGGAAGGATGTTAGTGGACGGTACGCTGTCAAAGCCAAAGCTTTGGATTTAGACCAATAGACTTTGTATCCTGAGAGCTTGGAAAAGGAATTAATAATTCTGTGGAAGCGAGGCATAGATCTAGTAGGGTCAGAGACAAAAAATAAAATATAATCTGCATAAAGCAAAAGCTTACTGTATGCGCCATACCTCCCGTTACCACCCCTGGAAAATCATCCTCCTTTCTTATCGCAGCTGCTAATGGTTCCAGGGCAAGACAGAACAATAATGGGGAAAGAGGTCAACCCTGACGAGTCCCCCTATTTAGAGTAAAATAATCTGAAATTAATCCATTTGTATGTACTGCTCCTACAGGGTGTCTATAAAGTAACTGAATCCATCCAAAAAAAGTACGCCCAAATCCATTAATTTCCAAAATCTTAAAAAGATAATCCCATTCTACCATATCAAAAGCCTTTTCTGTGTCAAGTGAGATGGCAGTGACCGGAGACTGATCATTCACTACTGACCACATGATATTGATGAAACGCCTAATGTTATCAGAAGAGCTACAGCCCCGAATAAACCCCACCTGATCTATATGTATAAGAGTTGTCATAACTTTACTTAATCAGTTAGCCAAAATTTTTGACAACATTTTTACATCTAGCTGGATCAGGGATATTGGACAGTAACTTTTTCACTCATTTGAATCTTTTTCCTTTTTAAGAATCAGACTGATCCGGGTTTGTGTCATGGTTGGTGGAAGCTATCCATTCTTTAATGATTCTGAATAAACTTCAAAAAATGTGGAGCCAATTCTGTAGCATTAGATCTAAAAAAAAATCAGCGGCAAAACCATCTGGACCTGGAGCCTTGCAAGTACGTCAGGCCTTATGGTTCCACAAAAGTTTCTAATATCCTCATCAGTAGATTAAGACTTGGAACTATAAAGATCAAGATATAATTCTTTAAAGGCATTATTAATATCAATGGCCGAGGTAAAAATTTCACATACTGCAGATTTCACTGAGGGAATGGTAGAAAAAGACACTCTCTGTTTTATATGTCTAGACAAAAGCTTCTCTGGTTTGTCTTGCCCTGAATAACCAAAATTCCACTTTCCATGTCAAAATAGTATTAAATCTATATTTCAATCATGTAAATTCTCCATCAGACGACATTCGATGCTTCAGCTTTGACTCGGCACCTTTAATAATCCTTTCCAATCCCACAAATTCGTGTGCATTGGATTTTTTGATGAATGAGGCGTACTGTATGATCCTACCCCTAAGAAACACCTTAAGTGTCTCCCAAGCTACGCCCACAGAGGATACTGAGGACCAGCTGGTCTCCATATAGACATTGATTTCAGCCTTTAACATTTGTTGGAAATCAGGATTTTACAAAAGGGATACATTAAAGCGCCAACTATATGATTCTCTTTTCTACATATGTTGCTACACCTCTAAGCACACCAGGGCGTGATCTGAGACTAAGATGTTTCCAATTGAGCAATCAACAATAGATGAAATGAGGGATTTAGGTATAAAAAAAATCTATTCTAGAATCAGTTTTATGAACTGATGAAAAAAATGTATAATCCCTACCAGATGAGTTCAAAAGTCTCCAAATATCTGTAAGACCAAGATTTTTACACATGCTGTGAAGTGTCACTGTTGCTCTAGCAGTAAGCCCCACACATTTTGCATCACTATGATCAAGGACTGAGTCATCAAAAGATTCAAGTCTCCTCCCAATATTATATCATGAGGGGTGCCAGCGGCTTGCAGCATCTTTTCAAGATCTAACCAACTCAGAGAATTTTGTTTCCATCGCCGTAATCAATTGACGTATTACAGCAAGATCTTCTAAGTCAGCAAAAACTTTAGTCAGCACCACAAACATGTTGGACAGTTGACACTGAATTTCTCCCGCTAAGAGTCAAGTCCCTGGACTGCAGGCCCAGAGATTTCAGCTTGAGCACGTAAGTGTTATTTAATGTCTCCGGACCTCCGACGATTTAGAATTTTTTTGGACATATTGATGTCAAAGTGCAAATATGTAACATGGTGTATCAAATCTCACAGGAACACAAAAATTATTAAAAACCAGTAAAGTGCACAGAGCACGCCGTTTAACCATCTGCTTCTCGCATGGCATCACGTGACCCCCCCTGTCGGCTTGAATTTTTGAGCTGTGTGTGGTTGAATGAGCCGATTTGATGATCTACCTGAAGCTGACCAATCAGGAGAAGGTATTACAACTCACACGATCAATAAAAACTGAGTGTTCATGAAGCTTTTAGACATTTGGAGAAAATGGTTGTATTAAAACCATTTAATATTTTCCCATATTATTCATGACCACATCAATGTTTCACAGATTCTACAGAAATGCCATGCTGTTCTGTGCTCTTCAAACAAATAATTTACATACAGGTGGCGCTAGAAAACAATCTTTATCACTCTGACGGATAGAGTTTTAAAATTTCCATCATGATCTATTTTTATTTGTCATACTTACATTCGTTTCAGTTCTAAGACTTAATTTATGGGGATATAGCATCTGTTATAATTGTATGTGCACATGATAGTTGATATGTGAAAGATGTTTTAAATCTCCAATGGCGTGTCTGGTGAAACCAAGTACTTCTAGGTTGAAAGTTCTACCTGTCAATCAAGATTTTTTAACTTTGCTGTCTGAGGCTTTATGGCACATTTACATGTGCCTCGCGGATCTTCTTCAGAATGTTTGCTATCAGCAAGCAGTGACACAGATGAGATGGATGCTGCCTACATCTAAAACTGAATAATACAGGTAGCCTACTTCACTAAAATTCAGAATTCTGCACTCAACATCATGTTTGCACTTAAATTAAATACAAGTATAACTGACAGAAATGGTACGTGAATTTTCTACACTTTCTCTTAAATCATCTCTTAAATTCTCTTAAATCACTGCGCAGTCCGCAGGCCCGACAAGATCCATTACATCACTTTGTAATGGTTCTAGTGGACTAACCCCTGCTGTCTGCTGACCGGGGGCACAGATGGTTGTGCCTGACTTCCTCTCCAGAAATGGTGGGGGAGTGGGCAGGCCGGATGTTGCCCAGGCCTGAGTCAGCGGTGGGGGCATGTGGCATGGAGGGCATGGTCATGTGTTGGTCTGCGGGAGAGAGAGAGTGGTAAGGCTTGTCACCTGGTTCACAATGATCTTTAACACCTGTCTCTCGTTAATAGTGATGGCGGAGGGAGACTTAAGAGCCACGCCACAGCATCAGAGGAGAGAGACCGGAGAGCACCCCAGCCAGAGTGTGCTAATCATTGTTGTGTTGATATTTATTTATAATGACGGTTATCATCGTTTCAAGCAGAGAATAAGAAATTGGAAATAAAGAACTGACCTGGAACTTGCTTCGTTGTCTCCTGATTCTTCCATTGCCCTAACTTTGTTACAGAGTACTGTGTCTATTAAGCCATTCCGAACTCAGCCAAGGAGTTGTTGAGACAGTTCACAGCCATGAAAGGTGTCTGTGTAATGCATGTTCAACCCACAGCAGTTCCACCAGAAATGTGTTATAAGTGTAAAATTAATTAATTCAAAATATGTAAATAAGAGGTTTTTTTATCTTCCTCAAACAGGGGTGTCGTTAGACCCCTTTTAAATATGCTATTTATTAAATCTGCCTTTATTACGTATTGTATTTTAATGGGGATATTATTTATTACAGCTGACAGTTACACGAGTAGACAAGCGTATGAGATAAAACTGAAAATCAGTTTTTAACACTTCTATGTACAAATTTGAAGGCTGTTTATTGGATCAATACAGGTAAACGTCATATTATGCATAACTTTACAGCGTTTACGACCTACTAGATAAGCCTTGCCTTAAGAACAGGTGGTGCAACCACATTAAGCACAGACTTAGTTACAAACTAACTAGTAAGCCCTTAGTGTGAACTTTACGTCCTAACTTACTTGAAAATATACGCACAGCTGGAGCAACCCTACCCAGGTGTCGGCACGCAAGTCAGAACTGAGGTAGGCTATGAAAACATGATGAAACTTAAGTACATTTCTAAATAATACATATGATCTTATTTAGACTCAAACATTAGCTATTGGCTCCTTTAGATGGACATCAGAAGATTATTTGGATGAAGCAGGGACAGGAAAGCAGAAAGGAGAGATGTGTTTGAGGAAGGTAAGACTTGTTAAACAAACTTACATCCTCAGCCGTCAGAGTCAGGTTTCTGACATCAGATGAAAAAGCATCAAGTCTCAGGAAAACCTTCGTCAAGTCTATGGAATTGTAGAGAAAACAAGTACTTTCTTTGATTGTGTATGATAACAATGAATCAATCTTTGGATATTAAATGAATAATTTAATTTGCTAGCGCTAGTTTAGGACACTACATACACAGTTGGCAGTAACTATGGCTGCTGTGTGCTAATTACCTTGCGACTAAAAAGAATGATAGTTTGGCTTGTTTTGAGATGTTGTTGTAAGTAAACTTAACGAGTTTCAAATGTCAGTTTAAACTTACATCAGTTATGTTAGCTAGCTAGTTATTAATTTATATAAATGACACTTCTGCATTTATAAAGTTAGAGATAGCTCAGATAGTTTCGCAAGCTAGCAACCAGTTTAGTTTAGCTACCAACTCTGCCTAGCGGCCAACTCTCTGCTCATTCTGAGACCTTTTTGTCTAAAGCCATTTTGTCTTTAACCACAGATGTTGCTAGAGAGCACACAGTGCAGCTTTAAGTTAAGATCAATGCGTTATTTAGCACATTATAAATCGAGTGTTACAACTATTCCAGGGTAGTGTTACTACAGTACTCAGCATGGGACAGTTATCTTATCTTATCTTCACACAATAATTGTGGAAAATAGGAATCTCATGTAAAAAAATTATAAAAATGGTTTGTTTATTCCGGACACAAGTGTTACAATTGTACTCTGTTTAATAACTATAAAGAGAATTAATGAACGAATTAGTGTTTTTGTTTACAGTCAAAGCTGCCCACCTATCACATTTATTTAAGGTAAGTTAAGTGTTTAATGGAGATATAACACATTTTATGTAGATATAAAAGCAATATTAGGCTAACATCCATCTATCCATCCATTTTATCTTATGTAGGTTTGCGGGGTGAACTCGGCAGCATAAACGTACTTTCTTTCAAAGTGCAATTTTTTTTTCCCTTCAATCTCGGATACTCTGCTCCATGTTATTTCCAAGAAGGTTTGTGTAATATGAGATGGTCATATTGGGTATTAATATAGTAATGTTAATTGATTCCTGAATTCCATAATCAATACATTAAAATTTCTTTGAAAGATGCATTTTCCCACCCCTACTGTCTACCCTATTACAATCCAGTCCTCAAAAACATCACATGCTCTCTACTCACCTGCAGAATGTTTACTCTTTGTGAGGTAGGAAGTGATGACTAAATCTTATTCAAGCAAACAAAGTATTAAAACTAACCTGGGCACATGCATATTTCAAATCTCATCAACAGCTGTGAGAAAATTAGTATTTTTAACCAGTGGACATCGTACAGTAGCCCAAAATTCTATGCACTGCCACTCTACTGAAAACTCCACATATAAAAAGGTCAGGGACATGCTGATATTCTCCTACCCTGACTTTAGGATTGGGATGAGAGTTCTCACGCTTCATGACTTCCACACAATTGAAAACTGACAATTATTTCATGCTTACATGGTCTATAAAAGCTAAACTTTGCACGATAAGGTTATAGATTGACAGTTATACTCTAGTGCAAATCTTTCAGCTCAATTATATCCACGTACATTTAGATATTTTAGTATTGGCAGCTAGAATTGGGATTTATTTAGCTTTTAAACTTACAAAAACACCTCTCACACAGTATGACAAGTACACAAATCAACAAGAACAATGCGATACATTTATGCTATTGTTCAGTGATAACAATGATAAGCATAATTATGTGAGATAGCAATTTTTTTTTTTTTTTTTAATAAATAAAATACAAGTACAACATATATTTATTTGCGAAACCATGGCTTAACTGTTATTTGGTCTGAAACTTTGCACAGTGATATTAATGTAAGTGTCGTGAGTTTGAGTCTGGCTGGTGATATTTCCTGCATTGTAAAAATAGTAACCTACAATTTTCACATTACTTAATTTTACCCTTAAATTGTTTTTGTTGGTGCAACATAATGTATTTAGACTGATTCAGTGAATTTAAATAATATTTTTGACTTTAATCAAACAGTTAATTTAGATGTTATCGCATGAAGCCTTTTTTTGTGTGTCTTCAATTTATGTCAATAAATATACAATGAAATATAGGGATAGTATTATATATTATACTTGCATATTGCTTACTGCAAATCATATACAGTATATTATATTTATAAAAAATAGTATGTGAAACACTGTGCAGTGTGAAAAAATAAACATTTGAAATAATGTATGCATTATTGTTGTCACATGACCTCACTAAATGTAATGCTAATTCAACATGTGGCATCCAGATATCATCATTTTGCATTGTTATTAATCCAATGTTTGTTTTTTGTTTTTTTCAGTCTGATCAAATAATTAGTCTAGAAGAAGATTGTAAAATCTTGTTTAATAATTCTTCCATATCACTTTTCGCATTGGAAATTGAAGAACATTTTAAGCGGATTGCATAGTGCAATACAGTCTTAAGTGCCATCTGTTTCTGGTTGGATACTGCACATTTAACACCTGAGTATTTCATGCAAACAAAAAAGTTGCAAAATGTACACAGTATACATACTGTACTGCATTCTGCTGCAGTAGTGTGAATAGTAGCATGCCATTCGAAACAAATTGTACCCAATGTAAGTAAACTTAATGGGCTTGTAGAAAGAATTTGTTCATAGATAAATTGCCAGAATGTCTCCTGAAGATGCACCTTAGTGTAAGATGTAGCTTTCTTTTAAACAATGACAACTTACAAGTGAGTTTGGCAAAGACTCATTTGCTGCAAAATTTACTGCACAGCATTTCAAATTCATATCTTTACTGGGAGGGTTGTCACTGGTATGTGCACAATACTCCACTAAGGAGCTCTAAACTACAGCAAAGCGTGGACTTCATTATATCTCTCCTTCCTCTGCTCATTCTCATCACCAATGAGTATAGTTAAGGGGAAGATTTACTGGCCAAAGTTGTCAAACAAGATGAGTGCGCTGCAATTTGCCTATGAAACATTGGGCTTCAGATAAGCATTGACAGCTTGTTGTGAATGACACAATGAAATTTGCACTGCCAGCTCAAGTCGACGAATAATCTACCAAGGCAGCTTTTATTTCCTGGCTTTGTCTCTGTAAGTTGTTTATCGCTGAGTCCCGCAAGAATAGCAACTTATATGGCCTTGCCTTTCATGCACAGAAGAATTTTGTGCAAACATGGAAGAAATTTTTTTGATCCAAACAGAAGCTGGTGCCTTTGGTGTGAGACAAACGATGTGGGGGAAGCTACTTTGAAAACTCATAATATCAAGTATTTAAAATACTGTCAGGCTACCCTTATGAGAATGTAGTAAGCTATTTAAGGGGCTATTTCTATCTATCTATCTATCCATCCATCCATCCATCCATCCATCCATCGATGAGCCAAAATATTATTACCACCTGCCTAATATGCTGTTGGTCCTCTGCGTGCAACCAAAACAGCGCCAACCTGCCGAGGCGTGTACTCTACAAGAACATACTCTATAAGTCCCCTAATGGTGTCCTGTGGTATCTGGCACCAAGACATTAGCATCAGATCCTTCAAGTCCTGTAAATTGCGAGGTGGAGCTGCTGTGGATCTAAGTTGTTGGTCCAGCACATCCCACAGATGCTCAATAGATTGAAATCTGTGGAATTTGGAGGCCAGGACAACACCTTGAACTCTTCATCATGTTCCTCAATCCATTCCTGAACAATGTGGGCAGTGTGGCAGGGCTTATTATCCTGCTGAAAGAAGCCACTGCCATCAGGGAATACCATTGCCATGTAGGGGTGTAACTGGTTTGCAACTATGTATAGGTAGGTGGCACATGTCAAATTGACATCCACATGAATGGCCAGAGTCAGGGTTTCCCAGCAGAACATTGCCCATAGTATCACACTCCATCCACTGTTATGTCGTCTTCCCACAGTGCATCCTGGTGCCATCACTTCCCTAGGTCAATGGTGAACACGTACACAGCCGTACACGTGATGAAAAAAAAAAAAACAGGACTCATTGGACAAGGCAACCTTCTTCTACTGCTCCAAGGTCCAGGGGTTATCATGTGCACTCTTAGCAGTCTGTGACCACACAGCCCCATACGCAGCAGGTTGTGTTGTGACATATTCCTCCAGTAATCATCATTAAAATCTTCTGTGACTTGTGCCACAGTAGACCTTCTGTCAGTTCGGACCAGAAGCACCAGGAGGAAAGCCCTGGACAGTCTCAAATGGAATTGTCATTGTCAATCTTTGGATATTATTGCTTGGTTTAATGGAGATATTTTTTATATATACTTTTAAATTGTGGTTACATTATACAAGCATACTGATATTTTAGATTTCCTAACACATCCCAATTTTTTAACCTAACATATCAACCAGGTACATTTAGTCACAATAATTTTATCTATGTTACACTATTTTATTGATATTTTTCCACACCAAACCACATCCCTATGCCTAAACCTAACCAGTTCTCAAAAAAGATAAAAAAAACCCAGAATGAGCAAATAAGGATCATTAACAATATGTATGTGGCACGGCGGAGGGCGGGGCCGGGTTGTGACTCAACACGCCTGGTCCGTATTTGGCTAATCAAGCCTCCGAGAGGGTTAAAGGCCGATTGCGGACGACGTGTGGGAGAGAGAGATCGTTCACAGACATGTCTGTTGTCTTATGTGTTTGTCTTTTGAGTTCTCCATTAAACCTATTATTTTATATGTCAAGCCGGTTTCTCGCCTCTTCCTTGCCCGTGAACTTGATCTTTTCTACAATGTATAAATGTATTTAAAAAGTATATACAAACAGACTAATAGAATTCCAAACCATACTATAGCTTTGTGTGAGGAACAGAGTGAAATTAATGGTTTTAATTGCTGAAAATCGTCCACTTCCATGAAGCCAGTCAAATCCTAGGAGCTCTAAAATACTGGTCACGTCTTATTCAAAAGATATATCCAATCTTGAACTTGTAACAATTGGTCACAAGACATGCAAGAGCCAATAGCATTTGGTCGCTTCTTGAGGCGGCAAGTTTTGAATGTTTTAGAACTAGTGTGGGATGTGTTATGGCCTGGTGACCATGCTCATAGAATAAGAAATACAATTTATGTTTGTTCTTCACACAAAGTGGTCGGAAGACTTGGGATACACCTGGAATGAAACAGGTCATTTCAGCATAGCAGAATTTGTACAGAAAACGATGGATTAAACAGTAACCACTGCAAACTGTGAATCAATCTGGCTGATTTCAAATAAAATGAAAATCATTCCACAACATATCATGTCACAATGACAAAATTGTACCACAACATAATTTCCACTATGATAAAATTCCAATGCCATCACGTTAGTCTATTGACGCCAACGGTTTTTAATTTAAAGCAATGCATAATGCATTTCCGGATGTGTCGGAAAGAGACGGCGAAAGCTGCTTTTGGTATTCACATTTTGATGATCAAAACTCTTGCAAAAGCAACAACATTTGACGGCTTCAGAGTGAGAATGTGTTACCATTTGGGAGTTTGTTTGATTGCTGCCTCAGTTTGGATGCTTTACAGCAGTTTGCACAGTGTAATGTGACATTACTGTAAACTGTGACGCAGGATTTTGTCACACTTTATCGCTACTTGTTGTAACTGGAGAAGCTACATTATTTTTGGGTAGAGCTGTGTTATTCTCAAGCTACTGAAAAGTAGTAGTTAGTAGTTACTCTCCAACATTGGATGCAAAATACTTTTGAGTAGAAATATGGACAAAAGATATATGAGCAAAAACTCCCAGTTGTTGCTTACAGGGATTGAGGGGATCATTGTGATTTAAAAAAACATTTATATAAATTAGTCTTTGTTTGTTATCACTTGATCATAAGTTACTCACTCATCACATTACCTCATTACAATAAAGACATGTGTTGAGAGTAAGTATGATGGATTATCAACCTGACTGCAAAGAAATAACACAAAAAATGTCAAGAAAAGAGATGTTCAGTTTTTCTCACATACAGAATACTCTTACAGGTTTATCCAAATATTAACTTTGTGACGTATCGTCTCCACAGCTGCATTTATAAATCATAAAGGACTGTCAGTGGGTGCAGAATTCTGATGTTAGTGAGTTTGGATGAGTTTACACAATGGGCCAGACTAAACATGTTACAATTCAAGATAATGACATGGATTATTGTGACATCATGAAGCATTAAGATTACATGAAAATGCCCATATAATTATCTTCCATGATATGACAGTGCATTTAGTATTATATTTATTAAAGTGCTTTAATGGAAACAATGCATTGATATTCCTAATTCAGACTGAACCACTGAATATACAAACTCTACTAACACATTGTTTGTTTGAATATTTCTTACTGTGATATTCATTTTAGTTTGTTTTTGTGAACTTTATACTTTTTATGGAAATAAAGATTTAAGTTTGTCCCATTGACTTACAGTTAGAATGTTCACACATTTAAAATGTAACTGACATCAATGGCATATTCGTTATATAGCATGCAGTATTGTAATTGATCTTCTTTCTTGCATTTATTTGCATACTGAATTATAATTGGTCTTTTCTTTCATATTTAACCATTTTGTTTAGTGTCAGGACAATGGCGAAATGGCCCTGATGTACCATTTTGTTTACACAAAATCTAAACTTACATTTTTACACTATTCTTTTGCTGCTTTGCTAGCACTGCTTTTATTTTGTTTGTTTTTTTCTTTCAAGAAATGCAAAAATGCATTATTATTATCAACTTTTATATTTAACACAACACATTAAATAACACTTAAGTAAACTTGTGTTTTACAAAATTAAATGGATAGAATGCAATGAAATCAAGTTGTGACAAAATGTTGTAGAATTGTGTTGCTTTATTTTATTTAAATTAAGTAATTTGAACAAGCAGCAAAAATCTTTTTGTGTGTGTGTGTGTGTTATGAAGAGGGCAGACGAGGGAGTAAGGATCCAAATGCAGCTTTATTCAAGGTTGCAAAGTAAAGGTAAGTAGGAACACTGGAACAAATGAAACGTCCACGAGGGGAAAAAACAAAGACAAACACTAGATAATGACACAGGGAGTTTTCCAAGGAGGGCGTAGGCAGGAACACGGACTAAGGTAGGCTTCTGGAGCAACATGAACTGAGCATCAAACAACGACCAACAAAAGGACAAGGTGAACATCAGGGCTTAAATACAAAACAAGGGGAAACATAGACCAATAGAAAACCAAAACAAGATAATAAACTAAAACCAATGATAAATTAGAACTGATAACAAGACAATCAAACAATAAACCAATGAAAACCAGACACGTGGACAAGGAGGGAAAACAGGACATGACAAGACTTCAAAATAAGAGTGCACAAAACAAAAGGCAATACGGAACATAAAAAGTGCCAAAAGCTTAAATAAAAAGGTAAACAAACCAAAGACGGTGAGGATCGTTACAGAGCCCCCCCTTTAAGGAGCGGATCCCAGACGCTCCTAACCAAAGGAGGGGCAAAACGACAACGGAAAACGAGGACAAACAGGCAGATCAAGGAAACACGAGGGGCACAGAGGGACAAGACTAGGACAGAGTGATTGTGACAGAACAGGTGGGTGGCCAGGGGAAGCAGCCCTAGGGCAGGGACTGGGTCAGGGGGTCTAGGGGATGGCCACAGGGCTAGGGCAGGGTCAGGAGGTTTAGGAGATGGCCTCAGGACTGGGACAGGGTCAGGAGGCCTAGGGGATGGCCACAGGACTGGGACAGGGTCAGGAGGCCAAGGAGAAGGCCACAGGACTGGGACAGGGTCAGGAGGCCAAGGAGAAGGCCACAGGACTGGGACAGGGTCAGGAGGCCAAGGAGAAGGCCACAGGACTGGGACAGGGTCAGGGGGCCAAGGAGAAGGCCACAGGACAGGGACAGGGTCAGGGGGCCAAGGAGAAGGCCACAGGACAGGGTCAGAAGGCCAAGGAGGAGGCCGCGAGACAGGTGTCAGAAGGCCTGGGAGGAGGCCACAGGACAGGTGTCAGAAGGCCTGGGAGGAGGCCACAGGACAGGGTCAGAAGGCCTGGGAGGAGGCCACAGGACAGGGGTCAGAAGGCCTGGGAGGAGGCCACAGGACAGGGTCAGAAGGCCTGGGAGGAGGACCCCAGGGACGGTGCCATGGTAGGCGGTGACCAAGGGGGCTTGGAAGGTCCTGGGGGCTGAGCTGGCACAGGCAGAACCGTGGAAGGTGGGACCATGAAGCCCCTCTGGGGCAGAGCCGCAGAAGGCGGAGCCGTGAAAGGGTCAGGGGGCGGAGCAGGCGCAGGCAGAACCGTGGGAGGCGGAGCAGGCAGAGCCGTGGAAGGCAGAACTGTGGAAGGGTTTGGAGGCTGAGCCGAGGAAGGGTCTGGTGGCGGAGCAGGTGCAGGCAGAGCCGAGGCATTCTTCAGAGGCGGAGCGCTGGGTGGCAAGCTCTGGAGGCAGAGCGCTGGGTGGCAAGCTCTGGAGGCAGAGCGCTGGGTGGCAAGCTCTGGAGGCAGAGCGCTGGGTGGCAAGCTCTGGAGGCAGAGCGCTGGGTGGCAAGCTCTGGAGGCAGAGCGCTGGGTGGCAAGCTCTGGAGGCAGAGCGCTGGGTGGCAAGCTCTGGAGGCAGAGCGCTGGGTGGCAAGCTCTGGAGGCAGAGCGCTGGGTGGCAAGCTCTGGAGGCAGAGCGCTGGGTGGCAAGCTCTGGAGGCAGAGCGCTGGGTGGCAAGCTCTGGAGGCAGAGCGCTGGGTGGCAAGCTCTGGAGGCAGAGCGCTGGGTGGCAAGCTCTGGAGGCAGAGCGTTCTGTGGAAAGCTCTGGAGGCGGAGCTGTGGAAAGCTCTGGAGGCGGAGCTGTGGAAAGCTCTGGAGGCGGAGCTGTGGAAAGCTCTGGAGGCGGAGCTGTGGAAAGCTCGGGGGCTGGCTCTTGGACGGTCGAGGCTACAGGCTCTGGCTCTGGCTCTTGGACGGTCGAGGCTACAGGCTCTGGCTCTGGCTCTTGGACGGTCGAGGCTACAGGCGCTGGCTCTGGCTCTTGGACGGTCGAGGCTACAGGCGCTGGCTCTGGCTCTTGGACGGTCGAGGCTACAGTTGCTGGCTCTGGCTCTTGGACGGTCGAGGCTACAGGCGCTGGCTCTGGCTCTTGGGAAGGGGCCGTGAAGGGCGGAGACTGGTGAGCGGAAGCCCCTCCTCTTCTCCTCCTCTTCCTGGCAGACGAGGCTGGCAACGCCGGCTCTGGGACGGACGAGGCTTCCAGCTCGTTGACCGTGGCAGGCGTGGGCTCGTTGGCCGTGGCAGGCGTGGGCGTTGGCCGTGGCAGGCGTGGACCGGGAAGCAGAAGCCTTTCCTCTTCTCCTCCTTCTCCTGGCGGACGGGGTTGTCAACGCTGGCCCTGGGACAGACGAGACTGGGGGTGCGTTGGCCGTGGCAGGCGTGGGACACCCAGGGGCCCTGCCCGGAATTGAGAGAGGCGGCTCCCCTGCAGCGTAGGTCTCCACGATCAGGTCCACATACTCCTGCAAGGTGCAATCCTCGATCTCCGGCAAGTCCCTCCTTGGGCGGACGGGTACATTGTACTTGTATATGCTCTTTAGAACCTGGTCGTCCCAACCGGAGCAGCTGGCCACGTTGGAAAAGAAATAGGAGAACTCACGTATGGTCAGGTTTGCCCTAGCAAGCTCCACGAAAAAAGCTGCTGGATCCATTAGTGGTTGGTCGTTCTGTTATGAAGAGGGCAGACGAGGGAGTAAGGATCCAAATGCAGCTTTATTCAAGGTTGCAAAGTAAAGGTAAGTAGGAACACTGGAACAAATGAAACGTCCACGAGGGGAAAAAACAAAGACATAAACACTAGATAATGACACAGGGAGTTTTCCAAGGAGGGCATAGGCAGGAACACGGACTAAGGTAGGCTTCTGGAGCAACATGAACTGAGCATTAGACATCAAACAACGACCAACAAAGGACAAGGTGAACATCAGGGCTTAAATACAAAACAAGGGGAAACATAGACCAATAGAAAACCAAAACTCAAAACAAGATAACAAGACAATAAACTAAAACCAATGATAAATTAGAACTGATAACAAGACAATCAAACAATAAACCAATGAAAACCAGACACGTGGACAAGGAGGGAAAACAGGACATGACAAGACTTCAAAATAAGAGTGCACAAAACAAAAGGCAATACGGAACATAAAAAGTGCCAAAACTTAGAGTGCATAAACAAAGAACAATGTGGAACATAAAAGGTGCCAAAAGCTTAAATAAAAAGGTAAACAAACCAAAGACGGTGAGGATCGTTACAGTGTGTGTGTGTACAGATTGCTAATAATGGGCCACTTTTCTTTTGCTTTCAGACAGGGGCGAGGCCAGAAATCTCCAAATGAGTGGACCTCGGTGAAACAGGGTTGTCCTCTATTCTGTGCCTAATTTTATCAAAACTTTATTAAAGTGTGCACCTTTCCTCAGCCTTTATGAATCAATATTTGCAAATTTACAATTAGCTTAATACTTAGTGGCATAATTACATGCAATTAATTATTTTAATAATTAAGTTTAATTTTAGAAATGTACCTTAATAGGTCATATTGATGCAATGAAAAATGAAAACAATACATTAAAATAAAAGATATTGCAATAAACATGTTATTAAGTCCATTAAGTGCAAATTAAATGTATCTTTCTTGAATTGTTCTCAGTTTATTAGAGCCAAAGGGACATTGAATAAATTATATTAATATATTTTGATAATTGGAAAGCCATTGTACACCATTTTAGAGGATAAAAAAGTGTGAATAGACCGCATTGAAAACAATTGGCAGTCTAAATAGGTCTAAATTATGTCTAAAGATAAATCTAAATTTAAATGACACATAATACAGTATAACATTTTATTGGCCTTAATTGATAATCATAACTATGAAAGCAAGCATGTTTAAAAAAGGAGGTTAGAGTAAGTGTGTAATGTGTAATGTTTGAGCAGTCTTTTATCTGCCAGATGGAGCCCTCACCTGAATTTTGCACTCTGTCACTTCCTGTTCCTGCCATATCAGTTCCTGTCTAAGCCATGTGTTCACATTAACACATTGCGAAGTATTGCTAATTAATCTGCCTTACCAAGTGTTTCTTCCATGCCATTGTTTAGACTGACTGTTCTGACTATTGCTTACGTTTGCTGGATTTACGTCTTTGGATTACTGATTTATCTGTGTTTCAACCAAAGCTTGTGACCCGAATACGATTGATTACTGTTTGGAATATTTATTCAGATCCTTTAATAAAGATCCGCAAATGGAATCCTCTCAGCCAAACTCATCATTACAGAATACTTTGCCCGGCATGGATTCAATGGATGTCTTTCAACTTCTTTCTAACATCGGGTATCAAAATTAGATACTCAAGGGTTTTCAACACCAGTTATTGACTCTGCAAGCCACCAATGAACATTTTACACAATACATTCGGTCCCTTCCTGCACCATGCCCTGATCAGGTAAGATTCACTCTGCCTGATAAGTTTGATGGCTCTCATGATTACTGTAATATGCCATTGACCTTCTTCCTAACACTTCTCCACCTAAAAGCCATGTATACCCACTGTCCATCCCTGAGATCAAGGCCATGGAAGAATACATTGAAGAGGCTCTATTGTATGGATTTATTAGATCATCCAGGCAGAAAGCCAGTTTCTCCACAGCTCAAATTCTCAAGCATTCAGACCCTCAACTTCCCTTCATAGTAGAGGTTGACACTTTTGTTTGTGGAATTGGTGCTGCTCTCTCCCATCATCACAGAAACACAGGCAAGTTACACCCCAGTGCATTCGTCTCTCAAAAGTAAACCCCAGCAGAGAGTAAATATGACATTGTGACAAGGATTTACTGTCTATCAAGGTCGCTCTAGAAGAATGTTGACACTGGCTAGAAGGTGCACTGCATCCATTCCAAGTCATCATGGATCAAAAGAATCTGGAATACATAAATGATGCCAAGTGATTGAATCCTCACCAGGTCAGATGGGCACTCTTTTCATATACCATCCAGGAAGCAAAAATAGTAAGGCAGATGCCTTGTCACGTATCTATGACACTGTTGATGCACCTATCAGATCAGAAAATATCTTACCCTCCTCAATCATCATTGCATTCATCAGGTGGGATATTGTGGAGGAGATTCAATGTGTCCAACAAAAGGAGCCTTCCCACCCCCCCTATGTTCCATTCTGTCTTAGCAACAGAATCATTTAATGGATTCATACATCACTCGCCTCTGGACATCCTGGAATTAATCATACAAATGCTCTAGTCAGAAATTGATTCTGGTGGCCCACGATATCCGCTGACATCAATAATTATTTTCAGTCCTGTCAGACCTGCACCCACCTCGCACTCACCTTACCAACTTCCTGCAGGACTCCTAGTGCCACTACTTATTCCTCAACGACCCTGGCCCCACTTGTCTATTGATTTTGTCATTGACCTACCTAATTCTCAAGGAGTCTAGTCAAGTGTTTTTTATTGTCGTTCAACCATATACAGTTAGTACAGTACACAGTGAAGTGAGACAACGTTCCTCCAGGACCACATGAGACTACACAGACAAAATAACATACCTATATAAAGTGCATGTGCAAATGGGTGCAAAAAATATGGGACAGTACAATAAATTACTAAAAATTAACAGGACACTAAACACTCTGGGTGTGTGCGCGCTTTGCCTCTCTGAATGCCCGGGACAGTTTGGACCTCGCTGTTCTTAGGGCAGCCTTGTCGCCTGCTCTGAAAGCGGAGTCTCAGGTCCTCATCAGCGCACGCACCACCGCAGTCATCCACGGCTTCTGGTTGGAGTGTGTGGTGATGGTCTTGGAGAAGGTGACATAATCAATGCACTTGCTGATGTAGCTGGTCACTGATGCTGTGTATTCCTCCAAGTTGGTAGAGTTGCCATATGTTGCAGCCTCCCTGAACATGTGCCAGTCAGTACACTCAAAACAGTCCTGAGGAGCAGAGATGGCTCCTGCTGGCCAGGTTTTCACCTGCTTCTGGAGCGGTTTTGTGCATCTGATGGGCGGTCTGTATGCTGGAATTAGCATAACAGAGATGTGGTCTGAGTAGCTGAGGTGGGGGCGGGGCTCCGCCCGGTACACGCCTGGGATGTTTGTGTAAACAAGATCAATTGTGTTCGCCCCTCTTGTTGCAAAGTCCACATACTGCTGGAATTTAGGGAGCACTGTTTTGAGATTCGCATGGTTGAAATCTCTGGCGACAATATACAGTACGTCAGGGTGAGCGTTCTGCAGTTCGCTGATAGCCCCATACAGTTCACAGAGCGCTTCCTTAGCGTTAGCACTGGGGGGAATGTAAACTCTGGTTATAATAACAGTGGTGAATTCCTGTGGTAAATAAAAAGGTCTGCACCTAATAGTCACAAGCTCCACCAGCGATGAGTAGTAACTAGAGACTAGCATAGAGTTATTGCACCATTCCGTGTTGATGTAAACACACAAGCCACCACCGCGAGTCTTTCCGCACAAAGCTGCATTTCTGTCAACACGAAACGAGGCGAGCCCATCTAGCTGAATGGCGGCGTCCGGAACTCTGTTGCAGCAGTTTCTAAGCTTATGCTGCGTAGTCTGCTGGAGTCGGATATAGTCCAGTTTATTTTCCATGGAGCAAACATTTAAGAGCAGGATAGACGGGAGTGCCGCCCAGCTAGGGTTTGTTTTTAGCCTAGCATGGACCTCCGCCCACTTGCTGCACTATCGCTTCCTCGCACACCGCTTACGACATCCCCTCCCCTGGGCACCGGCATCAGGCGACGCCGAGGACTGGAGGCCTGGTCTCCGCAGCAAGCCGAGTTTGCGTAGCAATTCCAGCAAATCATCATGCAGCTTGGTTGTTGCATGAATCTTATATTTTAACAGTGTCTGGCGATGGTAGACACAAACACCGGTTGCTCTGATGTCCATGTGCCGTAAAATTCGGTCTAAGTGACAAAAATAGCACCATTTTGGATCCAGAGTGGGATTTACCACAATCATGGTCACCATTGATTGCTTCTCAAAATCTTGTCATCTCATGCCATTGAAAGGTCTACCCACTGCCATGGAAAACACCCAAGTTCTGTTCGATCAAGTATTTAGAATTTATGGATAACCCGATGACATTGTTGGATAAGTAGAGCCTTTTGCCAACTGTTAAACATCAATGTCAGACTCACCTCCAGATATAATGCACTGGCTAATGGAAAATGGAGTGTCTCAATCAGGAGATTGGTAAATACTTAAGATCATACTGTAGCATGGAACAGGATAAGTGGGAGCATCTTCTTCCCATGGGCAGACTATGACCAAATTCATCTGAAGTGCCTGCCGTGGATGATTGGATTAGAAGAAGTGAGCTGGTCTGGGACAGTGCATATCCGTCTTCAACAAGCTATTCAATCTCAAAAGATCCAAGCTGACTGACACAGATGCCCCCATCCTGAGTATCAACCAGGTCAAATGGTTTGGCTTTCAACTTGTGCTCCTCGTATGTCTGAAAAAGTCCAAGGTTTATTGGTCCTTTCAAGATTATATGGCAAGTTAATCCTGTCACGTACCATTTACAATTGCATGCTACTTACCGAATCTCTCCTTCCTTTCATGTGTCCCCCCTGAAAACGGTCCACAAGTCCCGAGGCTACTGATGAGGGACCTCATCCGCCACTCAAAATCGATGGAGCTCCTACCTACCTAGTTCGAGAGATTCTCAATTCTCGCAGGAGGGGTGGTCAACTACAATACCTCATGGACTGGGAGTGATACGACATGGAGGAGAGATCGTGGGTAGCAGCTAAGGACATCTTGGACCCATCACTCACCAGAGACGTTCACCAAGCCCATATGGATTGTCTGGCACCCAGACCAAGAGGTCGTCCAGGAGAGGAACACCTGGAGGTGTTCCTAAGGGCAGTCTTCCATCTTCCACCGGTTCAGCCCTCACCTGAATTTTTAACTATGTCACTTCCTGTTCCTGCCACATTAGTTCTTGTCTTGTAATTTCCTGTTCACCGTGTATATAAGCCATATGTTCACATTAACGCATTGTGAAGTATTGCCAGTTAATCTGCCTTACCAAGCGTTTCGTCCATGCCATTGTTTAGACTGAATGTTATGACTATTGCTTAAGTTTGCTGGATTCATGTCTTTGGATTGCGGTTTTGGATTTGTTTGTCCTGTGGACCAATTTATCTGTGTTTACGACCAAAGCTTGTGACCTCACTAAAATTGATGACTACTTTTTGGAATATTTATTCAGATACTTTACTAAAGATCTGCAAATGAAATCCTCCCAGCCAAACTCATCATTACACAATGAGAGATTCCCTTATTTTTAGAAAGGTATATGAGTAGTTCAGTACTGATGTCTGTCATTGTGCACCTGTTCAGTTTCCAGCCAAAGAAACAAAGCAGGCTATGTGAGATCCCCTTATTATGATCCGATGCTCATCGGCTACATTAACAGCACATGCACTCCTTGCATCACTTTTATTAATCTCTACAAGCTGAGAAAACATCTGAAACCCTGTCTTACCAAAGCCATAATTATTTAATTACAATTTGTAATAGTTAATAAATGTAGGTGCCTGGACAAGGCTACAAACAAATTCCATGCATGTTAGTATTTACACATTATTTTCCATTATTAAACCTCAAGGACACATTGGCCAGAGTTTCAGAACCTTTAGACTGGACAGTTCCCGTAACAAAGCACTTAATTTCTATTTTATAACAAGCAATCTATGTGCTGGTTTGGGAAACAGGCGTTACTCCATCATAAAATTACGAGAAATGTTAGTTAAGATGATCGTAAAAGCTTAAGTTGCAATGTTATTGGAAAACCCAGCCATTGGCTATTTTCCCAAAGATTGAATCTTTAATTAAGCAGACAACTCTCATTTGGCTGACATTCTGGGCTTCGTGGAGCTGCTGCAATTCTTTTGATTAGTAGTCTATGTAAAATAGGGGGTCTGGTGAAAAATATGAGTGAATCAGTTGTTTTATTTAACAACTGTCCTTTAGAGTTGGGGAATGTTACATTCAAATGCAGGCTAAAGAGTAGACAAGCACAGAAGAGAAACTTCTTGTACAAGAACAACTTCTGAGGTTGTAGCTACTTAATTATGACACATATGACAATTAACCTGTCGCCCCAATGTCCTTGCATCCTGAGATGTTCTGAGATGATATTCAGTAGATTACACTATTCCTGTAAATTGTTCCCAGATTACGGACAGAGAAGAAATGTTTTTAAAAATATAATCAAGTGTGCTCCTTCAAAAAAAATTAAGTGAGATATAATGTGGATAAATTATTTTGGTGCTTAACGCAGTAAGCATATCTATTTCCAGGCATGACTGTAGAGAGCTGTGCAGTGTCTTGGAGAAGTGCACTGCAACCCATTTCAGTTCACCATAATCATATCAAACTTTTTATTTGAAATAAAAACACATATGGCATATGGGCATAACAGGAATAGGATGAATCCATTACTGGAGGCTGGTTAGAATCCATGTTGCAGAGGTTCTTTATTGTCAATGACAATAAACAGACAAACAATCCAAAGTACTGAGCAGAGAGGCAAAGTCGAAATAACAGGCAGTAATTCAATAACAGACAGGCAGTCCAAACAGGTGACAAAGCAAAACAATGATCCAAAAGATATAATCCAGAAAAACAGGTCATAACATGAGACATAAACAATGGGCAATGGAAAACGCTTGGTAAGGCAGATGAACTGGCAATAATTTGCAATATGGATGTGTGAAGGCACTGCTTTATATATATATATATATATATATATATATATATATATATATATATGACAAACAGGAAATGACATGGCAGGAAACAAGAAGTGACATTGTTCAGAATTCAGGTGAGGGCTCCCTCTGGTGGACAGAAGACTGCTCAACCATTACAGAACCCCCCCCCCCCCCCCCCGGAACACCTTTTGGTGTTCTCCTCCTGGGCCGTCCCCTTGGCCTGGGTGCCGGTCAATCTGGATGATTATGGTGAAAGTCCAAGATGAGTGAGGGATACAAGATGTCTGAGGCTGCTACCCAGGATCTCTCTTCAGGGCCGTAACCCTCCCAGTCCACAAGGTAATGTAGTCCTGGACAAGGTAGGCAGGGGATCCATCGATCTCCAAAGGTGGAGGTGGTGTGGATTCAGTGGTTACAGGTTCCAATGCAGGATGTGCAGTTTTCAGGAGGGATACATGGAAGGAAAGAGAGATACGGTAATCAGCAGGAAGCTCTAGTCTATAGGTCACCGAGTTTATTTGTCTTAGTATCTTAAAGGGACCTACGTACCTTGGACTGAGATTCATGCTAGGTAGCCTCAGACGTAGATCCCTCATAGAAAGCCATACCATCTGACCAGGTTGGTAATTAGAGTGGGGACGCCTCCGGCGGTCAGCCTGAATTTTCTGTTTCTTGATGGCTCTCTGAAGCCGGACATAACCGCTGTCCCACACTCTCTAACTCCTCCTAATCCAGTCATCCATCGCCGGCACCTCTGATGGTTCTCCTGACCAAGGGAACAGTGGTGGCTGATAACCCAGAACACATTGAAAAGGGGTTAGTCCTGTAGATGAATGTGTGAGGGAGTTCAGAGCGTACTCAGCCCATGGCAGGAAAGTGCTCCAATGGTGCTGTTCACGACTACAATAGGAGCATAAGTAACATCCAATTTCTTGATTTACCCTCTCCACTTGACCTTTTGCCTGAGGGTGATAACCAGAAGTTAAACTGATATTGATATTCAAATGATGACAAAAAGCCTTCCATACGCGTGTTGTAAACTGTGGTCCTCGGCCTGAAACTATGTCATCTGGTCCAACAGGGTTTAACAGGGCCTCTGCAGTCTCCATAGCTGTGGGTAGACCTTTCATGGGGATCAGACGACGGGACTTAGAAAAACGATAAACAATGACACAAATGGTAGTGAAACCCATGGAATTAGGGAGATCTGTGATAAAGTCTACTGCTAGATTTGACCATGGTTGTTAAGGGATGGGCAGAGGTTCCAGCATACCTGCAGGGAGTAGACGGGGGGTTCTGACTTGTGCACAGATATGGCAGGCATTAACATAATTAGTAACATCATGGAGGAGAGTGGGCCACCAGAAATATTTACGTACCAATGTTGCTGTTCTTTGAATTCCTGGGTGACCAGAGCCTAGGGAAGTGTGCACCCACTGTAAGACCCTCTGTCTGAGATTTTGGGGTACGTAATGTCTATTGGGAGGACATTCCGTAGGTGGAGGTTCATCTTGTTGTCCACGATGGATCTCCTCCATAATGTCCCAACAGATGGGTGCGATGAAGACAGACTGTGGCAGAATGGGTTCTGGGAGAGGCGAGGAATGAACTGGATCATGTCTTTGTGATAAGGCTTCTGCTTTGCCATTCTTGTTCCCTGGATGATAGGTAATAGTAAAGTTGAATCGGGTGAAGAAGAGCGCCCACCTGGCCTGTCGTGGATTCATTCTCTTGGCACTCTTAATATATTCCAGGTTCTTGTGGTCAGTAATGACTTGAAACGGGTGCCTGGATCCCTCCAACAAGTGCCTCCACTCCTCTAGGGCAAATTTGATGGATAGCAGTTCCTTGTTGCCTACATCATAATTAGTCTCTGCAGACGTTAGTTTATGGGAAAAAAAGGCACATGGGTGGAGTTTGCCAGGAGAACCATCATGCTGGGAGAGTACAGCTCCGATGCCACAGTCTGAAGCATCCACTTCTAGTATGAAGGGGAGGGCTGGATCTGGGTGTTTCAAAATGGGGGCAGTGGTGAAACTAGACTTGAGTTTTTCAAAAGCCCCTTGTGCAATCTCAGGCCATGGCAACTTCCTCAGTTTTCCTTTGAGTAATGCAGTGAGAGGGGTTGCAACAATGCTGTAGTTCCTTATGAACCGCCTGTAAAAGTTTGCAAACCCAAGAAATCATTGTAATTCCTTGATGGATGTGGGGGCTGGCCACTCAGTGACTGCCTTGATTTTGAACTCATCCATTTCTACTCCCTTGGGGCTGATGTTATATCCCAAGAAGGTTGTGGTCATGGTATGAAACTCACATTTTTCCACTTTCACATAGAGCTGATGATGGAGTAGACGGTTGAGCACTCTCTTGACTTGTTGTATATGTTCCTCCCTGATCTTAAAGTAAAGAAGGATATCATCAATGTAAACAATTACATAGCTGTTGAGAAGATCTCTGAAAATTTAATTGACAAATGACTGGAAAACTGAAGGTGCATTGACAAGGCCATAAGGCATGACTAAGTACTCATAGTGCCCCCTAGTGGTAATAAATGCAGTCTTCCACTCATCCCCTTCCTTGATCCGGACCAAGTTGTAGACACCTCTGAGATCCAACTTAGTAAAGATCTTGGCTTCTCTTAGTTGTTCTAGGCCAGATGGGACTAATGGCAGGGGATAGCGGTATTTAACTGTGATAGATCTGTAATCTATACATGGTCGGAGTCCACCAGATTTCTTCTCCACAAAGAAAAATCCAGCTGCGGCTGGTGACTTAGAGGGACGGATGAAGCCTGATGCTAGAGCCTCCTCTATTTAATCCTCCATTGCCTGCATTTCAGGGAGTGATAGAGGATACACCTTTCCTCTAGAGGGAGATGTACCAGGTAGCAAGTCTATTGCACAGTCCCAGGGTCTGTGGGGTGGAAATTGGGGAGCTTTGTCTTTAATAAATACCTCTATGAATTCAGAATATTCCTTGGGGATGTGAGGGTGGACGTTAGACTGGGGGCTCTCCACTCTCGTGGTCAGGCATGTTACTATTAACTTAGTGGTCAGACAATGCTCTTGACAGAATGGTGACCAATGTAGCAATTCCCCTTTTTTCCAGGAGATCAATGGATCATGGAGTGATAGCCAAGGGTATCCTAGTATAATGGGGTGGTGAGGAGAGGTGATGACATAGAGTGATATGGTCTCGATGTTGAAAAGTCCTAATTGAATCCTAATAGGGATAGTTTTATGGGTTATCTGACCTGTGCCTATGGGTGCATTATCTACTGCAGTGATTTGGACAGGAGGAATACATGGTATCATGGGAATATTGAATTTGGTAACTAGATGATGATGAATGAGGTTCAGGGCAGCTCCTGAATCCACTAGTGCTGTAACACATTATTGGTTGTTTTCAACAAAAATGGTTACAGGAACAGTAAAATTCTGACTGGAAACAGAATCGTGTGTGATGCTCACCCTTGTAGAATATCCAACCGATGTACTGGATTTATGTGGGCATGTGCTAAAACGATGTCCTGGATGACCACAGTAGAAACATAACCCCTCATCTCGCCTGCGCTGCATTCCTCCTCGGGCACCCTCGTACGCCCGATTTGCATGGGTTCATTTGATTCCACTGACAAACTAACATGAGATGAGGCAGTAGTAGAGAAATGCTTGGGCGCACTGGATCGTGGCTGATTGCGCATGAGATTATCGATTTTTACCGCCAAGGTAATGTACTCAGTCAAAGTCAATGAAACATCCTTGCATGCTAGCTCAGCTTGCAGTGTGGGGTTTAAACCTTCTTGGAATATGGATTTCAGAGCAATTTCGTTCCAACCACTCTGCGCTGCTAAGGTACGAAATTGCACTGCATAATCGGCTGCACACTATTTACCCTGGCGTAGATGCAATAACTGCACAGAAATGTCTCTTCCCCCTGCAGGGTATTCAAAAACTTCCTTAATTTGTTGTGAGAAATATGTGAAAGAACTGCGAATTTGTTCATCACTATCCCAAACAGCTGAAGCCCACACCAATGCTTTTCCAGTAAGCAAAATCATCATTAAAGCACATTTAGCTGCATCCTGATTAAAGAAGTCAGGTTGGTGAGTGAAATAAACTGAACATTGCCTCAGAAATCCCTTGCGTTTGTCAGCTGATCCATCAAACTTTTCAGGCAGTGCCAGTCTTACTGTGTTAGGGCGTGGGGTAGGCATCAACTGGATATATTGTGTCAAATGTTCGTTAGCGGCTCAGAGATTCACAAGTTGTTCTTGAAATCCCTGTAGTACATCATTTTGATAAGCGATCGTTGTTCTGAGCTGTGTAACCTCCACTGGATTCTGGTTAGGCAAAGTATTCTGTAACGAACCCATTACTGGAGGCTGGTTAGAATTCATGTTGCAGAGGTTCTTTATTGTCAATGACAATAAACAGACAAACAATCCAAAGTACTGAGCAAAGAGACAAAGTCAAAATAACAGGCAGTAATTCAATAACAGGCAGGCAGTCCAAACAGGTGACAAAGAAAAACAATGATCCAAAAGACGTAATCCAGAAAAACAGGCAAAAAGTTTATAACATGAGACATAAACAATGGGCAATGGAAAACGCTTGATAAGGCAGATGAACTGGCAATACTTCGCAGTATGGATGTGTGAAGGCACTGCTTTTATATGACAAACAGGAAGTGACATGGCAGGAAACAAGAAGTGACACTGTTCAGAATTCAGGTGAGGGCTCCCTCTGGTGGACAGGAGACTGCTCAACCATTACAATTATCTTGCATGTGAGCTAGTTTGTGTTTGACAAAATCCATATTTTATTTGCAAACAGTTAGTATATTCCTGCGGTTTTGATTGGGTGGAACAGCCGTCAGTCTGGGTGTGAATATTGTTGCCTTGCGCTTGCTTTCAGATACAAGACTGATCATAAGCGTTCCAGTCTCTGAGTAATTACATTCTAGATAAATCTGACATAAATGTTATATTGTTTTTACTTTTGTATTTTTGGTTCCACAGAAATATTTCTGATAATCTATTAGCAACATATGGAGTAAATAGCCTCTTTCATAATGCAAATCTCAAAATCTCACAAACAACCAAATGCAAAACAATGTACTTTGGTGATTTTTGACATTTGGCTGGAAACTTTTTTGAGAGTTGCAACATAATACGCAGTTTAAAGCCTTATGTAACAATGATAGTATGACCTTTTGTTTCTTAACCAAGGAGACACATAAAACCTGGAGAAAGCTATCTGTAAGGATTCCCATTCATCTTAATGGCAGTTGTTTAGTTGGCACATGGCCCCCCTGGAACAACAACAATAATAATAATAATAATAATAAGTCTGCCATCTTTGTACTTGGGCACTCCCTTCCGCACAAAGTTTTTTTTTTTGAGAGAGAGAGAGTGAGATCCATGTTTGTTCCATGTGAGATCATGATGTTTGTTCCATTCATCTACAGTTCCAGCTAACTGGACACTTGTTCTCCTGGGGAGAGGCAGGATCAGCAAATAATTTAAACCAGATTAAAGATTCAATCTTGCATCAACCACATGAGCACCACAGCTCAACATGTTGAAGCACCAGCAAAAAATGTTAAGCCATGGTTACAAACGAAAAAAGAAAACTAATGAAGTAATGAAGAGTTATAAATCAAATAACTTTACAGATTTTTATTGTAAAGGGTTTAAACAATGTTTTCCATACTTGTTCAATTAACCACAAAAAAATATATGAACATACACATGTGCAACGTTCGTTAAGACACTAACAGCTTACAGATGGTAGGCAATTAAGGTCACAGTTATAACAACTTATGACACTTAAGATACCTTTATACTGAAAAATACCAAAAGAAAGATGCCAAGGGACCCTGCTCATATACACGTAGGCATGCTGCATGGAGGCATGAGGACTGCAGATGTGGCCAGGGCAATAAATGGCTTAAGACAGTGCTACAGGGAGACAGGAAGGACAGCTGATCGTCCTCGCAGTGGCAGACTATGTGTAACAATACCTGCACAGTATCGGTACATCCAAATATCACACCTGTGGGACAGGTACAGGATGGCAACAACAACTGCCCAAGTTACACCAGGAATGCACAATCCCTCCATCAGTGCTCAGACTGTCCGCAATAGGCTGAGAAAGGCTGGACTGAGGGCATGTAGGCCTGTTGTCAGGCAGGTCCTTACCAGACATGGGTACAAACTCACCTTCGCTGGACCAGGCAGGACTGGCAAAAAGGACAGTTTTGTCTCATTAGGTGTGATGGTTGGAATCACGTGTATCATTAAAGGAATAAGCGTTACACCGAGGCCTGTACTCTGGAGCGGGATCAATTTTCATGGTCTGGGGCAGTGTGTCACATCATCATCGGTCTGAAGTTGTTGTCATTGCAGGCAATCTCAACACTATTTGTTACGGTGAAGATATCCTCCTCCCTCATGTGGTACTCTTCCTGCAGGCTCATCCTGACATGACCCTCCAGCATGACAATGCCACCAGCCATACTGCTCGTTCTCTGCGTGATTTCCTTCAAGACAGGAATGTCAGGGTTCAGCCATGGCCAGCAAGAGCCCAGATCTGAATCCCATTGTGCATGTCTGGGATCTGTTGGATCGGAGGGAGAGGGCTAGGGCCATTCCCCCCAGAAATGTCTGGGAACTTGCAAGTGCCTTGGTGAAAGAGTGGGGTAACATCTCACAGCTAGAACTGGCAAATACAGTGCACTCCATGAGGAGGAGATGGACTGCAGTACTTAATGAAGATGGTAGCCACACCAGATACCGATTGTTACTTTTGTTTTAGCCCCCCCCACCCCTTTGTTCAGGGACACATTGTTCCATTTCTGTTAGTCACATGTCTGTGAAACTTGTTCAGTTTAAGTTTATGTCTTAGTTGTTGAATCTTTTTATGTTCATACAAATAGTTAAACATGTTAAGTTGCTGAAAATAAAAGCAGTTGAAAGCGAGAGGATGTTTCTTTTTTTTTTTGCTGAGTTTAGATCATGAGATCTATAACACTGCATAAAATTTAATGGCATCTACGCTAAAATAATTTTATTTATATCCCGCCAGATCCAGCTCCATTCCAGCTTGGTGTCGGACTCCACTGCAACGTGTCTATGAAAGATGACGACATACTACAGCCGGTGCCAGCCTGACATTAATTAAGTCTTTAGACTACAGAGGATGAACTAATGCTAACTCTAACTGTAAGACATGGGATACTTCATATGCCACTGCCTGAACCTTGGACTTATGATTGACCCCACCGAACCTCACCGAAATGACCTGCAGGTTGAACTGCGATGCACCTTATTAATCTCTACCTGCATCACCTTTGTTTATTGATGGACTACACTCTTGAAATGGAATACATAGACTATCATTTAATTGCCAACAAAAGCTTCCATTAGCCAACTAACAAAGGACATTGCATCAATGTGACCTTCCACAGTTAATTCAGGATGAACTTCAAAGTCATTAGTCATTCATTTTAAAGTAAAAGAAAAAAAAAATATTTAAACCAATAATAAATAACTAATATTGGCATTATATTCATGTTGTTTAGCCAGAGGGGAACTGGCTCCCACAGTGAGCCTGGTTTCTCCCAAGGTTATTTTTCTCCATTAACCAACTGTCACATTTTGTAGTGATATGGCGAGAGAGCAGAATCTAAATGCAGCTTCTCTTTAATACACAAAGAAGACAAGAATTCCTAGAAGATGATAAAAATAAAGGTTACAAAACATAACAGTTGTCTGTAGTGAAATTCACACAAGTAACAACAATCTAGAATTGACAATGAGGGCACAAAACTATTTATACAAACAGGTGATGATGAGGGAATGGAGAACAGGTGATGGAGATGGGGAACAGATGACAGTGATGAGGGCAGTGCAGCATGGGAAACAGAGTTTATGGCAATACATAGAGCCGAGGTGATGATGAGGGATCAGAGGTCCAAGGCAGTGTCAGAGGGTTGACAGATCCCCTTGTCTGGGAAGTCACTGGGGACGATGGTCGAGCCGGTGACTTGGGGGGAACTGGCTGAGCAGAAGGAGGAGGAGGAGCTAATGTCCTAGGTGGAGGAGAAGGGGCCATCATGCTAGATGGAACCAGCAGTGAAAGAAATGCAAGGGTGCTGGACAGAACCAGCAGGTTCATGAAGCTGGACAGAACCAGAGGAGGAGGAAGGGCTAGTGTGCTGGACAGAACCGGTGAGTCTATGATTCTGGGCAGAACCAGCGGAGATGAAAGGGTACAGAGGGTGGGCACACGGGCAGAAATAAACTCCAGGTCTATTATCTTAGCGAGAGCTGGCTCTGGGATGGACGAGGCTAAAGGCGTTGACTCTAGTACGGTCGAGGCTACAGGTGTTGGCTCTGGCTCATTAACCATGGAAGACAAAGGCACTGGCTCTTTAACTGTGGCAGGCATGGGGGTTGGCTCGTTGACTGTGGCAGGCTTGGACGAAGGAGACGTGGAAAGCTTGGAGCATGGAGCCATGGAAGGCTTGGAGCAAGGGACCATGGAAGGCTTGGAGCAAGGGGCCGTGGAAGGCTTGGAGCAAGGGGCTGTGGAAGGCTTGGAGCAAGGGGCCGTGGAAGGCTGTTGGGGCATTTTCTGTGGGAGGTGATTCAATGTTCTCATTCGCCTTACCCACAGTGAAAGGGGAGTCACAATGTTTCAGAGCCACCTCCACGTAGTCGCACAATGTCCAGTGAGGATCCGCCAGAGGCATTCGTACCTTTAGTGCACTATGAAGAGCATCCCTGAAGAAAACCTCCAGAGAGTGGTCAACAAAGTGCACCAAGTTAGCCAGTTCTATAAACTGTTTAATTTTTAACAGTTTAATCCACAAAGAAGACAAGAATACATAGAAGACAATAAAAATAAAGGTTACAAAACAACAGTTGTCTGTAATGAAATTCACAACGATCTAGAACTGACAATGAGGGAACAAAACTAGAGGGTTTTTATACAAACAGTTGATGATGAGGGAATGAGGAACATTTGATGAAGATGGGGAACAGATGGCAGTGATGAGGGCAGTGCAACATGGGAAACTGAGTTTATGGCAAACTGATGACATAAGACAAAAAAACTATATCAAAATAAGAGTCCTTGAGAACATAATAGTGATACACTGTGACACCAACATCTTCTAGAGTTTTGTGTTCCTTGCCTTCAGCTTGCTCACAGGAGTTCTAAATACAATTATTATTTAATTATTTAATTTCAATACACAATTTACAATCATATTTATTTAAACTACACAATGATCACTTTAAACATTAAAGTTTCTTTTTTTGTCAATGCATGATTTCCTGTAAAGATGCTTTGAAACTATGTGTGTTGTGAAAAGCACTATACAAATAAAAATTTGACTACCTTGACTGTTGATACTAATATCTGGCTAACCCTTTTTGCAATAACTACTTCAGCATTGTGAGCGCAGTGGTTTACCTAACTGTAACTTTTGTGGCAAATGCTTCTTAGATGAGGGGGCTTCCTGCCGAGGAAGACAGGGATGAGGGGGAGGGTCACAGGAGGTCCAAAGAGAAAATCAAGGCTTTGATCCCCTCTTCCTTCCCTCAGGCTGTGTTCTGCTTGAGCACAGGGCATTACCATAACTAATATATTTCTTGCACCCCCCTCCCATTATGCATCAGGTTTCTGTGAGGCTGTCATGCCTTTGAAGAACAAGTGTGCACACATACTGTTACATTTGAGTAACGTGCCACAGTAAAGATGTATACAATGAGCCTTGCTATTCAAGCTAACTTACTCTCAAATTCAAATTTAATCCCAGAAAAACTTACAAAACATAAAGAAAATGTGTTTTTCTGTATATGTTAACACTTTATTTGAAGCCTCTATATAAAATGTATAATAAAGGTATTATCCATGCATTATAAAGGTATAAAGCCTATTTATTTTGCTATTCTAAGTGAAAGATTATATGGTTAATTGCAATTTTAATTGTAATTTTGCATTTAGCATTGTTTTTACACTAATATCCAAAAACTGACTTGCAATCCACAATTTAAGAATCATTGGATTAGTACTTACCTGTTCATTCTATATTTTTTAAGAGTATAAGCCATTATGACACATAATGATTCAATGATATAAAACATTTTTCATGTTTTAGTAATTTCTACTATTTTAAGGTGTAACTGTGGTTGCAGTTACACAGGAGAACATACTACTGATTATTTGTATTATAAGGCATAATAATGCATTAATAATACCTTTATATTGCATACAAGCTTCAAGTACACTATTATGGAAAATACTTTATAATTTTAGGATTAGAACCTCTATCATGTGAGTAATTATTGTATTAGCTTATTATTGACTTTTCAGTATTAAAAGCAATTAAAATCATGCAAGAAATGGATAATGTGCAGTAATCTGTCATTATCACAAATTAACCGCAATAAGAACATTTTGGGACAATGAGCGGTTGACATTCATCATAGTTTTTATTACACAGACACTTACTTAAATAAATAAATAAAACCATGAATATTAAATATTGGTCTGCGAATGAGAATTATCTTTCTTGTATATTAGTGTATTTAAGCTTCCACTTAATAAAATAAAGAACATTACAACATAGAAAATAATTGTCCAAAACAAGGTCAAATATACTGTTACATTGTCATATTTACAGTTATTTGCAGCCATTATGCTAAAATATTTGACTAATTAATGCAATCGTTGACCAAACAGAATAAAGGATTCCAGATGTCATCTAATAAGTGTATAACAAGCACTTTCTACACCAAATCTTGTGAGTAATACTGCTGTGTTGAGTTCTGATGTCAGGCAATTGTTGAAGTCACAGAGCAGAAGCAATCCATCGGTGATGGCCTGAGGTCTGAAGAGATGGGAAAGGGAGAACTGTAGCCCCTCCATTTATCTGTATTACACTGGAGTGCAGTGGTGAACCATTCATCTGACTTCCTGAGTGACTCCTCAAGAACTCCACTGTTGTTTCTTGCTAACAGCCAGAACACGGCACATTAATGCCCGTCACATGCATTATTGATGGAGGGAAGGAGCTGAAGCTGCTCATTGCTGCAGGCTTCTTCCTCTACACAGAGGGCCAATTAAATCAACCCAATTCATGGCCTCATAAAGCTTTTGGTTGTTCAGGATATGGCTGATATGCTTACTCAAACAGATGGATGTGTGTAGAGGCAACAGAGGCACCCAGACATGTAGTATATACACACTACAGCTCTGTTCCAAAACCTAGTAAGATGCCCAATAATGTAATATTTTTAGGCACCACAGACATCCTCAACATGTGTAGGCTGTTCAAAGCATTGGAACAGAACAATTATAGTATACTGCCTAATACCTTGCTTTGTACAAAATCTTAGGTAGGACTGCCGGTATACTTTGTAGATAAGGCAGTCCCATAACACATTACGATGTGCTCTGTGCAAATTTTGCATGAAAAGTTTCATCCAGACTTTCAGTTGAGGGAGTCGAGGGATTACTTGATCACACAGGAAATTGACATGCTGCTTCCGATTGTTCGTGTACCCTGAAATTGACCTCCATTCTTCCAAGTTACTAACAATCTGCATCCCCATCAGACATTTGAATCAAGCTTGTTCACCTTTCCCTGTGACTCTGCTGATAGAGCGTTGCGTAAACTGACACAAGTTCTGGTACTGTGGAAACCAGAAATAATCATGTTATTTTCCCCCCCTCCACGACATATAGGTTTAGGGTTCGGGTTTGGGAGTATGGTTAATAAAACATGCATACCAGTTGACTGTATTATTAAAAACACAACTTCTTTGCCATGCCTGTTATCTGTGGAGCACTGCATAAATCATAAAGGGCCAGGGAGTCACCATGGCCATTATAGCGCTCCCTTGGAATCACGCCCAGGGCCAGATAATTCATCCCAGAGAGGGTCTCCGCTCTGTGAAAAAATACCCTTTCAACAACACAACCAGTAAAAACAAACAGCACTTTGATTACATAGACAACCTGGCTGAATCTTAGAAAGGCAATACAATGAGAAAAGCTAACAATGGCATGTTAGACCCAATCAACTGAAAATAGCCTTTCCACCAAATCATCAATAACTCCTCATTTTAAATATTCATGAGGTCACGTCACTTGCCAATTCACACAGCATCCAAATCTAACTGCTGAAATAAACATCAACCCACAGGACATGTATACATTTCTATAGCTGGCTGATGAATGATTTTTACTACCAACACCCAATGCCCAAGAGGGTCTGGCTGGTTTCCAATTCATTCAGACATGTTAACGATTATTTTTTATTTATTTTTTTACTATAATATGATACGTCACAGAATTCATTGCTAATAGTATCATTCTGTAAAGGGATTTCGATGGGCAAGGAGGAGACGAGAACCGGCTTGACAATATAAATAATAGCTTTAATGAGAATCTTAAACAAAAGACACAAACACACACACATGACAGACATGCCCGTAAATGATCTCTCTCTCATGCACCATCTTCCGCAGTCGGCCTTCATCCCTCTCGGAGGCTTGATTACCCTGATAATGGACCGGGTGTGTAAAATCACCACCCGGCCCCGCCCTGCCACACATTCATAAGAATAGGATCATTCTTATTGCTTGATCATTACAGTGCATGGAATAAAATTCAATTGCAATTGAAATTGCTCTTCTTTTTTGCTAAGGCAAGCGTCACTATTACTATTGCTCATACTTAAGAGTTGGATTTTAGCAAACCCCTAAACCTAAATATTATACCACACCATTTGTGCTACGGACATTAATTATCAAATTGTGTAACTTGTTGAGGAGAGGTGCGACATTCCTTTTCTAAGTGAACGGTTCTAACGATAAATTATAAAACGGAAGGGACCTCGTAAGGACTCTGGTTTTAGACAGCCTTTCAAGACATCACAGCGTCATGTCTAATAATCTACTAAACTGCTTTCACCCACTCCATCAGATGCTATGTTTATACTTTCAGTCATGCAGCGAACCACACATGCAGAATTTTGGGATATCAAAGGCAGCAAAGGTTGTATCTGTGCTGCCTTTAAAAACTAACCAGGGGCATGTTTCCATACAATGATGTAATTTACTGCTTATTCATGATAGTAAAATGAATCATTGGAGAAATTAACAAGCTAGTCATGACCGTTTCTCCGAAACAGCACATCCATCATTTGAGCCACGTTTGCTCAATAACTTAGAGCTGCCATTAATGATGTTATGCAGGGGGTGGAGTAATAACTTTGCAAACATTAAGTTATACATTTAAATCATTTACATGTACAACAGAGAGCCGTTTAATGCAAGAAAGTTGATGAAGACAGGGAAGCTGCATTCACTATGTAGATAAATACGCTGCAATAGATGGATTTCCCTCTACATCAAACTTCAGGGTTTCTTGATGCACATGAGCAATGTGATGGATCTGCATTAATCAATATCAGCAAATCACAACAAAAAGCATGTAGCCACAAAACAAGGGGCAAAGTGAGGGTGTATCATGATAAGATCATGTAAAAACGTGATCTCACCATCGGTGAGAAGTGTGGCAAAAAAAATTTAATTATTAAAAAATCTGAAAAATACAGTTCAGTTCAGTTCACATCATATAATTTGTATAGAGAACAAATTTAAATAACATATAGTTTCTCTGGCCTCACTCTCTCAGAGGACAAATCACAGCAAAACCTATCCAGGACTAGACACTTCAAATAAATAACAAACTGACTGACTCACGCTGAATTTAAAGGAGGTGGCCAGCACCATATACATAAAGAAGGGAGAATTAACAAACACAATATTACACAAACACTAAAAACATATGTCCTGGAAACAACATTATAAATGAACCAAAATCAGAGTCATAGATAACATTTATCCATCGTTAACATAAACAACATTCTGCTGTATTATATCACATTTACTCAAGATCCCAACTTCCCCAGTGTTTCCTCCAGAAATTCACAGTTGATCTAGTCCATCTACCCTTACAATTTCCTATAAAACAGTTCCATTTCCTGTTTGAAACAGTTTGCTGCTGGACCAGTCCATCTGAACACAATGAAACAACCACAGAAGGTACCAAACATTTTGAATCAAGATATAACAGATTTAGGGCATTTACTATAGTTATTTTTAGTCAATCTAAATTAAAGTGTGTTAATTAGGTTTTAGTAACATTTTAGTCTAAAGGAATTTATCTGATTTTAATATTGTTTTCCATAAAGCCAGATAACTAAGCCCGTGCACTGATTCAGTATAATGGCAAATAAAGATGATAAACCAAACCAATGGTGTAGTGTCATTTCATTTATTGACAAGTCCAGATATAAATGTATAGACTCTATGTGCAGCCTAAATCATGGTCGTCACAAGCACATACACACATGCACAAAAAATTCAAAAACAGAAATGCCATATAAACACGTAAATGCTGTGTTCTCCGACAGAAACCATGTGTGATAAAGTGTTTTCTAGTAGCAGCCTTATATCCCTTAAACAGATGCATTCGTGTTTACAGCACTTCTCTGAAAACCCCCGAATAAGCCACATGTAAATGCATGTTCAAGGTGGTGACAGAATGAAAGATTTATATGGAATAAAATATATAGAAGCCTCAGCGAAGTGAAAAGATGTCCACACAGTAAACTAACAAGGAACTATGCTTCTAACCATAGGTAAAGAGCTGTAGTTATAACCACACAACCTTGCGATGCTGTTTAGCAAATGTTCTTTGGAACTACGGTTTCAGGAAACACCAACTATGTTGGTAACAATGGAACTTGCGACCATAGTTGGCTAACAATCATCGATGCATGAGGGCAACAAAGGCTATCCCATCTGGTCCAAATCGACAGAAGGTCTACTGTGGCAATGGTATCCCCTGATGGGAGTGTCCTCTTTCAGCAGGATAATGCACCCTGCCACACTGCACATTGTTTGGGAATGTTTTGAGAAACATGATGAAGAGTTCAAGGTGTTGCCCTGGCCTCCAAATTCCCCAGATATCAATCCAGTTGAGCATCTGTGGGATGTGCTGGACCAATAAGTCTGATCTACAACTTGCAGGACTTGAAGGATCTGCTGCTAATGTCTTGTTGACGGGCACAGGACCCTTTCAAGGGTCTCGAACACCCACTTCCCTTAGCGGGGTAAGGGCTGCCTCTGTGATCTTCGTGAAGACGCGAGGGAACAGGGACAAGCCAAAGGGAAGGATCTTGAACTGATACAGCCAACCGTTGAACACGAACCATGGGAAGGGTCTGTGTCGAGGTAAAATGGAGACGTGAAAGTATGCGTCCTTCAGGTCAAGCGCCGCGAATCAATCTTGATGCCGGATGCGTGACAGAATGTGCTTTTGCATTTGTATCTTGAACAGGAATCTGCATGCCCTGCATAAGGCGGGCCGGCAACTGAGGAGGAGGGCCTCTGGGGCTGTCTTCTTGACTCGTCATCACCTTCTGGCCGGGTGTGGTTTGTGTGATGCAGCAGGGCATGTGAAGGCAGGAGGCTGTGTTCGTGAGTCCCAGGCTGCAGACGCTTGGTGTCTGGTAGCCACTGGGGCAATGACCATGAGCACTGGCTGTGTAATCCGAGGAGAGAGGAAACTGCCCTTTTTTTGACAATTTGGTGAACAAAAAAGTAAAGGGGAACAAAGGATTTTCCTCCCGGTCTGGCTACAAGCTCCGAAGTTACTGCAGACATCTCGATCCTCAGGTATCCTGTCTCAGGGGTGCTTGGGAGCCCCCCTGGGGGTCTTCACGGCAGGCTGAGAAGAGGGGCTGAAATCTCTTTTATGCTAATTCCAAAATACAGACCGCTGGTAAGACACACAAAACCGCTTCACAGGCAGGTGAAAACCTGGCCAGCAGGAGCCATCTCTGCTCCTCAGGACTGTTTTGAGTGTACTGACTGGCAAATGTTCAGAGAAGCTGCAACATATGGCGATTCTACCAACTTGGAGGAATACACAGCATCAGTGACCATCTACATCAGGAAGTTCATTGATGATGTCACTTTC
Organism: Moxostoma hubbsi; assembly: GCA_032164185.1. Classification (NCBI taxonomy): domain Eukaryota; kingdom Metazoa; phylum Chordata; class Actinopteri; order Cypriniformes; family Catostomidae; genus Moxostoma; species Moxostoma hubbsi. The sequence goes on along the minus strand of JAVLUX010000013.1, from coordinate 13,260,287 downwards.
TCCAAGACCATCACCACACACTCCAACCAGAAGCCGCGGATGACTGCGGAGGTGTACACGCTGCTGAGGAACTGAGACTCCGCCTTCAGAGCAGGCGACAAGGCAGCCCTAAGAACAACAAGGGTCAAACTATCCCAGGCCATCAGAGAGGCAAAGCGTGCACACGCCCAGAGAATCCACAGTAACTTTCAGGACAGCGGTGACACACGGCGCATGTAGCAGGGCATCCAGCCCATCACCAAGGACAACATCTGTTGCCTGTAACAAAGATGCCTCCCTTCCAGATGCGCTGAATGACTTTTACGCTCGGTTTGAAGTGCAGAACTACATGGTGGCGAGGAAGACCACCCCTCCTCCCAACGACCAGGTGCTCTGTCTTACCATGGCGGATGTGAGGAAAACTCTACCCATGGAAGGCTGCCATCGCCACCACCCTCCATCTGGCCCTCAACCACCTAGATAAAAAGGACTCATACGTTCGAATGCTGTTCATAGATTTCAGCTCAGCATTCAACATAATAATTCCTCAGCACCTAATTGAAAAGCTGAACCTGCTGGGCCTGGACACCTCCCTCTGCAACTGGATCCTGGACTTCCTGACTGGGAGACCTCAGTCAGTCCGGATAGGGAACAGTATCTCCACCACCACCACCACACTGAGCACTGGGGCCCCCCAGGGCTGTGTGCTCAGTCCACTGCTGTTCACTCTGCTGACTCACGACTGTGCAGCAATGCACAGTTCGAATCACATCATCAAGTTCGCCGATGACACGACCGTGGTGGGTCTCATAAGCAAGAGCAATGAGTCAGCATACAGAGAGAAGGTGCAGCGGCTAATGGACTGGTGTAGAGCCAACAAACTGTCTCTGAATGTCGACAAAACAAAAGAGATCTTTGTTGACTTTTGGAGAGCACAAGGTGAACGCTCTCCGCTGAACATCGACGGCTCCTCTGTGGAGATCGTCAAGAGCACCAAATTCTTTGGTGTTCACCTGGCGGAGAACCTCACCTGGTCCCTCAACACCAGCTCTATTACCAAGAAAGCCCAGAATCGTCTCTACTTTCCCATCCTCACTACATTCTACAGAAGGACTATTGATAGCATCCTGAGCAGCTGCATCACTGCCTGGTTTGGGGCTTACACCGTTTCGCAAAGCCCTGCAGAGAATAGTGAGGACAGCTGAGAAGATGATCGGGGTCTCTCTTCCCTCCATCAAAGACATTTACAAAAAACACAGCATCCGCAGCCACCAGCATTGTGGACGACCCCACACACCCCTCACACAAACTCTTCACCCTCCTGCTGTCTGGCAAGAGGTACCGAAGCATTCGGGCCCTCACGGCCGGACTGTGTAACAGCTTCTTCCCCCAAGCCATCAGACTCCTCAATACTCAGAGACTGGTTTGACACACACACACATGTCCTGAGTTGCACTTTAATTACTGTCCCTTTATAACTGTCTGCTACCTCAATAACTGCTATGTGCATAGAACACTATCTCATAGTATATTATGTTTACATTTGGCATTTTTAGGAACTGTCATCTTTTTGCACTACTGTGTACTGGTATCTCACTGTGCCTATTGTCCTGTTCATTTTTAGTAATTTATTGTACTGTCCCGTACTTTTTGCACACGTTTGCACGTGCACTTTATATAGGTATTTTTTTTAGTTTGTGTAGTCTCATGTGGTTCTGTGTTTGTCCTATGTTGTTTTATGTAGCACCATGGTCCTGGAGGAACGTTGTATCAATTTGCTGTGTTCTGTACTAACTGTATATGGTTGAAATGACAATAAAAACCACTTGACTTGACTTGACTTGAGGGGGGTGTCCCTCTTCTGCGGGGGGCTCTATGCTAGGGCTGAGGGCTGGAGCTGGGGTGGAGCCGGTTGAGTTTGTGTCGCCACAGGGGGACACCTCAGTGAACAGACGGGGTCCGTCTGTTGGTTCACCATTGAGAACTCCTGGGTAAAATCCTTGACGGTGTCACCGAAAAGGGCCGACCTAGGAGAAGGGCGCATTCAGGAACCATGCCTTATCTGCGTCCATCATCTCGAACAAGTTCAGCCACAGGTGGCGCTCATGGGCCACAAGAGTGGACATCGTCTGCCCGAGTGTGCATACTGTGACCTTAGGGTTTGTACCGAACCCACAAACCAGCCGTCAAGCGGCAAGTGCTCAGGGTCGGGTGGAAGGTTCCACTCAAGCCCAACACTTGCAGCAGTCCAGGCAAGCATGGCGGTCAGCTTCCGCGTCGGGCTCAAACCGGGCCAGCACACCCAAATGCGCCAGCCCGATCGAGTCCACGGTGTCAGACATCAACAAGACACTCTGCGATGCAGCGATCGACATCTCATCCAACCCTCGAGCTCTGAAAGAGACATTAGGCTGGCACTGAGGCGAGCTGTGTGTCTCATTCTAGAGCTGGACGGGAGCAAACGAGCGTGCTGGGGAATGAGCAGTCCATGGGTAATTACCCACCCATTGAACAGCACCCATTGAAGCCCCCGAATCGACTTCAGCATCAACCGACGTGGCCTCATACCCATAGGTAGAAGGACCAGCGGGGGTACAGCTAAAGTGGCTTTCCCTCAAAGTTGTGACAGCAACATTACCATGGTCATGCTCTCGCAATGAGAACGTGAACCATCCACGAACACTTCCTCAAAGTTTTTATTGCCCAGACACGTAAGGGAGTGATAGTGGCCGTGAGAGGTGGAGAGGTAACGATCGCACCCAGGACCTGCACAAAGACAGAAAGGCATCTTTATGAAGACGTGTCTTTAAAAATATGTTCAGCGTCAATGTGCTTGCTCTAACAGAGGAAATATTACTCTTTTAGAGAAAATACACTCTTTTAGCACTGTCGAAGCACCCAGGGGTGTAGTCTGCACTGGCGTGCAGAGGGAGAGAAAGCCGCTGGAATGCGCTGCATATCCAACAGCTTACATTTCTGAAGAGGTGAATGGATTCGTAGTAGTATTCAGCTCACTGAAATACAACCACTCTGCTCCGAAGAAAAATTCGGAATGAATCCGTATTCCAGCTTCACTTCTATACCCGAATGTCAGGGGGAGTGGCATGCAAATTCTACTCGCCAATTCACCTTTTCTCAAAGATCTGAAAGTGTCTCAGGCTCTCGAGGTCAACCCCTAGTGTCACTACATCGACACAAAGTGAGTGACAGAAGGGGAACAAGGCTTTGATGTGGCATTTCATTTACATATTACCAAAACCTTAAACCTAAGCTAACCTAAAAAAAAAAAAAACATTTCTGCCTTGCACACATAGTATTTCCATCCAAATCTAGTTGACAAATTATTTTCCTGCAAATATTATATAATGTTTCCTAGCTTGAGTCCACACAGCAGATTTTTAACCCAGACAAAGGACGTTAGTGCACAGAGCTGACTGTTATTGAAACGCAGAGAATTAATTGTCAAAAGACACAGTATGATAAATACATGCAGCCCTGTACAGCTAAAGTGGCCTGTATATATATATCATTCATTGAAACAACCCGTGTCACAAAAAGCCCTCGAGGGAGCTAAGACTGCTGTGCATTACTATTGGTGCTGCAGAGAGAAATTGCAGGAATAACAAACGAAAATAAAAATGATCTACCGTTGTTGTTGTAATGATTACAGATTTGAAATACCCAACAGAATCATGAACTGGGCCTTAATAAGTATATATGGGAAAATGTGTTTGAGTATGGGAGACCGAAAGTGTGTATAATGTGTGTGGTTTTACCTGGAGGAGGGACAGAACTGTGGAATTTACCATAGGGTGAGGTAATCACTCATTCTGAGTGGCAGGTGTTTTTTTTTTTTTTTGCCTTGCCTTGACACACACACACAATTGCACACACACTTAATTCTGTTAATTTAGCCTTCCTATTCATAGTAATTAAGTGTTATTACACCTCAGTGATCCCAGCTGAAATGCAGTATGATCTGTGGTGTTTGCATGCCTCTGTGATTGTTGTGTTTTATGCTTCAGGGCACTATTTGTGTAACTCATTCCAGGTATGTTGAGATGTGTGTGTGTGTGTGAACATTTGTTTAGTTTGTCATAGTCACAAAAGACCACAAGTTATTACAACTGAGTACTATATATATATATCTGTAATGTAAACCATTGTGTGTGTATATATATATATATATATATATATATATATATATATATATATATATATATATATATATATATATATATATGATAATTTGGGATCAGAGCTGTCATTAATTTGCTTTTCAATCTGTTACAAAGTATTAAGGCAAATATTGCTGATATTGTATCAGTACTGACTATTAAAAATGGAACATATTTTTATTTATTACCATTTACCATTACTATTAATAATAAAGGTGCAGTATGTAATTTCTGCACCATAGTATTATAAAACAGAATTTTTGTATACTGTGTAAATAATATATAACATGGCGATGTGAAACAGATGTTAAACAGTTGAGAAATTTATGTCATAGTACTGTACAAGCAGCCTCCAAAAATGTCCTAGTCCTTCAAGACCAAGGATTATTCAAGACTTGTCAATTTCCCAACAGATGCTTCAGCAAATAATCCAGCACTTTGAGAAAAATGTTCACCAAATACAAATTGGAAGGATTTTGTGCATTTCACCCTCTACAGTGCATGAAGATTTAAGAAATCTGGTCAAATCTTGGTGCGTAATAGACAAGACGAAACCACTTTTGAATGCACATGATCTCTGATCCCTCAGACGTCACTGTCTTAAAAAAACGTCATTCATCTATAATGGATATCAAGAACGTGGCCTTGAGATAAACTTTAATAAAACCCTTGTTAGTCAACACCACTCATTGCTGCATCCACAGATCCAAATTAAAACTTTAATATGCAAAGCAGAAGCCCTACATCAACACCGTCCAGAAGCTCTGCAGTTTACTCTGGGCTCAGTCTCATCTGGTGGAACTGTGTTTTTAGGTCCAAAGAGTTTTTGAAAAACACAGCCATCATGTTATCTGTCCATAGAGGAACAGGATCATCCAAGCTGTTATTAGCTTCAGGTCCAAAAGCCAGCGTCTGTATGAGACAGGGGTGTGTCAGTGCCCATGACATGTGTAACTTGCACATCTGTGAGAAAACAATGAATGCAGACAGATATGTACACATTTTAGAGCAACATATACTGGCATTCAACACCGTCTTTTCCAGGGACGTACCTGCATTTTCCATCAGGACAACTTCAAACCACATACTGCCCTGATTGCAAGTGCATGGCTGTGTAAGCAGAGAGTGTGGGTGCTAGATTGGCCTGCCTGCAGTCCTTACCATCTCCAATTGAGAATGTTATTAAGCACATTAGATGGTAATGAATACCCCGTACAATTGTGCAGATAAAGACCTACATAATGGATGAATTTGGGAAAATTCCACTTTCTAAACATAACAAACTTGTGTCTTCAATGCCCAAATGCTTAATAAGTGTTGTTAGAAGAAATTGTGATATTTCACAGTAGTAAACACTCAACTGTCCCAACTTTTTGAGAGCGTGTTGATATCATCTTATATGAAATTACGGTGTATTAAAAAAACAGTTAAATTCACAGGGTGAAAATATATGTAGTTGTATATAATATAGCAAAGGGTGATTATAATTCACAAATCACTTATTTTTGTTTTATTAGCATTTTTCATACTGTCCCAACTTTTTTGCAATTGGGGTTATATATGTGTGTGTGTTTGTGTGTGTGTGTGTGTGTGTGTTTTTGTGTGTGTGTGTGTGTGTGTGTGTTTGTGTGTGTGTGTGTGTGAATCCTGGACAACTCTTTGCAACACCGTCTACTCGACCGCTATGGAAGTACTTGGCCCCAAGCAACGCAGCCATCAGGACTTGTTCGATGAGAATGACGCAGAAATAAAGGAGTTACTGTGGCAGAAACATGAACTCCATAAGGCCTACCAGCAGGACAAGTCTACTGCATGGAAGACAGAGTACAATGCAAGCTAAGAGATGGAAAACTCTTGGCTGCTGAAGAAAGCAGAAGAAATCCAAGGCTTCGCCGATCGTGGAGAAACGAAAAAATTATTCAATTCAGTCAATGCTCTCTACGGACCTCAAGCGGTAAGCACTTCTCCTCTTTTCAGCGCTGATCAATCCACTATCGTCACAGATACTACAGCGATGGGTCGAACACTTTCAAAGCGTGTTAAACTGAGCATCGGCTATCAACCAGGAAGCACTGAACAGGCTGCTGCTGGTCGAAACCAACAATGCTCTGGATCTGACCCCCTCCCTGGAGGAAACTCAGAAGGCAGTCAGACAATTGTCAAACAGAAAGGCACCAGGATCGGATGCGATTCCGGCAGAGATATACAAGAGTGGCGGCATCCAGCTCCTCCGGCGATTGACTCAGCTTTTCAAGAAATTTGGACACAGGGCCAAATTCCTCAGGATTTCAAAGACGCAACCATCGTCCATCTTTACAAAAAGAAAGGCAATCGTCAAATCTGCGACAATCACAGAGGAATTTCACTCCTGAACATCGCTGGCAAAATCCTGGCCAGGATTCTTCTCAACCGCCTTACAACACATCTGGAATCAGGCCTTCTGCCCGAAACACAATGCGGCTTCCACAAAGAACGGAGCACCGTGGACATGATCTTCACAGTTCGTCAACAAGAAAAATGTCAGGAGCAAAATGTCAGTCTCTTCACAGCATTCATCGACCGCACAAAAGCCTTCGACACTGTAAACAGAGACGGCCGATGGAAAGTCATGCGGAAATACGGCTGTCTGGACGAATACACTCAAATCGTCCGTGGACTACACAACAGTATACTTGCCCGCGTTATCGACAATGGTGTCGCTTCGGAACCCTTTCCTGTCACCACCGGAGTTAAACAAAGATGTGTTCTTGCCCCAACGCTCTTCAGTCTCATTTTCCCGCGATATTGTGGGACACCTACAAAGACAAGAACCCCAGCGTCAAACTCCGTTACCGCACAGATGGGAAACGAGCGAAGGCTTCAAGCAGTGACGAAGGTCTCCTTTGAACATGTGCGCGAGTTGCTTTTTGCCGATGACTGTGCTAAGAAGTTTGGACTTGTTCTCCGCCACCTGTGACAACTTCGGACTAGCAATCAGTACAGAAAAGGCAGTTGTGATGCATCAACCTGCTCCAGGCACGCCCTACGAAGAACCGGTATTGAGCATCAACATTCAAGTTCTATCTGCCGTCGAGAAATTTAACTATCTTGGAAGCACCGTCTCTCGACACGTGTTGATCGACGCTGAAGTTATTTCCCGAATCTCAAAAGCCAGCTGCAACTTCGGACGCTTACGCTCATTGGTTTGGAATCGGCGTGGAATGAAATTGTCCGTGAAGTTACAGATGTACAAGGCCGTTGTTCTGTCCTCCATGCTGTATGGCTCGGAAACATGGACCGTCTATCAATGACATGCCAGGAAACTGAACCACTTCCATCTAAACTGCCTGCGGCACATCCTCAACATCACGTGGCAGGACAGAATCCCGGACACCTAAGTCCTGGAGAGAACGAAGCTACCCAGTGTCTTTACAATGTTGAAACAAATTCAGCTGCGCTGGAGTGGACACGTTGCATGCATGTCGGACGAGCAATTACCAAAGCGCATCTTCTATGGAGAACTGGAGAATGGAGCTCGATCACGGGCAAAAGAGACGTTACAAGGATACGCTGAAGACAACACTCAAGGATTTCGGGATTGACCCCAAAAACTGGGAAACAAACACGCAGGATCGCAACGCCTGGAGGACTGCTGTAAAATCAGGAGCCACCAACTTCGAAGCCAGTCGGATTGCTGCAGCCAAAGAAAAACGACAAAAAAGAAAAGGAGGAACCCGAATCCCAATCGCCACTGCTGCTGCACCACTTCCGGTTTGCCCCCACTGCAACTGGACATTCAGAGCATGCATTGTGCTGGTCGGGCACTTGCGCGTTCACCAACGACGCAATGTTGCTGATCACTGAACATATCTACCCTTCCCCTTCCCTACTCTACGATGGTGGTCTTCTTCGAAAACAAAGGATGAACTTCCATGTGTATGTGTTTGTGTGTGTGTGTGTGTGTTTTAGTTTGTTTGTTGGCAAAACAGCCAATGGTGCTGTTTTGGGCTGCTAAAAAAATATAAAATGTTTTGAAAATGCCACAGTGATTACATTTTTCAGGGAAATCATCTACAGTATGAATGACTACTTGTAGTTGTCTTTGCATATTAAGCTGGCATAATAGAAAATATTTCAACATTGAAAAATGACACATCACTTCATTTAAATTATTTAAAAACGTTTAATTCAAATGGTGAAATGGATACTATCTTCTAACACTCTTCATTATTTCCACTTAGCATATGATACATATTAATTTCGCCAGTGCAAATCATTAGTTTGAAATTACACTTAGGCTGAATTTTATAATCAAATTCATTAGAAGTATCAATATTTCAAGACTGATCTGACTACCCAAATGATCACATACCATAACAGTGTAGTGGACATAATTATGCTTCTTTATTTTCTACCTAAACACTCACATTTTAACACCCTTATAAATGGAGGGAGTGAGTGAAAGAGCATGAGAGATTACACCATCACCAACATGCTTAAATGAGAAATGAGCATATAAAGAAGACAGAGAGCGAGTCCTGCTCCATCAACAGTGTTGTAAAAGCAAGATATTAATTAAGATTGGATCTGTCATGGAGCAGCCACAGACATTAAAGTTCATTACTGGTGGAAAGCAAGACCACCACACAAGGACTACTAGAGTAATAAGGCCCTTTCCCACTGGCAGTACTAAAGCCCTTTTTAGGTACTTAGGACTAGTACTTCTCGTCGCTTTTGCAACTAAGGTTTTTTCACACTTTAGTCCTCTTTAAAAGAACCAAACTCAGACCTCTTGAAGAAGACCAAAAAGTGGACATGTGAAAAGGACCCAGTTCTCTTTGCATTCACACTGTCTGACACCTTGTAAGTGGGCTCAGATCTCTTTTGGTCCACTTTACCAATTAAGGGGTCTCAGTCCTTTTTGCATTCACACCCTGTGGACCGATAATATCTAAAAATATATCATATTGATTATAATCATTATTAATAGGGTTATATTTAATGTTAAGAGAGTAAAAGTAGCTCATTTTAACTTGTTTTAACTAACATCAACATGTTTAATGCTCTCAAAACAAATAAGCAGCATGAGACAGGTGTCTATGTTCAATAAAACTTATTTTGAACTTTGGCATTAATATTACGTAATTGTGTATAACTACATAATATTTTATACATTAAAAGATAAAAGTAATGTAACATAACTGAATGCATTGTATTTTTATATTAACAATACTGGATTTAAAGACAAAATTCAACATTCAATCTTGGTAAATTAGTCTTATTAATGACAAACAATAAGATTAATCACATTTAATGTTTAATCTACTGATAGCATTGGGCAACTTCAATTCATAGAATATAATAGTAGTATATTCCTGTTTTAATTTCTTAACTTTCATGCGGCTTTCAAACCCTCAAATCTTCAGTTGCACAGAACACTAAATAAAGATCTTCATTCTGAGTTAATTCTGTGTGCAGTTTACAATAGTTGAATATACTTCTAATGCTGTCTTCTCCATAGAAATAGAACAAGCGGCACGCCATCACTACAGGTGTATGGTAAGCTGTCAGTGTCAAATGTGTTTGGGAAAATCAAGTTAGCTCGGAGCACTTTGTGTTCACAATGCACAATATTTGCGAACCAAACCACAGACTACAAGTGAACTTTACTCAGACCACCTCTAGAGATGGTCTCGGCTCGGTTTGCTTTAAAGATATGTGTGTATTGTGTGTGTAACTAAGGAGTGTGAAGTATGTCACTTGATCGTAACATACTCATATTTACAACTTTAGGAGTGAGAAGTAGAATAATTCCACTGTGCGAATTGAGGTGGTCAAGGGGAATCTCACAACCCCTGAAGCAACAGTAGGCCCCCTGAAAAGCTAATTTGCGCATTCTTGGTGGGTCTCGTTTGAATTCAAGTGTTTTTTGTTTTGTTTTTTATGTTTAGTAATGCATAAGCATTACTCAATTTGACATTAAAATGCTTCATTCTGTTTGGTGTAATTTTCTAAAACCTGAGAGGAATCAGAGCAGATCAGATAGGAGGAGTAGCGCAGCTCCCTAGTCCTTATTGAGCAGTTTGAATAAAAAAAAAAAATTGCTCAACAATTATTTTTCTGTAGGCCCCCAGTGAGCAAGCCAAAGGCATAAGATAAAAAAAATTAAAAAAACACCTGGGAGAAACCAGTTGCAGCTGCAGAAAAATAGTACGTTAGGCAAAGACCAAAAATACATTTTTGTGGCAGCTGATTCACAAGAAAAGTGGTAATGTTATACTTATAACCAATGTTTTCCTGAGAATAACCAGTACTAAATATCTTCAAACATAGCCAGTTTCCTTTATATAGTTATTTAATTCTACAAGCAGTAACATCTGAAAGAAAAATAGGAGAGAGATTGAAGTTTTTCTTAATGCATCTCCCTTCATTAATATTTTCAAAGGGAATATGTCGAACAGAAGTGATGCATGTTTTTGTTAGATAGAGCATGAAATGAATCAGAAGGAAACAGCAATTCAGTTAAATGAGAAAAGGTTTTGTTGGGCTTTTGAGATTAAAATGAGGAGTGTTTATTTCCTCTGCTCTAACAAATCTCTGATAACAAATTTACACAAGATATGTTTCAGGAGACAGATAATTTGCGTGTATATATGTGTCCATATCCACATCCATGTGTGTTCTCCTTCTGTCACTCACTCAACGTCGACGTCGTTGTAGTGACACAAAGGGCTTCTTTCGGGAGCCTCGGATACCTCTGAATATGAAAAAGGCCAATGCCAAATTGCCGAACAGAATTTGCATGTCCCACCCCCGGATATACTGGTATAAAAGACGGGGATCGTGCATCTGTTCAGTCAGATTCTTTCTTCGAAGCTGAGCAGTTGTGTGATCAGCGAGCTGAGAAATTCACTATTGTTCCACTCACCTCTAAGAGCATTGCTGTTGGATCCTACGGCGCATTACCAGTGACTTCTCTGCACACTAGTGCAGTCCACACCCCTGGGCGCTTCGACAGCGTTTCCTAAAAGAGTATATTTCCTCTAAAAGAGTTTAAATATTGCCGTTGAATGTCTTTTTAAAGACGTGTCTTTTCCAAGATGCCTTTCTGCCTTTGTGTAGTTCCAGGATGCGGTAGATATCTCTTCGCTACTGACTGTCATATATGCCGCTTCACGTGTATGGGCTGTGATCACACTGAGGCACCGTTTATGAATGGTTCATGTTCTCATTGCGGGAGCGCGACCATGGCAATGTTGTGGTCATGGCTTTCCTTCCTTAAAGTAAATGACACTCCAGCCACCCCCTGCTTCATGCCTTCTTCCTACGGGATTGAGGTCGACTCGGCAGGCGATTTGGGGAGTTCGGCAGACGCAATTTCGCCGGGTAAATCCCCGCGGGCAACCCGCCTCCCTGCACGCTCGTTTGCTTCCGTCCGGATCTGAAGCAAGACCGGCTCACCCCACGGCCAGTCTGATGTCTCCCTCGGACCCCACGAGCCAGATGATGATTTTGCCGCTGGACGAGCCACCTTCGGGTCTGCTCGTCCAGTCTGAGCTTGACGCACAGATGTCCGCTATGCATATGGCCGCCGTGAGTGCAGGGCTGGAATGAAACCCTCTGTCCCCCCTCACCCCTCACGGCTAGACGATTGGTTCCTCGGGTCAGGGCTCCGCTCACAACCACACCCCCCCTCGGTTCCTTTCTTCCCGGAAGTGCATGATGAGCTGATAAAGTCTTGGAGGGCACTTTTACTGCACGAAACTGACATCCTCGCTCGTCCGCTCTCACTACCCTCGATGGTGGGGCGGTCCACGGGTACATGGAGGTCCCCCAAGTGTACAAAGCTGTTGCGGTGTGCCTGCGCCTGTAAAACACAGCCACCTGGTGGGATTGCCCAGTATTCCCTTCCGAGGCCTGTAGGAAGACATAGTCCCTGGTGTCCAAAGCCTAAAACGCCACCGGACGAGCTGCTTTTGCTCTGCATGTCACAGCCCTCCTGCAAATCCACCAGGCCAAGGCACTTAAAGAACTGCACATGGGTAGTCCTGATCCTGATAGTGCTGCAGGAACTGCGCTCAGCTACCGACCTCGCCCTCCGGGCCACGAAGGTCACAGTGCGGGCACTCGGACAGGCGATGGCCACCCTTGTGGTCCAGGAACGTTATCTATGGCTGAACTTGGTTGAGATTACACCCAGCCAAGCCCCGTCTGCTCACCGGGGGCGTCCCCTTGCGGCAGCAAGAATCCAGCTGGTAGCTCCGCCTCAACCAGGGCCCAGCTCTCAGCCCCAGCATAGAGCTACCCACAGGAAGCGGACACTCCCATCTCACGAATGTCTTCAAGGTCCCGGAAGGCTCCCAAGCGTGGACCACCCAGGGGATGAGATGTTCACAAAGGAGCTGGTAGCCAGACCACTCCTTCCCCTGGTGGAGGGCCGGGAGGAGAATCCTTGGTTTCCTTATTTTCATTTGCCACACCCCCTTTGGGCTGCGGTACCCACTTTCAATAAAAGAGTGATTTCCTCATCCCCTGTTCCACCTAGCTGGTGCCTGCAAAATGCCGTTCTCACGGCGCCCTGGCTACAAAACCTTAAAGGCGAAGTGGCACTCTGGACGTAGATACTTCACCTCCATGTCCACACCTGTACAGCGTTCACAACACCGGCCGGCCAGTTCTGACGTGTCCAGAGGATGCCTCACCAGGACCTCCTCCTCAGTCACTAACCCATTGCCAAGGCAACAACTCGCCCGCCATCTCCTCCTTTGGATTAAGCACCGACTGAGGTCGCTGCACGACACTCATATCCTGGACAGCCTCAACGCGACAGCGGACGTGCTGTCACGACAGGCTCCGCTCAATGGAGACTGGAGGCTCCAACCCCAGGTGCTTCAGCTGGTCTGGGACCATTATGGCAAAGCACAGGTAGACCTGTTCGCTTCCCGAGAGAACTACCATTGCCCACTTTGGTACTCCCTCAGGTCAGAGGCAAGTCCCATCCGGACAGATGGCCCCAGGGGCTGCGAAAGTATGCATTTCCCCCAGTGAGCCTACTTGCACAGGTGCTGTGCAAGGTCAGGGAGGACAGGTAACAAGTCACTCTAGTGGCCCCTTACTGGCCCACCTGGACTTGGTTCTCAGATCTTACGCTCCTAGCGACAGCATCTCCCTAACAAATACCCCTGAGGAAAGACCTTCTTTCTCAGGGACAGGGAACCCTCTGGCATTCTGTTTTGGACCACTTGCGGGTTGGAGCACATTCTATGAGGAACATCCAATACCCTTGTGAGATCAATAGCCTCAGAAGGTTGAGTCGGCACTGGCCCATGTTTCTTCAGGTCCGCATAGAGGTCGGTAACACCGGACAGCTGACCGGGTGTACCGCTTGTGCATAGCGTCTTTCCCCTCTTCTGAGGCAAACCTGTCCCCTTCTCTGCACGGCAGTGCAGCTTGCCCCTGGGTGCTTCGACAGCGCAGAAAGCTTAAAGGAGTTTATTGTAAAAGAGTGATTTTCTGTATAAAAGAGTATTTTCCTCTAAAAGAGCTTTACACAACGGCGTTGAACGTCCTTTTCAGGATGCATCTTTAAAAAGATGCCATTCCGCCCCTGTTTAGTTCCTGGATGCGGTAGAGTGCTCTCCGCTTCAGACGGCATCCACAGGCGTTGTCTCGTGTCTGGGCAGCAATCCCACCGAGGCAGCTGTTGTGGATGGTTCATGCTCTCACTGCGAGGGCATGAACATGTCAACGTTGCAGTTGTGGCTCGCTTTCAATTGAGCATGCCACTCCCCCCCCCACCCCCGCATTGCTTCTTTCCACGGGATTTAGGACAACACGGCTGGCGCTGGAGGTGATCTGGGGACGGCAGCGGGTGCAGCTCCGCCGGTTACGCCCCCTCAGACCACCCGACCCCCAGCACGCTCGTTGACTCCTGTCTGTGCTCGAGGCAACAGCGGCTCACCTCAAGGCCAGCCTGCCTATCCTCTAGAGCTCTAGGTGGATGAGCTCGCCGCTGCATTCGGGACAGCATGCCCAGGCTGAGGCTGATGCGCAGATGACCGACATGCTTTCCTGGGCCGCTGCCAGCGTGGGGCTGGACTGGAACCCTCCGTTCTCCCCACACCCATCGTTGTTGGATGACTGGTTCCTGGGGTCTGCGTGCCACTCACAGCCTCGCCCCTCCCCCCGGTCCCATTTTTCCCGGAAGTGCACGATGACCTGACATCTTCGTGGAGAGCACCCCTCTCCACTTGTCACAAAGCCACCCGCTCATCCGCTCTCACTACCCCTGCCCGCTCCTGTGTCAGCAGTACACGTACATGGCTCAGTGCATGGTGTGATTTAAATTGGACACCTAGTGTCGCTTCTTCGACACAACGTCGAAGTGAGCGACAAACAGGGAACGTCTAGGTTACGTATGTAACCTCCGTTCCCTGATGGAGGGAACGAGACGTTGCATCCTCCCGGCCACGTCGCTGAGCCAAGCCACTGTTGTGGCCGGAGAATTTCTGGCTCCACAGAAAAATAATGAATGAACTTGACGTATTTCCCCGCTTTTATACCCGTATGTCTGGGGGCGGGGTATGCAAATACTGTCTGCCAACTTCTCATTGGCCTTTTTTCATAGATCAGAGGCATATTCGGCACTCAAGAGAGACCCCTAGTATCACTTCTTCGACACAACGTCTTGTTCCCTCCATCAGGGAACGGAGGTTACATACGTAACCTAGACATTTTAATGCAATACGTGTACTGCACAAATAAAATGCAGCTGTTTTGATTCTTTTGACTGAAATTCTTTCTGTCATTATTATTCAAATTCAGCATCCTGTAGGGGTGGCAAATTAAATTCCAACTCATTTAAAAGAGCAGATTCTTAAATTCTGAATTTTTCCCAACTCTGGTATGAATGGAAGTATGAGGAAATAAACAGTAAGAGCAACTGTTTGTGTGTATTTGAGTGTGTGAATACAAATGGCCTTATTTTCATCTTGTCTTTCAGCATTTCACATTGTAAACCAATCCATAAATCTTCAATTTCCAGCATTGTTGTCTGTCTCAGTCATAAACGACACCTTCTGAATATTCATGGCCAGTTAGCTAGATTTCATTTTAACTGCTTAGCAAAACAAAAGCATACGTTTAATGTATGATCCAACTAGGGATGGGCAGTGTTTGACCAAAATCACAGTATAAGTAATTTTAGATTACTATAACATACTTTCTCTCTCTCTCTCTCTCTCTCTCTCTTATATATATATATATATATATATATATATATATATATATATATATATATATATATATATCCCTTACATATACAAAATCAGCCACAACATTAAAACCACTTGCCTAATATTGTGTAGGTCTTCCTTGTGCCACTAAAACAGCGCCATCCTCATAATAGCATTCTGAGATGCTATTCTTCTCACCACAGTTTTACAGAGCGGTTATCTGAGTTACCATAGTCTTTGTCAGTTTGTACCAGTCTGGCCATTCTCAGTTGACCTCTCTCATCAACAAGGCATTGCTATTTGCAGAGCTGTCCCTCACTGGGTTTTTTTTTTTTTTTTTTTTTGCACTATTCTGAGTACATTCTAGAAACTGTTGTGTGTGAAAATCCCAGGAGATCAGCAGTTACAGAAATACTCAAACCAGCCCATCTGGCACCAACAAACATGCCACAGTCCAAATCACTGTGATCAAATTTTTTTCCCATGCTGATGGTTGATGTGAACATTACCTGAAGCTCCTGACCCATATCTGCATTATTTTATGCATTGGACTGTTGCCACACGATTGGCTGATTAGATAATCACATGAATAAGTTGGTGTAAAGGTGTTCCTAATAAAGTGCTCAGTGAGTGTATACCGTCATACTACCCAGCCCTAGTTCCAACTACAGTAGAGCAATGACAGCAGGGCAAAGTGATACAATCACTCCCCAGAAACATCATATTTCTTCCTGAAACGGCAATGAACTTTACATTGATTTTCAATTTAAGCTTTCTCTATGTGGTCTGTTTCCAATATATGATGTGGTTAGCAGCTGCCACCTTTGTTCACATTAGCCATATTTTCAAAAGTAGAGCATTGACACAGTATGTGCTAACCTTCCGAGTTCTTGCACAAGGCCATTTGTACCATGGCAACAAAGGTTTGAAGAGATTACATCAGTGGTTCTGAATGGGTTCTATTTCAAGTAACGTAACAAAATTGTTATACAAAATTAAATAAAATTGTCCTTATTATCCTATATATTCTTATCTCCATATTAGACATGAACAGCTTAGACCAAACAATATGCAAAATTATTAATATGGCAAAATTTCCATGTCAATGTTTCATGTTCAAGTAAACTTGTACAAGGAAACCTTGCTACAAGTAAACATAAATGTAATTTAGTCTGGGTCTTTTTTAACTTGTACATTCATTCATGGTTTTTGAAGATGATGGGATGTCAATCAACCTGTCAATGTTGACATCTGCCTAATTTGGCTCATTTCAACAGAGTGACAGATTAATTTGTGCCAAAACCCTTGTAGATAAAATTATTTGTTCTTTTCTGCTGTCCACAACCTTATCAGAACAGACTTACAACCCACCATTTGAGCACCACTGGTATTTGGTTGCATGTAAATGTTGTTATACAGTATTTGCACAATGATTACTTGCATTGTGCAACTCTTTTTGTGGTGTCAGTGAGTTCAGCACTGACGCAGCTGTTGGCACACCCATCTTATTCATTCACAATAGCACTTTAGGGTACATTTTCTTCATGTAACATTACCTTGTAAATTCCTGTTAGATTGTAGGACAGGCTCAGGATCAAAATATAGTCAGCTGATGGTGTAAATAACAATTCACAGTGATAATTACAGGACTCTTGACTTGCAAACATGTCAAAGCATCCCTTATCCCCTACACTCCATTATTTTACAGTGCCTGGTATGCACACTTGCTCTTTTTACTGGATTTTAAAGTGAGAATGGATAAAGAAAGAAAGACAGAAAAAAGTTATAGCAAAAAGTAAGGAAAGAATGACAGAATGAATAGAAAAAAGAGACAGAGAAGACATTGTTGCTTTAAAAGACAAGTATAGACATCTGCACAAAAATAAGCCAGTTCGGGCAGGGTGGGGTTCAAGGGGCTCTGCTGTGGTGAATAATTCTATGTTGAACACCTTGCCCCTATAATCATGCTCAATGTTTACAGGCCTCTATGAATCAAAGCGAATGGACAGATTTACTCTTTCGACCTGAACAATAATTCCACCCATAATCAGGGACAAGATCATGCAGTTTGGGTGTTCAAACTAATGATGCTGCATTTCATAGCTAGTTTTACAATTAATTGAAAAATGTATATGAATAATTAAACTGTATATTTTATGGAGTGTCTATTTGGACTTGGTGTAAATAGTGCCTTCCAAATATTGTGGCTATTTGCACTCCAATAGTCTGGTTAAACAAAGAAATTACAGACAAACTGAACCCTTAAGTGGTATCGTTTTTTTTTTAAATTTTTTTTTTTTAAACAATGCAGATATGCTTTTGCCATGTGGACAACCCTGGTTCGAATCCCACTTTTCCTCATCCTGTTTTCTGACTTCACTCTTAATATTTTTGCTTCAATATTACTTAAATTAATAAATCAAATTTGTTGATTTCCATGCAGTGATTTGGTCACAGTTATGGTCAGGGAGTTGAGAGAAAAGTTTGATTAAAAATACCCCTGTAGGGTTAGGGCTACCCCTAACCCTAACCCTTGTGTCCACAGAATTCTGCAGAAAGCTCTACAGAGTTTGGCAAAATCCTAACACCCATCATTCAGAAAATTTTGCCTCACTTCTTGTTTGTTGACTATATATTTTACCGAATTTGAAAATGCTTTCAGATGAATTTCACAAAACTTAAGAAATCAAGTGTATTTTTATTAATATTATACTGTATGTGTGTGTGTGTGTGTGTGTGTGTGTGTGTGCGTGTGTACATTATGGTATTAGTTGTGCAGTCTTTAATTTCAATAGAAAATTATGTGATGATATTATACATTTCTTTTACTGTAATTCATGAAAAAAAAACTAAATTATTGTAAAAGTAATCTAACAAGAATAACTACTGAGAATAATGGGAACAACAAAAAATTTAATTGATGTAATTTGATCTGGAATATATATATATATATATATATATATATATATATATATATATATATATATTTATTTATTTATTTATTCATTGAGTTCATCATTGATAAGAAAATACAAAAAGCGGCTTTAGAATACAATGTATTGTTTACTACCATATTATTGATCATAAGTCAATCATTGATCTACAGTTCACAGCAATCCATTTCACAAGTGAATTTGTCAATCAGTTTGAGATTTATTATGAGGTCTTGTTTAAGGAAACTGCGTCAGACTTTTTATTTTTTTATTTTTTTTAGAAACAAGCCAGGGGTATACCTAGTACACAATACTACAGATATATTTTACAATAATGCCAAGACATTATATTCATTACATAGTGCAATTGATTCCAATGCTTTGGAGTTGTTGGAGGTACAAAGAGTATTTAAATAATATTTCAAGTCTTTACAAAAAAGTGCAAATAGGGGCTTTATAGACTTAAATTTACACTTATGTATAAAAAACTTGGCAAGAAAAATAAACAGATTAATCAGAAAATATTCACTTTTTAAATTATCAAAACTGTGGAAACCAAATAAAACGTCTTTATAAAGCAAAGTAAAACTAGTTAAAATAGAGGTAGGCACAAACAAACAAAATTTTCTCCAAAATACTACAGCGTGGACACATTCCTAAAAAAGGTGAGGGGCAGATTAATCTACAGCATTACAGAAGGAGCAAATTGGATCTATTTCAGGAAGCATGTAACATTTTAAAGGACACCTCCTTAACCTTGTTGATTAGGTCACTGTGTCAAGTTAAATATAGTTTAATACTCAATCTTTAAACATATCTTGAGATCCCTTAGTTCGCATTTGCGCTCCTTCAAGTGTTTTGAATGCAAGAATGTAACGCATGTTTGTGTTGTTGTCTGCTGTAGTGTTTTCTTCACTGTATAACTGCTTGTTGTTCATACAGCTGAAGTTTCACTTACTGCCCTCTGGAGTAAACAGGTGGTACTACAAGCTTGCATTTCTCAGGTGTTTCTCAGGAAAGCATTGCAATTAATTGTGTAAATTTATTTAACGCTTTATTTTTTGTAAAATGAATCGCACGTTATTAACACGTTAAATCGACAGTTAAATCGACAGCCCCATTTCCAGCAGCCATCTTTCCAACACCTCATCCTTGAGAAATCATGCTAAATTGCTAATTTGCTACTAGAAGTGTAGTAGCCCCTGGGTACTTCGACAGTGCTTCTGTCTAAAAGAGTGTTTTCTCCTAAAAGAGTTTATTTTCTCTTAAAGAGTTTAATTTTCACTCACAAAAGAGCAATACACAGCTGGCGTTGAACGTCCTTTTCAGGACACGTCTTTTTCTAGATGCTTTGCCGCCTCTGTGTAGTTCCTGGATGCGGTCGATACACTTGCCATTATATCAAACACTGCTGAAAGCTATTTGGTTGATTAAATGAAGGTTAACATTGTCTTTGTGTTTGTTTTTCAGTTGCCTCAGTATGTAATAGACTGGCATGTCTTAAGTTCAATATTAGGTAAAAATGGCCAAAAAGATACAGCTTACACTATAAACTCGTCAGTCAATCATTGTTTTAGAGAATGAAAGCTATACAGTACTCGAAATTGCCAAAAACTGAAGATTTCATACAAAGTTGTACACCACAGTCTTCAAAGACAAAGGACAACTGGCTCTAACAAGAACAGAAAGAGATGTGGAAGGCCAGATGTACAACTAAACATGAGGATAAGTAAGTCAGAGTTGCTAGTTTGAGAAAGAGATGCCTCACATGCCCTCAGCTGACAGCTAAATTGAATTCTACCCTCTCAACACCAGTTTAATGTACAACAGTAAAGAAAAGACAGCTGAATGCCACTTTGGTGAATAATATATATATATATATATATATATATATATATATATATATATATATATATATATATATATATTAGATTCACACTCTCAACTTCAAATATGATATAGAACTCTTGGCTCAGTTTTACATATTCTACCATACTTAAAGCAGCAGTCTTCCAGATTTTTCCCTCCAAATCAGAGAAAAATTGTTAATTAAGTGAGTAGAAGTTTTGGGAGCCAGGCATTACTTGTTTCATGAGAGGCTTAAAAGTCATAAAATCATCCTACCTGATCTCTGTGTGACATTTAAACTAAGGTATGCTTATAAAAAAATTGAATAAATATGTAAGAAATATAATAATTCCTATAGTGACTTTAACTGTTTTTATTTACTTTACAATATTACTAAACTTTATATTGCTATGACACAATGTGAAGATTGACTCAACAAAGTCAGAGGGTTAAAGAATTAAATCTGGGCCTCTGTTGTGTGCAGAATAAAATGCAGTCCAATGGCCCATAAATCATCATACCTATGAACTGGGTCAGGGTCAAAGTCCAGAGCAGTACTCTATATGGAATCACAATTGCAATCACCCACACAAACTCACACACTATGAAGCGTCTTCCCATTCCTCTCACTCTTCATGGAAATGCAGGATTGGCCTCCAGCTGGGGGTAATTTGGCCTGTATCTGATTATCCTCTGGGTGCATGCGCTCACTAATGGGCCATTCCCACAGAGCCTCATTCCTTTTCAAATTTTCACAAATGCGGATGGCTTTTACACTTCTTTTGACCTCCGGATGTCATGTCTCTCGCTGTCTGTCCTCTCTGTCCGCTAACTGACAGCATGTCTCTATATTTCCTCTGTCAGGAAGAAGATTGGCAGTGTCCTCTCTGTGTGACCCCTAGAGTGTTTGCTTGAGCCCCCGTCATGAGCACACAAATGCAGCTTTCAAAGAGCAGTTGTGTGTCACTACTGAAATTGAAATTGATCCAGTCAGATCTGTGCTGAAACAAAAATTGGTAAGACTTTACAGTATAGTGTTCATGTTACATATGCTGTAGTCTCGCAGAGGTAGACCTTTGGTTGTTAACAAAGCCTGGTTCACTTTACAGCTTCTTCTGGCCAGAACTGCTAATTTAGACTGGAAGGGGATGTCACACCAACATATACATTAACTAACCATGTCTTTTTTATGTTTAGGCATGTTTAAATCTCAAATCAATCATAACAGAATAATACACTAATGAGCAAATGGTGCAGCAGTCTCCGTGAATGGTTTTACGGTTAAAAAAAATAAATTGGTACAAAGACTATGTGATCCGAATTTCTTTCTGTTGAAAATTAATATTCACAGACAACAAAAAAACAAGTTATGCAGTTGAGATTAAGGTTCCCCTTCTGTCACTCAATCAATTTTGTGTCAAATGTAGTGACACAAGGGGTCTTTCTTGAGAGCCTCGAGGACCTCTGAACTTGCATGACCTTGACAGAATTTGCATGTCCCGCCCCCGGACATACGGGTATAAAGGGATGCGGGCGTGCGACTGTCAGTCAGATTTTTTCTTCGGAGCAGAGCGGTTGTGCAGCAGCAAGCTGAAGTTCACTACTGTTCCACTCACCTCTGTTGGCAAAGCACTTCTGTTGGATCTACGGCACATTACCAGCGGATTTCTCCCTCTCTGCACGCTGTGCAGAACATGCCCCTGGGTGCTTCGACAGCGCTTCTGTCTAAAAGAGTGTTTTCTCCTAAAAGATTTTATTTTCTCTAAAAGAGTTTCATTTTCACTCACAAAAGAGCAATACACAGCAGGCATTGAACGTCCTTTTCAGGACGTGTCTTTTTAAAGTTGCTTTTCCACCTCTGTGTAGTTCCTGGATGCGGTTGATATCTCTCCATGACTGATGGACTGATGGTCATAGACGCATGTGACTGGATAGCGATTACACTGAGGCAGCATTTGTGGATGGATCATGTACACACTGCGAGAACATGACCATGGTAGCGTTGTGGTCGTGGCTTTCATTTTCAAAGTGAATGCCAATTCAGCCACCCCCCGCGTCGCTCCTTCCCAGGGGATTGAGGATGACCCGGCTGGTGACTGGGTCGGTTTCACCAGGTAAATCCCCATGGACCACCCGCCCCCAGCATGCTTGCTTGCTTCCATCCAGGCTTGAGGTTAATGCGGCTCCCCTCACGGCCAGCCTGCGTTCTCCCTCGAGCCCCTGGAATTGGATGATGACGTCGCCGTTGCATTGGAAAGCGTTCAGGCGTCTGACACAGAGGACTCGACTGACACAGAGGACTGCCACCTTCAGGTCAGCCCACCCAGTCTGAGGCCAATGTGCAGATGGCCAACATGCTTGCCCGGGCCACTGTGTGCGTGGGCTTGGACTAGAACCCTCCGTCCTCCCCACAGCTGATTGATGATTGGTGGGTCAGGGCACAGTTCCCAGCCATGCTTTGCCACCAACCTCGCTCTCAGAGCCATGAAGGTCACAGTGCGGGCACTCGGGCAGGTGATGGCCACCCTCGTGGTCCAGGAACGCCACCTCTGGCTGAACATGGTCGAGATGTGCGATGTTGACAAGGCCCGCTTTCTCCTCGGCGACACCGTCAATGACTTGGGCCAGCAGTTTTTGGCAGTAAAGAGGCAGACATAGACTATTTCTATTTTCTATTTTACACAAGCTCCCGTTCAAAATGCTCATGCAGAAACAGATTCTGACCTGCGTTCGGCATCAAGATTGGTTCGCGGTGGTAGACCTGAAGGGTACTTCCACGTCTCCATCTTGCATCTACACCGACCCTTCCTATGGTTCACGTCCGACCGCCAGGCGTTTCAGTACAAGGTCCTCCCCTTTGGCCTGTCCCTGTCCCCTTGCGTCTTCATGGAAGGTTGCAAAGGCAGACCTTGCCCCACTACGGGAAGTGGGCATCTGCATACTCAACTACTTCGATGACTGCCTCATCCTAGCACACTCTCGAGGGTTACTATGCGCCTACAGGGACCAGGTGCTCAGGCACCTCAGCCGTCTAGGGCTTCAGGTCAACTGGGAAAAGAGCAAGCTCGCCCCGGTTCAGAGCATCTATTTTCGCGGCATGGAGTTAGACTCAGTCGGTTCTCAGGTGCCTCGCTCTCTGCACAGTGGTGATTATCATCCCAATGGGCATGCAGCCCTTGGCTCCTGGATAGGTCCCCAGCTGCATTAACTGCCTAGAGTTGCTGGCTGTACTCCTTGCCCTGCGGAGGTTTCTCCCACTGATTCGGGCAAGCACATCTCGATCCATTCAGACAGCACCGCAGCGGTAGCGTACATAAATCGCTAAGGCGGCGTGTGCTCTCGTCATATGTCACAACTCACCAGCCTTCTCCTCCTTTGGAATCAGCCACTCATATCCCCGGCAACCTCAACATGACAGTGGACGCGCTGTCGCGACAGGTTTTGCCCAACGGAGAGAGGAGGCTCCACCCCCAGGTGGGCCAGCTGATTTGGGACCGGTTCGGCATGTCACAGGTAGATCTCGATTTCTCCCAAGACAATTCCTACTGCCCGCTCTGGTACGCCCTGACAGAGGCCCCTCTTGGGACAGACGAGTTGGCACATAGTACGCAAGTGCACATTTTCCCCAGTGACCCTTCTTGCACTGGTGCTGTGCAAGATCAGGGAGGATGAGGAACAAGTCACCTTAGTGGCCCCTTACAGGCCCACTCAGATTAGGTTCTCAGATCTCACACTCCTCACGACAGCACCTCCCTTGCAAATTCCCCTGAGGAAGGACCTTTTTTCCCAGGGACGGGGTACCCTCTGGCATTGGCGCACAGACCATTGGAACCTCCTCATCTGGCCCCTGGATGGGATGTGGAAGATCTGAGTGACCTTCCACCTGCGGTCATAGACACAATCAACCAAGCCAGAGCTACCTCTAACAGGCAGCTTTACGCCCTAAAATGGCGCTTGTTCGCAAATTGGTGTTCTTCCTTGTCTGAAGACCTGCAGAAATGCGCTGTTTGGTCAGTGCTTTCATTCCTGCAAGAGAGGTTGGAGGGGAGGCTGTCCCCCTCCACCTTGAAGGTGTGTGTAGCTGCTATCAAGGCCCACCACGACGCAGTGGACGGCAAATCCTTGAGTAAGCACGACTTGATTATCAGGTTCCTTAGGCTGAATCCTCCTGTTCCCCTCCTGGGATCTCTCAGTGGTCCTCTCAGGCCTTCAGACTCCTCAATACTCAGAGACTGGTTTGACACACACACATGTCCTGAGTTGCAATTTAATTACTGTCACTTTATAACTGTCTGCTACCTCAATAACTGCTATGTCCATAGAACACTATCTCATAGTATGTTATGTTTACATTACATTTTTAGGAACTGTCATCTTTTTGCACTACTGTGTACTGGTCGGCACTGCACTGTCTCTCACTGTGTCTATTGTCCTGTTCATTGTTAGTAATTTATTGTACGGTCCCGTACTTTTTGCACACGTTTGCACGCACACTTTATTTAGGTGCTTTATTTAGTCTGTGTAGTCTCATGTGGTTTCGCCGTGTACTGTACTAACTGTATATGGTTGAAACGACAATAAAAACCACTTGACTTGAAGCTGCCCCGGGAGGAGGCAGACCCAGCCTTCGTTGCTGTGTCCGGTACATGTTTTGCATATCTATTTGCTTCAGCGGACGACGGAAAGGGAATGCTGTCTCCAAACTCAGACTGCCCGCTGGGTCATCAACGCCATTTCCTTGGCCTTCCAGACTCAGGCCGTGCCCGCCCCCTTGTGGGTTTGAGCACACTCGACGAGAAGTGTGGCATTCTTGTGGGCACTGGCCAAAAGCACCTCCCTAAGCAGACATCTGCAGAGCAGCAGGCTGGGCAACACCCAACACCTTTGCAAGGTTCTACAATCTCAAGGTTGAGTTGGTCTCGTCCCGTGTTTTGTCAGGTCTGAGCCAGTAGAACTCGGTAATACGGAACAGCCGACCGGGTGTTCTGCGTGCACCTAGCGCCCTTCACCAAGTTGATCCAGAGTGCTTTCTCTCCCAGGTTAGCCACTAAGCTCTCGCTTCCTGAATGTCCTTCCTCCCTAGCCTTCTGACCTGTGAATTCAGTGGAGGAATTTGCGACAAGACCCACTACGAGCTGCAAGTACTCTGTACTGGGGTAGGGCTCCACAGGCTTAATTCTCTCTTCAGGCAACTCCCTGTGATGTATTTTCCGTGGTACGGTCCCCCCTGTCGGCAGATCCGCGTCTCCCTTGGGCAGTCCCTCTGCCCCCTGTCGCTGTGTTTGTAGAGCTCCTTCCTCATCAAGTAGGACCAACCACCGCGCCACTCCCACGTGTGGCTTGACAATCCATGTGGTGTATTGGCCACATATCACCTCCCACTAGTCTGGGCAGGATGTGATCTCTGCAAGGTCTTTCCCCCCTGAAAGAATAGGATCGGGAAAGATCGCCTTCCCTGACACATTTCATAGCATTAAGCTATGAAGCCGCTTTATGCTCTATGCGAGAAAC
Source organism: Moxostoma hubbsi (assembly GCA_032164185.1). Classification (NCBI taxonomy): domain Eukaryota; kingdom Metazoa; phylum Chordata; class Actinopteri; order Cypriniformes; family Catostomidae; genus Moxostoma; species Moxostoma hubbsi. Next base: position 13,234,625 of record JAVLUX010000013.1, on the reverse strand, counting down.
ATAGAGAGAAAAAAGGCTGTGGCTGGCTTGCTCCCATGATGGTTATGTAGTGCCTATTCCCCCCTTAGGGGTGCTGGGAACCTAAGGTCTGTATATGACACCTTTATCTGGGGGCATTGGGGAGGGTTACCTGTGGCCGAAACAGTTGCTTCTGGCACGCAGCAGCCTACTTGCACCTGTGTCAGTAATTCACATAACACGGTCTAGTGCATGGCACTTTGAAATGCAATCACTACTCACTACAATCGACACAACGTTGAGTGAGTGATAGAAGGGGAACATCATTCTTACTGTTGTAACCTACGTTCCATGATGGAGGGAACAAAATGAAACTGTTGTTTCTGAACACAACAGTAATTCTTACAAATGACTTTCCAGTGAAGTATAACATTCTGAAATCCATATTGATAAATTAGAAGTTTCATTTTGTGATTCAATTTGCATCAGTCAACCAGAGCAACATTTTATTACTCTTGTTTCCACAATTGATTATAGTATCTGAATAAATGAATTTAATATAGATTGTCCATTAGTTACAAAATAACAAGAGCAATCGTTGTTATAAATTTGTAGATATATTGACAAGCTGTAGCCTGATATCCATTTATGTCAATGCATACAACTCACATTGATATTAACTTACAGTACATCAAAGCAATATGCACTGCCTTTTAATGCACTATCAACAGGCATTTCTCAGCTGCTCTTCCTGAGCAGGTTATAACCAATGTAGCCTAAAAACACCTGCTCAGCAGTATTTTGACAGGAATGCTCAGGTGTGAACGCTAATGATAGTGTTAGATGTCATGGTTAAGTTTCAGTGGAAAGAATGAGACCTAAATTCCTCTTCCGACAGCTCTGCATGGGCCTGAAACCTAGACCCTTTGTCATTTAAGATGATGTGTTCCAGTATTTTGGGCAGTATTATTTTTGGGCAGTGTTTCTGGTAAATTCTGGCTTACAAGAGCAGGCTTGTAGCAAGATGGACTTTTTTCACACTGTGTAACTCTTAGCTAATAATTATGAGCTTTATACAGATCACTGTGAAAGTGGTAAGTTATGTGAACATTTAAGTTAATAGTGTTAAAAATAGTTTTAGGTTCTTGCAATAACAATAATTAATGCAGTTAGTTCATTGCTAATATATACTATTTTTATGATCCCATCATATTTTTCTAACAGTAACCGGATAAAATATTAAACTGAAAAAATCATAATCATATCATCTTTATATACAATATTGCAATAATATGAATATTTAGGTAAACTTAAAATAATTTCACTACTTTACTGAGGTGCCCTGGGTTGCCATTTTACAATGACCCGGGCTCTACACTGAAACACATTTCTGTAGTTTTTACAGCATTATTACTCTATAATGAACAAATGCTTACATGTTGCTGTAAATTTATAACTGTAAACTAATTACATACTGTAAAATCACAACAATGACATTACGTGTACAGTATAACTTCAACATTCAACATTTTACATTTGAAAATACATAGGCACAAAAATAGATTTTATTTTGTATTTTCATTTTCTAAACCAATCTTACTAGGATGCATGTTAATGTCAGCGAGTCTCAGAAAGCAAATGTAAAATAATAGAAGACTTGCACACATCTTTATGATTAACAAATTCTTACCTTTGTTTTTTTATTTTTCTTTCTTTTATATTTGTGTCTATAAGAACAGTCAAATTAACAACAATAATACAATTAATAACAAACAATAAATTAATAATTTTAAAACTTATGTATTTGCAAATTTAAAATGTTGAAAATTGATTGAAGTTATGCACTTAACGTCATTTCTGTAACAAAACATTGTCTTAATTTTACAGTATGTAATTATTTTAGTTATTAATTTATAGTATTAAAATTAATGCAGTAATGCCTGTTGCAGTAGTATAATATTTGCTGTGATAAAAATACAGCATCATACTACTCTGATGACAATTACAGTACTTTGATTATTACTGTAATAACAATTACAGTATTTTATAGTTTTTATTATTTTGTAAATTTACAGTAAGCATACTTTGTAATGTACTACAGCAACTTACTATATAATTGCTGCCAGCCAGTTACTGTACATTTCACAGCGTTCTTTATACAGTGTATAAACTAACATTTAAAATGCATTAAAGGTGTCACAACATACTCTTTTTTTATCATCTTCCCTGAGGTACACTGATAATGTAAGCAAAGTTTATAAAACTTTAGTAAAATATGATCACTTTCCTCCCTGTCTCTAGCCCTCTGTCTGAAACACTTGGTTTTGGCCTAAGCACCTTCAATGTAAATGGCCACTGTTTTGATTGGCTAACAACATGCAGCCCTTCAAATACAGCCACATTTTAAACCCAATCGGAAGAGAATGAAAAAAACTCCACAATATTATAAAACTAAATTACAGGGTTTAAACATAACGCACATCCACATCCAAACACATCAGCACCATAAACTAGTCATGACATTTGAATTATTCATGAATTAAACTGTTTACTCATGGTTTTGTGAACAGGTCCAGTAGGGGTTTAAACTGCTCCATCCTACAATAAAAGTTTGTTTGCAAAGCTTGAATCATATTATGACTGTTTCACAAGGCATATTTCATTAATAGAAACTATAAACGTAAGAGTAATATTTAAAAATAGGATTTCATTTAGTTTTAACGCACTTCTGGTTAACGCACTTCTGGTTATTCTATCCGAATATAGAGACAGATAAAGATAATTTTGTCATATGAACAAATACAAATACGGATACAGATAACGGCTTCGCTGCACACCCCTAGTATAAATGCACTAGATGGACGTTTTTGACCATTTGATTTGTTTCAGGCGATGTGCACCTCAGTGCAATGGGGCAGTTAAAAACACTATTAGACCCGATCAAAAACATAAGTAAACAGTTCCATTCATTAATATTTAAAATGTCATGATTGTTAATGATGCTGACACGTTGTCTACATCCATTGGCACGACGTGACGTGATGCAACGGCTTGAGGCTGTCTACACCAGGCGTGCTGACACAAAATTTCTGAAACATTTCTTTGAAACTGATGTAGACAGTAGTAGCGCCAGCACCAAATGGAATGGGCCACCTGTTTGTTTACTGTTGGAGTGACACGCCGCAATGGACAGTTCCATGGCGTCCGGTATAGACAGGGTGTGAGTGTTAACAGTTGTGCTTGAGATGAATTGTGTAATATATTCAGATGGAATGTGTTGGATGTGCGTTATGTGTAAACCATGAAATGTACATTTCTAATGTTTTAGTGCTTATTTATTGTCTTCTGATTGAGTTTCAAAAATGGCTGAATTTGAGGGCCTACACACTGTTAGCCAATCATAACAGAGGACATTTACATTGAATTTTAAAGGAGGAAATGAGGCAAAATCTAGCTTTTCAGAAAGATGGTCAGCGACAGGGTGGGACATTTTCATATATTACAAAATTATAATAAATAAAAACTTTACTAACATTATCAGTGAACCTCAGGTATGATAATGAAACTATATATATATATATATATATATATATATATATATATATATATATATATATATAAAAACTTTGAATGTATTGTTTTAATGGGTATACAACAGTGGTGTGTGGTAGACTGTTGAAATGAGCAGGCAAAGTGCCATCTCAGTTTTTGCTTGTTTTTATTTTTGTCCAATTCATATTTCAGTTCCATGTGACATTTACCTAGTTTTCAGGCGAAACCCATATAGAAATCTGATATATCACAATTTGTTATGTAAAACAAATTTATGTTAATTCATGGTTTTCACTGATATAAAAATTCACATACTTGTGCATGTATGCAACAACATGTATTTCTATATATTACAAAAAATACTGTTTTAATATATTTTAATACATATATTATCAAACTCAAAGTGGAATTTGAATAGGTGAACCCAAATATATTAATTAGATTAAATGTATATGACGATATATCAGATTTCTGTATTGGTAAATATATGGAATATGGTTTAACTTACAATATTAATAAGCATTCAGAACTATAAAACAAGTTTTAAAAAAGCATGTTCATGCATTATATTTTTTCTACATTGCTTAAAAAAATACTTTACTAGTACTTTACTATTAGTACATTATTGTTAATTGTTGTTCAGCTATTTTTCTCATCATTTACTCATTTATTCCTTTGTGTGCACCACAAGTGTCATGATAAAATGTGTGCCTTTAAATGAACAGACATGCCACCATTTTAAACCGGCACGCTCACAGACCATTTCATGTTCTATTTCAAGTCATATTATTAAGTACATTTTTATTCTGATATAACTAGAAGTGGTGTTGTCTGTGTTGGTTAATTGTTTACTCTGTAATTGTCGATCCACTTCCACCCTTTCGCGTTATTCATGTTGGTCTGCGAATCTGCTACGAGCATGAAAGGCAGTCTGCGTTTATTGCACTGATGAATAAGTAACAGGACAATGAACAATCAAATAAAAAAGGAGACATTGCCTCCTCTCACGTCACTTTTCGCCTATATTCCGCGGATACCAAACTCACATTCACGCCATGCTTTAGGAGCTCAATGAGATCGCATTGAGTGTTGCCTCCTTCTGAAACTTTATCCGCTGGTGTCGCTGTTGGCCAGTGTAATTTTAGAAGTATTACTGCTATAGATGTTATTTGAGATCACATTTCGTATTAGTTTATTTATGCTTACATTTTTCTCATTAAAATTCTTTGAGGAGACAATGCCTCCATTGCCTCCTTGGAGAAAATATCACTGTATACATGTAGCATTTTGAAATATCATTTTAACTAACAGAAGACAGTTCGTTACTGACATCATCCTAGCAAATGACATCTTCCTGATGTAAATACAAAACACAAACAAGTACTAGCAAGGTACTGTATAACTTCTGTGATGTTTTAGTCGGTATGTCTAACTTTAAAATATGCCATACTGTTTAATAAAATGACACAAACCTGTATGATAACATACAAATTTCAAAGGATGACACCCTCATGTAAGCTTACTCTCAATCCCTTACTGAGCAATGGGTTTAGCTTTAGCATCTTGTTAAATGTTTTGCCAATTAAACAATATTATTTTATTATTTTTTTCTTACTAGATGAAGATGAGTTTGTAAGCTACATAAACGGTGGAATATGCCGTTGTTTCTCCTGGTATTTCAGATATTAATACCTGCATGAAACTAAATTTTTGTTTGTCTGTGCATGTATAGCAACATTATTCTGGAGGCAAGAGGTGAAATGTCAAGCACACATTTTGCAATGAATAATAAATACAAATTCAACCATTACAAGAAATTAAAATAAAATCAATATAGCCCACAAACAGGAGAAAGTCCCGTAAATCTATCAGGATTATAAAAAAATATTATTTGGAGGAATACATTATTTGCTTTGAAGTCATTATTTGTCTTTCTGAATAAGGTATTCAGTTTTGGGCACATCCTGAGTTAAGACAGTGACCCAGATAAGATAGCATAGCATCATTTAACTAAATTTCAGGGAATATAATTCATTAAAATGACAAGAAACATGTTAGGGCAACATGAACGATTCTCTGAAGAAAGAGCATTTTTAATCTTAATCCAATAATATGCATATATAATAGTGCACTGTGTTCACAGTAAATTTTGTATGCTTGTAAGATTGACATTTATGCCATTAGGGACTAGAGCATGCAACTACTGTTCCATGCTTTATCTCTTTTCAAAAATAACAGAGAACTTCTTCAACTAGGTTTTAGCCTTTTTTGGAAAAAATTGTGTGGCGCTTTTAATTGGCTTCCACTGTGCAAACTGGGGGATTGCCAGGGTGTTGCTACCTGCCTGGTTGCTACCAGAATCATCATGCACCAATTAATTAATTAATTAATTATGTATTTATTTATTTAAATGTGATTCCTGTTGATTACGCTTCATTTTGGGAAATCATGGTGATAATTAATAACAATCATGATGTAAATCTAGCAGTATGGAAACACTGGTAATTCCAATCTCAGTTTTGTTCTGTTACAAATGCAAATGTCATATCTGATTGGAGGGCCCAAAGTGAATGCTTTGTGTAGATCACTCAGGACTCTTCACAAATATTTAAATGTCAACAGTGCATTAACACTGCAATTATCTCTGTCAATAGGTGCACTCATCCTCTGTCCAGAAGCTGGCTGGTCAATAGTCTTCTCCTGCCAGCAAGCCTCAGGCCTGTGTCTCTTGAGACGCCCTGTCTGAGAGTGACACACTTACACTCACAGTCACAGACACACGTGCACACACACACACACACACACACACAGAGAGAGAGACAGACAGTCACACATGTTGGTGCTGCTATCTTTATGAGGACTCTCCAAAGACATGAGTTTTATACTGCACAAACTATAGATTCTGTCCACTAACCCTACCCCTAAACCTAATCCTCACAAAAAACATTCTGCATTTTTATATTTTCAACAAAACATTTTTATTGTGCATTGTATTCACATCTCAGAATACCATTATTAGAAGCTAGTCAGTTCCAAAAAAGTCTGGCCATTCTCGGTTGACCTCTCTCATCAACAAGGCATTTCTGTCCACAGAACTGCCGCTCACTGGATGTTTTATGTTTTTGGCAACATTCTGAGTACATGCTAGAGACTGTTGTGTGTGAAAATCCCAGGAGATCAATAGTTACAGAAATACTCAAACCAGCCCATCTGACACCAAAAATCATCCATGCGATTACCTAATCAGACAATTGTATAGTAGCAGTGCAGTGCAGTGCATAAAATCATGCCGATATGGGTCAAGAGTCAATGTTCACCTCAACCATCAGAATGGGTAAAAAAATTATCCCAGTGATTTTGACCCTGGCATGATTGTTGGTGCCAGATGGGCTGGTTTGAGTAGGGTTATATTACATTATACTGAAAAAATGAGGCCTGTTGGTCATGTAGAAATAACCCTTTTATATTTACTTGAATGCCAATAATGTCTACTGGGAATATAGACTGTCCTCTTATTCTGATTACTGAATTGTCAACCATAATGTGAAAATGAGAACAATCATATAGTATCTTGACTGTAAAACATGGTAGGCAATTTATCAAGGAGTGGGGCCATAATGCCACATATATATATTTATGTGTGTGTGTATTCCATAATATTCTCTTCATAATATTTTCTTCTCATAATGCATTTAGATAATCTGCAGTTGCTGTATTTGAAATAAATGGGGAGCAAATCCAAATCATCTCTCAATAAAAGTTAATTTCTGAAACAGCGGCCAACTGAACTTGTTCTTTCACCAAAATCTCAGGTTTGCATCTGGGTTACAGGTTAATGATTAATCAAAGTCTAAGCTGTTCCAAAGATTGTTTGAGCCAGTCCAAGGAGCTTTAAAATACCTGGAGATAGCTATCCTTTAGTACTCCAATTAATTCCAAAGGCAATTGCTCTGCTAGCACAGGGTTCCCCTGAAGTATGTGAAATGTAGGCTGCCATCTTTGCTCATGGGCACTCAGACCTGGTATCATGTGACTAATTACTAATCAATGGCAACAGATAAGGAAAAAGTCAATTTCACACTTTTAAGAGCTCTTCAAAAACATGTCCCTGAAAAAATATGTACAATAATGTACTGAAATCATTGATATATATAAAAAATCGATCACAAGGGAACTTGGAATGAGTTCCAATACCACATTCGGCCACATTATACCAACTCATTGACAAGTGCCATCTCTTATTAGACATTTTTGCATCTGCCTCAGCATCTTACCTCCCCATGTGGCATGACCGTAAGTGAGTCGTGTCAACAGCTTGGGAGATCAAGGTTCTGATCCTATGTTGAACCCTGGAAGTAAACGCTTTCACATAATCAGTGACAAGTGCAATTCAGAGGTTACTTTTCCCCTCTAACATTACAGTTTTACTCCACATGGTGGAGTGATGGTTAGGTTTTGGGTTTGGTTTGGGGGTATAGTTGATAAAATATGTATATGTTTTCACTGTATTACAGCATGTACAGCTCAAAACAACTCACTTCAAAACTTGCTTTTGGTGCCCCTCAGTGGAAATTACACCCGAAAAATGGAGCCCATATCTGCCCATACTCCCAACAACACTTACTGATTTAGCCACTAAGGGCAGTGTTTAGAATTTCGGTAAGCGCAGAACGATTTTAGCTAAAGAAAAGTCAACCTTTACTAAGTCCAATTTCACAGTGTGATCAGTCTGCTTTTTGAATGGCTGTCAAAAGAGAAAATTTTTGCCAGAACAGGGTGTGGTTCCATCATCTACCAGCAGATGCTAACAGTGACCTGATAGACAGTCAATTCCTGACCCCATAATACAGTCAAGCAAGCAAAATTAGTATTGCAATTAATCCTCAAAATAACCCTTGCCATTTTAATTAATCATATACTTTTTATATTTGAATAAGTATAGCTACATTATCCACAGTGCAAGTAAATACACTTACATTGCCAAGACGTCCATGAAAGAGCAAATAATCTGGAAATCCTAACATTCTAAGCATCATATTTTTGTGCAGAAACTAGACTTGTACAGGAATGTATTGTCCTGTAATTAATCAGCAAACACTTGATGGGGATACTGTTGTTTACTTTTGACTTATATGTGAAATACAAATTATCTGCTAATTTAGAAAAAACATAATTTCATCCCACTCGTTGCTCCTGTATCAAGCCTTTGTGTTTCCTCTATAGTTTGCATCCTGGGGCTAATTGCCCAACTCATTAGCATAAACACCAACTTAATGCCCCAGAATGGGGGCTGTAGGATCCCAGCCCAATTACTGAGAGCACTGCTCGCCTGAATGCTGGCCCTCGTGGGCTGGGGCAGGGACAGAATTAACAGAGTGAGCACACAAGCTGTGAACCAATCGCTGCGAGCACAAACAGCATTTTAACAGAGGTCACAAAGCAGCCAACCACTCGTTGCTTGCTGCTAACACCCACACAACGCTACAGGTAACACGGCTTTTCACAAAACTGAATAGCAGAAAACTGCTCAGTATCCCCTGAGAAGATCTCATTTCAGAAGCAGCCCATGGCATTGTCTTATTGGTGACTGTTAATCTGTAATGTGGGCATGAAATTCAGATAAATATTATTTTTAGTCTAGTACATCATCATCAATTTTAATGGAATAGAAAATTTCATCTAAATATGAAATTCTGTCATCAGTTACTCAACCTCACGTCATTCCAAGGAAAAGAAAATATGTTTAGCAGAATGCCCTGACTTCTCTTTTCACAATAATGAATATTAATGGAAAAGTGGGACTGTTTAGCTACAAAAGAACTATAAAAGTTATATAAAAACTGTACAAAAATGTTCTCAAAATGTACTCACCCTCATGCTATCCCAGATATGTATGACTTTCTTTCTTCTGCACAAACAAAGATTTTTAGAAGAATATAACAGCTCTTTGAGAAGCATAAAAATGTAAGTCTGTTTTTTACACTTTCACGTTAACATATGAAAGCCACATATAATGCCTTTTTAGTTTCACTTTCACATCTGAAATTGAAAGTGGAGAATTAGAGTAAAAAAGGACTTAAATTTTGATTTACATATTTCTCACCCACACCTGTCACATCGCTTCTGAAGATATGGATTCTACCTCTGGAGAAGTATGGATTACTTTAATGTTTCCTTTATGTAATTTATGGAGCTACAAAGGTCTGATCACCATTCACTTACATTGCAAAGAAATATTCTTCTAATAACCTGTTTTTGTTTTGCTAAAGAAAGTCATACACATCTGGGATGGCACGAGATTAAGTAAATAAGGAGATAATTTTTTGTTGAACTATCCCTTTGAGTAGGCTTTATTTTGGGACTCACAACACTGCCTATTGTAGATCTCTCCCTGCTCTATCACTCCTGGTTCCATATATGAGCTTGTTATCAAACCTTTGATTGGCTGCATCAGTTATGGCAGATCACTAACTAAAGACTAATCTTTTAAGAAGAAAAAAATACATAAATAAATAAATAAATCCCAGAAGATATTTTGGGAAAATTTTGTACACCCAGAGATGTGTTATTTTAATAATTATCATGATTTTACCTGTGCTTACAGGAAGACTATATAAGTGAATTTCCCTGTGCGACAAGGAGGGTGTCGCCGGGCTGATTGGGGTAACTCAGAGACAGGCATCAATCCTTACAGCCAAGCCACGTCCTCCTCGTCACAGCCTGTTTCCAGCTTTTTCCCAAACAGTTCACTGGAACAAAAGTTAATGAGCAAATGGTGGCACACAAATGCACCAAGAGCACATTTGTTTAATTCTTGCTAATTTTGTCGTGGAGAACATTAAAAGCTTAATGTTTTGACATTTTGGCTTGGCCTGTTTTTTGTTTTGTTTTGTTTTTTATTGCCTTGGTGTGTGTGTACATCCATCCATGCATACAAAAATACTTCATCCATCCATCCATCCATACACATACATACAAACAGTACATCCATCCATACATATTGTGCATCTTTTACTTTTTTTTACTTTAAATGGCTATACATTTTTACTGAACGTATACGCTAGCAACCACATAAATACTGAAGTCTACTTTTGACTTTAAAGTACTGAGACCAAGACTGATTTCTTTCACATACCTTTTTACAAATTAAGTATTTCGCTAGCTGGTGGTCAAAACGGATGCGTCATTAAAGGCACAGCATTGCAGGACTTTTGCTGCATGTTGGCGCATATCTGGAATTCGGCAAATTGGTTCCTAATTTGGGTTAAAATAAGTAACATGCAGATTTCCGGTGAGATCATGTTACCAGGTTTGAGGCCGATGACGTCAAAAATAATTGGTTTCTGGTGTGAACCTTGAGCAATGTCTCTTGATGCACTATTTTTCAATATAAAATGATGTGATTTATGAGATATGTTGGGGGAAGGGTTCGATTTTGTATATGTATGAGTTACATGTAATAACTTGTATCCCATTAAATGTTAATTTGCTGGAAAATCTCTATAATTAGAACAAACTTCATGGTAAGATCAATATGACCAAAGTCAACATTTTCAAAAAATAAGAGACTTCATATTAGTCTTGAACACTTCCTAATTTCTGATTTGCACCATTGTATTAACACCCAAACCACCCCAAGATGTTGAATATAAAGTTATAATTCAAAAGTCAATATAACAAATGATGAACTGTTAAAAGGACTGCTCACTGACTGAACCATGTCCAATAAAAGACTACAGCATGACTATTTGGGAAAAAATATATATAAAAAATTATCAACCAGAGCATTACTTCAATGAAGTAATTTCTGAATGAGAAGATATGACTAAAAGACAATCTCCAGTGAAAATCAATTTTCAGTTACACCTCCCACTGAAAGCTACATGGGGCTGCTGTCACTAGCAAGGTTACAGTGAGGGTGGAAAGCATAGAGTAGGTTAGTTTATGCTCAGACTATAAAGCTGTCAGTCAAATAGGGCACTGAAGAACCAAGATATCTCCCCAAATCTCATAACAGCCACACACACAACCCATAATGACACCCCTTTTATGTCTACCACAAAACCAAATAGTAAAATGAAATAGAGATTTTATCTCTAGAAGACAACTCTCACTAAACTTGTTTTGTTTATTTTCTCCCAGCAAGTGTGTATTTGAGTTTTCAGGCCATGGGCCAGATCAGATGTGTACAAGCAGCTTTTGTTTCGATTGTTAAATATCCTCCAAACAAATTATATAGCACTCCACAAGAAGAAAAATAAGTCACACTTTGTCAGGCTCATGCGGCTGTGGCAACGAGATAATAAAAATAAGAATTTGGATGAGTGTATTACTGGAGAATATACAGGACAGAGGAACAATAGCTGGAGCCAGTCTGGACACAGAAAGAGAGAGAAACTGGGCCATGAAAGCAGCAGAAGCTTTTGTCTCTATTCAGTCTGAGATGCATACAAATTAAACAGACTACTTAAGATCTTTGAGTAAATGTGACATGCAAAAGCAAATTAAAATTTGAACACTTCCAGAAAAAAGCAAACCAATGTGGATTGCAGAACAGAAAAGACTATCTGTGGCAAGGTGGGGCCGGGTCGTGATTCCACACACCAGTCCCCTAATCAGGCTAATTAGCCCTCAAGAGGGATAAAGGCCGACAGAAGACGGCAGTGCGAGAGAGTGAGTGAGAGAGAGAGAGAGAGAGAGATTGATTGATTTATGGACAGCTGTCTGACACCTGTGTGTGTGTTTGTCTTTTTGGTTCAGTTTTATATTAAACTATTATTTATATTGTCAAGCCGTTCTCGCCTCCTCCTTTCCATTAATCCCTTTACACTGTCATATCATGGAACGGCAATGTGAAGTTTTTCTGAGCAGTCCTGAGTTAATTAGGCTAAATACAATGATATAAACAAATAGTACACCCCCAGAATTAAATTTTTTAACCTGTTTACCCTCATGAAGTTCCAAACCTGTGTGACTATTTCTTCTGTGGAACACAAAAGAGATGTTAGGCAGAATGCAAGGGACTGGCAGTCTCAGTCACCATGTACTTTCACTGAATAAAAAAAGGGGATGGCTGTGACTGTGTCTAAATTCCAACCTGATCTCATAGAATCACGTTACCATAACAATTTTGGTAAAACATGTTTTACATGCCTCATTCTACATATTGCAGCAGTTTTCTGGTGAAATAAACACTAGAGCATCAACTAGAGTTTTTAAACACAATCTCGTTAATTTTGTTACACACACACACACACACAATGCTGACTTCTGACATTGAAACTAACGTTAACACATGATTTGAAAGACAAGACAAGAACTTTAGCGATTGCATTACATAACCAACTACATTCACAAGCCTATCCACCATGACTAAGTTGCATGGTTTCTCAACTGATTATAAAGGGAGCGTTGGACTTTGAATACAAAATACCAGCGTATGAATCTAGCAAGCTGACAAATGAGCCGAAAGTGTTATAGAAACATCACAAAATTATGTGGTTGTTTCAGCTATTGCATTTTTCATCTCCTATTTGCTATAATGACACTTTTGGTTAAGTTTAGGTGTAGGGATGTCGGTTTTGTTTATTTAAAGCTCGAAAAACAGATGCAGTTTTTAAGACTAACTCTATCATCTGACATTTGCTTTTTTATAAAACTATTGTTTAGGCTTTGGGTAAAGGTTTTGGTTAAGGAGGTAGGTTTTGTTCATATAAAACTACATATTTTGGAGAAAATGTAACTTTTCTTTTAGATCCCCTCAGTGGACATTACCTCAAAACTGCAGCAATACGTGTATTGAACCTCGCAATTTTATTTTACTAAATTGTTTCCACAGTCACATAATTTCCATGAGATCAGGCTGCTAAAATCACCATTTGACAATCATAAAAAACAATCATACAGGTATTTGGAACAACATAACAGTGAGAGAATGATTTTAATTTTTGCATGACATTTGCATGACACCCACCCTTGAAGACATTTCTATTGCTTCTTAATTTATTTTTCAATATATAAGGGCTGTTTAACACGTTATTTCAGTGCTATTCATTTTATAAAAAATAACACGTTAAAAAAATTAATCGCAATGCCCCCAGACCGTAATAAGGAAGATTCCTGAGAAATGCCAGCTTGTAGTACCACCTGTTTACTCCAGAGGGCAGTAAGTGAAACTTCAGCTGTGTGGGCAATGGACAGTTTATACAGTAAAGAAAACAACCATCCAGCAGCAGCACAACACAAACATGCATTACGTTCTTGCGTTCAAATCACTTGATGTTTTGTGTTTATGACGCAACGCACCCGAGACACTACACAAACATGTTTGATGCAGGTGTACATTGATGGGGCCTTAAACAAGCCCTCATAATAAATCTCAAACTGATTGACAAATTCACTTGTGAAATGGATTGCTGTGAACTTTATGCCAATGATTGACTTATGATCAATAATATGGTAGTAAACAATACATTGTATTCTAAAGCCACTTTTTGTATTGTCTTATTAATGATTTACTCTTCTGCCACAAGAATGTAATGCATTTTAATTATTTGAATATTTTATATATATATATATATATATATATATATATATATATATATATATATATATATATATATATATATATGCGCATGTATATGTGACTAAATGTGATTAATCAATCGGGACACCATGTTAATTACATGGTGTCCCGATTAATTAATCGCGATTAATCGCATATACAAATATTTGCTGAGAAAGCCCTTCATATAACAATAATTAAATATATAAAAATTATCCATATTAATACCAATATATAATTATACATATCTTTAAATATTTTAAAATTATATATATATATAAATATAAAATATTCAGATAATTAAAATGCATTATGTTCGTGTGGCAGAAGAGTTCATAAGTGAATCATTGGCATACAGTTCACAGCAATCCATTACACAAGTGAATAGGTCAATCAGTTGGAGATTTATTATGAGGGCTTGTTTAAGAGCCCGTCAATTTACACTTGCATCAGACATGCTTGTGTAGCATCTTGGGTGCATTGTGTCAAGTTAAATATAGTTTAATACTCAATCTTTAAACACATCTTGAGATCCCTTAGTTCGCATTTACACATATTTGTGTTGTGTGTCTGCTGAATGTTGTTTTCTTCACTGTATAAACTGCGAGTTGCTCATACAGCTGAAATTTCACTTACTGCCCTCTGGAGTAAACAGGTGGTACTACAAGCTTGCATTTCTCAGGAATCTTCCCTATTATGGTCCAGGGGCAGTGCGATTAATTGCATTAATTATTTTAACTCGTTATTTCTTGTCAAATTAATCACACTGAATTAACGCATTAAATCAACAGCCCTAATATATATATATATATATATATATATATATATATATATATATATATATATATATATATATGTATATGTTCTATGTTCTATAAATTATATGCAAGGTCCAAAGATATGTTAAGAAAAGTAATTAATAGGAAGTCTGCCCACTATATTCAAAATGCCTTTAATATGAATCATAAGGGCATCGTCAGTACAGATTGAGTTTTCTGCTTGTCCCACCATATGTAATCTTGCCAAAAGGAGCCTGACATGAAAATAAGTGAGATCTTCCCAATAATAAAAATGATAAATTATGGTTTATATTTCCCGACCTATATGTCAAGCTATGATGAAATTTTAATCAGGTCAAAATCAATGTAGGATTTTATGTAGAGGCATGGACCATCAAATATCATTAGAGAAATGTGCTAAAATTAATTTCCACATACACGTCAATTAGCCTATATTTACTGTTGCAGAGAGCAGTCCATTACAAGCATTCTTTTTATACACCCCCAAATTACTGTAGCCTTGGGACACTTTGTGCAAGGGTGTTAGTATATCAAACAAACATTTAATGCACAAAAACAACAACATTAACTGAAATTAAAATTTTTTGTAAACTTTGAATTTCGTATTTCCATTCAATAAGCCATATTACAATACTATATCACAGCGCAAAAGCACTGTCACACAAAAAAAAAAACAGCAAATATGCTCTTTTCTTGCATTTTAAACATTGTTTTGAACAGTCACGCTGGTGTCACAGCACTTTAGCAAGCAAACAAATGTTTATTCACAAAAAATGTAATGCTTATTAAAATGAAACATCAAAGTGGCCATATTGTGCACTTCAGTAGTATTTTATTTTCTTGGCATGCAAGTTGTTTGCAACAGGAGTGCAACAGACCAATGCTGGACGTCAATTTTAACTTACTGGTTCACAACCTGTTGCGCAAGTAGATGAAGAATGATTTGGCTGCATGACTATAAAAATGGCAGTGTAATATAGAATGTGAAGCCACAAAATAAATAATACATTTTGAATACAGAGTAGTTTTTTAAATAAGACATAAAAAAACCTTGAAGCACCTGAGAGGGTTTTAACACAACAGTTTTAACAAAAAATGCCCTTTAAAATAAAATAATCTCCTTATCATTTGTCAGATAAAAATAACCAGGTTTGGGGAGTAACGGAATACATGTAACGGGATTACATATTTAAAATACAAAATATGAGTAACTGTATTCCACAAGTTACAATTTAAATGGTTGGTAATTAGAATACAGTTACATTCAAAAAGTAATTTGATATCTCATTGAGTAACTTTCCCTTGATAATTTAATAGAGGAGCTACACAATGTTTCTACATTCAGACAAAAAACAGTTAGAAACACTTTGGCAGATGAAACATAAATCCAATGAATACATGATTACATGCCTTGTCCACATTTTTTATGCAGTTAGGGTAGGGTATTCAGTTTTATGCAACAGTCAGGGTTGAGGAGTAATGGAAAACATGTAACGGGATTACATATTTAAAATAAAAAATATTAGTAACTATATTCCAATACAGTTACAATTGAAATTTGGTAATTAGAATACAGTTACATTCAAAAAAGTAATTTGATTACTGAAGAGATTACTTTGCATTTTATTGTCATTTTATTCATTTATTATTTAGTCCTTTCAGATGGAAAACATTTATATACATATGAATGATGCGATCCAAAGTGCATTTGAATAGCGGTGAAACACGTTCTTATGATGTGTTACATTCACACGAGCAGACAGAGAAGTACGTTTGAAGTAAATTTGGAGCAGAAGAAATAAAAATTGTCAGCTTTACACTGAGCTAAAATGCTATTTCTAGCCATTTTACATGCGCATGTTACCAGACACGATCATATTTGTTTATCAAGAAAATTCACATTGGATCATAATTTCTTTTTTTCTAATAAGACCTTTGATATTAGGGCAAAAATCGTATTCTTAATAATATATTTTTTTTTATTGTTTCCCTGTAAAAAATTTTAAAAAATCCTTAAAACAAGATCAATTTGATTTATCTTATTTTAGAAACAATACTGCATAAGATATTTAGGTTTTTCAGAGAATGTATTTTTAACATGTGTATTTTGTCTTACTGTACTGGCTTTAGTTTTTATAGTCAAAACAAGTGGAAAAAAAATCTACCAGTGCTGAAGAAGTAATCCAAAGTATTTAGAATATGTTTCTGACCTTGAGTAATCTAACGTAATATGTTACAAATGTAATTTTACAGCATGTATTCTGTAATCTGTAGTGGAATACATTTCCAACATACAAAAGTAACCCTCCCAACACTGTCTACAGGAAATGCTAACTAATATAGCCTTTAACATCACATAGAAAGCTACAAATAACATACTTTACTGTATTTTCTGCATCATTCTAGGAACAGAATCCACATACGATCAGAAAAAGTATGTTGTGGCGTACGCTATGTGGGGCTTTGAAGTTTGAAACAGCAAAAATAGTTAACCTTGTGTAAATTGTCATGTAATCAATTAACTTTATGTTTTATGTCTTAACATGCATCTCTTACCAGACTCGATTATATTTTATAATGTATTCTATGACGTAAATTCACATTGGAGCTAAACGTTTTTTTTTTTTCTCTAGTAAGACTTTTGATATTAGAGCAAATATGTACTGCAAAAATGTAATTCTTAATGAGAATTTAAATATTGCTTGGCTGTAATAATACACACACACACACACACACATATACATATATATATATATATATATATATATATATATATATCCTTAAACATTATATATTTGAGTAGCAAAACTGTATAAGATATTTAGGCTTTTTTTTTCAGAGAATGTATTTTCACAGTTAAATGTATTTTCTTTATTTACTTGTTTATAGCAAAAAAAATTGAAAAAAAAAATCTGCCAGTGCTCATGTAGTAATCTAAATATTTTAGATTACGTTACAGACATTGAGTAATCTAACGGAATACATTACAAATTAAATTTTACAGCATGTATTCTGTAATCTGAAGCAGAATACTTTTTAAAAGTAATCCTCCCAACCCTGGAAATAACAGATGCCAAAACTATTGCTTCACATCAATCATGACTGAGACTGTATCAATGATGATATGACAGTTGCTGCAGGATCAAAGATACTACCTTTATCTTTATCCTACTAACTGTCCTGTGGTCTTGGATTTCAGGATTTATCTTACCCATACCATGCACAATCATGTCTGTGCTGATTAAACAGAGTGATAGCTATCTGTCTAAATTTTCTCAGGCAGGATAGTAATGCTACTGGCTCTATATGCCAGTCTTTGCTATGCAGCATGCAACTGGCAAAAACTGTCTTTGATGTACAATGATGTGAAGGACTTGTGACTCATTCTGAACTGTAAAATAAAACAGATTAGGCAGGATATTTGGATCCTTGTCCATTTCCAGGTATTTATATATAGTGGGTTATAGAACAGCATGCAATTTAAATATCTAAACAATCACATATTCATGTGCAAACATGAATTTATTGTATAATACATGAAGCAGATCAATGTAGCACGTTTTAATTGCTGTACCGTACTGGAGGGACCTGAGCATGAGAATGAATGCAAGGTCAAAGTTTGCCCCCTGGATATAACTATTTAACTGAGAGAATATGTTAATGCCAAACAAATATAAACAACTAAGTTATATGCTTGTGCACTGTTAAGTCCAGTGCACACTGTACATATTTTTCTGTCCTTTAAATTTGTTACTAATCAGATTGTCAGAAAAGATCCAAGTGAGATCTTGAGTTAAATCCAAGGCAGACTGTGCAACATTAACTGTCACTAATGTCTGAATGATATGTTTCAAGGATTTGTCTTGAAGAACCCAAATGCATACTGCCAAAATCTTTTATTTAGTCAAAAACAGGATGCAAGCTGAACACAAATAATCCCAGACAGAGGTCAGATGGGCTTTAAACAAAATAACATGTGAGGGGAAACAACAGAACAAGAACCAAAAACCTAAACAAATTAAATAAATAAAAGAGAGAAAACAAGAATCAGACTAACAGGGAAACATGACTGAACGGGAAGGATAAAATCCTCTCAAAGAAAGAACAAGAAATATCCAGAACAAGTCCAGGGTGGGGCCAGAAGATCAGACCAGGGTGGGTCAAAAGACCAGGGTGGAGCTGGAGGAACAGTCCATGGCGGGATAAGCCGATGGAGGGCCGTCAGGGCAGGATAGCAGGAGTCAGACCTTTGTTAGCCAAGAGGGTTAGGGTGGGGTAAACCAAGGGGGAAGCTTCAGAAAGGGGAGAGTGGTGGAAACCAAGGGGGAGTCTACAGAAATGGAGCGGGGTCCGGTGGCCATGGATGAGGTTCGAGGAAGGAAGAATGGTTTGGCGGCCTGGAAGGAGGTTCCAGATAAGAGGCGGGTCCAACAGCTAGGGAGGAGGCTCGAGGAAGGGTGCAGGGTCCAGCGGCCTGGGAGGAGACTTCATGAAGGGGGAGAGGTCCGACATCCTGGAAGGAGGCTCCAGGAAGTGGGCGGGGTCCGGTACTTGTTTAAAGTATGTTTCTGGCATTAGAAAGCTGTCATGAGAGCTGTCATGCTGTAGGGACTGCAATCCAAAATTTCTGACAATGTCACAACTTCATCAGCATGGGTGGAAAGAGTACTGAAAAATCATACTCAAGTAGAAGTACTGTTACTTCCCAAAAACTGTAGTGTGATTAGAGTAAAAGTAGCTGTCCTAAAAACTACTCAAGTAAGAGTAAAAGAGTAGCTCACTTAAAAGTACTCATGATTAGTGAGTACTGAGTACTCAGTTGCAAAACCTATGCCCCGTTGTTATGAACACTGTATGAAAACTTTTAAAATACATCACTTATCTATGATAAACACTACAAGAATCTGATTCCAAAAAAATTAAAGGGAGACATGATAACAGAAATGAAAAGATTAAAAAAAAAAAAATCAATACACTGATCATCATTTAAAATCGTAATGTATGAAACAATTACATTAAAATCAGCTGATTGCCCTTAATGCCGACAGAGCGTTATTGTTGTGCATGAAACATGTTCAAACAATGCAAGGAACGCAAAAAAATGCTAAATAAGCAGGATCACTTGGCACTTCATGTCCTACACAATAGAGGAGGTAGAGCAGGCATGGGAAAAGTTGTTTGGTACAGGGGCTACATCACACTTAAAAAGATAATAATTCATCCAAAAATGAAAATTCTCTCATCATTTACTCACCCTCATGTCATCCTGGATGTGTATGACTTTCTTTCTTCTGCAGAACACAAATTAAGATTTTTAGAAGATTATCTCAGCACTATTTCTCACGCACACCTGTCATATCATTTCTGAAGTCATGGATTAAACCAATAGAATTGTATGTATTACTTTTATGCTGCTTTTATGTGCATTATGGCGTCAACATTTATGTGCATTACGTCAACATTTTGGCACCCCTTCACTTACATTGAATGTACCTACAGAGCTGAAATATTCCTCTAAAAATCTTAATTTGTGTTCTGAAGAAAGTCATAGACCGAGGGCATGAGGGTGAGTAAATGAGAGATTTTTCATTTTTGTGCTCAATTCGGTTACATGCACACTTCAAGTCCGACATTTTGATGCAAATACACTTTTTGTCTCACTGTTTAAATTCACTTTAGACATAAACGACTGCGTTTACATTAAATCCTCATCAAGACGGGCATTGGCAGAATTATAAAGTGTATTTGATCATTTAGGCGTGTAACCGCATTAGGACACAAACTTAAAAGTATATTTCATCTAGATAAACCAACCAGTGGTGTTCTTGCTATTGCGATTATTGTAATGAACATCCCTGTTCAAGATTGAAAACACAGGCTAAAAAAATAAAACTACTCTCTCTTTTTTCCGATAAACATCTAGATAATGTTCTTGCCCACAAGGCTCTCCCTAGCCAATCATGTTGATAGATTACAATAAATTCAGGACAGGGAAGTAGCAAACACAGATGGTGGGAAAATAGCGCAGTAAAAGTACAGTTACAGAACTTAAAATGTACTCTAGTAAAATTAAAAATATTCAATTAAGTATATAAAAGTAAAATTCTTGGGAAAAAGTAGTTAATTAAAGTAATGTAAGTATTTGTAATTTGTTACTTTACACCCCTGTTCATCAGAGACCCTTGCATTCAATGTATGGAATTGCTCTTGTCTCAGAATTCTCTGGCTCTGAGGGGAATCATGTAATCTTGATGTTAAATCAACTTTACACTTAGGTACATCTTTCTTATACTGGGTAGAACAGCCTGAATTCTTCATGGCTAGGATTTAACAAGGCGCTGGAAAGCAGACTAATATTTTGTGGTCTGATGTGTTGCACATTCAGATTTGCCTTTCAGCATTGCAGTTGCCTTCCTGTCAACTTGAATCAGTTTGGCTATTCTTCTCTGACCTCTTTCATTAACAAGACAGAACTACTATTCAATGGATGAGTTTTTTTTTCTCTTTCTTTTTTCACACCATTCTCTGTAAACTAGATATTGTTAAAAATACCAGGTCGTCAGCTGTTTTAGTGATACTCAAATTACCCTGTCTGGCATTGACAATCATTCCAAATTCAAAGTAAATTCTTAAATAATTTTTTCTCCATCTGATGGTTGGTTAGAACAACAACTGAACCTATTGGGTATGTCTACAGGCTTTTTTGAGTTGCTGATACATGATTAAATATAGCAAATGATATATAGTTACTGTATGCATTAACGATTAGGTGCACAGTCGTCCCAAATAAAGTGGTCATTGAGTGTACCAATCAACATTAAGTGGAAGAGAGAAAGAGAATGGTGTCACGTCTGTAAATTGGTTTGGTGCATCTACCTCATTAACCTCATCATTATTAAGACACACCAGGGAACCATAAAAGAAGAATTCAATATTGAACTTCTGTAGAAAAGACTATTTTCATTATTCACAGCCTTCCATCTCTTGCTTTTTACTGTCCTACTAGTCAAGATGCTCACTGAGCAGGCAGCTTGTAAACACAAGCAAATTGTGATAAGCTCCAGATCCAAGACATTTCATATGCAAATGGACAGTAAACTACCAAATTGAATTAAGATAATAAAGTTTTCACTGGTTTGAAGACTATTTTTATTCTTCATTTCAGCTTGAGGATGTTTTGGTCTCTCTCTATATTTGTATTTTTACTCTGAATTATCCATAGTATCAATTTTGCCAAGGGTTTTTTCTTGTCCTATGTACTTTTTGAAAATTAAAACACACTGTCATAATCTCACTAGTTTATTTAATTTGTCTACTAACAATGCCCAACAATCATAATAGCCACTTTTGTCATAAACATTGCCACCGCATTTCAAATTATATATGTACTGCCCTTAAAGGAATAGTTGACCAAAAAAAAATAAAATTTCTAATTTAATCACCCATGCCATCGCAGATGTGCATGACTTTCTTTCTTCCGCAGAACACAAAACATTTGTGGAAGATTATCTCAGCTCTATAGGTCCATAAAATGCAAGACAATGGTAACCAAAACTTCAAATCACTCTATTGCACCGTTGTCACGAAAAGAGAGCTGAGCCGGAAGGCAAAGCTCCTGATCTACCGGTCAATTTTTGTTCCTACCCCCACCTATGGTCATGAAGGCTGGGTCATGATCGAAAGAACTAGGTTGCGAGTACAAGTGGCCGAAATGGGCTTCCTCAGAAAGGTGGCGGGCTTCTCCCTTAGAGATAGGTTGAGGAGCTCAGTCATCCGTGAGGAGCTCAGAGTAGAACCAGCTGGGAGGAGGCCTCGGGGAAGACCCAGTACTAGGTGGAGAGATTACATCTCCACACTGGCCTGAGAACTTCAAAATAAGTGGTTGAAGATGGATGGATGGAAAAACTGACTACCAGCTAGTTGACAAATTGTCTGGATGTCTAGTAAACTAGCAAAAAATAGAAGTTATGCAAGTGCTAGCTTGTTTTCAGATAGGAAGTCAGCACTGAAGTAATGTATAATCACAATCAGGAACTGAAAATGAGGACCCAAGCACAGGTAAACCAAAAGGGGGGTTTCCAAGTGGAGGAAAAAAAAAAAAAAACTAGTCCGTAATGGTACAAAAAACACAAGACTGAAACCAAAGGCACTTTAACACACAAGCTAACAAAACAAAATGGCGAAGGCTTGAGGGAAGAGGGAAAACTATAAAGAAAGGGAAAACACAAAGGAACAGGTGACAACAATTAACTAAACAAGCACTGCACGATGAGGTGAGGTTAGGGGAAACAAGGAGGCAGAGTTGAGAGAGAACTTGACTGGCACAAACTAAGCCTTCCCTTCTGAAAAGACCAGCATTGGTGGTCACCAGCTTATGTAGTGTTTAGGGTGCTGGTCTCCCAGTATTTAATGCTGGAGTCCCCACCATGCTTTTAAACTAGCTTAACCAGATTCACCACAAAGTCAATGCTGGTCAACCAGTTTCACCAGCAAAAACTCCTAGCATGGAACTCTTTGGAGAACTCCTAGTGGTGAGATAGAAATATTTTATCTTTCCACTATGTGCCCATAACTACAATGAAATATGTAATTGTACAAACACAGCATATTGCAGCATACCTAATGACTAGCGTAAAGTGAAGAGTGAATTAGCATGATGTTTAATGGTAGGGAATTCCCTTCCATTTTTATTGAGTGAACAGAATTATGGAAAATGGATGGCAAAGATAAAGTGTTCTACCATTTTTTTTTTCTAGAGCAAATCATTTTCTTAATAATGGATGTCATCATATGTGGACAGCAGGACTAAGTTGTGACATTTTGAGAAATACCAAGCTATAGAAATTTTTTTTTTATCATCAAATAGTTTATTATGTGTCCAGGAGTGTTGGTTATTCATGTTTTTGAGATGTTATATATATATATATATATATATATATATATATGTAGCCGGTTGTACCCGTTCCGCTCTGCACGGGACTCGAACCAACATCTCCGGTGTGGGAGGCGGGTGCGCTAACGAGGAGGCTAAAGGCTACAGCCTTTAGTCAGGAGAGTGAGGTTTACACACTGCTATCTACCAGCTGGCCCCGGTTACATATATATATATATATATATATATATATATTACAGCTGATTTTCTAGAAGGCTGAATACATAATTCTGATTAAAAGTAATGGCCAGTATCATCAAATCACTGCCAATCATGTTAAAATAAAATTCTGAATCTATGTACTGATTACCATTGTCCCATGTATGCCAAACATGTTGAGTTCTACAAATATCATCTGCAGCCTGAAACTCAACTTTTGGGCAGATTTTAGGAGTGAATGCACTTATAGGCTATAGGATGCACCATTGCTCCCTATTTAGTAAATTACTTAACCTCTAGTATGCTGTATGTTGGCACTGGTATCAGAACAGTTTGAAATGCACCTTATTTTCATCCTAACTCTATATAGAGCCTCTGAAAGCAACATTGTTCAGCTTTTGGATGAATAAATGTATTCTCAATGTGAAACTGCAGAGTAAATATATAAGAATGCATTTAATAATGGTAATTAATAGCACCTTATTGTACAGTGTTAACAAACAAAAATATAACAAAATGACCTACAGATTGATTCAAAATAACGAACATGTTTTTGGAACGTCTGTCAGAATGCCTCTCCATAGCACTCAAATTTTTTAGCACACAAAAAATTACGAAATATTTAAAACCACACATCAAATGAAACTAGAGATGCTACTCTTTACAACCAAACAGGTTTCAGTCAAAAAATATTAAGACGTTTCTTACCAGAGGCATTAATGTTGGCACTTCACCCATAGAAGCAGTTCACAGAAATCGATGCCATGGTGTTTAGTCACGTGACTCTGTGCATCAGAAGTTTAAATCCTTAAAGGGGACCTATAATGAAAAATTCACTTTTACATAGTGATTGTACATAAATGTGAGTCGGCAGTGTGTACACAATCACCCTACAATGTTAAAAGTCCACCCACTCCTCTTTCTTATATTTCTATTAATCAAAATCAGTGTGTGAGAATGAATGGTTTTCATTTCTGCTCTAACGTGATGTCACTTTAGAGCAGCCCTCGCCCACGACTTGTGACGGACCCCACTCTATTATCATAGATCCTCCCTTGAGTGATCTACTCACAGTCTGGAGCAGATACAGTGAGAAGATTAATGTCTCAGCTTCATAAGCATTATAAGTGTTCTGTTGTTGGCTGTAAAAGTGAACATAAGAGTCTTCATTTACTCCCGGCAACAGAGCCACTAAAGACGCAGTGGACAAGTTTTGCTTTAGAAGGAAATGTGCCCCAAAACATACCACAATTTGTGTATGTTTGTTCAAATCATTTTACACCAGACTGCATTGTGAATAAGTGTCAATATAAACCAGGATGTTTGCAAATCTCCTTTCCGAATGTGCTTGTTAGCTGATTCCATGGCTAATGCAGCTAAAGTTACAATTGTCTCTCATTGTATTCACGGAGACCAGAGGTATGATGGGGGTGGGGAGCAGCAGCTCATTTGTATTTAAAGAGATGCACACAAAAACAGCATGTTTTTGATTCCACCCAAAAATAGGCATTTTCAAAATGGTATAAGAAATTATCTGTAGGGTATTTTGAATTGAAAACATCACAGACACTTTCTGGGGATACCTGAGACTTATATTACATCTTGTAAAAAGGGGCATAATAGGTCTTCTTTAAATTACTCCATAGAGTGTCCTGAACAGTATGCAGTGGTTTTACACGAAAGAATAAGGAGTCAGGAGAAATGTGGTCCATTTGTCTTAATGACTTGTGGCTTGTTAGTTTCTGGTTATGTGTGTTTACAATGTGTACCGCAGTTGCCTAGTTCCTGAAACTCCACTTAAAATTAGTGTTTGGAAGTATGATTATTTTCAAAGATAGTATAAGAAATATTTTGAACATTACAGTGTACAGCATCTTCAGAATTCAGTGTAAGAACTGTATTCAAAGCATTAGCCCAAGCCAGTCTGAGGAAGCAATGGTTGGAATACACTCCAAGCACATTTCAGGCTTTCTCCTCATATGGAGGTCTAAAGCAGACATTTAACAACAGATCAGCTTGAACCGCAATTGTCAGAAGGTTGAAGGAAATTAGTTAATGGTGCCAGCATTCTTTAAAATAACAACTACAAACTTTAAACACTGTGCTCCATGTGTTAAGGAATAGAGAGAGACCTGATGAACACTTGCATCACACCATTTTTATTAAAGGTATGTTTTAATCTCTATTTTGTGTCATTGTTTAATTGATAAGCAGGCTTGGGAGGGTTACTTTTAAATTGTAATCTGTTACAAATACTGATGATTTAGTACACATGTAATCATGAACTTAATCCAATTACCACAATAAGAGAGTAATGCAACAATATTATTTTAACTACTTTTGGATTACCTCAAGTTCACACATGTAAATATAGTCAAGAGAAAAGCATTGTGATCTTGAAGACCTTCTAGATGAAAACAAAACAGATAAGTAATGTATCTATTATTATATATAAGGAAAAACATAAAAAAATAAATATATTTTACATACAGAATATGTTCCAATGGAGAAAAACTCAGTATTTTAAACAAATCAGGTGAGTCCTCTATCGGAGAAATGATTATGGGAATGCAGCGGATGCTAAAATCTGCTCACTCTCATTTTGTTCCAAACCTGTATGATTTATGTGGAACACGAAAGGAAAAGTCACTATCAACTGCCATTCTACTGAAATTCATTAATTATTTCCTTTTGAGCTCCCCATTAAAAAAATTAAGTCATACAGGTTTGGAACGACATAAGGGTGAGTAAATTATTACATAATTTTACATTTTGTTCTAAATTTTTTTTGAAGTCTCTAGTTCATTTAGGTTTGAGTGTGATCAAAGGAAGTGATGTCCGAGTGGGTGAGCTGTTAACTCCGTAATTGGGTCAAATTACGAATTGCTGTTCAATGATAGGTGGGCATTATCCTACTAACAGGGTAATCATCCGATCACAGAGACTGTCTCCATTCATGTAACCTTTCACTTGTATTACACTATTACACCCCTAACATTCATGTCATGCTTTAGGACCTCATTAAAAAATGCAATGTGGGAGGAAAAGGTGGTAAATGAGATGAAAAACATCCTCTGAAAAATTATCTGATGGTGTCGCTGTTAGACTATAGTGTGTTACTTTAGAAGTAGTGTTACTTAATATAACTTAGTGGTTTGTAAATTGTTTTTGTTTGTTTATTTAGTTTTGTATTGCTTTTATTGCTGTCAGAGATTTTCTAATCCCATTTTAAAGAGGCCCTGACACCCTTTCTTATTTAGAGAAAACACCCCTGGCATAACTGTCACATCTACATTTTTACAATAAATCCAATAAACAGAAACACATCGTTACATAAGACAATAACATGTCCCTCTGCAATAATATTAATATTAAGAGATCTGGACTCTTCTAACATGTGCTTACTTTTCTTGGTGCCTTCATTAGACAAAACAAATTTTCATTGTTTGAGCACCAAGTGTCTAGATCTTCAGGACTACAGCTGTGAGAACACACCCCTGTCGTGCTCTCTACTATGCCAAGTGTTTTTGTGTGTGCGCATACGAGCCCAGTCATCTCCTTTGATAAAGGTCAGACCTGGCCATGATGGATGACTGCTGCCGCTGCTTTAATTTGAAATAAAGAGCAATAAAGGGGAGGCCTGTGCTGGTGGCGTACAGAGCCATGATGAAGGAGTTGTTAGTTAAGCAAAGGTTGCCGGCTCCTCCTCCGAAGCCGACAGACCTTGTCTGGAGCGCCGAGATCACACGTGCAAAAAAGAGTGGGAGCAGAGAGGAAGATAGAGAAAGAGAGATATTGAGTGTGATAAGAGATGATTAGTGGAGAAGGAAATTATATTTATAATATAGTTATATATTCTTCACTTCTTTCAGGGAAGAATTATTTGGAATAAAGAAATGCAATACTTATTGCATTTCCTGCCCTCAGCAGCCTATGGAAAAATTACAGTATGATATAATTTCATATTTCTACAAAGCATATAACAAATCATAAATAAATGTAATACAATTCTTGTAAAAGACATGTTTGCATACACCCGTGGCCAAAAGTTTGTAATAATGTACAGATTTTGCTGTTTCGGAATGAAATTGGCACTTTAATCACCAAAGTGGCATTCACCTGATAAGTATATGTAAGTATAGTATAGGACAATACTGATGTAAAAAAAGCACCATCATATTTTGGAAAAAGTCATTTTTTATCAAACCTAGATAGGCCCCATTTCCAGCAGCCGTCACTCCAACACCTTATCCTTGAGTAATCATGCTAAGACTTTTGCACACAAGACTTTCACCCATTGCTGAAGTTCCCTATCAAAAAGCTACACTTTGATGCTGCGCTAATTTAGCGCATTGGGAATGTCTTTAGGAGTGACCAGCTGTGAATATGTGTGCAACACGTCAATGAAATTGACTAGAATTTATAGCCTCTGCTGGTGACATCATAGGATGCACCTGTAGCAGGGTTATAAATAGATGTGTCACAGGTGCATCATCAGGTCTTTTGTCTTCAGACCACTCTGTGTGTGTTGTGCTTCTCAAGCTGTCGGAACTTTCTTTTCCTCTGTTAGGAGTTAGAATTTGTTAGGCAGGGTGCAGAAAATCTTTTCTAAACATCCACCTATACCCTCCCGATACCCCCACGTGTCCGCTCCATTCCCGCCGCCTCTGGCGTTTTGGGAGTTAGTGGTTTCCAGTGAAATGTTGGGTGTTCCGTTGCTTCCTGCCTTAGCCCAGGACGCAGGACACTCGACATAGTGCCTCCTGGCATCTGTGTCCTCGGTGATCTCTTAGGGACTTCTGCAAATGAGACCATTTCAGTTGTGGCCCAAAGCCAGGGGATTTCATCCAAGGGCCAGTCCTCTAAGGCTGATAAGGGTTACGTGCCGCGAGCTTCATACACTTTCTATGTGGTTCAGACCCCGGTTCCTCACTTTGGGTCCCACTTTAGGTGCGTCTTGCCATCGCAAGTTGCTAATGACAGACGCCACCCTGATGGGCTGGGGAGTGGTCTTAAGAGGTTGTCCAGCTCAAGGGGAATGGGAGGGTCATCAGCTCGACTGGCACATCAACTGCCTCAAGTTGATGGCTGTATTTCTGGCTCTGAAATACTTCCTCCAGTATCTGAGAGCCTGCCATGTCCTGGTGCGGGTGGACAACACATAAGTAGTCTCTTATATAAATCATCAATGAGGTCCACATTCACGCCAGCTGAACAGACTGGCACGTCAGATTCTCCTTTGGGCCCAGGGCAAGCTCCTGTCAATAAGTCAGTTTATATCCCTGGATGCCTGAATGTGGGAGCAGATTTACTGTCTAGACAGAAAATACCAACGGGGGAGTGGAAACTCCACCCCGAGGTAGTAAAACAAATCTGGTTGAGATTTTACAGAACAGAAGTGAACCTCTTTGCCTCCCAACATACAGTGCAATGTCCCCTCTACTTCTCTCTGAGTCTGGACGCGATGGCACATACAAGGCCCAGAATGCGCCTGTATGCGTTTCCTCCGGTTTCTCGGCTCCCGGGAGTCTTGGCCAGAGTTTGCCAGCAAGGATCCTGCCTCTTACTGATAGCGCCGTGTTGGCCAAACAGGGTATGGTTCTTGTAGATAATTTCTCTCCTCGACAGCTCACCTTGGGCGATTCCGGACAGGAGGGAACTTCTGTCTCAGGCGCAGGGGACAATATTTCATCCCCGGCCCGAGCTGTAGAACCTTCATGCTTGGCCTCTGAAGGGTACCAACTGAGGGACACTGGGCTTTCACCTGAAGTTATCGAGACCATTCTAAGTGCTAGGGCTCCCTCTACTAGAAGAAGTTATGCCAATAAATGGGGTGTCTTTGAAAAATGGTGAAGTGCACATAATGCAGATCCAGTACACTGCCAGATTGCATCAGTACTGGACTTTCTGCAGGAAAGATCATCAGCAGGCACATCCCCCACCACTCTCAGTGTTTTCTTGGCTGCTCTATCGGCTGCCACGCCTTGATTGATGGGATGCCATTGTTGAAACATCCTCTGCTCGCTTGATTCGGCCTTGGAGCCATGCGATTGAGACCTCCTGCTAGGACCAGGATCCTTTCAAGGGACTTAGCAATAGTCACTAGGGTCTGGTTGAGACACCATTGAACCTCTAGAGTCAACGTCTGATAAACTTCTGACTCTCGATATGGTTTTTCTTATGGCAATTACTTCTCTAAAAAGAATTTGGGATCTGCAGTCTCTGTCTGTCTTGCCATCCTGCTTAGATTTTGCACCAGGAATGGCTAAAGCAATATTGCACCCTCATCCTGACTATATGCCTAAGGTTCCTTTCTCGACCATACATCCGGTCACTCCCGAAGTCTTCTGCTCCCCACTGTTTACAACACCGGAGCAGGAAAGTATTCACAGACTTTATCCAGTCCGTGCCCTTCAGACTCATGTCAACTGCACTAGACAGTGGCGTAAGTCAGGGTAACTATTCATTTGTCATGGGGGCCGTAATAAAGGTGCGGCCGCCTCCAAGCAAACAATGTCACATTGGGTGAGGGATGCTATTGCCCTGGCCTACGAGGCGTGCAGTCCAGTTTAGAGGAGGTGACCCCTCTGATAGAGTGAGCCCTGATACCTACTGGCGAAACTGGACTGCACGCCACTCTATCAGAAGGGTCACCTCCTCTAAAGCTTTGGCCAGAGGTGTCCCTCTGCAACATGTTTGTTATGCGGCAGACTGGTCCTCTCCGCACACATTCATAAGATTTTATAGTTTGGATGTTCATGCCACTCCGGGCTCTTATGTCCTTGAGTCAACATCACAAGCTCATGTCTGAGACCACTCGCAGCCTTGTGAGCACAACTACAGAACCGTAAGGGGTCTGGACACCCACAGCATGGCGGCATGGGTATTCTCTTTCCCAAAGTGCTAAATCAGCATAGCATCAATGTGTAGCTTTTTAATAGGGAATGTCTCAGGTTACTTAACTGTAAACCCTGTTCCCAGATAAAAGCGTAACAAGATGCTGCGCTTCATTGCCGCACTGAGGATGCACTGAGGTATTTCAGACAAAATACCTGATGATGCACCTGTGATGCATCTATTTATAGCCCTGCTACAGGTGCATACTATGATGTCACCAGCAGAGGCTATAAATTCTATTCAATTTCACTGACTTGTTGCACACATATTCACAGCTGGTCACTCCTTAAGACGTTCCCAAAGTGCTAAATCAGCGCAGCATCTCGTTCCGCTTTTATCAGGGAACAGGGCTTACAGTTAAGTAACCTGAGACGATTTCATACAAAGTTGAACACTACAGTCTTCAAAGACAAAGGACAACTGGCTCTAACAAGGACAGAAAGAGATGTGGAAGCCCAGATGCACAACTAAACAAGAGGATACGTACATCAGAGTCTCTAATTTGAGAAATAGAAGCCTCACATGTCCTCAGCTGAATGCTTCATTGAATCAGTATAAATGAAAAAAATTATGAAAACAATGTGATTACCTCTGGTACAAGGCTGCTACATTTACTGCTTAAATGTAATAATAATTGTAATAATAATACAAAAAATATTTTAAAAACAAAATTATTATTAATAATAAAATAATTTGTAATTAGTATTATTGCTATTACTTTGAATATTAACATTTTTTACAGTAGTTAGTAATATTTATATTTCGTAATGTCTTCAATTTCACAAATCCAGTTAAACGGAACATTTATTTTATTTTGATGTTATTTTGACTAACATTTGAGTTCCTCCTGTGTGGTAGATTTAAATAAGGTCTGTATTCTAAAAACAAAATGCTGAAATACTTGCAAGCTGAGATCTCAGAGCAGCACTGGAGGAGTTTGTGAGTTTTCACACTAAACACACCACACAGGTGTGTGTGTGTGTGTGAAATATGACAGAGCAGAGTGGCACTTCTCGTTCATTCTGAAGCATGCAGCACGTGTAGACTACATATTATTTAGTTAAATGACATCCTTCTACTGTTTACTGATGACACTTGGTCATATCAAGATTTTAATTTGATTAATTGTCAAACTGTCAATGATTTCATAAAAGAAATATCACTAAGAGCCCCCTTACAAAAAAAATCGAAACTTGTCGCAAACTTGTCACAAATTTGCTGCTCGTTATTTCAAATGAAAATGAGCTTTTGGTTTGCCACAAATGTTTGCAAGAAGTTTGCAGCTCTTCACTGTTTGTGGTGAACATCAGGCAAACCTTTGGCAACAATGGATTCTGCCATAAAGCTCCTTTACATATGAAAAATGTTGGATTATCCACGAACAAAGACATCAAATGAACACAACATCACATTACATAGATCAGTGAGATCCCCCACCGAGCCACACAAATTTTTGGCACCTAAGTTGCTGAAGGATACAGTCTCTCCCAAGCCTGTTTAATTTCAAACTAGGGTTTATAATGACAGAGCTGACCAATTAATAAAATCCTTCTTTGTTCCACAAACTTAAACTCTTGGTATGACCAAATGGCAAACTAACACCTTGTGACCTTAAATGCATAAATCCATGGCCATATCAGGAAACGGAGACTCGTGAAGACAGTCCCAAGGCCCGAAATCAACATGAACCTAAAACAGGGTCATCTGTTTTTCCCCCTCTGCAAATTCCAAGGACATTCTCTCTTAGCTCAGCAGAGACAGTATGGACCCACAGAATATACACCATATCTAGCCTTGCTAGATAATTCTGAAAATGACTCTGTGCCTGTGATCACTTATATAACTGACACATTAATTATTATAGCCTGATGTACCTTTTTAAAATATGTGTAGTGATTTGTAATCATTTCTAACTAACAAATCGATGATTATAATCTTTAATCATGTATGGTAACTTCAAGGTTCAACTGGATATTATACCCCGAAAATCAGGTTCCTCATAACGTGTAATGTATTATCCATGTTGTAAAACTAATGATTTAACCGGTATGATTTGTAACCAGGGATCAGTTTTGTTACTTACACGTATAATATTCATGAAGTAATGTCAAATTTAGTACGTAAATGCTTGATTGTTTACATAGAGTATGTTGATAACAACGAATTTCATATCTCTTGTACCATTTTCAAGATATAATAGTTCATGAATAAACATGCACTATTTTTGAGCAGGAGTTTGTAAGATTCCTCCACAAAGGATCATGAATCAACTTTTGAAAAGGACAGCCCAGTTGAACATGTGACTGGGCTGCAGGGCCATGTTACTCCGGAAAGTCACTTCTGATTGTCTCAGGACACCTATGGAGTGTGGCCAATTTCAATTAAAAACTTTCATACCCAGGAAGAACTCACTCTTCTATCTTCTCTTGATCTTCTTCTTCTGCTGAACTTCTCTCTGATATGCTCTATTTGGAAGCGTCGCTTGCTTCTTCCAGATCCTCCATGCCATGTAGAGTCCAAGGAAAACGCGGGACAGCAAAGTCCCGAGGAAGCCTCTCACTCTGCTCTACGGTTCACACAACCAACGGGAGTCATGAGTCCTCCTTGCAGAAGGCCTCGCTTCATCCAGACAATAGCTATCTGTGATCATAACAGAGTCAAAAACATCGGTGGAACGAACATTCTACAAATGCCAAAGAACCAAGCAACACAAAGAACGCAACACAATGAAATGCAACGACACGCAAGTACATCTCCAAGAGTTTTGCTCAAAGTGGTGGTGTATTAGTTAAATATTTTGGGTAAACTGATTGCAAATTGATTTAGACTCAAAGAAGGATAAATGGTCCATAAGGGATTGTCAACAGACTCCATAAAGTTCATTTTCACTGTATTGATCATTCTGTCACTTTTACTCACCAACTTGTTTCATGTTGTATGTATTAGATTAGTTTGATAGAATAGCAATACATTTTGTCTGTATTCAAAGATAATTTGTCTGTGGTATATTTTGATAAATAATCTCATCCCTGTTTTTAAAAGATTTAGCTTCAAAGCTATACCTAAATATGTGCAATAATATTTTCAATAAGCCATGAGAATAATATTACTCCAAAAAGTGAATTAATCATAATTCCCTTATTAAAGCCAATTCCTTACAATAGAAATTGTGAGCACATACAAGATGTTGTATTACGATTTTAATGGTGGAGAATTTTATTCAGACAAATAATCTGGTTATTTGTCATTTATCTCATTTATAATGGTTGTCGACTACGAATAATTCCATTATACATTTCCTTATGTAATAATGTAGAATAAGGACAGTTTAATTTAATTCCTAGCTCACACATACTGCTCTTACATATAATGGTGGAGAATTGTGGCTCTTACCACACCGTACCGTGTGCATTTATACAACCAAATTCGCAACATATAATGGTGGAGGTACGCGGGAACTTTAATCCGTACCATGTACAACTAAATATCCAACAAAATTATCAGTAGCGAATTTGCGGCAAGTTTGGGGCAAATTTACAATGAACTCTAGATTTTCATAAGGGTCTATTCTGGACTTCGCAATATTTCCAGTACCGGTAGTAGTACCGGTATACCGTGCAACACTTCTATATATTCAAAATAACCTGCTCATTAGAATAATTTGTTCAGGAATCTGACTACAATGATCTGTGTGTCCAATCTGTGTATCCAATATCCTCCAAGGATGCACATCTAGCCAAAGCCACTCCTTGTAAGGTGTACCTGAGTGCACATAGACAAAGTCAAATTGTGTGACTCATTAGTAGTCAAAAATGCATCCACAAGCCATTGGGATAGACTCTGCTTAGTGACCGAAAAAAAGTCTGTTGCGGCCACCAAAACAAACATACAAACAGCTGCTCTGACTTATGCCACTGGCTAGTGCGGTCAACATAGACTCGTAAAGCTCTAACAGGGCACAATATATGCAACCTCTCACTCTCATCCGACTCAAATAGGGAGGAGAGAAGTACTGCAATATAATAACCTGCTAGTGAGATGGGGTATAAATGGCCTTGGGTAAATCACCAAAACGAAATCTCAATACCAACTTCTACAAGCCTGGCACAAAATCCAATTAAGATGGACTGACCGACAAGGCATGCAAATCACTAATCCTCTTAAAAGATGCCAGTGCCAGAAGCAGGGAAGAAACTTATCTGAAATCGATGTGCTCATATGGGGCACCCAAGAATGCTTCTAACACCACAGACAAATCCCTTAAAGAGATAAAGATGGGGCGAACAAGTTCTCAGTCTGCACAATTCGCTTATAACGCGAATCACGCTGGGAAATGATCATTGAAAACATTAAACTCAGGTCTCATCTCTGCCTTTTTGGCATGCGTCTTGGGGCAAGCATAATACTGTTCGGTATGCAAAAAGGTCCACAAAACACATTGTTGCACGTACCACACAATGACCCCCATTTCCGAAGCTGAGACCTCTAAATCTCCCGATGTAGATACGACAAAAGGGGAGGCAGCCTACAAGGGACATTGAAAAAAAAAACAGCTACAAAAAAAAAAAATTATTGCTAAAAAACAGTCAGCGAAGATGGACTGCTCAATTAGCTTTCTGTAAATCACAGAGGGCCTGAAAGGCAAGGCCTCAGTCTGGTTCAATGGGAGAACATTGTGCTGAATCAGGAGAGAGCAAGAGAGAACTGAAGGCTGGCCTGCTGTTCGATGTCCATCTCTTCGGCCTCCACCGGCACACAATGATTCAGCTGGTGCATCGCACTGGTAGACACGTGGCCAGGAAACCAGGTAGTACGCTGCCTACTTGATTCCCCTTATGAAGGAGACAAGCTTTGTGTGGAGTGTCCTTACATTCATCACCTCACAATGCGAGAAATCCAATTCCTCTAGCATGGCCTCTGCATGGCAAACTCTGAGAGAGGTCAAGCATTTTTCTGGAGTATCCTCACCAATGATGAACCATGTACATGGAGGTATAATTCAAACATTTTTATTAAATGATTGCTGAGCAAACAGCAATAATATTAGCAACATGCGCTCTTCCTCTATTCTCCTGTTATTTGTTTACCTCACAAGAGAGTATCCCCTTTATTACACTCCCAGTGGCAACAAGTGGAAGAGGAACAAATATTAAACAAAACAAAATAAAAAGGTACCAACATACACATAATTAATCTACATATATAATATTTAATATTAATATAAAATATTTAGATACTATAATATAATGCATTGCTAAATGAAATATAATAAAACAATGAATAAATATAATTAACTTTCACTTTGTTTAATTACACCAATGGGCTTTTAGTTCAACTTCAGTTTGACATTAAGCCTTGTTTTTAGGATTATCTTCTGTACAGTAGAGAATTGTTTGTATAAGCCTACTTGTTTTTAAGGCCTAGAGTAAATGGTAAAATTTAAATGTTTGTGTTTATTTATCCAACTAGTGTTAATTTTGTCACCTATTTTTAATTTAGTCTTAGTCTTAGTCTTGTGCCAAATGTCCTTGTTAGTTTTAGTCATATTTAGTCATTCACATATCTTTTTTTGTTAGTCAAGTTTTAGTCGACTAAAAGTCTCGTCATTTTAGTCTAGTTTTAGTCAAAAGAAAACTCAATATATCTTAGTCAAGTTTCAAAACATTTTAGTCTTTTTTTAAATAAATTATTTCTGAGATTAATTCTGAGATAACCATTTCAGTCAAATAATGTTTCACACATCTCAAATATTGGTTAAATGTCATAATTACCTGACAAAATACACTTGTTGAATGATATGTTGAATTCACTTTGTTAAACGTGTCTGGTTTTCTGATTTAAGAGACACATTCACAAATGATGAACTTGTTCTGAAGAGTATTTTATTAAGCAAATAAGTTACATAAAATATATATAACCTGCATTATGTATGTGCCACAACACCATAGCTAACTGGTTAATTTACAGCGTAGATGCCTAAAATCAGCATTAGCTTATGAGACGTTAATTTAAGTTAACTTCCCTGAATGTGTGGGTGGTTAGCCTTTAGATGTCGCTTAAGGTTGGTAGTGTTTTCCCCGATATTTTTTGTCCGCAGTGCTTCCCGTCAGTTATAATGACACATTCTGACTTTTTGTCAATATCATTGTACATAAAATGTGACCAAATATCGTGCCTCTTCTTTCTACCTAGCATGTCGTCGGCGCTCGTAACGTGTTCGCCACTGTCTATGATTGTTGTGTATTTGTTCCATGTAGTTTCGTGTTGCAGCCACAGGAGTATGAGACCTGTAACCGTTACTTGAGCAACAGCGCAAACTCATTCGGAATATTTTGAAGGCGTAACAGCAGAATATTCTATCTCATGATGAAAAAGTAGAGACGATTGTATACGAAAATGAAGAGAGATTTTATCTTGGTTTTTATTTTATGCAAAACATTTTAGTCTCGTCTTTTTTCGTCAACAATAATGCATGTTAATTTAGTCTTAGTCAGCGTTTTTGGACATTGGTGCAGTCTCGTCATCGTCTCGTCTTAGTCATGGAAAAAAAAGGTCGTTGATTTTTTTAGTATTTAGTCTCGTCTCGTCTTACGAAATTAACACTGTATCCAACCAACAGTATTTTTACAACAAAAACTAGGCAACAACTATGGTATAGCCAAAAGGGAAATTCAGTTAACCGTGACATTATGCAGAGAACTTGCATACTTGCAGTTTTGACAGAGCTGCTGATAAAAAGTTCAAAAGGTCAGCATCGGACGATTAGATGAAAAGAAAATTGGAGATCGGTATCAGATATTAAAATCCAGATTGGAGCATCTCTAATATTTAACTGGGTTTCAAAATAATGATGATTAGTGGGCAGAAACCCTATCATAAAATGGTGAAAAACAGGAACACGTGGAATGGTACAATTTCAATATAAGAAGACATTGTTTTTTCTTTGTTTTATTGTTTATAGATTTATTAATAGAAAAGGGGTCTCAGTTTGGTTCTTTTTAGGAGGACCCAAGTGTAAAAACCCCAGTAGCCTTTGGCAATTGAATGTGAGAAGCATTAGATTTATTTTCAAAATAATAGCAATAATCACATTTTATCCAAATTGTGTAGCCCTTGTTAACTTTAACTAACAATGAACAATACTTTTACAGCACTTATTAATCTTGGTTTATGTTCATTTCTACACATATGAATGCATTTTAAATATTAAACATTGTTAATGTTAACAGAAGTTAATCCATTATAAACTTAACAATATGAATTAACATATTTTATAAATTAATAATTTACTAAGATTAATAAATCTCATTATTATATATATATTATTTTAAAGGGACTGACAGTCTTGCTCACCATTCACTTTCAAAATATGAAGAAAAAAAAACATTCACTGAAAGTAAATAGCGACTCAGGCAAACATTCTGTCTAATATCTCCTTATTGTGTTGCATGGAAGAAAGTCATGCGGGTTTGGAGCATGATGGTGGATGATGATAGAATTTCCATTAATAATAATAATAATTCTGTAGTACATGTTCAATGTGTTCAATAATGGAATATAGTGGAGTAAACATATATTATGTCATTTGTGAAAGTATGAGTATTCTTTTAATTGGATACTACTACTTGAGTAATTATTTTTATGAAGTAATTGTACATTTACTTGAGTACAGTTTTTGGCTTCTCTACCCAACTCTGATGCTGGGCACTTAGTGGCTGCTTTTTTTTTATTATTATTTGGTCCAAGTCATCCATTTAAAAAAAAATAATAATTAAGTAAATCTTTAGTTTGTAATTAAATACATTTATATTTTGGCACAATTATATTTTTGTCTACAAAACTAATTTCAAACATTTAAGCATACGCCTTCAGGTTTCAAAAGGTTTTTAAGATCATGAGAAACTTTTCAGGAAAGTGACCACAAACTTTTGAATGGTAGTGTGTGTATATATATATATATATATATATATATATATATATATATATATATATATATATATATATATATCACTGGGTGGTGATTTTACACACCCGGTCCCTTATCAGGCTAATCAAGCCTCCGAGAGGGGTAAAGGCCGACTGCGGAAGATGGTGTGGGAGAGAGGTCATTTACGGTCAGCTGACTGGCATGTGTGTGCTTGTGTCGTTAGTTTAAGTTTTTCATTAAACTATTATTTATATTGTCAAGCCGGTTCTTGCCTCCTCCTTGCCCATCTAAACGCCTTTACACTGGTGCCGAAAACCCGGGAAGGAGGAGGGATGCCCGTCGCGGAGTCCTCCACACTGCCATCCAGCAATAAAAGTAAATGGTAACTTAGGCAAACTTAGTTACTAATTTACTAATTCTGCCTAACATTTATTTGTGTGTTCTATGGAAGACAAAAGTTTATGGGTTTGGAATAACATGAGGGTCTGTGAATGATAACTTTTCATATTTTAATCATGTAAAAAGTTTTGTAAAACCCCCCAAAAAATAAATAATACACTTTAATATTTAGGAAAGAGAAAATATCAGAGGAAGAAGAAAAGGAAAGAGGGCATACAAAAGTGGATACCCAGACAGAATATTGTAAATTGTGATCCAGAAGGGTAAATTTGTGGAAAAATGCAAAACAACAGCAGAATTTCTCTCCTTGGACTCTTGTTTATCAGGCATGACACTGCAGTGGATTTTGATGCAAGGGCAAAGGAAGCAAGATAAAGCTGACATGGAGACAGGCCCTCCCAAAGGACCCTTGGACAGGCTGTTTTAACATGCAGTCAGTGAGAGCCCAATGTCACCCGAGAGCACCCGAGAGATTTGGCCCTACAGACAGGAGCCCTCGTTTTCTTTTAGAGGCTTAGCATTACAATGACACCCTTTTAAAGTTCCCAGCACTTCAGTAGACAGTTACAATGAGAACTACTAGGGAAAAGTCTCTCTTTCACATACAGGGTCAGTCTATACTTTCTGCTCTTACTCTAGTTATACTTTAGTAATTGTATAATGGTGGTCTGTGTTCTTATCAGTCTGCCACACTACACTATCAAAACTGGTGTTCACTCTTCTATTCAGAGAGATTAGATATTGGAGTGGATAAGTGCCCTCCAAGAGCACTTGAAAGGAAGAACGTTCAGCACACTAAGCCCTTATAATATGTCTTAGACCCTTTTAAGGGCTGCAGGCTCAATTGCTGCTGCAATCCAAAATGGTCCAATTCATATCTCAATCCAAGTACATAGCATTCTTAGCATTTCAGCAGTGGGTGCTATATAGAGCACTATAGCGGGTTCTGGAAGTAAAAATCCAATTAATTTCCCATATAGATAAATATTTTTTTAAACAACAGCATATAAACTTTTGAAGACAAGACTGTGAACTTTGAGGATGTTAATTTGATGGTATATGATTTTATTGAAGCTATCAGGAAGAGTTATTTAACTTGATTTGAATCACGTTTATGTTACAAGGAGGGAGGTCACAGGAGCAGGATCTAAATGCAGCTAAAAAGTGTTTAATAAAATAAACAAAGCACAGGACAAAAAGAAACATCCACGATGGGAAAAAAAAAACAGGAACAGAGAAAACATGAACAATGGAACGGGTCAAAAACAGGAGGTCAAAACATATAACAACTGACAAGGACAAAGCAAACAACAGGGCATTAAACACACAATAGGTAATGAGGTAATTAAAAAACAGGTGAGAAACAATGGGGAACAGCTGGAAGGAATCAGAGCAGGGGATTATGGGTAGTGTAGTCTAGGGGAAAGTAGATGATAGAGGAAAAACACAGGGCAGACAACAGTTAATCGCAACATAACCCCCCCTCCCCCTTAACGGGAGGCTCCTGACTCCCAAGGAGGACAGGAAGGGGAGGCAGGGCCAAGATGGAGCCAGAGTCAAGAGCAGTTCAAGTTGGTGGCTAGAGGTCCCAGGAGATCAGATCAGGCAAACGACCGTGGGACCAAGGAAACCAGGGCAGATCAGGGTGATGACCAGGGGACCAAGGAAACCAGGGCAGACCAGGCAGACGACCATGGGACCAATGAAAGCAGGTTAGATCAGGCAGACAACCAGGGGACCAGAGCAGATCAGGCAGAAGACCATAGAACCAAGGAAATCAGGACCAGACCAGATCATGTGGATGGTCAGGAGACCAGAGCAGATCAGTTGGTTGGCCAGGAGACCCAGGGAATCACCTTAGGGTAGGGACTGGATCAGGAGGTCTGGTTGATGGCCACAGAGCTGAAACAGGGTCAGGAGACCTGGGTGGTGACCACAAACTAGAGACTGGAGCCGTGGAAAGTGGAACCTCGAGGGGTGGAGCCGTGGCAGATGGAGACATGGGAGGCTCGAGGGGCAAATCCATAGAAGGCTAAGAGTCCAGGATGACTGGGAAATTACCTCAGTGGTCGTGAACATGAGCAGAGACTCGGGAGCGACTTCTGTTTTCGTGAACACTGGCCGATACTTGGAAACGACCTCTATAGACGTGAACACTGGAAGAGACTTGGAAATGACCTCTGTGATCGTGAACACTGGCAGAGACTTGGAAATGACCTCTGTGGTCATGAACACTGGCAGAGACTTGGAAACGACCTCTGTGGTTGTGAACACTGGCAGAGACTTGGAAACGACCTCTATAGGTGTGAACACTGGAAGAGACTTGGAAATGACCTCTGTGGTCGTGAACACTGGTAGAGACTTGGAAATGACCTCTGTGATCATATTCTTTTTACTTCAATGAAAGTTTGTAATGTTATGAATCTTGAAGCTGATCAGTTTGGCTTCAAATTTTTATAAAATCTCTATGGTAAAAAGGAATAGTAAAAATGCCTTAAGGACCAAGACTGTGGGTGTGATTAGCATAAACTCTCTGCTTAGTTAGTTTTCTCTTTCAGGTGAACTTCTTTTATGGCAGACCAACGGATTGAAGATAAGCTTACTGAGTAAGTTATAATAATGCAATAAACATATTTATATCTAGCTTCATGAATGACACATCCGGTTTCATGTAACGAACATTTAAAGGTAACTATCGCCGCTGTGAATACTGACTGAGGTTTATTACAGCCATAGTAATGCAAGAATGCATGTTATGTATGTGTAGTACTTAAGTCTGTATTAGGCAAAACATTTTCAAAACGGTATATTTAATATACAAAAAAAGCATTTTGTGAAATTAGATTGCACAAACACGATTATTAGCATGGAGACTTCATTATTTCAGCAATCATAACGGGTTATCAGCATGTAGGAATCATAATATAAAAACAATGCTGGTTAATAAGTTGGCTAGTTCACCCTTTGGTGACAGCTTGATAAATTTGGCACACCAAGGATAATGGCTGTCATCAAACGAGACTGGCTTTCAGAAATGGTTATCTCAGCGGAGTCCAATTTATTTGCTGTCACCTCTTAACCATACCACTTGGCATAGATGCATCAGCCCCTACCACTCCAGCGTGGTAGCCCTCCATTAGCAATGTTAATCAAACGATGATGCAAATTGCGGGAGGTCTTCTTTCAATGTAGCATACTGAGGCTAATGGCTTCTGATACCAAACAGGGACTGATGGATTGGGCAGGTGTGGTAATTTAGACACTGGATGAAATTAAGAAGGAATTTTTAGAGCTTTTATTTGCAGGAGGTTAAAGATGATTGAGGGTGTCCTTATTTACCCTTAAAGTTTCTGTAATTGGAATCAATGAGGTGCATCCATCAGTATCATGCTAAGGAAATATTTGGTGTCACATGGCGTTGGCTATTTAATTTTTCCCCCAGAGCCAAAACAACGTTGAAGAACGGCAAATCAATATAACAAATTGAATGGACTATTTCCATTTGTCTTAAAATTACATAATTGATATGTTATGAGAATGCATAATGGCATTGTGTGCTGGTGGCATATATTGTGGTCAAACCACTACTATTTGTTTGTTGGAATATTTTTAAACACTTGCAGAAAATCATTGGATGCTTTGAATGGATATTTTTTTGTGGGTCAGGTTTTGCCTACCATGTTGTAGGAATCAAATCTCTCCACAAAGAATGAAACCTGAAATCACCTACATTGTGAGGACTAGTCAACAGCCCCCATGGGGAAAACATCTTAACAACACACAAAATTATTTAATGAAAATAAAAAAATAAAAAAGGCATAATGGTTTGTGTGAGGGTTAGGTTAGGTTTAGGTGGTAGAAAATATCATTAGCTCAGTATAAAAGCAAAAGAAAGTCAATGGAATGTCCCCATCATGATAAAAAAATAACGTGTGTATGTTTGAGAGAGAGAGAGACTTGGATAAAAGTGCTGTTGCCAGATTATGTGCATGTCTAGACGGTGATAGTGGCAGATCATTTGAATGCATTGATACATTAACATCTATTTGGATGCCATTTCCCAACCCCACTGAAAACCCTGGAGAATGAGAGATAGAGGGATGAGCTATCTGTTGATTACTCAGGCTAGTCATATCATCACATCTCTCTCATTTGTTTAGAGGAGATTACATCTTTCTGCTCAGTCAGCTGCCAAAACATGAATAATATCTTTAGGAAATGTGTTGCAATGTGCATGTGTGTGAATGTTTTAATGTACAGTCCTGTATAACTTACCAAGGCACAGTTGTATAAGCATTAAATATGTCATGCTGTACAAATGTTTGTTTTTTTTTTTGGCCCTTTTTGGCATCTCATCTAATGCATGCTAAGCTGCTTTCAAAATTGAACAAGCTCATGCCAATGTGAAGAATACTCAAATTACATTTAGATTTATTCATTTAGCAGACACCTTTATATAAAACAACTTAAATACAGAATATAACAACATAATTAAAGAGATTAATTCTAAGGAGGCACTACAACATTTATATTTATTCATGTATTCATACATTTTGTCAGTATGTTTATTCCAAGGGAATTGAACCTATGACCTTGGTGTTGCTAGAACTATACTCTATCAGCTACAGGAGCAGATCCATATGTCCAAGATTGCTCAGAAAAGTACAAGTTAAAACTGAGATAAAAGAGAGACAGAGAAATACAATTGGGGAAAAAAACTGTACATTAATAATACAGCATATTAGCGCATTAATACTAAAACACAAATGTATGACAGTCTTAGTTATCTGTTAAGCTGAACTGGCTGTTTTCCTGGCTGACCTAGGGTGTGTTACCCAAAAGCATTGTTAGGCAACTATGGTCACAAGTTACATTGTTACCAGCATAGTTCACCGATTTGATGTTTCCAGAAACCATATTTCCAATGAATATTCGCAAACAACATCTCAAAGTTGTGTGGTTGGAACCATGGCTCACCACCTTTGATTAGAAGCAGTTTCATGTCAGAAACCTAGTTTTGTATGTGTTTCTTGAGTGATATCTGTCCAGTCTTTTCTTTTAAATTTTCTTAACAGTATTTTTAAACTTTGAGTATGACAAGCACATGACTTGTTTGTCTTGTGGCCTTTTTATTTAAATTAAAAAGGTCTGTTTTGGGCCATGGAGAAGTTTTGACATGCCTTGACATTTGTGCTTTTTTCAGTTGCTTAAAAACATACTAATGGCTAATGTATGATAACACTGTATTCAGCACAAACTGTGCTACAATAATATGTGTGCAACATGTATGTACATGTTTGTATTTTTGAGAAAATAACATTTATGCATAGTTTTTGAAAAAACAAAAATTTTAAGTAATTGAAATAAGGCCAAATAACACATACTAAATATTTGCCCACAAGACTTTTGAGAACTGGATATTGATACCTAGAATTTTTGCTACAAATTGATGTGAAAACCATCCTGATCACTCATTCATACAAAACAATATAGTAATTTAACTTTTCTAAGACACTTTTGGTGTTAGAAATGTCATATGCAAGGAGGCGTGAACGATCATGAATATTGATTGTAATTCACACCTGAGGAGACAAAGACCCCTCCCCTGGGCCTATCAATGAGGAATA
The DNA here is from genome assembly GCA_032164185.1 of Moxostoma hubbsi. Lineage (NCBI taxonomy): Eukaryota > Metazoa > Chordata > Actinopteri > Cypriniformes > Catostomidae > Moxostoma > Moxostoma hubbsi. Next base: position 13,189,810 of record JAVLUX010000013.1, on the reverse strand, counting down.
TGACAGAAAGAGAATGAATGTGAGGAGACTTAATGATCAAAATCAAGTTAAGTTAAAAGAAGTAATCTAGGAAAATGTTAACTCTTCGTCACTATTCAGGAGTTTCCTCGCCTGTGTATCAAGCGATCTTCCAAATGCGCAGAAAAGTGAATGAACTTGATGTTTTTAAGGCACAGTCAGGGGCGGTTACCATTTGCATTGATCGCCTCAACACATTACAGTATGAATAGCGCCCTCTGCCCGTGGATGTAATCACATTAGGGATAATTAGCTGAGCCAGGAGAAACTGTACAATCACATTGTTTCATACAGATTACATTGCAGGAGAAAATTTGTTTTAAATTTGAATTGTTTTATTTAAAATAGACATTTTAAGCTTTCTTTAGACATATGTTTCATGTTTGTGTGATAAGTATTCGCTGAGTTTCAGTTCTTTTTTTGTGACATGTTTCCAAAGTAACACAGAGTGAACACAGAGACTGCTGACAGCTCACCCTTTTTATTTTCTTTATTTTACAAAATCACAATGTTTTGTTGTTATTGTGAGTGTACACACATAAAAGTAGACCCCTTTATATTCTCTAATTATGTCTTACACTTATCTGTATGCCCCAAAATGTTTTTTATGTTGTTTCCGCTGTAATGATGAAAAAATCCAGAAGGATTACCCTACCATGCAGTGCATTTTATAATTTCATTCCATTACAGAGACATTCTATTCAATCACTGTAGAGGTTTTTACCCCACCCCATGTGTAAAATTATTAACAACGTAACTGGACCAACGTGGTTCGCGTGACGAATTTGCTGATTTGTATCAAAGTTACTACTGTATCAGGAAAAAGTCGTGACTAGCTAGTAAGATTGACCAGTGATGCATTGTACTAAGGTGGTTAAGCAGTGAGCTGCATCATTGTACAGGAAACACACACCTGGAAGTTTTTATTGTTGATGAGCATAGTCGAATGGTGGTGATGTGTTGAATTGTTGAACTGGCTGGGAGGGCATGAAGCACCATCTTCACTAAAATGAGTTGAACAGGGTGCTCTTTCATCCAGGATGAGACGTCATTTTTGGCAAGCAGACATCCATGCAGCCACTTTGAGGTCGTCAAGCTGGAATGAGTAGTAGAGCTGGGTGTTGTCAGCATAGCGGTGGTAGGAAAATCCATGTTCCTGGATGATAGATCCCAGTGATGTTTTGTATCAAGAAAATTAAAGGATCAAGTACCAAACCCTAGGGTACCCCTGTGGATAGTTCATGTGATATATATTTAAGCTTATACTGAAATGCAACAATTAATGATTTCATATTTGAGATGTCCTTCTCAAACCATTTGCATGGGCAATATTTGTACCATTCAGGAGGGGGAAAGAATTCATCCAACCTCCCTTAACAGACCCGTCCTTCCTCCCAGCACATGCGCACATGCACAGAGAGAGAGAAAAGGCACATTATGGAAAGTAGAGGCCAATGACTTACTAATGGATGCACTGTACATGCGCACATCTACTTTTAGAGTAGAAATGAATGCAGCCATATAAAAAGCTGTACATAGAAAACAGAATAGAGAGGCATAGGCCTTGGAGGTTCAATATAGCAATAGACTAAGCATGTGTGGGGATGTGGGGCCTAAGTAATGTATAATTATAGGACTGAAATCACAGATGACCAAAGGCCACACATCATAACCACATGCATCAAATTAAATGCACTGCAGCAGCCAGAGCAGAAACTCATGCTTGTAACACTATTCATTTAAACTACTCATTTATTGTTTGCCTTCATGGAATCAACTCAAATAGAGGTGAAATAGAATAGAATCTTGCCTTTTATACTGAGTCAGTTTTATCTAATGTGCAGCTTAAAATGTGTATCCTACAATCCTCCAATGTAGGCTTTGCAAAAAAAAAAAAAGAAGCTATATTTCAGTTCCATTTCTGTCTCTCACTCAACGTTGTGTCGAATGAAGAGACACTAGGGGTCTTTCTTGAAGGCCTCGGTTACCTCTGAAATTGAGAAATGGCCAATGAGAAATTGGTAGACAGAATTTGCATGTCCCTCCCCCAGACATACAGGTATAAAAGGAGGGAATCGTGCATCTGTCCATTCAGATTTTTTCTTCAGAGCTGAGCGGTTGTGTGAACAGCGAGCTGAGATCACTCCTGTTCCACTCAGAGCGTTTTCTGTTGGATCTACTGCACGTATCAGCTTTCTCCTTCTCTGCATACTCCTTGGCGCTTCAACAGTGCTTCTGAAAGAGTATATTTTCCTCACAAAGAGAGTATAAATTCTCTAAAAGAGAACACACAGCAGGCGTTGAACATCCTATTCAGGATGTGTCTTTTCAAAGATGCCATTATGCCTCTTTGTAGGTCCTAGATGCGGTCAATGTTTCTCCACTCCTGACGGTCATAGACGCTGCCTCATGTGTCTGGGCCGCGATCACACCGAGGCGGCGTTTGTGGATGGTTCTTGTTCTCACTGCGAGAACTTAACCAATGGCAACATTGCGGTCGAGGCTTTCCTTACTGAAAAGGAATGCCACTCCAGCCGCCCCCCACATCGCTCCTTCCGACGGGATTGAGGACGACCCGGCTGGCTATGGAGGTAATTTGCGGATGGCAGCGGGTTCAGTTTTGCCGGGTAAATCCCCACGAACCACTGCCGCCTTCCGGTCGGCCGCCAAGTCTGTGGCTGACGCCCTGATGGCCGACATGCTTGCACGGGCCGCCGTGAGCTTGGGGTTGGACTTGAACCCTCCATTCTCCCCGCAGCCCTCACGGCTAGATGATTGTTTCCTTGGGTCAGGGTGCCACTCACAGCAACGCCCCCCCGGTTCCTTTCTTCCCGGCAGTGCACGATGAGTTGACAAGGTCATGGAGGGCACTTTTCACTGCCCACAACCGACCTCTTTGCTTGTCCGCTCTCACTAACCTTGACGGCGGGGCGGCTCATGGGTACTCGGAGGCCCCCAGGTGGACAGAGCAGTTGACCGGTGACCGGACAAACGTCGCCACGCCCGTACTCCCTTCCAAGGCCTCTAGGATGATGTTGTCAATGACGCCAAAGCCTACAGCACCACCGGACAGGCCGCCTCCGCCCTGCATGCCATGGCCCTCCTGCAAGTCCACCAGGCCAAGGCACTTAACGATCTGGACTTGGGTAGTCCTGACCGTGACGTGCTGCAGGAACTGCGCTCTGTGACCGACCTCACCCTCCGGGACGCGAAGGTCACAACGTGGGCACTCGGGCAGGCGATGGACACACTCGTGGTCCAGGAACGTCACCTGTGTCTGAACCTGGTCGAGATGTGGGAGGTCGACAAAGCCCGCTTTCTCAACGCACCCGTCTCCCAGTGACACCATTGACAACTTCCCCCAGCAGTTTTCAGCAGGGAAGAAACAGAAGGAGGCCATCACCACATCGTGCCTCACCTGTGCTCTTTCTGCTCGCTGAGGGCATCCCCCTGTGGCTTCTAAACATCAGGCAGCTCCGCCTCAACCTGGGCCCAGCTCTCAGCCCCAGCGTCGAGTGCCCTGCAAGAAGCGCACATCTCAAACATCCTCGAGGACCCAGAAGGCTCCCAAGCATTCCTGAGATGGATGACCTAGGGAATGAGACTTTTGCTCCAGAGCTGGTATGCAGACCACTCCATCCTGGGAGGCTGGGAGGAGAATCCTCAATTTCCTTTATTTCTTTTGCCACACCCCCTTTAGGCAGCGGTACCCACATTCTCAATAAGAGCTACTTTCTCTTTCCCTGGGTCATCTGGCCCACAAATTCCGCTCTCACAGCAACCCGGCAACAAACACAGGCAGTCCCGGCACCCCGGATGCGGACTCCTCACCTCCGGACCCACGTCTACTGTCCCCCCGTGCAGCCGGTTCTGATGAGTCCAGAGGACGCCTACACAGGACCTCCTCCTCAGTCACTAACCCGCCCCCTGTTGGGTGTTTGGAGCAAGGTAAGTGCTTTGAGTCCTTTCTCAGCACCAAAGCCTTGGGACACGCTTTTGCCTCCTGACTCAACACTTCCTGCTCCGCCCCGCACTGAAGCCCTGCCAGGTATGTCGAAAATTATCATCCCCTTAGTGCCCCTAGCACAGAACTTGGACGTGTGGCTTTCATTTCTCAACTTGTCGCCGTGGTTAGCCGAGTCAGATGGTCCTGGCTACGTGATTCAGTTCACCAGACCCTCGCCCCCTTTTGGCGGTATCCGCTTCACCTCGGTTCACGGTGAAAATGCTGGGGATCACTACCCTTTTACTCAGACAGCCTAGATGAAGAAGGGTTTCTACAGCCTTTACTTCGTCGTACCCAAAAAAGGTGGTGGCTTGTGACCGATCCTGGACCTGCGAGTTCTCAACCGAGCCTTACACTAACTCCCATTCAAGATGCTCTAACTTGCATACGGCATCAGGATTGGTTCACAGCAGTAGACCTGAAGGACGAGTACTTCCACGTCTCTATTTGCCTCGACATCGACCCTTGCTACAGTTCATTTTCGACGTCCTGGCGTTTCAGTACAAGGTCCTCCCCTTCGGCCTGTCCCCCTGCATATTTACGAAGGTTGCAGAGGCAGCCCTTGCCCCGCTAAGGGAAGTGAGGATCCGCATACTCAACTACCTCGACGACTGGCTCATCCTAGCCCACTCGCGAGAGTTACTGTTCGCTCACAGGGACCAGGTGCTCAGGCACCTCAGCCGTCATGGGCTTCAGGTCAACTGGGAAAAGAGCAAGCTCACCCCAGTTCAGATCATCTCTTTTCTAGGCATGGAGTTAGACTCAAGTCTCAATGACAGCACGCCTCACCAACGAGCATGCGCAGTCGGTGCTGAAATGCCTCACTTTGTTCAAACTAGGCACAGCAGTACCTCTAAACAATTCCTGAGGCTCCTGGGGCATATGGCATCCTCCACGATGGTCGTGGCACTGGGGTTGATGCATATGAGACTACTTCAGCACTGGCTTTAGACTTTAGTCCCGAGATGGTCATGGAGCCGCGGCACATACTGTGTTGTTCATCACCCCCTCCTGCCACCAGACTTTCAACCCCTGGACAGACCTCTGTTTTCTGTGGACACGAGTCCCCCTACAGCACCACCACAATAGCATTCATAAATCACCAAGGCGGCGAGCGCTCTCATCACATGTCGCAGCTCGCCCGCCATCTCCTCCTTTGGAGTCGCTGCTGCCAACCATATACCAGGCAGCCTCAACACGGCAGTTTGCCCTGAGGAAGGACCTTCTTTCTCAGGGATGGGGCACCCTCTGGCATCCGCTCCCCAAAAATATACACAAATTTCCCATAACCATAAACTTGTTTCCACACGTTTCAATATTCAAAACTCTTCACAAAAGTGGCAAAATGAATCATTCATTGCACGATGTTCATTCAACAAACACATGCTCTCAAAATAATTAACTCAAGCCATCACAACGTAAACTCAGAGCACACCTTTCATCCATAGTCTGTACTTTCAGAAGGGAAAACAGGTAATATGCCTTATTGTTACTATGATACATTTAATGTTGTAGTACATATAGACTGAATCTCCACTTTGTTCTCAGTGTAGTTTTTACCACAGTAATGTTCAAATAATGGTCAAATTTCATTTTTGCAGAACTGAGATGAAGCCATCTATTGGAGATTGGTGGAGACTTCTCACAGCTGAGAAGGAGACTGCCCTGGTGAATATGGTGATTGCCAATAATGTTATCTGTTTGTGGGAAATTCAAAACCAAATAGATAAGGTAGTCTTCCAAGGAATTGAGAGAAACTGTAAAGACTCTTTTGCAAAGCCTACATTGCAGGATTCTTGGATACAATTTTCAATTAAAGATGTAATTTAATTTTCATATACTGTATATAGAATTTGTGTTTTGTTTTTAAGTAATTTCCCAGTGTCATGTACCACCTGGGAGAACTCTACTGTCATGAGGTATAGACAGTGACTGAAAGCTAAAAAGAAGCTGTGCAGTTCACTAAGGGCAACAGTGGGACTCCCCCACTATCAGTTTTACCCCATCATTATTCTGTCTGTTCAATTTCATTCTCTTCTCAGCAATTGGCTACTCTCACGGTCCCATCAGCTTACCGGTCATTTACATGTGTAATTATAGGGCAGGCACTTACTGAAAAGATTCATGCAAATTATAATTGTACAATTATAATATTTTTTACATTTTTTAAAATCAGATCCGCTGCTATGAATAGGCATTTATGGGTCCTAAATTGAATCTAATAACCTTACCGCTAAAGACATTAATGGGAGGGGACCTGCTGAAAAGCATATCAGTTTTTGGCATTGGAGGGCTGGATATTGTAGGACTGATAAGAACAAAGCTTTCTAAAATAGGAAAAAACCTAAATGTCTCTTCACAAAAAAAACATTAATTTAAGAGCAAGAAAGTCTTGAAATCGAAACTATGCATACCCATGGACCTCTTCAAACCAAATGTGAGTGCCACCATTCGCCCTATTCCATTATGGTGACAACATTTATTACATTTTAAAAATGAAATGTGTGGTCTTAAAACAAGTATGTCTGCATTTTCAGGTTAGCTATTGCATTAAAACGTGAATACCACATGCATTTTGCTAAGTATGAATAGTTTTGTTGCAATTTTCTCTTTGGTGTTAGTTCACACTGACATCCTGTTATTCCTGTAGTCTGGACCCCCTTGTTAGTGATCGCAACAAGGTGCCCTCCCCCTCCCCAAGGGAGGAGCCTGGTGCGACCACACCAGTTTACGGCCCTGCTCTTCCATGAATCACCCTTCTATGAAAAGGCCTTGTAAAATGGATTCTGCAAAATTCAGAAGGGCTCCACTCTGTTTGTATGTGTATTCATAATTTCAATGGGAAACACCTGAGATACAAGAAAAAAAAACATTGCTTTTGACCCATGGCAAGTCCAAGTAAATATTTATACAGGACTGAAGGATGGGGAAAGTGTTGCTTAACAGTCCTTTACTAACGTATAACATAAATGAAGGTCTGCCGGTGGATTTTATGATGCCCCCTTAGGGTAAGATGGTGCCCCCCTAGGGGATTGGTGCCCTACATGGACAGCATAATCAGCGTATAGGGATCAGCGGCCCTGATTGACTCTATACTGTGTGTTGATATTATAATTCTTTTCTATGTATTGTATCAATTATCACATACCTCTATTGCAATTTTACTGCCCCTGTAGTAAACATGTAGTAAAAATGGTCCTCCATACATGTCAAGTTTAATTTGAACTGACTTGAACTTGGTGTAAATTTAATTGAAATTAATGACAACTGACATGTCAAAATGTTTGAGGTAATATGTCAATATTTTATGCATTTTGCTTAAGTGATCATAAAACAACTTTTTTATTTTGTATGCCTGCTCTCTCCTGTCATCACTGCTAAACATAGGAACTGTGGTTTCAATTTATCAAGCTTTTAATTTTTTTTTATAGAAATTATATAGTGTGTTGAGTTTTGTTGCATCCTCTATCACAGCACAGTGAAGATAAAGTATATTGGTTTTAGTCACAAATATGGTGCTGAAGATGGGTGCCGCTCAAAGCCCCCCCCCCCCCCCCCCTCACACATTCTGTTTCTCATAGTATACAATCAAATCCTCATTCTGGAGACCAAATCTGACACCATCAGATTTTATAAGCAGGAGCACCAGAGTAGAGCAAATACATTTTTTGGTCACTCTTGAAGTTGTGAATTATATCATGATTATTAGCATTATATCTGAAATGAGAGTAATATAAAGTCCACCAATTATCGAAAGGGGACATCCAAAGACACTGATTAGATGCGTTTCCACTATCAGGCCAAATGAGGGTATGCTAGTCGTGCCAGGGCCAATTGCGTCACCACGGTCACTTCCGGTGCTTCATCGTGCTGCATCTGGGCTTTCTTGGGACCAATGTCCAATGGCATTTAGCCTACCAATTACCCTGGGGCCAAACAAGGCCAACTGGTGAGTGAGGTAGGGTCAATGTCGAAGGTATAGTTTCGCTGAACTTGCCAGGTTGTGCGTCCAGTGCACAACGGTAGAGGTTCATGCAGGGACGTCACTAGGATTGGAAGACAGGGGGGGCTTAGCCCCCAGGGTATTTGTAACTTGCGTTTGCAAAATATTTGCACTCACATCTAGAGCTACACTTATGTCAACAACCAGTCAAGAAACCAAGATGTTAACAAGTAAAACGTGACAGACATATCCTCTTCTCCCATTTCTACTCTGTTAAAGAAAAGTTACTGTAATGTTAGCTTTTAGACACATCAAAGCTGCTTGGGGGAATTTACTTAGGCCAGACTTTGCTCCTGATAAGTTATTCTATAAGCAATGACTTAAATGCTATCTGTCTGCTCATGTAAATGTATGTGTGGCACGGTGGAGGGCGGGACCGGGGCGTGATTGCGCACGCCTGGTCCCGTATTAGGCTGATTAAGCCGTCAAGAGGGATAAAGGCCACTCGCAGACGGCGAACGAGAGAGAGCTCAATTACGGACATGTCCGTCCTCTTATGTGTTTGTCTTTTGAGTTTTACATTAAACCTTTAGTTTATTTGTCAAGCCGGTTTCTCGCCTCTTCCTTGCCCATGGATATGATCTGTGTTACATTGGTGCCAAAACCCGGGAAGGAAGAGGGATGCGCCGTAGCGGAGTTCTCGCCGCTGCTCAGCGGAGCAGCCGCGGCCATCTGCCGGGGGACGGAGGAGCCCAGCCACCTGGATGCGGAAGAACGGCAGCCAACCGTGAGGGGAGGAGGGGCTCCTGGCCGACCGCCTGGAGTGGTTAGGGCCGCTGCCAGGGGCGGGGGAGTCCCCTACTAGCCGCTGGAACACGGCGGGGTTGGAGACTGCCGACCGCGTGCTGGGAGGGGCTCGCCACCAACCGCCTGGAGCTGGAGAACCGCTGCCAGAGGTGGGGGGAGGCCCCTTCGACACCCCGGGAACGCGGCGGGGCGTTCTGTCCGCCAGGGGCTGAGGACTGCCTCCGATCTGCCCAGAGAGGCGCGGCTGTCGTCCTGTAGAGGGTGGAGAAGTGGCTGAGGAACGAGCTACGGCGTATCAGAGAACCGGCGAGTACGGTTTTTTTTTCCTTTATTCTCTCTCTCCTCTCTCTCTCGCTATCGCTCTGCGTTGGCCTTTTCCCTCTTTTTTAAATTATGGTGTTCGTGGGAGGGGAGGTACCGCCCAGTGCAGGAACCTCCCCCCCCCATTTTTGTTGTTTCCCTCCCCTTGCCCCTCCCTCGTCCAGGTTGATGGGGATGACCCGCCGGCAGACCGCTTGGGAGGCGCCCCCCCCAGGGGATGTACGTCAGGCTGGGGGTCCCCAGCCTGAAAGAACGGGGGAGGAATGTGGCACGGTGGAGGGCGGGACCGGGGCGTGATTGCCCACGCCCGGTCCCGTATTAGGCTGATTAAGCCGTCAAGAGGGATAAAGGCCACTCGCAGACGGCGATCGAGAGAGAGAGCTCAATTATGGACATGTCCGTTATCTTATGTGTTTGTATGTTGAGTTTTCCATTAAACCTATGATTTATATGTCAAGCCGGTTTCTCGCCTCTTCCTTGCCCACGAATTTGATCTGTGTTACAGTATGATAAAGTAATAGCATACTATATCTAATTCCTCTCTATATAAGATAAGTTGTCCACAGAATGCTATTTAATTACTCTAATTACTGTAACTGCACTGTGGATTGCTTCAATCAGAGTGTAATTTCGCTGTGTAGTTTGGCTTGCATACAGTTTAACCCAAGAACGAGAATTTTAAGGTCATAGTGAAATTTGACAACACAGGTTTGAGTGTTTCTCAATTAAAGATGATTTATTCTGCCAAATGATGTATACAATGTATGATATAAATCAACAACAAAAAGGCAGTATTCAAATAAAGGAAAATTAAGAAATAAAAGATTTGGAGTAATGATTACTGTATATTTGTACTGTATGTAGGATTGCTTTCATTTTAGTTTCACATGTGTATCTGTGGGCATTTGCTCATCTTTAGCCTACATTTAGGTAACATCTACGTATTTATTTAATTTATCACAGCCAATGAATGCAGAAAGTTAAATTGGTATAGCTAGCATATATAATAAATATAATGAAATAATTTAGTTTAGGCTACGCATATTGCCTAGACCTCCCAACAAATGCTTATTGTTAGAAGAAAACAAAACAATCCTTAGACCTATAGACCATTACTGACCTCAATCATAACGGCTCCCTCCGAATCAACTGGCCTGCCAATCTCCTGTGGCTGCTTCTCTTTCTCTCTGCTAAAATATCTTCGAATATCCATCTCATCTGCTCAATGAATTGAAGGATACAATGGTAATAGCATTAACAGGGACCCTATGACATTTAGTTTTCAGTGACAACAACATTCTATGGGGATTGATATTGTTTTATATGCCTATTATAGAGATAGGTTATATTATTAGCAAAGAATAAAGAGTTGTCATTAGCTTGCTAAGTTCACCATTTCTTGTATTTTGCTTGTTCATGTTAGCTAGACTACAGTTTTCCATAGCAAACCAAAATATCCCCTTTCCTTTACCTCAAGAAAACGTAGCTAAAGGTAAGTAGGTAATTAAAAACAACTTACAATTTCACTCTGTATCACGACACTTACCAACCTTCCTTTCACCATTAGTGTGTGTATCGTGTGTGTGGGCAGGAGGGTGCATAGCGAGTTCAACTTCAGACCAAACTAGAGTAACGATGAGACGAGATGAATCCTCCAGTTACTTTCAGCGCTCCGGTCTGCAACGCTCTGAAAGCTGCCACAGTTCACACCAATGCAACGAGACGGTGCATCATCTTTATAGCACAATGACTCTTTGTACTTCTGTCCAACTTCCGACTTTTCGGCAATTTTTTGTAGCTGGATTTTATATATATATATATATATATATATATATATATATATATATATCATTTGTTGCGTCTAATTCTAAATATGAATGAGAATATGGTTTTTGATAAATCTAATTGTTATGGTTGTTCTTATTATCATTTAGGGGGGCTTAGGAACATTTTGGGGTAGCTTCAGCCCCCCTAAAATAGGCCTAACGACGTCCCTGGGTTCATGAATTGTTTTTTAATTGCTGATACATTACAAATCCGTTATAACGCACAATGGACAAAGTGGTGCACTAAGAAAGAACTTTCCATGGTTTGAGATCATGGACGGTGTGCTGGGACATCTTACTCCTGTTAGTGGAAAGACCACTCGGCACATAATGGCAGATACAGTCGGTGAGTTGTCAATGCTAACTCATCTTGCTAACTAGCTAATGTTAACAAATGATATAAACTTGATATTCTAGATAAATAATTACCATGATACCTCAGCATTAGTTACGCTATTACTTATGAATGGGCAGGATGTGTACAATTTATTGCAAAATAGCCAACAATATTTGCAGTATTGCCTTGAAAAGATTCAAGAGTGAGCTAAAGTAGTTCATAGTAGAATTAAAAATGCAGAAAAGTACATAAAAGAGAGAAAAAAAAAATTCACAGGAAGTACCTTTAGTTTTTCATTGTAGTCTAATGTAACTTTTTTTTTTTGCTTAGCAAGAGTCAGGTATGGAAGTACTAGTAGTCATTTAGTAGCAGGGACGTACACAAGGGGGTGGCTGCAGTGGCCCACACCACTGCCCCTTTGGCCTCCTGGGCCTGAAGAAAGTAATATCAATTGTATATATTCATTTTGCAGGCTCTTTTTATCCACAGCTTCAAAGCAATTTATATATTATGAGTAGTACAACACTGTCTGCATGATTTTTATTGGGAGGGGCAACCATCTCATACACATAGTGCAAAACAAAGAGATGGAAAGAAAAAAAAAAATGGAATGCGTGAAATCCCAGAAGTGTCACAATCAATGACATTGAGAGAAAATAAAAATAAAATAAAATCAGTGAACTGCAGAAATAAATGAATGCCTGAATTAAAGGTACCTAAACTCATAATATTTCTATCAACCATTTTGTTTCATAAAAACAAATAATTTGCCATTGAAAACCATACTGCTTCTGTAATATCCAGTGTCAAGTACATTTTCTGAATACATTAAATACCTGTATGGATTTCTACATTATGTCTGCCCAAATGTGCAGTAAAATACAGTAAAAGCAAACTGGGTGAGATTTTGTATCCCAATGCAAATGAGCTCGACTTGACCATCAAGTGTTAAGTATGAAATGGAAACAATTATTACAACCAGAGGTGTATAGTAATGCACTACAATTACTTAAAAAAAAAAAAAAAAAAAAGTGGTTACTTTTTACTCACACTTAAGTACATTTCTAAGGAAATCTTTTACTTTGTTACAATGGGCAGTGTTCCTGTCATTACATTACTGGGTTTCATTTCAGTTAATGTGTTATTTGAGAGATTATTGAATGGAACATTTACGACAGCAAATGTTCAATGCAGCTGCGCGTGCCGACACAAATTGTCACTCAAGTCCATCAATGCTGCAGCATCAAGCTCTTCAAACAAAGTGACACAAACACTTACTTCGCTCTGCAGTGAAAAAATAATAGTTTTGTTATGCAGTGCCTTCATTTAACACAAAGACAAGATTAAAATCTCAACTTCATTTTAAAGCAGCACGCTGAGTTGAGCTGTGGATCTAATGATAACGCTGGCTTTTCTGTGTAATGTGATGGCCATTTTCAGGGTGATTCTGTATATATGGGCTGTTGTGACATCAGTTTTTAAAATGTAAATTTTTATATCTGCAGCTAAACACGGCGGGGTTAAAAGAGGACCGCCGACCGCGAGCAGGGATGGGCTCCCGGCCGACCGCCTAGAATGGTAGAACCGCTACCAGGGGCGGAGAAGACCCTTTCTGTTCCCTGAGAAAGCGGCTGAGTGTACCATCCTCCATCATGCCAGGGCCTGTAAAACACTGTAAAATTTAAAAGACAGGGAAAAGGCCAACGTGGAGCGGCAGTGGGAGAGAGAGACAAAAAAAAAACACTTACTCGCCGGTTCTCCGATACGCCGTAGCTTGGTCCTCGGTCACTCATTCACCCTCTAACAGAAGATTGCCACGCCTCCCCGGGCAGATTGGAGGCAGTCCTTATCAGGCTAATTTTTAGGGATAAAGGCCAACTGCGGACGGTGGTGCGACAGAGAGAGCGCGCTTATGGGCAGGTATACGTCATGTGTGTGTTTGTGTCTTTTCGTTTAAGTTCTTTATTAAAAATATGATTTATATTGTCAAGCCAGTTCTTGCCGCCTCCTTTCCCTAAATACCTTTACAGTTATACATTAGTATCTTAATAATGTCAAAAGAAATATAGAGGGGAAAAAACACATTCACTGAAAATAAATAATGTAAACATTCTGTCTAATATCTCCTTATGTTGCATGGAAGAAAGAAAGCCACATGGGGTTGGAACAATTCATTTGCCAATGTTAACCTACAAGCAAGCGAGCTATTTTCCTAGAAAGAGAAATAAAATGTTTGAAGTTATTTCAAAATGTTACAGTTAACTTTAAGAATGAGGTTTGTGTTCAGTACAGTAAAAATACATTTTAGAACATTTATATTTCTGAATATAATTTCTGATTGGATAAATAGTGTTTTCACACTGTTGTAAAAATGGCAGATTTATGAACACCTGGGACGGTACATCAGTTGAATTCTATATTAGTGGAATCGAATCGGGTAACCAAAATCAACCTAGAGTAAGGTTAATGAAGTATAATATGTGGTAGAAGTTTATGTAATACAAATAATTGTTAAAATATATATATATATTGAATAATTGCTGCTGTTGCCACCATTTTATAAAACTAGAACACCCCTTGCTCATGGTAAAATAACTTTAACTCATAGCCTCTTTTGGGCTATTGTTTAATATACAGCATACTGTACCTGGAATGCTCTTAATTGCTCACAATTTCAAATGCATATTTACACATTTTTGTGCACATAGTTTTGAGAAATACCAAGGCTGTTTAGGTTCCTAAAACAAATGTATCATGCAGGGGTTAAAATAGAATCGGGTAATTAAAATCGGGTGGTTATTCTAGTGCCCTAGGCAAGATATCACAAATGAAAACTGTGGCATGACATCCTTATCAGTGGATGTCAGAAACAGGTGCATCTAGGCACAGTTTGTTGCAAATTTCACGATTACTATGGAACAGAGTGCAGGCTGCGAAGCAATGGAGTGCAATAGTGCCTGTCCATTTATTCAGCCGTCTGGGTTCCGGAAATGTTTCCCATCAATTTTTCCCATAGACTTTTAATAAAATCCTTAAAAAAAAAATTTAAGCCATGAACCAAACCAACCAGCTCCAAGGTAAATCACAACATCACAGACTTTGTTTTCAAAGTATTTGAAAATAATGCAAAAAGACAAAAAAGGTACAAGGTGTACTATCTGTCTTTCATGAGAGCACAGACTACAATTTCATGAAACATTGCAAATTATGTCACTGAATATATAACCATGGGAATATATAAAACTACTGATTTTAGTTTGTTGATAATGGGTATAGAAACGAGATTTTATGCTTATTGCAAAATATTATGATGTGTTCAAATAGATAAGTACTGTAGATCAAGGGTGAAAAGACAATGGCTCGATTTTGTCAGTGCGTCATTGGAGTGGGCGGTTGTTCCGAGGCATGTTTTGCAGGCTTGGTTGGCTGCGGTTTATTAATATGGTGAATATTTATTTGCAGTTGTTTCCCATTAACTTCGCTATCAAACACTGTAACACTGACTAAAGTGTAATGACTAATTGTGATGAAGCGGTGGGAAAATCCAGTTTAAAATTTTGGTAAGAAGGTTAAGTCCGTAGGTACAGTAATCCAGAGTGGGAAACAGGAGTTTCAGACAGGCGAGTTCAACATACAATATCTAAAGTATAATACATTTGAGACGTTATTATGTCTTCATCAATTAAGAACAATATGAACACAGATCTAAATAAGATTATAGATGAATATAATAATGAATTATGTAGAGGAAGCAAACATTGATAAAAATTAACTGTTTACCCTACATAAAGTTGTACACAATGAGAAAAACAACTTACATTGAGCTGTAGAATAATTATGTTCCTTAAAATACGGTTAAAGCAGAAAAGCCACGTGTGAGCAAGCACTCACAGCTACTGCTAACACACTCTCCACACTAGACTTACTCTCTCCCTTATGAAAGAAACTGTAGTAAAAAAAAAAAAAAGAAAACTCCCTAGCACCCCCTAAAGTTCAGGAAGATGACAACAACTCAAAGGAAATAAATGAAACAGATCAATGGGACTGTTACAACATGATTTTTAAACAATGAATGTGAAATAGCACAAACGGATGGCTTCAACAGAAGATTATACCATCGTTGAAGAACTGCCACTAACTGGATGTTTTCTGGTTTTGACACCATTCTGAGTAAACTGAGAGACTGTTGTGTGTGAAAATCCCAGCAGATCAGCAATTACAGAAATACCCAAACCAGCCCATCTGGCACCAACAATCATGCCACGATCAAAATCACTGAGATCACATTTTTTTCCCATTCTGATGATTGATGTGGACATTAACTGAAGCTCCTGACACATATATGCATGATTTTATGCATTGCACTGCTGCCATTGATTGACTGATTATATGATCCCATAAATAAGTTAGTGTACAGTTGTTCCTAATAAAGTGCTCATTGAGTTATAAAGTTATTGTTGGAAATCAACTCATCTAAGTAAAAAATGAATGTGATTTTTACTTTTGAAACCAGACTGTTGCACACTATAGAGAAGTGGAACACGCTTCTTCATTCTGAGTCACACTTTCCTGCGCTGCTTTAGAATAAGCTACCTCTACTAGGGTCTGCAACCGACTTTTCTTCTTTTAATCGAAGGTGCCAAAATGCCATTCCAGACCATTCCAGTCTAATTTAACACATGAATATAAGAAACACTACCCCCTGTTTGAAATTAGTTGTATGTGCTTATTACTATTGTTGCGATACTTTGGTCTGCCAGTTGTTATACAGCATTATACTGCTCTGAATTCAAACACATTAAATGAAACATTGTCTATTGTTAATCTACACCAGTCAACTGTACATTCAATTGCAACTCACGCAATAAAACTTCCCCTTTTTTCAATTTAATCATAGTGGGAAAAATAATTAAATGGCAGTGATAGAGCCATAAATTTCTTATATGAGCTGTTATATGTCCAATCCTATATGTGTGTCTGCACACGTATTTGTGTGCATATGAGCATGGAGATAGGGTGGTCTCTTTTGGACATGCTGTTGGGGGTGACAGTTTGCATGGCCAGAGATGTTGCTCTGATTAGGTGACAGCCAGCCATTTGAGCCTCTGAGGGGGTGGATGGCATCAGTATTCACTCATAGCTTTATGACCCCAGATGACCTCCCCTACCACACCTCCCCAAGTCACCTTTTCCTCTACAGGCAATGCAGGAGACACAATCACGTTCTCTTGAATGAAGTTATTGATGGCTTTATCAGCCTCTCAGCTAGAGCACTGCTTCAGTGGTGCGTTTACAGGTATAATGCTGACATGGAGTATGATAATGGCCATCGCTGATCACACACATCTTTTCAACCTTCACAGCACAGAATAAATTGCCTCTCACTTATTTATCCTGCATAATAGGGCCTGGGAATAAAACTAGTGCGGCCGAGGGGGAGTGTACTGCCTACATTAAACACAGTATTAAATGTCGATATCTAAGGTACAGGAAAGTACAGTGGTTGAAAATGATTGTTTAACTGTTATTGCTCTCAGTGTCAGGGCCAGCATGTTCTGTAGGCCCGATGTATAAATGTGTTGAACTCAAGATCTGACGCAAGGACGATTAGATGTGAGTGAACACTAGAAGCGGTGCAGTGACAAACCCAGAGTTATCCCATAATGCCAATTTTTTTTTTTTTTTTTTGACAGTAAATATTATTTAAAAAAAAACATATATTAAGACTTGTTTTTAGAGAACATACAGTTTCTTAAATGTCTCATGTTTATTTTTTTGTTGTCGGTCAGTTATATATCTATAGTTCAGTAAGGTTTATACTTAATAACTATTTGACAATTGGGTAAGAAAAAAATATTCAATATGAATTCTTTACTGATATTTATACTGGAAAACAAAGATTTTCTGTATATATCAGGCCCTAGAGGAGACAGGAAATGAATTCGTTTAACAGTATTTCACATCAAGTATAGTGCCTCTCTAGCCAATGACACCATGGCATTTTGTGTGATTAGCAAACAGAAAGCAACATGCTTTCAGTGCCATGGGTCAAGGTTCAGAGGTTATGCACACCATCCGTGCTTGTGTGGAGAGCTCAACAGCTACAATTTTGAACAGTTCTTCTATAAAGATTGCCAATCTCACTAAAACAAAAATGGCTTTAGAAAGCTGCTAATAGGATAATAGTGGAAAAGGGAAAGGGGAAAAGGAGGATAAGACACTCACGAAAAGGAATTATAAAGAAGTATTGTAAAAAAAATTGAGATAACAGAAAATTAAATAATTCATTATATATTAAATTACCAAATCATTATAGACTACTTCACCAAATGATCACAAAATATCAAGTATTTTGAATATAGTTAATCTAGGATAAAGGCATACTGTAAATGTATATGTAATGTAATATCTCGGCCACTTGTGGCACCAAATGGAAATGCAAATATAATGCCAAATATTCAAATGCAAATCTAACATTATAAAGTTAAAAAATATTCTACTTGTCTTCAATTTGTCAAGGAACAGTGAGACCCAATGTTAATGGCTGAGTCAATGTTGCTGTAGAATCGATCTAACAAACAGCAATGTTGAAACTCAAGTCAAGTGGTTTTTATTGTCATTTTCCTCCTGTGTACAGGGGAAGAAAAAGGAAGTGCCTGAGCTGCAGTGTTTTTTTGGAAGTCAATTTTTGGAGAAAATCAACCTAAGAATGGCTTACTTATAGTTATCTCTTTAGGTTTAGCTTAACAAAATATATTTTAATATAGATAAATAAATAAATAAATTCTCACTTAAAGTGTGCAAAATTGTACCAATTGTAGGGAGTGGCATTTCTTCAACTCATCTGTGCTACTTGCAATAGAATAAAACAAAATTGTTTTAAATGATAATAAAAGCTTTCCCAGATTAAAAGTGGCATAATTATAATAATGTTGGTTTGCTTTGTAGAGACTGAGAGAAAATATAAAGGAAAAATTATCCACTGAATATTATTAATAATTTTGATTTATAATTGCACATTGTATTGTATTGATTTAAAGCAAGTCCATTCCCTGTGAAGTAAAGAGACACATGCATTCATTAAAAGCTTTGCTGGTTTAATAAAACATAATCTTATCACTGGAATGCACATTAAGAGACCCTACAGGGAACTGATGCAAGAATAATGTGTTTTTTTCTATGAAGGATACAACTGTAAATGTGTGCATATCACCAATAGTTTATGCATTTTTTATTATTATTGGTATTACATTAAAGAAAATTGTAGTCTTGAGATATTCTTTACTCCTCAAGGTGCAGCAAAATGTATTATGAGTGTTTTACAACTTCTTGTATCTTATTAGACCTCATACCTGACAAACTGATAACAACAGCCAAGAAAACGTCTTATTTATGTATGTAACCTCGGTTCCCTGTGACGAAGGGAATGAGACATGCGTGGTAATGCATATGGGGAGTGTCCTTTCATACAACCGAGTTGAAACCTCTCTACAATAACGGCAGTATTCCAATATTGGCTACAGTGTTTGAGCCCTGCCTTTTTAGGTGCAAAGCTGTCCGCAATAAAAGCAGGTGCACAAACACCATTCCTCTGAATTTTCTGACTGAGGGTCAAGGAGCGCATCGCTCGCACCTCAGAAGAACTATGAGTCTTGTAATGCAGCCAGTCTTCGCAAATCAGGGAACCGAGGTTACGTACATAACCGAGATGTTCCGCACTACACAGTATAAATTCATAATGTGGTGATTTGCAATATCGCAATGAAAAGCTCTCAAAGATAGAAAGATAGCCAATACCTGACATGTTATGGCCATTTTGCACCTGTTTCTTGGTTGAAAGCCAGGCGTCCATTACACACCATGCCCCAACCTGTGTTGAATGCATTTTGTGGTCAGACACCAAAGAATGGTATGTATGCACTCGTTCGTGAGGTGTGTAAGCATGAACTCTTAAAAAGGAGATTTACAACTCTTGCCAAAGGAATCAGGATGCTGAAGTAGAAAATCTTCTCATTGCCGTGAAGATCCCGCCTGCTGTCGTCGAAGGCGAAACAGTAGAGGGCACATGTTTTTATATCAGACAGCTTGAACACCATAGCCAATATTAGAATATTGGTGTTAGTAGAGAGGTTTCAACTTGGTCATGTGGAAGGACACATATGTGTTAGCACACAATGTCAAGTGTACCGAGTCGTAAGGGAACTGATTTTATCATAAAGAATGTCTGTTTGAAACATTAGATGGTTTTTAATCAGGGGTGTTAAGTAAACTCAAAAATGGGGTGGGGGTGGTACTTATCAGCTATCCTCATGCATATTAATTATGTAACATAATGTTCTCTCAGTAGTCTTAATGCTCAAAGGGAGTAAGTAAGTAAATAGGTGCCAACCATAGCTGAAAATGTTGTTTTATGCGGCCATCTATTTTTTGCTTTACACTGGGGCCAAGCAAATCAAACACTTAACACTTTCACACCTACAATCAAACAGTTGTGATTACACTATGCTGGGCTCAGACACGTATGATCAAACCGGTGTGTTCTGCATCTGTGCTGCTATATACCAGCAAAAGAGGGACTGAAGTGGTTGTCATAAACCAGCTGCTCAAATAGTCTTTTAAACATCACAGTATCTTTATTTTTATATGCTACTGTGGAGATGGGGGCGTGGCCGATCGACATCTGTGGAGAGCGAAGTCAGGAGAGGAAGAGAGGTAAGGATTGACACCTTTGGGAAATTATCTCTAACAGCTGTTTTGTGTTGCAGTGAGAGCTGGAGAGGTGTTAAAAGGGCAGTCCAGACTGCCGGAGGAGGGAGAGAGAGACAAATCTGTGCGTGTGCTACTGCTGAAATAAAACCAAGTGTGAATATAATTTGTAAAAAAAGTGTGAATAAAAATTACGTTAGACTGTTTAGTCGGCTCCCACTTCCTTCTTCCTAAACCCACAAGAGTGTGTGCTACAATGATAACCTTTCAAACAATCACTAAAACAAATTTTGAAACCTTTACAGTCAGAGTGCAATGTTTTGATGCAGCGATACGGCCATGTTTTCTGAATTCAATCAAAGAACTAGTGGGGGGCATCAGTACAGGAGAAACTCACATGCGAAAATGTTCATATATAATGTCAAACAGTGTGGACCTTATTCACAGTAGTGCCATCTTTAATTTTTGGCAAGAATGACAAACAAGGCTGTGAGTGATAGACTTACAATCTCTTCAATGTGTTGTACTGTTGTTTAAAATGTTTTATAATGCTTATAAAACATTGGAAAAGAACTAGATCACAAATCTAGATCACATCTAATGTGGTGAACATAAGATGTGATCTTGGAGCTCCATACAACTTTATACAGTGCATGCCATTAAAGAGACTGTAAGTCTATTGTGACACTTTACTGGACTGGGGAAGCAGGACACGATGACAGGAGGGTGAACTCAAAGGTAAGGGTTTTAATCTCCAAAACAAAAAGTACAACACTGAACATAAACTGTTTATAATTAACAAAGGAACGATCTCTCTATAAACAAGCTCTTGGGCTTCGCTTGGCAACGCTAGACTGCCCCCTCACTGGCGTTGTTGTGGCTCTTATATGCCGCTCTCCCCGTGCTCACTGAAATTAGAGACAGGTGTTAGACATATTTTAGCTCAGGTGCAAGCGCCCTTACCGCTCCCTCCCTCCGAACGGGCGCTTGACCACGCCCCCGCTGCCACATACCCCCACCGCCCGACTCAGGCCGGGGCGTCATCCGGCCTGCCTACCACTCCCCCCCCATTTCTGGAAAGGAAGTCGGCGACAGCCATCTGCACCCCCGGTCTGTGGATCACCTCGAACTTAAAAGGCTGGAGAGCCAGATACCAACGGGTGATCCGGGCGTTAGTATCCTTCATGCGGTGGAGCCACTGCAGTGGGGCATGATCCGAGCAGAGGGTGAAGGCCCGCCCCAGCAGGTAGTAGCGGAGTGTGAGGACCGCCCACTTGATGGCTAGACACTCCTTCTCCACGGTGCTATACTTAGTTTCCCTCAGTGAGAGCTTCCTGCTGATGTATAGCACCGGGCGCTCCTCCTCCTCCACCACCTGCGAGAGTACGGCCCCCAGCCCTCTGTCTGAAGCGTCCGTCTGTAATAGAAAGGGGAGAGAGAAGTTAGGGGAATACAAGAGCGGCCCCCCACAGAGTGCGGCTTTAATTTGTGAGAACGCCTGTTGGCACTGTTCCGACCATTGGACCGGATCTGGAGCCCCCTTTTTAGTGAGGTCAGTCAGCGGGCTGGTGACGTCCGAATAATTAGGTACGAACCTTCTGTAGTAGCCAGCCAGCCCCAGGAACTGCCTCACCCCCTTTTTGGTCTTGGGCCTAGGGCAAGTCGCAATCGCCGCGGTTTTATCAATTTGGGGCCGCACCTGGCCATGGCCCAAGTGGAACCCCAGATACCGCACCTCCACACGCCCAACCGCGCACTTCTTAGGGTTTGCAGTGAGCCCCGCCCGCCGCAGCGACTTCAGGACCGCCCTCAGATGTTGTATATGCCGCTGCCAGTCATTACTATAGATAATAATATCGTCTATGTAGGCAGCGGCGTACGCGGAGTGCGGCCGGAGGACACGGTCCATCAAACGCTGGAACGTGGCTGGGGCCCCGAACAAACCGAACGGAAGTGTCACAAATTGGTGTAATCCGAACGGCGTGGTGAAGGCTGTTTTTTCGCGGGATATTGGTGTCAAGGGGATCTGCCAATAACCCTTTGTTAAATCCAACGTCGAATAAAAGCGAGCAGTACCTAACCGATCGAGCAGTTCATCAACGCGGGGCATTGGATACGCGTCAAACTTAGACACCGCGTTGACTTTTCTATAATCCACACAGAAAGGCACCGACCCGTCACTCTTGACGCGCATTCCCTCTGTCGGTTCGCTTAACTTCATAATCGAGATCCCCCACTCGTCGTGTGACCTCAAAGGGCCCTTGCCACTTGGCGAGTAATTTGGAGCTCGATGTGGGAAGCAATACAAGAACTTTATCTCCCGGTGCAAATTCCCTCAGCCGCGTTCCCCTGTCGTATAGCCGGCATTGACGTTCTTGAGCCCGGAGCAAATTCTCATGTGTTAGTTTCCCCAGAGTGTGGAGTTTTGCTCGGAGGTCAAGAACGTATTGAATTTCATTTTTGCTATTTGTAGGTCCCTCCTCCCAACCTTCTCGTAAAACATCTAAGATGCTGCGCGGGCATCGCCCGTACAATAGCTCAAATGGAGAGAAGCCGGTTGAGGCTTGCGGGACCTCTCGCACTGCAAACAACAGGGGATCGATCCATCTGTCCCAGTTTTTAGCATCCCCGTGCATGAACTTACGAATCATGTTCTTGAGGGTTTTGTTAAAACGTTCCACTAGGCCATCTGTCTGCGGATGATACACGCTAGTGCGAATCGATTTAATGCCCAATAGATCGTAAAGTTCGCGAAGTGTGCGTGACATAAACGTTGTGCCTTGATCGGTGAGGATTTCTTTTGGAATCCCCACCCGGGAGATTATTTTGAAGAGCGCCCCAGCAACACTACGTGCTGAAATGTTGCTTAGAGGCACTGCTTCCGGATATCGCGTTGCGTAATCCACTAGGACTAACACAAAGCGATGTCCGCGTGCTGTCCGCTCTAATGGCCCGACGAGGTCCATTCCAATTCTCTCGAAGGGGACCTCGATCAACGGAAGAGGGCGCAATGGCGCTTTTGGGGTGGCCGGGGGGTTTACCAGCTGGCATTCGCGGCACGCCGCACACCACCTGCGGACGTCACCGCTAATGCCCGGCCAATAAAAACGGGCTATTAGGCGGAGAAGTGTCTTTCTTTCCCCTAGATGACCCGCCATGGGATTAAAATGGGCCGCTTGGAATAACATTTCCCGGCGGCTCCGTGGAATCAAAAGCTGTGTCCTATTTTCTTTAGTTTGAGTGTCCTGCGTCACTCTATACAGTCGGTCATTTATAATTGAGAAATAGGGGTATGCGAGTGCGATGTCTGGCCGGAGGCGTTGACCATCGATCACTTTCACTTGACCAAAGGCATGTTTGAGGGTTTCGTCCCGCGACTGCTCCAAAGGGAAATCCTCGTCAGGGAATTCCCTGCGAAGAGGAGGGGCGGAAGCCCCGCCCCTCTCCTCGTCATCCCGATCTGGAGCAGCCGAGGACGGACCCGGCTCCGCCTCCCCTGTCAGAGCATCGCACACCGCACATCTCCCTATTTTAGTGCAGGACCCATCCGTACAAACTCCCCCTAACACATCTTTAAACGCTGGCCAATCAGTTCCCAAAATCAGAGGATGGGTGAGGCGGGGACTAACCGCTGCCTCTACTCTATGCTTTTTTCCCCGGAATTTCACTAACAAGGTCACCATCGGGTACTTGTGAATATCCCCATGCACACACCTCACCCTCACCCGTCTAGCTATGCCCAAAGCCCCGGGTTGAACCAAGCGTTGATGGATGGTGGTCTGATTACAACCGGTATCCAGCAATGCTTGGTGTGTACCCCCCTGGATTCTTACCGGAATCCGGTACGCTCCGGCCCGATCGGGGGCAGCATGCGGTGGATCGGAGACCCGGACCACCGTCCCCACTTCCATCATCGGACACTGATCACGGAAGTGGCCCGGGTCCCCGCACCTCCAACAGGCTGGCCCAGGCGCCACACCCGTACCTGCGTCGGCGGACGCCCCCACCTGAGGGGGAGAGCGGCTGAATGTGGCGGGGGGGGTGTGCGATGCCACCGTGGGTCTCTGCCAGGCTCCTCGCCTGCGGGGGGCAGGAACGGACCCTGGAAGAAAGACAGAGCGAGGGGGGGGAGGGGGATGGGGAAGAGCGGAAAAAAACACAGGGGAAGGGGAGGGAGAAAGAGAGGGCTCGTCCGCCCTCGGGATCGCCGCCATGTGGTCCTCCGCCAGCTGCACGGCTGCCTCCAGCGACGTCGGGCGGTGGCACTGGACCCACTCCGCCGTTCTCCTGGGTAGCCGCTGAGTGAATTGCTCCAGCACCACCTGATCGATGAGACCCTCGACGCCGCGGTCCCCCACTAGCAGCCACCTCCGGCAGGCATCACGGAGCCGCTGAGCAAACGCGAACGGGCGGTCGGCTTTGTCCAGCTTCATGGCCCGGAAGAGCTGGCGATTCTCCTCAGGGCTCCGACCAACCCGTTGCATGATGGCTCTCCTCAGATCGGGGTAGGCCAGGAGGTTCGCTGTCGGCAGTTGTTGAGCCGTGAGTTGGGCTTCCCCGGACAATAATGGGATGAGGCGGGCTGCCCATTGGTCGTGCGGCCAGGCCCAGATCTCCGCCGTGCGCTCGAACAAATCGAGGAACGCCTCTGGGTCGTCCGTCGCCCCCATTTTTTGTAACATGGGAGGGGGTAACGGAGGGTGATTGTCCGGGGTCGCGGCTGTGGCGGGAGCGACCTCCCGGCTGAGGAGGCTCCGGATGGCAAGTCGGTCCTCTGCTTGAGCCCGCATGATCTCGAAGAACCGTCGATCCTGGTCCTCTCGGAGCTCAAGCAGGGAATGCTGGTGGCTTTGATGGAGTGTAGCGAGGGACTGGAGGACTTCGGTCAGCTGGGCGGACTCTACGGGGCGACCTTCCATGCCTAATATCCCGGATTTCGGCACCAATGTGACACTTTACTGGACTGGGGAAGCAGGACACGATGACAGGAGGGTGAACTCAAAGGTAAGGGTTTTAATCTCCAAAACAAAAAGTACAACACTGAACATAAACTGTTTATAATTAACAAAGGAACGATCTCTCTATAAACAAGCTCTTGGGCTTCGCTTGGCAACGCTAGACTGCCCCCTCACTGGCGTTGTTGTGGCTCTTATATGCCGCTCTCCCCGTGCTCACTGAAATTAGAGACAGGTGTTAGACATATTTTAGCTCAGGTGCAAGCGCCCTTACCGCTCCCTCCCTCCGAACGGGCGCTTGACCACGCCCCCGCTGCCACATCTATCCTCACAGCCATCTTTAAAAATTAAAGATAATCAGATAACCTAATCAGATTACAGTACAAAAATCAACAATTTGCAATTAGAGTACATTGCATTTTAAAATGTCCGTTAATGAAAGGAGTGTAAATTGGTACTTAATACACTCAAATTAAAACATGCAATAAGTAATCCAAAAGTAATTGGATTATGTTACTTAAAACGTGTAATCTAAAATATTGCTTTACTGATTACAGTCAGTACCAGATTACATTTAGTATCATTTATTTATAATTTAATTTATAATTGCCGCAATACCAAGATAGGTGACTGTACTGAAGCAATCTCTCTAACAGAACTCAGTCTAATAATATATAGACTAAAATTAATTAATTGAATGAGGGAATGGGTAATATAAAGTAAGATATAAGGTGTGCAAGGTCAAAGGGTAGATGTATTGGGTCTAAGGGTAGATGCAAGTCATAAAATTTCACCTCTAGATGAACCTGGGTCAGTGTCAACCCACTGATAACAGTTGGGAAGAGTACATTTAATAATTTAGAGTTAAAGCACATTTGAAGGAATCTACAGGACTGAAGTGACTGAAGAATTGTGGTGTATTGTACTGTATTATAATAGCACTTGTAGGGGTGCATTAAGTACCATATCAGATAATGTTTGTTAACACAATTTAATACGCTACATCATTCCAAAATAATGTACAGTTTAATTAATATTTGATACTAATATTTAAAAAATCTGTGCTTCATAATCTGAGAATGTGTATGTTATATGAATATGTTATCATTTTTCACATACCACAATACAATTGTACAGCATAGGTGTTCAAATTTAGAGTATTTACAGTGTAATTGTATGACTCATAATTTATGAATGTAATTGTCTGGTTATTGATTGGTAATGACCGTTGTCATATCAATGCTTTCTGAGGCAAAATTTTAGGTTTAAAGCTTTAGACTAAACACATCGTTTCCAGGTTATAGCAAAGGGATCAACCCCTGTTTTAAATAGCCAATAGGCTTCAGTTACATGACAGCCATGAACCCTGATTTGCTCCTTGCTATTCAGTTGCAGGTTGTGGAGGAGGGACATTCGCATTGTAGAGAGCATTTTATTGGACAAAAATCTGTGTAGTGCAAGATATGTCATCAAAATGTTTGGTACTTTTCCCAGAATAGATAGTACATTTTACATTTATGTATATCTGCTAAATGTTAATGTTGTCAACTTTTAGTAGTACATAAATGTCATCAAAACTAACAGACCTGAATAAATGCTACAAAACTCTAAATTTCATTTCATTGGGCCTGCAATATAAATGCATTAGTAAAGCAGTATCACACTCGCAATCGTGCTGTATGTATGTAGTATTATCCACGAACGAAGCCATCAAATTAACACAACACCTTATTCCACAGATCAGAGAAATCCCCCACTGAGCCATTAGAGGGTTATAAAAATTAATCCATGGCACCTAAATTGCTGAAGGAGACCATCTCTCCCATTCCTGCTTAATCTCAAACTAGGGTTTGTAATGACAGAGCTGACCAATAAAGAAGATCCTTCTTTTTTCCACAAACTTAAACTCTTGGTAAAAACCAAATGGCCAAGTAAAACCTTGTGACCTTAAATGCATAAATCCGCGGCTATATCAGAAAACAGAGACTTGTGAAGACAGTCCCAAGGCCGAAATAATATGGACCTAAAACAGTGACATCTGTTTCTCCCCCAGGACACCTCCTATCCACATTCCAAAGACATCCTCTCTTAGCTCAGCAGAGACCGCATGGATCCTCCTGAATTACAATGAACAAACAAATGGCAAGTCTATGACTCTTTATATTGGACAATTAATTAATACCTTCTCTGAGTTAACCCTCGAAAATGTGCAGAATGTATTTAAACCCACAATGTACACAATATCTAGCCTTGCTAGATAATTCTGAAAAAGAGTCTATGACCTGTGATCACTGTTAAAACTGACAAATTAATGATTAGAGCCTGATGTACCATTTAAAATGTGTAATGATTTGTAATCAGGGATTTTCATGTTTTGTTATTTACATGTATAATATTCATTAAAGAATGTCATATTTCGAATGTAAATGCTTGCTTGTTTAGATAGAGAATGTTGATGACAACGAATGTCATGTCTCTTGCACCGTTTTCAAGATATAAAAGTTAATAATTAAACATTTTGAGCGGGAAGTCCCAAGAATCCTCCAAACAAAGGATTGTTAACTAACACTGAAAAGTCACTTCTGATTGGCTCAGGACACCTTTGGGGTGCAGCCAATTTCAGTTCAAAATTTCCCTAACAAGGAAAAACTTGTTCTCTTCTCTCTTCTTCTCTCTTCCAATGCTCTCTTGGAATCGTCGCTTGGTCTTCTCTCTTTGGCTCTCTTGCTTTTTCCAGATCCTCCGTGCCATGTAATTTTGGTCAAATATATCCCCTTTTCTCTGTTTAAATATAACCATCTGAGCGGGGGTACTCCTCACTATTTTGTGCAAGGGTCATTCACTATAGGCACCGTATTCTCCTCCGCCATGTTGAATGTTTGTTTACATCTCCTCCCAAAGCGGACAATCAGGTATCCAATAGTATAAGGTAATCATATGTTTTACACAGACTTCAGCATAAGCCCTTATGCTGAAGCTGTTAGTTTAACTCTATTTCCCAGCTGTAGTGTAGTAGTAATCAGAGCAATTATGGAGGAAATTGCAGATGACTTCAAAGAAACCACTCGCTAACTGGCAGTGCTGACTCAAATGAGTGTATAACTCACTCACTCATAATACACCAAATCGGTCTTTTGTTGACACCTGCTGGCTAAAATCTTATGTAAAGAAATGAAAAGAAATGCGTCTAGCTATTTTACACATATTCTCTGCTCTTACAATTTAGTTTAGAACACCACGAACACAAACCGACTGATAGAAACAGTAAAGCGTGCTGTTCTGAGACATCAGCACTCTTATCTTTCATCCAATCAGATTTTAGGACTGTAAGTAACTTTAGTATATCCTAATATAATGCATGCATGATCTAGTCATATATATGTAAGTATACATATAAGTATATATGTTAATTGGGGCTACTGGAAACCAATGCAGTAAGAGTGCTGCCTAAATCGATGAAAACAGAATGTTTCGAAAGCGCCCAAGAGCCTAATCTTTTTTTAATGTTCAAGGAATAAACCAATCAATGGCTTACTAATAATTGTCTCTACAAATTAAGGTAATATAGGAGATTTTAACATAAAAAAAACATCAACATGTTATCTTTAAAGAGTTCTTAGTGATTTATAGTATGTGTGAAAGACTCTAGACTGAAACAAATCAAACCCCCTTCATTTCCCATGGTAAAACAGAATATTTGCACAATATCTGCAGTTAATTATCAGAATATATGTTTTATTCTGTTTATTAAAAATTCACTGTCTGTTATCATAAAGGGATTTCAATGGCAGTGTTCAGACTCACATCTAATTTGGTCTTGCATTTATCAAATTATAGTGAGCATATTGCATATTAATATTTTAGCAGAATGTCCAGCCAGGTATTAACAATAATAGTCAATTGCCCTGCAGAATATTTCATATGTTAGATTGGGGCTGTGATTGGTGATGAACACTGGTTTAACCCCTGCTGGGCTGGTCTTATCAATAGCGTCACATGGTTCATCCCCTTAAAACAAAGACATGTAAGGGTGGAAAAATGTATTAACTTGTAAAGGCCTCTATAGATGTATCCTTCAAATAATTAGTTGCCCCATTGAGACAGCTCTCTACCATTCAGCTGCCCATTAATGAGCCCATTAAAATGTAGATCCAGGTATAAGGATGGTGGACGAGATTCTCCAATATTTAATACTGCAAGTAGACAAATCATTGGATTATGTAGCAGTTCTTCACAGTAGGATAGAGACACCTGCAGGGCTCTTTACATTATGCCTACAATATATTTTGTTATACATATTTGCAATAAAAGCAATTCTATTATTTTACTTTCAGTTTATGTTTATCTGCATTATAAGATGTCAAATGTTTTTATCTGTATAGCTTGCATTCATAGTGCTATTTTGTGTACTTTGTATAATGAGGTTGAATAAAGGTTTCAATGTCTGGGTCTTCCATTGAATCTTAGGGACTGGTTTGCACAAAAATGAACATCATTTGCTCATGTTTATAATAATACATGGTTGAAACAACATGGTGGTGAGTAAATTACAGAATTTTCCTTTTTGGGTAAACCAGTCTTTTTATACAGGTGCTATCTATAATCAAGGTACTGTAAATAAAATGCTGTGGCCAGTGGTGAATGTATCACATTTATAATTTTGAAGCCAAGGCCTTGTTATTTTAGTCTATTGTGGAAGGGAAAATGATTTAAAAGGACTAAACAGACAAAAATATAACTCTAATACTATAAAGTAAATTTGCAGCATCCTAAGAAATCTCTTTTGAGCTGTTATATTCTTCCTCTGGTCTCTTTTTGGATGTTTTACATGCCAGAGAATGTATTTTTTCTTTTCTTTTTTAATCATGACAAAGTAAAAACAGGCCCAAAGTCAAATGTTTTTTTGACTGCTAATTTTGGCAAACTAACTCCTTTTGAGCTTTTCTATTAAATCTGGAAGCAAAAACAAAACAGAATGCAACATGCCTCCAGTGTTGTATACAGTGGAACACTTTCAAACTTTATCCTCTATGTTCAATGTGTTCCTGCCATATTGCTTCACAGTGAAGAGTTGCTGTATATAATGTGCAAAGAGCAGAGTAGTAACCCTGGGTGGCGCTATTCTAGAGTCTGGCCCTTGCGATGTGTGGCTATGGAGATTAATGAGGCTTCAGGGATTAAATTGTCCCAAACGCACACACTGTTTAATTTAATCCTCCCCAGGGAGGCCCTCCCAGAATAAGAAGTGTGCTGTTGAGGAGAGCTAAAAGGCTTTTTTACCTCTGAGTAGGGCACCTTGGGAATGTTCCATGGGTCACACTGTAGGTAAGACAAATCCCTTTCTCATTCCCAGTTTAACAAAGGCAGATAATAAATAGGTTGTCATAATTATTGCATTGCTGAGTGGATATTCAAAGAGGTCAACATAGTTTTTGGTGTGGATACAGTCTGCAGTGACCTTTATTTTTCTACTTGTGATAAAACACCCTTGCCTCTTGAGTGACAATACTGGGAAGACCTATTTGCTTAATAATTATTGATGCTTCCAAAGGTTGAACAATCTACTAACACTGGGGCCTGGGTCCAGCAAGTAAAGACACTGACTACCACACGTGGAGTCGCAAGTTCGAATCCAGGGTATGCTGAGTTACTCCAGTCAGGCTTACTAAGCAACCAATTGGCCAGGTAGCTAGGGTGGGTAGAGTCATGTTGGGTTAACCTCTTCACGGTCGCTATAATGTGGTTCTTGCTCTCGGTGGGGTGTATAGTGAGTTGTGCATGGATGCTGCAGAGAATAATGTGAGCCTCCACACACACACTAGGTCTCTGCGGTAACATGCTCAACAAGCCTAAGACTGCCTCAGACGTGGAGACAACTGAGATTCATCCTAAACCACCTGGATTGAGGCAAATCTCTATGCCACCACAAGGACTTAGAGCACATTGGGAATTGGGCATGCCAAATTGGGGAGAAAAGTAGAGAAAACAAACAAATAAACAGACATACAAAAAAAAATGAATTTGTGCTGCAGACATGAATGTTACCTAAAATTGTGCATCTTGTTGAGGAGAAGTTTGCTTCCTTTCTAAGTAATCAGGAGGAAAAATTGATATTTTTAAACTGAAGAAGGGACCCAAGTCACTTAGGAACAAAAATATCATAAATATTTAAAGGTTGGTCTCTATGGCTTGGGCAAGCAACCACTCACAACCACTCAGAATATCCTAGCAACCAGCTATCAATTCACTAAAGACCACCAAGCAACACTCTAAAAACATTCAGAACACCTTAGCAACCAGCCTGGCAAAACTCTTAGCATGGTGACAGTGAGTTTTACATGGGGAAGCACTACTCACATTGTGTATACAGTATATATACAGTACATATACACACTCAACGAACCTTTATTAGGGGTACACCTGCACACCTATTTATTCATGAGGTTATCTAATCAGCCAATCTTGTTGCTGCAGTGCAATGCATAAAATCACGGAGATACGGGTGAGGAACATCAGTTTATGTTCACATCAAACGTCAACTGTGGCAGATTTTCTGGTGCCAGATGGGCTGGTTTGAGTATTTCTGTTACTGCTGATCTCCTGAGATTTTCAAACACAACAGTCTCTAGAATTTATTCTGAATGATACCAAAAACAAAACACATCCAGTGAAGGGCAGTTCTGTGGATGGGAACACCTTGTTGATGAGAGAGGTCAACGGAGAATAGCCAGACTGGTTCAAGCTGACAGAAAGATTATGGTAACTCATATAACCCCTCTGTACAATTGGAATGAGCAGAATAGCATCTCAGAATGCACAACACCTCGAACCTTTAGGCAGATGGGCTGCAACAACAGAAGACCACATCGGGTTCCACTTCTGTCAGCCAAAAACAGAAAGCAGAGACTGCAGAGGTCCTACCATCTGTGTACCTCAGCAGCAATTGAGATTTATCAGACCAGGCATTTTTCCAGTCTTTAACTGTCCAGTTTTGGTGAGCCAAATGCCCACTGCAGACTTAGCTTTCTGTTCTTGGCTGACAGAATAGGAACCCAACATGGTCTTCTGCTGTTGTAGCCCATCTGCCTCAAGGTCTGACATGTTGTGCATTCTGAGATGATATTCTGCTCACTACAATTATGCAGAGAGTTTATCTGTATAAACTGTAGCCTTTCTGTCAGCTTGAACCAGTCTGACCTCTCTCATCGACAAGGCATTTCCATCTGCAGAACTGTTGCTCACTGGATGTTTTTTTTGTTTTGTTTTTAGCACAATTCTGAGTAAACTCTGTTGTGCATGAAAATCCCAGGAAATAAGCAGTTACAGAAATACTCAAACGTGCCTGTCTGGCACCAAAAATCATTTTGCGGCATCCACACACAACTCACCATGTGCCCCACTGAAAGAGAGAACCACATTTTGTTCGACACAGATTGGACAAATGCTAAAATTGGCTCAGTAGATTGGCACCCGCCGCGCCCCTGAAGCGATGCTGTTCTAGGCTCACGCCTATGTCGCTGTAAAGAAGATAATTTTCATGGGCAAGGAAGAGGCGAGAAACCGGCTTGTCAATATAAATAATATTTTAATGATGAACTTAAAACAAACACATAGGGCAACAGACATGTCTGCTGATTAAGCTCTCTCTCTCTCGATCGCTGTCTGCGAGTGGCCTTTATCCCTCTTGACGGCTCAATTAGCCTGATACGGGACCGGGCGTGCGTAATCACGCCCCGGTCCCGCCCTCCACCGTGCCACTTTCCTCCCCCGTTCTCTCAGGCTGGGGACCCCCGGCCTGACGTACATCCCCTGGGGGGGGCGCCTCCCGCACGGTCTGCCAGCGGGTCATCCCCATCAACCTGGACGAGGGAGGGGCAAGGGGAGGGAAACAACAATTAAAAATGGGGGGGGTACCTCCCCTCCCACCAACACCATAATTTAAAAAAGAGGGAAAAGGCCAACACAGAGCGGTATCGAGAGAAAGAGGAGAGAGAGATTTAAAGGAGAAAAAAAAAAAAAAAACTTACTCGCCGGTTCTCTGATACGCCGTAGCTCGTTCCTCAGCCACTTCTCCACCCTCTTCAGGACAACAGCCGCGCCTCTCCAGGCAGATCGGAGGCAGTCCTCAGCTCCTGGCGGACGGAACGCCCCGCCGCGTTCCCGGGGTGTCGAAGGGGCCTCCCCCCGCCCCTGGCAGCGGTTCTCCCGCTCCAGGCGGTCGGCGGCGAGCCCCTCCCCGCACGCGGTCGGCAGTCTCCAACCCCGCCGCGTTCCAGCGGCTAGTAGGGGACTCCCCCGCCCCTGGCAGCGGCCCTAACCGCTCCAGGTGGTCGGCCAGGAGCCCCTCCTCCCCTCGTGGTCGGCGGCCGTTCCTCCGCGTCCAGGTGGCTGGGCTCCTCCGTCCCCTGGCAGATGGCCGCGGCTGCTCCACTGAGAAGTGGCGAGAACTCCGCTACGGCGTATCCCTCTTCCTTCCCGGGCTTTCGGCACCAATGTAAAGAAGATAATTTTCATGGGCAAGGAAGAGGCGAGAAACCGGCTTGTCAATATAAATAATATTTTAATGAAGAACTTAAAACAAACACATAGGACAACAGACATGTCTGCTGATTAAGCTCTCTCTCTCGATCGCCGTCTGCGAGTGGCCTTTATCCCTCTTGATGGCTCAATTAGCCTGATACGGGACCGGGCGTGCGTAATCACGCCCCGGTCCCGCCCTCCACCGTGCGACAGTCGCCTAATGGGTTGACCAGCCCTGGGGGCCGGCTTTGGCCTAAATCATGCCCAACACAAAGCTCCATGTTCGTTGGATGGGGAGAGGGGATGCGTGGCAGGGTGCGACCAGCGAGGCGATCGTCTGTGTTGCGCGACTGCTATCGGGTCCCCGAATGATGTATAACAGGTGAGGAAGGGCAGCCAGTGGAGATTCTAGTGCCCCCCTATGGTAAAATGGTGCCTCCCTAGGGAGTTGGTGCCCTATGCTGACTGCGTAATATGCTTATAAAGAGCAGCAGCACTGGCCTAATGGATGCTTATGTCACCATTGGGGCTTTGTGTTTTAGACCATCCCTCAATTCCAAGTGCCTCACCATGTTAAAGACATTAAATCATCCCCAAATTTTCTCTACTGACCCCAAAAATTATCCCATCACCTTTGTGGGGCTAAGGAGAACTGGGATCTGACACTGGTGATAAGCATCTATCTTTTTTTCTTCATCTTTTTGAGTCATTAAGTCATTCCACGCATTTACAGGCCACTCACATCCTCTGACAAACATCACAAAACAATTGCTGCCTTCAGGTTATTTTATCTCTTTGGTGGAAGTAACATGGAATATAAGTTATATATTAAATTAAAAAGCTATGGAAATTGCTCTATATATCAAGACTAGCTGTGTTGAATAAAGGATTTGTCACCCAGAACACTCCATCACTGTGGAGACATCTGAATTAATTTGCATTTCCACAAAGGTGCTCTGTCTAATGAAGACGCAAAATAACAAGACAGACACTTAAGAACACAGTTGTTCACATCTATAATTTAATATAAATTTGAGTTTCTCGATTGTGGCATGAGTTGGATGCATTTTACAGTGTAGGTTTAAAAAAAATGTACACCTTATGAACCACACTAAACATACATAGGATGCACTGAAATGCCAAGTAACCTTTCTGGTAGATCTACAGGAAAGTATTATCGTACTCCTTGTTGGAATCCATTTTGTGCAAAGAAGATGAGATGAACCTTTATATGCACCAGTTCAACATGATCACACAGGAAATCAAAATGTGATGAGCACAATTTGGAGGTTACATATTTGCACTAAAATTACATTTGTACTCCACTGAGGGTTAGGGGGAATAGTTAATAAAATAGGCATTTCTGTTGACTGTATTTTCATTTACAACTGAAAATACAACTCGCTTTTAGCACCATTCTAGACATGTCACCCAGAAAACTGGAGCTCACATGTGCCCATAAGTTCAATAACACTTCCTGCTTTGGCCTCTGGGGGCAGTAATTCGATTTTTGGTAAGCACAGACCGATTTGAGCAGCAAAACTTTCAGTGTACTGTTGCTGAATTCCCCATGTTATCAGTCTGCCTAGACATATTGTAAACCCTGAAAAACCCTTGAAATCTTAAACCAGCCTAAGTTGGTTTGCTAGACATAGCTGGTTTAAGCAGGTCCTAGAGGGTTTTATTTGTTCTCCCAGCCTGGCCAAGCTGTTACTATTACAAGCTGTTAGTTGGTTGGCCATCTGCCACAAACCCTTCTAAGGTGCCAATTTTCAATTTAGGCTAATTTTAGCTGGCTAAGATCGTCTTCAGTTAGTTTAGCTGGTCTCCCAATCTGATAAGTGTCCAGAACCCCTTTAAAGCCAGCTAAGATCAGCAAAACAGTTGATTTAGTTTTTTGTTCTCATTGGAAGTACATTCATTTAAAGGTCACAAAATACACAACATTTGTTTTTTTAGTTAATCAGATTAGAAATGCTTGCTTGATTCATGATTAGCATGATAATTACACCTCTCTTCATCTATTTTAAGTGCAATCCATTCCAAAGCTAATAGTCAGGATGGTACTTCCAAATCGGCATAGTATAGAGCTAATTCAACAGGCAGACCACAGACAAGCCAAATCTGTCTTTGTTTAAGTGCTTTGTCCAAATGAAGAGCAAAGTGTGAAGGTTGTTTCAAAGGCTATTTTTCTTTTTGTATTTATCCCACTTGAAAATTATTTTATTATTTTTTGATGAATCAAAATAATTTGCCGTAGTGAGTGTCATTAGTTCATCTATTTTACAATGGTACAGCCATCCCTGTCATTGCCTGGTTTCACCTCATCCATATGGTGGCAGTATTATAAACTGTCTAATCTGAGCCCACATCACCCAGCAGCCCCTCTATGCTACGACATGTGCTTAATGGAACAAAAGACACTGTGAATCTCACCCTAGCTACCAGTCACTAAATTATATTTAACACAATATTGCCAAATACATAAGGCGTATGGCCTGTGTCACCAAAGGCCAACACAAACAGTGTTCATACAAGCAAACTGTAATGGGTCATAGGAGATTTAAATTATTCCTTTTTAACTGTAACTAACAGGGTTTTAAAATGGTAAAATAAAATTAATAGCTATTTCTGAACATTTAGTCAGCACTCTTGGCCTTTTGCTATGCTCAGCACCCCTTAGTTACTGTCCTACACTTAAATAAGATTTACAGAATTTCTGAAAGGAATTGATTAAACACTGTAAACCATTAGATAGGGAAAAATGGAATCATACAAATAAGTTAAAATAAATTAACCTTTATAAGTGTTTTGAAATTTCTCTTCATGTTGAGTTGACTGTACACATTTTAAATAACCTGATGTTGTGTGCTTCTTTCAGGTTTGGTTATTAGCAGTAATTAATAATTATCACAGATAATTATTAAAATCAATAAACATTGATTAGAATTAACATTAAATTTGTAATTCTTTAAATCAACAATCATCAAAGATAACCATCAATTATCAAATTCAATAGAATATTAACAATCATCAAATATAATTGTCAATTATCAAAACCAATAGGATATTAATAATATTAATAATATCGCCAGGGCACCACCCTGGAATCATCGACTAATAACCAGGCAGTATGGCAGTCTCACTATAGTATTGTTCTCTTAGGTAGTTGACATCTGGAGAACATCAACATTCAAAAGGAAAACAATGAAGGCTTGAATCCGAGCACTGACATCCCCTGCCAGCCCTTGACACAGATGCATGAAGAACAATACCAAAACACTTCTCTTTAAAGTATAACAAAGTTTATTAATGCAGTAATATCAATTAGTAATCAATACAATGCAGTCAATAAACTTCCTACATCCAACTACAAACTAAACAGTAACATGATTAGATATTGTAACAAATAAGCTTATAATACATGAGAGGAAGGTGTGTGTGTGTGTGTGCACAAGGAGTGGAGTGCACAAACTGGCGGACGTGGCTCTCATGGAGAGTACGTCACGCAAGGTTTCCGGCCAGAGAATGTGAATAAGTTAGGGACAAAGCTGAGCTTTATCGCCAAGTTATCTTCTTGCCAAATGTGTGTGTGTGTATGTTTGTGAGGGGTTGTATGTGCGGTTAGTACAAGAGAGAGAGAACAGATTGACAGCACAAAAGCCGATTTTAGCGTTCATGGGAGACATAGCAACAGTTAGTTTTATCACTCAGAGACGTGGTGAACAGCTCATAATCCGTCTGCTGCAGTCATTGGTTCTTTAATAGATAAACTCAGTGTGCCGTCTCACCTGCGATGGCAGAAATGCACAACAGTCCAACGTGGTCGGACAATAACAAAGCAAATCTCATTTGTGGTATCAGTGAGTTACAGTAATACCTTGAGTATTATTAGCAGCAATGAGCAGACTCAGTGGTCTGTAAACTGTACAAGCAATAGCCTTGATACACAAGAATAACAGACTATAATAATCTATCTCTGCCCAGACATAAACCTCTTGAGTCGTGTGAGGACATTATTTGACTCCGACTCGGTTTCTCGAAGCTCGGACAATGACAGAAGGATGTTTCCTCACTCTGTTGGCAGGTGGTACGGTGGCTGATTCTCAGCGAGTCGGCAGAGAAAACAGCAAAGTCGACTTGGTTGAAGAAGGAAAATAAATCTTCTTTCTTCACTTCTGCGGGCAAAAGGGTGAAGACGCGAATTGCTCGGTGGTCTCCTTCGGATCTGTTAGCGTGCCTGGTGGAACACGGAACAGTTTTGCCACGGTTGTTGTTATCGGGCATTGAGTGTTAGTATAGGCCGCAGTCAGGTTTTATGTATGTTGGCCTGCCATTGTATCTTATTTGTGTACATGAGACCCAACACTGGATTTTTTGTTTTAAGTTTAATGTACTTGTCTCTTTAAATGTAAAGTTACTTCAATTTAACTGAAACTGGACAGGGGATTTCTATTTCACAGCATGCTCTGCATGGCACTCGACTGGGAGAGTAAAGCTTAAAGTGCAGTGTTATAAAATGTGTCTTTGTTTAAGATCAATGTAAAGGATGTTACTTAGTGTTATTATTCTGTTATTTAGAAGAGTTTGTTACGTTAATGTTTTTGGGGTTTTACCATTATGGCGAATCACAGAGCTTGAGATTAGGTTGAGGACATGTATAATTTAAGGCTATTCTACAGTATAATGCTTTCTTTGTTGAGCAATTGCTAAGCCAATCACATATAATGTTTCCAGTTTGCATGCATACAGCATTTTAGCATTCACTGTACCAGCTAGTTCTAGCTAATACTAGCTAGTTATGTTCCCAAATTGAAATAATTAAGTTTGGCTGGCAGAAGTGGAACCCAAAGTGTTCTTCTGCTGTTGTAGCTCATCTGCCTAAAGGTTTGATGTGTTGTGAATTCCGAGATGAATTCTATTACATGGTACACCATATCTATGAGCTTACATGGTAATTTTAAGTTCAGCCAAAGAGGTCATTTTAAAGTACTATTGGAGTGTTTGAGTTAACTTAATTAAAATTAAGAGCAATTAACATAGGCACCATATATAGTACATAATAAAAATATGAAAACCTATTATAAAAAAAAGTAACGGATTGCTTCAAATATTTTAGATCTGCTAACTTAGTTTACTGTGTAGTTTTCTGAACAAAGTGTGTCAGTGCAAAGTTGGCATTTTTCTTAAAGAAATTGATAAATGATGAGGTAGCAAAATTAAAACATGGAGACTCTAAATCAGAATCAAGTCAGTCACAGTTAACTGAAAAGAGAGATGCCTCATTTTATAGTGATTACTACTGAGACAACACATTCTCACACCCAACTCATCACATATGGACGCTTTGCCAGGACTTGGCGTCACTTTTTAACGCACTGGGTATACCTTTGGCGTCATTTTTCAACGTGCAGGGTAGTCCGAAAGACTTCTATAGAGGATTTTATAAATAAAAATATAAAAAACTTTGATTAATTGAACACAATCGTAGCATATTATATATATTTATTAACATCAACAAACCTCTGATAAAAATCCGTTATCCAGCATGCACTAGTTAAAGCAGTGTACCTATGTATAACAGTACCTAAGAAAACGCTTAAACTGCTTACTTGCACACGCCGTGGAGCATTGTTAAACTCACCTTTGAATGCCGTTTTACCTGCAGTTTAGCGTTGTTTTGGTTAAGACTATCCTGAACGTTGAAAAATGACGCCAAAGGTATACCCAGTGCGTAAAAAAGTGACGCCAAGGGGTCCTGTCAAAGCGTCCATATGTGACGAGTTGGGTGTGAGAATGTGTTGACTGAGAACATTTGTGTGAGTGAACAGAATATACTCACTATGCTACTGTGAGCTCTTTGGTTACCATCACCTCTATGATGATAAATATATAAATGAATTAACATTGTAATGATGCTGGCAATGACAATGATGAAGATGTAGGAACCCAAGTGTAGTTTATTTACAAAAATGTGATTATGCAAAAACCCTAACTATACCAGTGAACTAACAACATGAATTTGACAAGACTTGACATGACATGACATGACATGACTATACACTTGACATAAACATGACTTAACTGAAACAAGACTTGTCTTGGAACAAAACAACAAAGTTACGTTAACAAAAGTATACAAGAGGCAATGGCAAACATGAGGGCTTTAATACACAGACATTGGGTAAAACAATTACATTTTAACCAATGAACAGACAGAACTATAAAAAGGATAACAAGACTAATAAATTAAAACCAATGACAAACTAGAACTGATAACAACCTAATGAAACAATAATCCAATGAAAACAAGACACATGAACATGGAGGGAAACATGAAATCAATGACAAGGGAACCACATGACATGAACAAGAACTAAACTTTTCTGAATAAAAGACATGAAATACATGAAAACACATATTAAACATTACAAACATTAAGTTATTTACATTAATTTACATTTTCTCAAATGTAAGTGTAATGAAACTCAGCAATAACAGGCACAAGATGATGATGACGATGATGATGGGATGAATCCAAATGGTTCATGGAACACATGACTGTAAAACAGGAACTAAACTTCCAACATAAAGTACATTAACACAAAACATGAACAAAAACACATAAAACCATGGCAGTAAGAGTCCTACAGTGATGTTATGCTGTATGTGTTAATATGGTAATGAAATACCTATTTAAATCAACATAAATTCCTTGAGATTCATTTAAAGGTTTGGAACAAATACAGTGACACTATTATTAATGCCTCATCAACAATGTTGTACCATGTTGTTGGATAATTTCTCTCAAATTTATTTAACTTCTATAGACTTAAAGTGCAGAAAAGAGCAAAAAAATAATATGGTGGACAGCAACAGTTGCTAAGGTAGGATTTGGTACCATTTTGAAGGCAGGGCTCATTTTGGTAATCATCCATTTCCAGTAGAGAATTACTGCACTACATATACTGTAGAGTGTATCAATTGTCAATACAAAATTTTCCTGGACAGTATGCATAAAAGCTCATTCTATATCTGTTTAGTATTGCATTGCACTTTTTAACGAAACACAATTTAACAAACAAAATACATGTAATTGGAAACACAATATATCTTTATTTATAAGGAGTTGACAAAGTCATTATATCCTCATCAGTAAATAGTTCTTAACTGCACTTTAACCATGTAGAAAATGAGACCAAGTGGGCATATATTGAACAAGGATGAACTGTAAATGGCAAAGGTCCATTAGAATTCATTAGGCAAAATTGTGAGGCTCTTAATACCTTCTAAAGTAGAGCAAGAGTGCATTCAAACCATCTAATACCTGAGCATTACAATAATTCTTAATTGTCTCTGAGAATATTATCTCTTTCTAGGAAGATAATTTAAATGTTAATAGACAGCTTCCCTCTGCTGTGCCTCTATCAGAATCTCTCCCTTGGAGTGCTAGAATCACCATATGTAGGTTAAATCCATTACAAGCCTCAACTCTATGGAGACCCTGCAGAGTTTCTCTCTTATATCTCTCTCTTAAACAAACACGCTTACCAACGCTAACAACACATTCTTTGAAGGTCACTTGGAATAGGTTAATGTTAATGCCATGGTATATACACTAGTACCATAGTAGGGGGGGGGGGATGGCAGAGGCAGGCTAAATACAGTACACTCAGCAAGTTAGCTACAGGCAGTTGTTGGATTGTGAGCTGGGCCCCCCCAACAAGAGTGGCAGCAGGCAGACCACCCAGTGCGTCTAGGGCCAGCCCAACCCCGCAGCGGCTCACTCAGACGACTCAATGAACGCTTCGGGATCGTCCTGAGGGCTCATCTTGGCTTGGGTGAACTGAGGTGGGGGTTCTGCAGTAGGTGTCACTGCCATAGTACCCCCATGCGGCAGCAATGCTTGAGCTTAAAGGAGCACCTCGAAATGTTGCTCCTGTTCAGAACGAAGCTCCAGGAGGGCCGAGTGTTGAGATTGGTGGATGCAAGCAAGGGTTTTGATGATGTCAGCCAACAGCAAGGACAACGTATCTCCCCTCAATCCCGGGTTTCGGCACCAGACCTCTTTAGACCTCAAATAATGCAAAGAAAACAAGTTCCTATTAATTTTTAAACAACACAATACTAATGTTTTAACTTTTAAACATTAAAAAAAAAAAAGTTTAAAAACCAATATTTGGGGTAATAACCCTGATTTTCAATCACAGCTTTCATGCGTCTTGGCATGCTCTCTACCAGTCTTTCACATTGCTGTTGGGTGAATTTATGCCACTCCTGGTGCAAAAATGAAAGCAGCTCAGCTTTGTTTGTTGGCTTGTGGCCATCCATCTTCCTATTGATCACATTCCAGAGGTTATCAATGGAGTTCAGGTCTGGAAATTGGACTGGCCATTACATTGTCTGGATCCTGTGGTCCTACATCCACACCTTGATTGACCTAGCTGTGTGGCATGGAGCATTGTCCTGCTGGAAAAAACAATCCTCAGTGTTGGTGCACATTGTCAGAGCAGAAGGAATCTAGTTTTCTTCTGGGATAACCTTGCACGTGGCTTGATTCATTTGTCCTTCACAAAGATGTATCTGCCTGATTCCAGACTTGCTGAAGCACACCCGGCTCATCACCAATCCATCACTAAATTTCACAGTGGGTGCGAGACACTGTGGCTTGAAGGCCTCTACAGGTCTCCGTCTAACCGTTATACGACCATGTGGAGAATCGTGATAGTCCGAGGGGTGCTTCAGCAAAGCTGGAATAGGAGAGATTTGTCAGATTTGTGTGATTTTGTGTGTTTTTTGTTTTTTGACAGTGCCTCATCTGAGTAGATGTCATGAAGCAATGGTTTGAGGTTAGTTTATATAATTAACAAACTTGAGTTGTTATGACAGCCAACAACTGCACAAGTTGAGCGTGGAATTAATTTTTACTACAAATAACACTTACAAAATAAATGGCTGTTGTTCTCCATCTGGATAGCTAATTTCGGTTAGTATTACATTGCGTCTCGAAACAGAAAATAGGCAATTAGAAACATCAAGGCAGTGGTTGCTCAGAAAAACTGTGGATATAGTCAAACCTTAGAATGTCGCAATAGGTCACATTACAAGTGAGAGCCAATATTAATTAACATCACTAATGTCAATGCTGTTGTAACGCTTGGTGAGGCAGCAATTTTGAATGTTTGGTGTACATGGATCAGGATCTGACTTCAGCAGATTGGAATGCTGTTTGCTGAATGAAAACTTGAAAATCGATCACAAGGCATCAGATGATTTGGAATAAAACAATTTTGAGCTGCAACCTGGACATTGTAAAACTCTACAAACAATACAAAGAGCAAATAAGCATTAAATAAATAAAGCAATGAATAAATTATGACAATATTTTTCAAATAATTTAATATATAAAATTTGCATTGGGTAAAGCTCTGAAATGGCAAAAGAGTGACATTTAATATAAGGACCAAGGGCGACATTTTTATGGTGCAAGCAAAAATTCCCCCCAGTGACGTATGGTTATGAGAGTGCGTTGGCTTGTTTGACCTTTCGAATAAATAATTTTAGAAAGATGGCACACACGTACAACCTCTAGAGTACACAGTTATACTCAAAATGGTGTATAGCCTGCAGTATAATGCATATAATAAATGAATAGATCAACCAGAAATAACAAATCTGTCATTCTTTACTCCCTCGAATGCAAATCTTTATTAACTGAAAATCTCGACATCTATTGCTCCTTCATGAGAGCTGATGAGAGAATTAGCATTGTCTGACTCATGAACTAATCATTATGAGTTGGAACTTTTCAATGAAACAGCTGGCCTGAATGATTTGTTTAAAAATCAGACTGATCCAGTTCTCGAGTTCAATCCACTGACTCAATGATCCGCAGCAGTTAATGGCTCACTAAAGAGGTAGATTATCAGTAAATAATGGCTTAAATTTCAATCTGTTCTTCACATAAATCTATTATATGACATCAGAAGACTTCAGAAGTCATTTTAGAGCTTGACAGCCCTAGTTCATATTCATTTCCATTATATCCAAAAGAATGCCCAGAA
Organism: Moxostoma hubbsi; assembly: GCA_032164185.1. Lineage (NCBI taxonomy): Eukaryota > Metazoa > Chordata > Actinopteri > Cypriniformes > Catostomidae > Moxostoma > Moxostoma hubbsi. Next base: position 13,146,307 of record JAVLUX010000013.1, on the reverse strand, counting down.
TACTACTTCAAAACTGTACCTTTTGTCTTATATGGAAGAAAGCAAGTCATACAAATTTGAAACAACATGAGGGTGAGTAAATAATGACAGAAGTTTTGAGTAAACTATTCCTTTCAAGCTTTCAAAAGAACAATATGCACACATACACATTCATGCACACACAAATACAAACACACAATTCGCTAAACCCCCCCCACCCCCCCCCCCACACACACACACCCATTGTGCCATTGCTCTCTGTGGCACATTTCAAAGCATCAAACATCAAACCTGACTGAGTCTGAGAAAGGGGCCCTTAAGCTGCCTGCTATTAAATATTGATGGACTAAAGATATGCAGATTGTTTATTGACTGGCTTCTAAAAGGAAACTTGGAAAGCATCTGTCTGGTCTATGCCACTTCTTCCATAATCACTTTGTCTGATTTTGGAATTCTATTTGAATGTGTACTGTTAAGTCTTTGTGTCACCCGTGGTTGTAATTGCTATAAACAAGCTATTAAAGAAATAATTAACTAAATATGCAGCCTTGCTTAAATGGTGTTCAGCTTTAATGGGTTGGCATTTAAGAGAATAACCCCACAGAGTGCCACACAAGTGCTTGGTTAATACAAGCTAATGGCTTTAATCACTGGCAATTATTGCTTATTCAGGGCGAACAAAGGGTGACTTTTTTTTTTTACTTAACATGGCAATGACATTTTCCAGGAAGTGTTTGCCTCTGTGACATACTGTTTTATATCAAGACTGTTATAAAAAATAAAGGAGAGTTTCCTCTAGGGTGTAAGAGGAGAATTTGGTGCTATGTGATGTAAGTCCTGTGTATAGCGTGGTCCTTTAAGAATCTGACAATTATGTTTTAAATTGTAAGGCTGAAAAAAGAATACTAATTGCTGTTTGTATACAATACTTAGGTTTCTAGCATTCTTTACGCTAGCAAATATTTTGGCCACTTGATCCAGTCTATTTAAAAAGTACTATTTAAGTACTGCTAATGCTATCAGAAACAGAAAAGGATAATTATAATAATTATACTTTAAAAAGCGAACACCTGTGTCTGCACAAAAGAGAGATCAGGATTAACCCTGGGGTCTTTAGAGACACGGGACCTCATTCCAACCCCTGTACCTCATCCATTTTTTGGAGCTGTGCACACACCTCTTTAGCATTCCTCAATCTATCTCTTATAAATAGTGTAACGCACACACACACAAAATATAAAACAGCAAAAAAAAAAAAAAAAAAAAAAAAAAAAGGAACAAAAGTGTATATGTATTTATTTATTTTTTGCACTTCCATAAATTATATTTTTTGATAATTATTTCATATCTATTTAAGTTTACTATCACAGGATATCTAATTATTTGTGTATCACAATAGAAATGAGTAATATAGTCATAAAAAATAAATACTATATCACATCGACTTTCTATACAACTATCTATCGGCAACAGTGAATTATCAGTATTTTATAAGCCAACACACATGCATAATATATATGATATTTCTTACTCAAGATGGCACTGATGTTTCAGTGACTGACTTGATTTACATTTGTCATTGTTGTTTGATGAAGAAACAACAACAAAGTAAACTTATATAACAAGTACAACACATGAAAAGTATGATATGACATATGAGTATTGTCATTTGGGTGTACTACTGAAATAATGTATGTTGTGAATCTATTTAGACTTAACAAGTGTTTGAGAAAATACACATAAAATACACATAAGCTTCACATAAGTTACACATGTATAGATTATGTGTTATGTGTAGCTCAATATGTGTTTGACAGCCAGTTGCATCTCACAAAATTTCAGTGCGAAAATAATGAATCCTAAGAGTATATTTTATTAAGTATATAATATTCCAATTTTATATAATAATATTTCTGTGTACTATGTAGTGTTTGTGTGTATTACTGTGGATGACTGTGTTATTAGCTTATCAGCATGTGCTAAAGTCAAAGTAGAGAAATATTTAACAGAGATGGGCCACTTCTATTAAAATGAATGGGAGAAATTAGAATGCCCAGTGGTAGAAATGTAGAATGGTAGATGTAGAAAAGGAAGCCCCACCTTACAGGTAAAAAGAGCCAGTCACCTTTTAGATACAGACATTGCATGTCACTCAACTAGAGAACGTGCATGTGCATTAGCTATACAAGCAGAGATCTTTTTTTTTTTTTTTACGTGATCTTAGTAAAAGAAGCACAATTTATGATACAAGTGTTGTCAGATTTTACTGCTGATTTGAAATGTGTTCTTTGATCGTAATCTTGGCCGTTTTGTAGATTTTGGTCTTTCCCCATTAAAGTAGATTGGAGCTGCCGCTAGGAGGTATGTCGCTTGTTTACACAGAAAATTATAACTCATAACACATAAAAAAGCCAAACATTCCATGACTGGTGCAGTGTGTGGCCAGTACACCGGCTGCCACCGTGCTGACCACCCCACCCATCTCTGTGCCAGCTGGTGTGCCACTATGCCAGGCCTCTGTTGACACTGGCAGTATAGCAGTGTTTCAGAATGCTCTTACCCTCTGATATCGGTGGTGTTGTGGCACAGATACCACTTCGCAGATGCTGTCATGCTGAGTAGAACCACAGGGAGCTAATCCCTTTAAGGGTCTGTTGAGCCAAAACTCTGCATGGTACAACTTGTCAAAAATAAAAAGGTATCATTGTCACTTAAAAGGAATCATTGGTTTTGAGGCTGAATTTCATATGATGGCTAAAATCTAGAGGCCAGGCTGAGAAATTTGTATTAGTTACTACTAGGGGTGTGGATCTTTGGATCAAAATCGAATCGATTTGATTCACTATTCATAGGTTTTCGATTCAAGATTCAAGTTCGATGCGATTAACGATTTGATTCTGCATTTGTAGTATTCTATAAATACTCCTCCTAATGTGTCTTTGGCAAGAAAAATACTTAAGGTAGTTTATTGCACCAAAAGCAGATTGAAAGAAAACACAATAAATAAATGTAAAAACATGCTTCTTGGAATACAACAGAGTGCAATGCGCTGGTGAAATATTTCAGAGTCAAGCATAACTACTAAAGTATTCCATATTTCAATATAACAATTCCATTATTTTATTTTTTATTAAATTAATTTGCAAGACTTTTCCAGGCCTGGAAAACACCATTTTAAAAGTCCCTGACATTTCAAGGTTTCCTATGACCATGGGGACCCTGAATCAGTACAAATTAAATATTACAACATAAAAGTAAGATCAAATGACTACATTTAGTTTCCTCAAGACCTCATATCCAAATAAGGATAATTAAATACTTCTGCATGCCAAGTCGCCAAATAAACAATAATACCAGTAAAATGGCACTATTTATCTTATAGAAAATAACTACGTTTTGCCGCAATGACATCATTTTATTTCAGTAGTGGCCACGCAAAGGCTGTAGTGTCCAAAAACTTAGGCACCTGACATGCTGCTTAATCTGTTAACAGTTTAACAGACAGTGTTCTGAATGAATGGAACTTTCAAAGAAACTGGTCTCAATACAGTTTGAAAAGCACCTTCTTTTCATCCTACCTTTATACAGCCAACGAAGGCAGGACTTTCCAGTTTTCAGATGCAGCCACTGTTTTGAGTATGTTTCCCTCGAGACAAGAGCTCATGCTGTCAATTGCTCATGTGTCTTGAGGAGAGATTAGACACAGGGTGCTCAAAAGCTGCTTAGAAAAAGTTTCAATGAGAGTTATGGACAGAAGTGAGAGCGGGTGTGATCCTGTCAAGGGCGACAGAAGAGTGCAATGCGCGTCTGTGAAGGGAGAGCTATCCCAGATAGCATATAGTAATCGTCCCGAGAGCTCGCCAGCCTAGAGGTGCCTGCGGCTCAGAGTCAGCTTAGACAGGTATAATCTGGGCTGAGTGTTGCCCGCAGCCGACTGCCTCACGTGGGTTTTAGTTACAGCGATAAAGCACTGGGCTGATTCCGGCTGAACACAGCTGGGCCAGATCATGCCACCTGGTCCATCCATCCATCCATCCATCCATCCATCCATCCATCCATCGAAAATATAAATACAATTGTACTGGATGGGAAATTTACAAATATTTATAAATATTCTCATCTGCATGAGTATAATGCATTATTCCACAGTTTACTTCAGCTAAAGCACTCTTAATGCATACAGGTAAATTTGATTCATGCACTCACAGCAGTGGGAGGGGTCTCTTTGTACCTGATGTGTTAGTGGGGGGCAGGGGTGTAAACTAATTGAGTACAAATATTTAAGTATTATACTTAAGTATTATTTTTAGGGATTTGTATTTTACTCGAGTGCAATTTAAACCGAATCATTTTACTTTTACTTTAAATTTCCCTAGAAACAAATAGTACTTTATACTCCTAACAATTTTATTTAAACTTGAAAAGTACTTATTACATAATTTCACTTTTGCCTTACTGGACTGAGGCTGCCTTTTCACTGCATCCGACAAATAACAGATGACAGACCAGAGGTCAGTCATTTCAAATGGAGTGTCACACAGTGACGTGTGGATTTCCTATCATCTGCAGAGGCAGAATTTCGGATGAGAGGACAGGGTGTGATTTTTTTTTCTAAAAAAGTTTTGCGTTCCCTCGCAATAAATGGTTTTACTAAAATAAACATATTTTAACCTTGATATACATAGTGAAACCATAGTACTAATACAGGAAACAAAAACTATTGGTAATAAAAATATATATATTTTTAGGTTATTTTGATTTTATATTTGTGCGACTAGATCGTATGTGACCGCACGACTGAATAGGATGTATTCATTCAAAACTATGGGCATGAAGTGAGAAACATTGATGTTTTTTTGTCCTAAACTTTATACTAAACACATGAAACTTCTAAAGATTGGGTAGTTATAAAGTTAGAAATGATCATTCATGTTGAAAATTAAATGTGTACATGTAATTTATTTCTACACTTGCCTTCATTTTTAAGTCATATCTATGAATTTATACTCCCTATTTGCTAATAAAAACTATAAAACCAGCAATAATAATGATAATAATCATGATAATAAATTTTTTTATCTGAGTAAATATGAATTATACATTTTCTCAAATTCATCCATCTGCCAGGTTTGGTAGCAAACCACAGAGTATAATGTACAAAACCAACAACATTATTAACTTTCTTCAAAGCTTCATTTGAATTTTTTTTATCTTTCTCTATGTTTCAAGGTGCTAGGTGCTCTTACATCGCAATTCATGTGTGCTTTCTCCCATACAACGAACATTGCGTGACTGTGGCAACATTTTTGCTAAATAAAATTATGTGATTCATTACATGTCTCAGGGCAGTTCTGAAGTGAAATATACACTGTGTGACAAAAGCAAGTGAAATGCTCTCCCGAACAGATGAGGTTTTTACGGTTATTGTTCCATCAAGATTTAAATCAACAAAACCTACCTCCCTACCCTAAACCTTAAACCTAACCGATTGTGTCATAAAAAGCACATGTGACATGAATAACACAATTGTTGAAGCTACTAAGTCATTTTGTGCATCTATGACACTTTTTTTCTCACGTGTTGACATGTTATGTAATGCAAACATTAAAATACATCATGCGCTATAGTAAAAGTGTTTAGATGTCACAAGATAGCATTGTGTAAGAAACAGAGCAAAAAGTGTTTATGAACTAATAATCTGCCGTTTTACTCATGATTTGAGAGAAAGGGGATAAATGTAATTGTTGTTTTAGAGCTATAGTGTTCATTCCACCAGGAAATTGCCGTGTTATGTACAACAGACCACATAAAGTTATTATGCAAACATTTAGTTATTGTAACATGATTTTAAGACCAGGTTGCGAATGCCACTGAGGGATAAATGTAACAGTCGTTGGAGACAGTAAAAAGGCGACTTAAACAAATCAAATTTAACAACATCCTATCTCACACAGTCTCCTCTCTTGATTTCATTCTAGCTAGGAAAAAAAGCTACTTTTTACTTTATTAATACTTAAGTACAATTTAATGTGCATACTTTTTACTTTCACTCAAGTACATTTTTGACTAGATACTTTTAATTGAGTAAACATTTCACTCAGTGTCCATACTTTCAATTAAGTATAATTTGGGGGTATAGATGCCATGTTTATGCTGTTTGGAACAATGGAATATTTACTATAAAATGGCATAATTTAGAAGAAAAATACTTGGATAAGCATCGATGCACATTTACATTAAATGTATTTATTTAGCAGATGCTCTTAAAGTGACAAAAAGTGCTTTAACTTCATGTGCAAAGCTGCCATGATCAATTATCTTTCAGATTATCTTGATATTGTTACTGATACTACAGCCAATAAACAGGAGATTTTTCACGTTTAATCTATAATATGGTGAAAGCGGTGTGTTTTGAGCACTACACTGCGCTGCACTGAAACTTTGAAGAAACACTGATGAGGAGAGAGAGGAAGATGAAGACGACTGTCCAGGAGAAACTGCAGGTTTGTTTGTTTGCATTTATGTTTTTGTTTCCACTGTATGTATCACAGTCTTTTTTTTCATCAAGGCATTTGTAATAAGATAATTTTTTCTTCATGATTTTCTTTAGGATTTTTTCCCTATTCCTTCAGGCAATACAAGGCCATTAAGATTGAAAAGGATCTGTTTGTACGTATTGGAAAAGAGTCTTGTTTTTAAAATAAGCTTATATTCTCTGACTGAACTAGAAAGAAAAAAGCATCCAATCAATGAACAAGTTGGTAAGTTGTAAATGTGTATGTAAATGTAAGTTAAAAAGTAAATGTAAGTTAAAAGCAGTAAATGTCAGCATGACTTTACCATGTTAATGCCATGTTTTATGCAATGTTTTTATTTTTATTTATTTTTTGTGTAATACAGAATAACTGGGGGTAACTAAACAGAAGACACTGTATCAGATCTTGGGGAAGTTTTGGCAGATTCTTGGCTAAAGGTGAACTGGGCCAAAAGATTTTTGTACTCTAAAGTAAAGTTAAGTAATGCACTTTATATAAACATGCTTGTTTAGTATATGAGACAGCATTTTAAGGCATAAGGCTAGTTTACTTTTTATTAGGGCTGTCAATCGATTAAATTTTTTAATCAAATTAATTACATGGTGTCCCGATTAATTAATCGTGATTAATCGCATATAAAAATATTTGCTGAGAAAGCCCATCATATAACAATAATTCAATATATAATGATGACATAATGATACATAGTTATCTTTAAATATTTAAAAATTATATATATATATATATATATATATATATATATATATATATATATATATATATATAAATATTCAGATCATTAAAATGCATTACATTCTTGTGGCAGAAGTGTTAATCATTGATAAGACAATACAAAAATGGATTTATAATACAATGTATTGTTTACTACCATATTATTGATCATAAGTCAATCATTGGCATACAGTTCACAGCAATCCATTTCACAAGTGAATTTCTCAATCAGTTCGATATTTATTATTAGGGCTTGTTTAAGGACCCGTCAATTTCAACAAGTGTCAGACATGCTTGTGTAGCGTCTTGGATGCGTTGCGTCATAAACATAACATATTTAGGTCACTGTGTCAAGTTAAATATAGTTTCATACTTAGAACACATCTTGAGATTCCTTAGTTTGGATTTGCACTCCATCAAGTGTTTTGAACGCAAGAACGTAACGCATGTCTGTGTTGTTCTGCTGCTCAAAGGTGTTTTTCTTCACTATATAAACTGCACATTGCCACACAGCTGAAGTTTCATTTACTGCCCTCTGGAGTAAACAGGTGGTACTACAAGCTTGCATTTCACAGGAATCTTCCACATTACGGTCCTAGGGCATTGCGATTAATGGCGTTAATTTTTTTAACGCGTTATTTTTAGTCAAATTAATCGCACTGAATTAACGTGTTAAATCGACAGCCCTACTTTTTATACATTTAAAAAATATATAATATTTAGCAGATGCTTTTATCCAAAGCAAATTATAAATGATGAATACAGCAACAGCGATTCGTCCTAAGGAAACAATAATATGAGAAGTGCTAAAATACAAAGTTTCAAATTGCTTAGAGAAGTGCAAATAGGGAGGACGGTGAGAGACAGTAGTGAATGTAGTGAGAATGGATATATGTTTATTTAAATTTATGTTGAATGTGTATTTTTGCTAATAAAACAAGCCTTGTTTTATTGTTTCACTTTAATTGTTTCTGGATTATGATGATCAGGGGGTGGGGAATAAGTCTATATACTAATTTTACTTGATGTTACACACATTTTAATATATTTTTTACATTCAATTTGGAATGCCCAATTCTCAATGCACTCTAAGTCATCGTGGTGGCATAGTGACTCACCTCAATACGGGTGGCGGAGGACGAATATCAATTGCTTCCACGTCTGAGACCGTCAACCCGTGCATCTTATCATGTGGCTTGTTGAGCGAGTTACCGTGGAGACACAGTGTGTGTGGAGGCTTCACCCTATTCTCTGCAGCATCCACGGACAACTCACCAATGTTCTGCTAAGAATGGGATGAGGGCAGGCTAGAGAACAACACTGGAAATGTCTCCATTAAATCACACTTGAAACAAATTAAATATTAACATATTTAAAAATAATGCACACTGTTTGCGGCGAATCGTTATTCATTCTAGTTTTAGCATTTAAAATCAATTATTGACCAACTAGAATGATTCTCAATTCAAAAATCATTTTTCAAGAATGATGGACAGGATAAATAATCGATGCATCGAGATAATGAGAGAATCTTTACACACCTAGTTATTACTTACATTAGCTAGAACCAGAATTTGACTATTGGCATAATGTCCGGAGAGTGTCTAACTAAAGTGTAAAGCAACCAATCACATCAGACTGACGTGCTGTTTATGGGCTTTAGTCCATGACCGACTGTACAAAAATTGTGTGTAGGTTATTAATATTTTGTCACAGAAAAAACTCTAAATATATATAACTTAAATTTATACAGTTCTGCCAAGGAACATCAATTAACTTGCTATTATATGCATCAAACAAAACTGAATATCTTTCAAAAACTTGATGATGCTAACATTGCAATTTTTGGCAAGTCTATTGTAGGAAACCATTTAATTGTAATAACAACATTTCCAAGCAGCCAGCCAATCAGTTTGGAACTGATAATTTTCAGCTATTGCGTGAACATATGCATCAGATGGTCAGTGAAAGGAATATAGGCCTTCAAAACTGTAGCATGGTGAACAGTGACACGACTGAATTTTACAAATCAATTGAAACTATCCTTGGGCTCAAATGAATGCTGATATACACATTTTATAGAAAAGACAATTCACATATACAATCTTTCATACAGAAAGCTTTATTTTTAATTTTATCAAAGTTAAGGAAAATTATAGAGCATCTGTCAAAAGTACAAGTAAAATAAAGACACAGCCCAAACTGTATGCAAACAATGGTTGGTACTGAATGAAAATTATAGAATCTCCTATTCTTCTCCTTGCATGAGGAATGAGGGTGAAGACAGGCAGGTCAGTGGCCTCTGTAGACCTCATATCCCAAAACACACATATCTATTTGAATAACTTACATGTCCTTACTGTATCTGCCAATGCATGAACGTATCTGTCAATCGCTCAGTTGTTTTTATATAAGTCCAAGGCTTGAAGACCCCCAGTGCTGTGCTGACACTGGTACTAAACAGATGATTATCAGTGTGCATGCTAGAGAATCTAAAAAAAATGGAGCTGAGCCATAGTTGTTAAGAGAATATATGATGAATTATTTGGTGACCTCATAAAATGTTAACACCAGACCATAATGCAGTGTGCTAAGACATGACTTGTGGTGATATTTTTCTTAGGGTAGGTTAATTTTCTGTATATGAACACATACTAGTCAAAAAGCAATGTAAATTTCTTTATAAGAAATGTAAAATAATACAAATAATAAAAATAAATACATAAACAAATATACATACACATTAATAACCTAGAACAAATAAATTAAAAGTCACAGCTTTTGGAATGCTGGTGGCCTTTTTAAGTGTCAAAACATTTCTCCAATCAAGTATTCAGGTGTTTTATTGAAATGGAATAACTGAAAAGTATAAATCCAAAAATCTCAATAAAACAGAAAAAAAAGAAACAAATTGAAAATATTGGTGACCCTTACTTTCATACGCTTACTGAGTTTGACTGTCATGATTGTTGGTGCAAGACGGGCTGGTTTGAGTATTTCTGTAACTGCTGATCTCCTGGGACTATTTACATCCAACAGTTTCTAGAGTTTACCCCGAATGGTGCCAAAAAAAAAAACAAAAACAAAAAAAAACCTTCCAGTGAGCAGTAGTTCTGCGGACAGAAACGCCTTGCTGATGAGAGGCCAATGGAGAATGGGCAGACTGGTTCGAGCTGACAGAAAGGCTACGGTTTCTCAAATAACCACTCTGTAAAACTGTTGTGAGCAGAATAGTATCTCAGAATGCATAACATCTGAACTGTTGACTTTATAGTTACTAAGATATAGCCCCTGTGACAACTAGCCCCAGTCTCCTAGGCCCGCGTGGTGATTTTATCTCAGAGATTTCACAGCAGCAATCCATGACTAAGATGTCAGACAGCTTGAAGTATTGCTATGTTGAACGCTAGATCATAGGATAACTAAAGAAACACAGCAACGGGCTGGTGTATCTGTATCATCAGTGTAGCCATATATCTGCAACACACAGAAACTCTCAGTGTTTAATATCTTAAAATGAGAGGTGGGCTGACTTGACTGTTAACAATACAATACAATACAACCCCCCAATACAATCCACCCCAATACAATCATGATCCAGACAAAGAAACTCATCGGCACAATGTGTAAATCAATAAGATCGCACACATACTAGCACACTTGCACATAGAAGCACACAAAAAGCACCACACTCTTTAATTACCTTTATCAACACATCCACCCTGTCTTTGACAAAAATTTCAGTCTGCCCTCAATTAAAGCTATCATATGGCTTCAAAAGACTTGGAATAAAGATTACAAGTCATATGGACAAGTTCTTTGACACAAGTCAAATGTCTTTCATGGTGCTTTCTATCAGCCTGGCAGTCTCAGTCCCTTTTACAAAAAAGAGCACTCTCAAATATTCTGCAAAATATGTGTATCTGTGTTCCACAAAAGAAATAAAATGATACCGACTTGTGAAAACATGAGGGTGTATATACTGTAATGTGAGAATTTTCATTTTTAGGTTAACTATTACTAAATATGTTGATATCTGAAGTAGCTGCGTGTTTTCAAGAGATAGCAATGATTTATGAAACTGATCACAGCTCATTTGGCTTCAGTGTGTAATATTACATTTCAGTTGCAATGCATGCTGGGATGAGCATCATCAAGGGCCTAAGGTAATGACATGGAAAGGTACCACATATTTGCACCCATCCTGTGCTGACATTCAACGTGGCATGGCCAAAAAAGAAAAAAAAATACATTACCTTGAGCGACTGCCATCATGCTGTAGATAATTGTCTGCTGCACTCCTCTTAAACCCCCTGTGGTTCAAAGGAGCCTCCAGCCATCGTTTTCAGACAGGGCGAAAATGAAAAAAAAAAAAAAAGATTGGTAAAGGGGGATAAGAGCGAGGGATGTGAGAGAGAAAATAGAAGGAAGAGAGAGAATGTTAATAAGAAGACAAATACATGTTCTCATGGGAAGGTTGACAAAAGAAAGACAGAGGTGTCTGAAGTGCTCTGATTCCAGCAAAGTGTTCACATTTGACAGCATGAACAGCTAATTGATGTTCGTCGTTAAAAATAGCATGTATGCACCTAAACAGCCCTAATACAGGTCTAAAAGATTTTATAATCGGATCACAAAAACCACATACGAATGTGGTCAAAAACACATTTGATGTGTAAATGCTAATTCATCCTGCATGTGTCCCAGCAGCAATGAAGTGCCACCCCTCACCTTTCAATCAACTGCTACAAGTAGTTTAAACCTTTTAAAGCCAGTTACAAGCGGCTTTAAAAGGAAATAACTGTCTGATTGGAAAATTAAAAAACGTGGATACATACACAATCAGAGGCCGTTAAGGCAACCAAAACTTTTTTTTCAAGCATAACTACATTGACAAAAAAATTAACAATAATTCTAGAACTGCTGATCTCAGTCCACAGATAAGACATGCAATTTCCTGGTTTAATATCATCTCAAAAAAATCACTGAAAGGTGGTGAATTCTATTACTGCAATGAAAGGATCTTTGCACCCTGGTGTTCAATCCCCAGTAGTTAATGGCAGGCCCAGAATATGTCCAAACACCATCTGTTTCCTTGAATTTAATCTAGTTTGAGTAATTTTACGTATGCTGACACTGTGAATTGACTCTCTAGGAATCCAGGCCCACGAAAATATTTCTAAAGGAAATTCTGTTGCAAAAGCAGCGTTATACATTTTGTTTACAGAAAAGAAGTCTCTTAAGGAACAGACCGAAATGAGTCTTTTGTAATCAGATGAGGTTTTTTAAGGTGAGTTTTAGGTGGAGATTTTAATAAAATGTACCTCCCTAACCTAAAACTTTACCCTAAACTTAACCAATAGTGTCCTAAAAGAGAAATGTGACTTAAAAAAAAACAGACATCCTTACCCTTAACAAACACCTAACCTTAAACGATAATGTTTCAAAATTCAAAGCAAGATGAAAAGAAAATTTTCTGAAGCAACCACATCATTTCGTGTTGCTTCTATGTCTCTGTCATGTCACGTGACAGCTTGAGTTTTCATCTTGAGACCTAAGTCCAATTCTCTATGAGGTAAGGTACCTCACAAGCTAATCATATTGGAATAAGCGTATATGAAATCCCAAGATTTACGTAAAAGGGAAAACCCCACCATTGCAGTGCAATTCTGCTGCAGGTCACAATGCAAAGTTAAGGAAACATCCTTCAAGTATGAATAAGTGTATTTATTTACCATTTATAACATGTAAGTTAAAATACTTAAAATGTTGTTAAGTATTGCGTGAAGGTTCCTGTTTTAGCGGTATATGCTATATATATATGCAATGCTTTATAATGGTTTATAAATTACTTATTAGTCATTAATTACCCCCTTTATAAAACCTTAACAAAAGGGAACATTAATATAAAGTGTTACCACTTTTTTTCTTTTAAAATAATGCTGACACCCACTTCTCTTGTCACTTCTCATCATGCTTGGCCCTTAGCATTGCATCGCTGTATCACACGACACAACGATTTCAGAAAATATGTTAACGTTCTGTCTGTCGTTAAGCTTTTCTTTTTTTTTTTTTTTCTTCCCCCATGACTCTACATCTTTTTATTGCTTTGCCAGAATTTTAGCTCCTGAGGGTAACTTACACATTCTGACAACATTTGTGTTCATTTAGACAAAAATGTGCACAAGGCTCCTCATGGTTTTACAAGCCTATCTGACTTGGCACAATATCTGTCGCTGTTGGTACATATGTGGCCCACTGCTCCAAAAAAAAAGTGAATAAAAACTCCCTGATCTTTGTTGGTTCACCGCAGTTGTATTAAGATGACATTTTTACAAGTTAAATTGTTGCCTGGAACATTTTCCAAGCAGAAGCATTCTCCTTTTTTACTGTGAACATTACTGGTAGCAATATTTGTGCTAGAAAAGGTTAAAGTTCATAGGCTGTGCCTGAAGTATGTCAGGGGTGAGAACTGAGAGGCCCTTTTTCTTATCCTCATGTGTGATCTCACAGAGAGGGTGAGGAGAAAACACAGACATGACGCCACCCGTTTCCACTTGAGTTCTGCAACACAACTCAGCAGGTAGCCAGGGAGCCATGCCAGTAACAACCAGCCCATTCCAAAGGCACCATGGAAAACAAAGGGGAAATTGCTGGCAGCACATAATCCGTAAAGTTATTAAATATGTGGAGTATCATTATGGACCTCTCTCATGTGAGACTCATGCACATCTGGCACACCAGTGTGCCATTTATCTTATACTGTCTTATTTCTTACTGTGATAATCATGTGGACTCCTTCTCTCACATTTATCCAGTGGTGGTCCACCGTTCACACACAATTTTTTTTTTATTATTATTATTATTTTTTACATTGTTTTTCTATGTAATCATGTGCTAGACAGATGTATTTGACCAGCACTGCATCTCACTTTTTTTTTTTTTTTGCATATTGTGCATCACATTTTTCAGATGCCCTGTCAAATAAAAATGTAAAAACTTGAACTTCTCGAGACACCTGCATTTTGTTACATTTGTTTGAGCTGCATCAATTATTTTAGAGCAAAAATTAATTTGGTCAGAATAAGTGATAAAATTAACTGCTGTTTTAATCTTTTTACCAACTAATTTGCATAACTTAGATTTAAATCCCCTCTATATATCTGTTTTATATAGCAAATAGACTCTATCCTCATGGGAGACTATTTTACACTTTAACTGAGCTATATCATTCTCCATATGGCAAGCCTTCTGGCCAACACACACACTTTCACAAAACACCCAATTTTGGCCTCCTATTTTCGCCTCAGAAAGTAATCTCATGGTCATATACACCTTTTCCTAAACAATGTACAGACTGATGGTGCACAGATGGCACTTCAATGGCACACTGATGGTACTTCAATGCCTTACTGCAATATGGCAGTATAATGCACCCATATTGCACACACATTCAAACAAAAACAATGATAGAATATAAAAATGAATAAATAAATAAATACAGTGGGAATAGAAATAGATAAGGTAGTACAACTGCATCTCTTTCAAAAACATGCACTACATTATTCAGAGGAAATATTATTCAGTGGAAAGGTAAACATGTGGTTGCCAATTTTTCACCATGTGAATACAGGACGAATTAATTTTGCTCATAATATGGGACATCCCGGCTAGTACGGGAAGATTGGCTACCTTGGCAAGCATCACTCAGCAAGTTAGTAATTTCCCTAACCCTAAGTACAAATGTAAACTTTGTCTCTGTACTATGGACACTTTTTTGTCTTATGATAACAATATGGATGAAAAAAAAATCACAGATTTATATTGAACATGGACCCACAATACATATGTCTCAGAATATCATGGGAACTTGGGGTGGGCACAGTTATCTTGGGCCAGCAAAGAAAACACAGCTGTTTGTCTTATGCTGTTTAATTTCCTCCTGAAAAACTAATAATGCCTTAAGACTTAAACCACCTCAAGTATATCTATCCGAATGTTTACTGAGTACATGCCCCACAAAACCTATGTTCATTATATAGTTGGCCTTTGTCTGAATGTATGCTAGTCTGGTTTTATGTGTTTAATAGTTTACGGTTGTTTCTTCAACTTTGGGTAATTTAATGTACCAGGGGTTTATTTTAATTAAACCTAACAGATTTTTTTATTTAGTTTTATTTTTTTTAGGTACATTAAAATTGACTACAAAACTTTTTACCATGCCACTATTTTTGGTACTGTTTAAATGCTCACTCGTTCGTTTTCCCCCTTAAAGTTAGTGTACTTGTTAACCAAGTCCAAAAAAAAGTGTCAGTGAAGAGCATGCTTGAGATGTTATATTATGTTATAAGTTATGTTTAAAGAAAAATCAAGGTAAATATCATTTGGGAGCAAATGATGTCATTTCAGATCCAACAATAATTTTATGCCAAATTATGCAAAAAAATAATTTTATGTCAAATTATGCAAAAAGTGTGAAAATATAATTTAATTGTGTATATTTGTTAACTATAAAATTAGCCTTAGCAAGGCAAAAGAGTTTGCAGTTTTTTTCCAATATGTTAAAAATCAACCACAAAATTATCTCTATAATACAATACAGAATTTGAGATGTGGTGGAAATGACACTGTGGTAGGAATTTTCATCACATTCAGAACAAAAAAAAAAAGAATAAAAAAAGACAAACATCCTGTGATGTCACTTTTTGATGTGGTTAATAAAGACAAATTAAATTAATCAGCAAAAGTGTAGAAAACACACACACACACACACATTATATATATATATATATATATATATATATATATATATATATATATATATATACAGTGCATTCAGAAAGTATTCAGACCCCTTCATTTTTTCCACATTTTGTTATGTTGCAGCCTTATGATAAAATGCTTAAAAAAAATCACATCAATCTACACTCCATACTGCATAATGACAAAGCAAAAAACAGATTTTTGAACATTTATTACAAAGAAAAATTAAATATCACATTGACATAAGTATTCAAATCCTTAACTCAGTACTTAGTTGAAGGACCTTTGGCAGCGATTACAGCCTCAAGTCTTTTTGGGTATGATGTGATAAGCTTTGCACACCTAGATTTGGAGATTTTCTTCTTTTATTTTATTTTCATTCTTCTCTGTAGATCCTCTGAAGCTCTGTCAGGTTACATGGGGACCATCGGTGGACACCCATTTTCAGGTCTCTCTAGAGGTGTTTGATTGGGTTCAAGTCCGGGCCACTCAAGGACATTCACAGAGTTGTCCCTAAGTCACACTTGCGTTGTCTTAGCTGTGTGCTTAGGGTCATTGTCCTGTTGGAAGGTGAACCTTTTGCCCAGTCTGAGGTCCTGAGCACTCTGGACCAGGTTTTCATTAAGGATATCTCTGTATTTTGCTGCATTCAGCTTTCCTTCAACCCTGACCAGTCCCCGCTGCTGAAAAACATCCCCACAACATGATGCTATCACCACTATGCTTCACCGTTGGGATGGTATTGTGCAGGTTATGAGTAGTGCCTGGTTTCCTCCAGACATGACACTTGGAATTGAGGCCAAACAGTTCAATCTTCATTTCATCAGACCAGAGAATCTTGTTTAGAGTCCTTTAGGTGCTTTTTTGCATATCTTGCACTGTGAAGAGGCTTCCATATAACCATTCTGACATAAAGACCAGATCGGTGGAGTGTTGCAGTTATGGTTGTCCTTCTGCAAGTTTCTCCTGTCTCCACACATGATCTCTGGAGTTCAACCAGAGTGACCATCAGGTTCTTGGTCACCTCTCTTACTAAGGCCCTTCTCCCCAGATTGCTCAGTTTGGCCATGTGGCCAGCTCTAGGAAGAGTCCTGGTTGTACTTTTTCCACTTAAGAATTATGGGGGCCACTGTGCTCTTGGGAAATTGAGCTTTGCAGGTAGTTCCTTTGACCCCATGGCTTGGCTTTTGCTCTGACATGCATTTTCAGCTGTGAGACCTTTTATAGACGCGTATGCCTTTCCAAATCCTGTCCAGTCAATTGAATTTGCCACCATTGGATTTCAATCAAAGTGTAGAATCATCTCAAAGATGATCCAGAGAAATGGAATGCACCTGAGCTAAATTTCATACTTGTGTCAATGTGATATAACATTTTTTCTGTGATGGAGTGTAGGTGATGTGAAAAATAATAATTTAAAGCATTTTAGCATAAGGCTGAATCATAACAACATATATATCGTCTATCTATAAACACCCTTACATAACAACTATTCAAATATATGATTATACTAGAATATTAGTTTGGAGTATAGAATGAATGAATGAATGAATGAATTAATTAATTATTGGGTGTTTTAAACAAATTAACAAAACCACTGCTAGAGAAAACATATTTGAGTAATTGAACGTTTTTCTCAAAACTTTATAGCTACTGAGATATAGCCTGTTGACCTTTTAAGTCAAGTTAATTATGTTTAGAATAATTGCCAAAAATTTGACAAGAACTTGACTTTATTTGATGAAGATTGGGTTAGGGCCATTAGGGCCACTTTCTGCCACCCTTAATATAGTTCACTGAAGATTAGAACCATAGATAACTATAGCAATCATCCTCATGCACACAATCATGATACAATTATTGATGTTTCACTCATATTATACATATTAAACACACTGATTTTCAAAGTGGGTGGTCCAAATCTTAAAACACACAAAATGACAACAAGGCAGATGAATCAAACAGCATCACCACAAGATCATTAACTACAAGTAAGAGACCATTGGACCATGTTGCCATATCTATCAATACCTGGGAATATTGCATTAATACAACACAGTGCCTGAGGCCAGCATAGCTGTTAGCCTCACCCCATCTCATTTTGTAGGCCTGATATCAGTCTACGGGGGTCCGCTTCAGATGGACGTGATGGAGATGAGCATGTCTTCCATATAGTGATGGGGGATTCGCTCAGTGCCATGCGTGAAATGACTTTGTGGCATTATGAGAATGTTGGACTGGTTATCTGATAGAACTTTGGTTGGCTGGGACTTCGATGTGAATTGGAAAAAATCAACAGCTCTTACAAAACTCTGAAGTGATAAAATGGAGAAATGTCTATGATGAAATATATGAGAACTATGACAAAGGGTTTGACTGGCACAGATAATCAGGCTATGAATATTTAATATAAACTATTGTGTAAAAACCAAATGCATGTTAGAGCAGGAGGAGTGCACTTTATGTGGCCGACAGCAGAATTCAATAACATGAAAATGTGGTCCAGGAATTGCCTAGGCTTACCTCTCAATGGTGGAAAGCACTCACACTCCCAGTCAAAGAACCTGCTGAATAGATCCTGTTTACACTTGCATTGGGTCCGATCTGATCTGATCAAAAGTTGTCAGTGGAGACAGATTGGCATTTGCATCTGTAACCACTTGTGAAATATATATATATGGTAAATGGTCTACATTTCTATAGTGCCTTTTTAGCTTTAGCGGTATTCAAAGCACTTTATACTGAGTTGCATTTCCCAGTCACCCATTCACACACCCATTCACACACCAATGACAGCAGAGCTGCCATGCAAGGTGCTATCCTGCCATTGGGAGCAACTTGGGGTTCAGTGTCTTGCCCAAGGACACTTTGGCATTGAGTCGTTTAATCATGATTAATCACATTAATTTAAAGTGCTGAAATTGTACATATTACTTCTACATTGCATGATGATTCAATGTGGACACATCAGTAGTCACATGGTCTGAAGCACTATATAATCTCACCAATACACTGGCTGATGGCGATTAAGCGATGCCCATAAGGAGCTACGTCATGGGCTCCTTTCAGGTGCCCGCTTCGGCGCCATTTCCACAGATTTTCTTTTCTTCATTGCATGAATATTGTCTCAGCCCATGTTGTTTCTGGTGACTCACGTCAATGTGAGGATTAACTTTCTCACTTTTTGAGGTGGCAACAAAAAATAGGCCCCATTGCCCCTATTGTCTTTTTTTCTGAGTAGTTCTGAGAGAGCTCACATGAATGAGACAGTTGGAGTGATGGTGAACTGGTGCCATTATTCACTCTGAATTCTATCAGGAGTTGCAATGTATTTGAACTAGTTTTTTGCCTGTTCCATGGATAACCCAGGCGTTCTTGCAAGAGAAGAGACGCTCACTGCTATCTTTGCTCAATTTTTTTCATGATGGCATGGATGCCGCTCTTTTCATACACCTATTTTATCTACACCCGATGGTTTTGCAGTCCAACCAAGGGCATCGCCTTAAGTAGTTTGAATTCACAGGCCCTGTTAGGACTTTTCCTCAATCTCCCCCAGAATTCAGTCAAGTCAATGCTTTTGTTTATGAGGGTGATGATGGACTTTGTGCCTCCTTCTATGAGTTGAGGTTGGCAAACGCTAACCCCCTATAGAGAAGCCCTCTGTAGTGATTGTAAGTAGAACAAACCTAAGAGAAATTCAACAATTCCATGCAGAATGACTTAACGATGGACTGGTGCCAGGAAGTCTGAGTTTATCACATCTGGCAAACCTTAACTCTGAGGGAAAGCACAATAAAATCTCTCACCTCTTTATTCTTAATCAGATAAACCCCCAACTTAACTCATCACATGATTGATAAGTTGAGGGACTATTCTATGACCACAATGGAAACCGCCATTGTTCTTCAATATAACCAAATCTCTACACTTAAAATTATTATACTAATCATGAGGCATGTTTCCGGCTCACCAGCGCACATGAAGCAAATTCATGGACATACATTTCTGGCTTATATTTGCTTATTTACTAGCCATGTGTAGGAATATACTTAAAAAAACAGACAAATACATCCTATGCAGTTTATAACCCTGGCAGTTATGTTTTTCATAATGTGTAATGTATTATCCATGTTTATCATGCATTATAACTGAATTATAACTGTAATTTAACAAGAAGGTACAAGTCATTGGTATGTAATTTATTGTTAAATTCCAGAATGATTGTATTAAGTATTTTTGAGTTATTTGCAGTTATAGGTCTCTTATGAAATTCATGATTAAAATGTTCACTATTTTGAGCAGGAAACAGAACAATACGGTAAATCATAAATTACTTATTTTGATGGGAGGAAAGAAGTGGCCATGTGACATAGTGAAAGGCAAATGCAAGTTCAAACCTCCAAACTTTCGCTGAAGGTGCTGGTATTTTATTAGATAACCGGGTTACCCGATCTGAATCAAGGCATAATAAATTAAGTAATGATGGTTCTCAAAGCATAGTCTGTAGACTAATTTTTCCATTACAGAATATTTACAGATTATTAGAGATTATTTTATGTCAAAGCTCACTCACCAACCTGTGTTTTATGTTTGTCTTCTGTATGTGTGTTAGTTCAGTTTTATATTATAGATTAGTTAATAAAGTCTTGTTTATATTCAAAGAGAATTTGACTTTGTATTTGATTTAATCATATTGGTCCCTAGAAATCTGTCGATACTAAAAATTTAGACTTGCTCATAAACAGTATTTCAATATATTTGTGATAATATTTTCAATGGCCTTGAAAGTAGTATTATTGTAAGAATTAATCTTACTCACTGATCAACTCATTGCTGGCCGAAAACTTCAATCAGACATAAACGTTAATTATTTTAATATTCTCCGAATTAATGGTTTATTCCCCGGTTTTGCTTAATTCATTGCATTAATGGTTGTACAATGATGCAGGCACAAGCTCAAAGTCATAAGAGAACCATTATGCTAATTCCCTACATATAATTGGTGGAGGAACTCAATTCCAAAACTAATTACATATAGCAAGTCGCTACATATATTGGTGACTTGAATACTGGTAAATTCCAAAAACAAATTATTAACCTACACCGCTAAATGTGTTCATTCGGGAAGTGGAGGACATTATCGAGTCAAGTTCGCCGTTCACACCTCAAATACTCGAAATTGTGTCTCATTCTCCCCCCTGTGAATCACATGGTGGAATTAATATCGAGCATTCTCAACTAAAATCTCACCTCTGCCCCTCTTGACCAAGTGTCTTGGGGCACACATAATTATCTACAGTGTACAAAAAGCACTTTGTCTTAAGCACCACACTTTGTTTACCCATTTACCCACTTTGTATACGCTGGGACCGGTTTAGTGTCCAACCCGTTCTCAGTACCCAATTCTCAGCTCTGATTTCTTTTTGGGGGCAAAGTGTACCAGTTTTGCATCCTTCCGTTCGGACTTGCTTTGCCACCATGCACATTCACAAAATGCATGAATGCAACTTTGAGGCTTCAAGGCATCCACATTTTGAATTATCTTGACGACTGGTTGGTGTAAGCTCAATTGGAATGTCTGGCTGCCAAACATTGAGATGTCATTCTTAGCATTTAAACAATCTAGGGCTGTGAGACAACCTAGACCAGAGCATCCTGTTGCCAAGACAACAGACTCGGTTTCTAGGTGTGGAACTGCCGTTGTTCAGAAAAGGACATGTTCTCCCTGTGCAAACATTTTACAGGCTGTTGGGGCTAAGATCACAGCATCTGCTGTCATTCCTCTGGGCATATTGCATGTGAGACCTTACAGTGCTCGATAAATATATGTCAAGGGACTTCAACCACGAGGCATGCCCTTCGTCCTTTCAAAGTGATATGTGGATGTTGCCAAGACCTGTTACCATGGAGACGGACCTGCTTTATGATGTTGGGCATTCCGTTAGGACAGGTGTGTTGCCGCAAAGTGATAAAGACAGACGCCTCCCTGTGGGTATGGGTGCTGTTTATGAAGGCCGTCCAGTTTATGGAATGTGGGCAGGTCAGCGGCTAGATTGGCACATAAACTGCCTGGAGATGTTGGCAGTGCTGTTGGCATTAACATTTTTCCTTTTGGACATTCGACACAGTCATGTTCTCATCTGGTCAGACAACAAGACGATGGCGTCTTTCATCAATCACCAGAGGCTCGCATGCTTCTATGGGTGCAGGACAATGTACTGTCTCACTGAGCCATCCATGACCAGGGCTGTTTGAATTTGGGGCGGATCTCTTGTCCAGACAGGATTTGATACCAGGAGAATGGACAGGTTCAGCAGAGTGGAAGTGGACCTGTTTGCCCCGAGCGAGATGTCACACTGTCACACTCTGATGATCAGCTTGCTGCATGCAGTTCTGCAGAGTAGCCCATGATGTAGCTCCTGATGTGTGTCACTTAAACACCATAAGCCAATGAATTAAAGTGATAATATAGGGCTTCAGACCACGTGACCACTGACAGGTCCTCATTGTATCATCACGCAATGTCTCTTTCCCCCTCAGGAAAACAATGTTACGTACGTAACTGATACTTTTTCTTTTATATCTGTCAAAATGAAGGACAATGTTGGGAATTATCCAAAAATCGGTTAATAAGAGAGAATTTTTAATTAACACATCCCCTGAGTTAGGCAAGAGATTGTTTATGCCCCAACTGGAAATAATGACCCTGGGATGCTACTGATTGCTCCCAAGCACTAAAGTTATTTGCTTAGGACCAGAACTCCACCAAAGATTAAGCATCTGTATCTGTGTCATCTGTATAGCTTTTACATCATGTGTCTTACAGTTGAAGTCAGAAGTTTACATACACTTAGGTTGAAATCATTAAAACTCGTTTTTTAATGACTCTACAGATTTAATAGCAGCATACTATAGTTTTTGCAAGTCATTAAGGACATCTACTTTGTGCATGATATGAGTAATTTTTTCCAACAAAGCCAAATATATTTAAACTCAGTTTTTCACAATTCCTGACGTTTAATCATAGAAAACATTCTGTCTTAGGTCAGTTAGGATCACTACTATATTTTAAGAATGTGAAATGTCAAAATAATAGTAGAGAGAATGATTTATTCCAGCTTTTATTTCTTTCATCACATTTTCAGTGGGTAAGAAGTTTATATACACTTTGTTAATATTTGGTAGCATTGCCATTTAAATTGTTTAACTTGTGTCAAACTTTTTGGGTAGCCTTCCACAAGCTTTTCATAATAAATTGCTGGAATTTTGGCCCATTCCTCCAGACAGAGCTGGTGTAACTGAGTCAGATTTGTAGGCCTCGCTCATGCTTTTTCAGTTCTGCTTACACATTTTCTATCGGATTGAGGTCAGGGCTTTGTGATGGCCACTCCAATACCTTGACTTTGTTGTTCTTAAGCCATTTTGCCACAACTTCTGATTTATGCTTGGGGTCAATGTCCATTTGGAAGACCCATTTGCGACTGAGCTTTAACATCCTGGATGATGTCTTGAGATGTTGCTTCAATATATCAACATAATTTTCCTTCCTCATGATTCCATCTATTTTGTGAAGTACAAATAACCTCCACAACATGATGCTGCCACCCCCATGCTTCATGGTTGGGATGGTGTTCTTCGGCTTGCAAGCATCACCTTTTTTCCTCCAAATGGTCATTATGGCCAAACAATTAAATATTTGTTTCATCAGACAAGAGGACTTTTATTCAAAAAGTAAGGTCTTTGTCCCCATGTGCACTTGCAAACTGTAGTCTGGCTATTTTATGGTGGCTTTGGAGCAGTGGCTTCTTCCTTGCTGAGGTTGATATAGGACTCGTCTTACTGTGGATATAGATACTTGTCTACCCATTTTCTCTAGCATCTTCACAAGGTCCTTTACTGTTGTTCTGGGATTGATTTGAACTTTCACACCAAACCAACATTCTATATTTCTATATTCTATAGGAGACAGTATGTGTCTCCTTCCTGAGCGGTATTATGGCTGCATGGTCCCATGATGTTTATAATTGCATACCATTGTTTGTACAGATGAACGTGGTACCTTCAGGCATTCAGAAATTGCTCACAAGGATGAACCAGACATGTGGAGGTCCACAATTGTTTTTCTGAGGACTTGGTTTATTTCTTTTGATTTTCACATGATGATAAAAATAGGCATTGAGTTTGAAGGTAGGCATTAACATACATCCACAGGTACATCTCCAATTCAACACACCTCATATCAGAAGCTAAATAGATAATTGTTAAATGCTTGGCATCATTTTCTGGAATTTTCCAAGCTACTTAAAGGCACAGTTAACTTAGTGTATGTAAATGTCTGACCCACTAGAATTGTAACTGGTGTGGCTCCGTGACTTCACAACGGGGACAAATACATAACTTTAAAGTCTCAAAATGGTACCAACTGAACATATATTTAGACATTTTACAAGCTCCACATGTGTGATATCTTAGCTAAAAAGTAAAATTTCAAAAGAAAGAAGAAAAGTAAAATTTCAATAATGTGCTCTTGAAAGTAAGTACAAAGTATCTTCTATATCAGGAGTTACAACATATTTTAAAACAGTAATGGATTATGAAAATGATCCAGAAGAGGGGGGCAATTTGGATTACCTGAACAATATAATTAAAGTGATGGCATATGACAATTACTCTTAGGATGGTTGAACTGCATTACAAAGCAGCATTTGTCAGGTTTGGCAAATTTGAATTCTTGTTGTCATGATTAATGTTAAATGCTAAAGACATTAGCAAATGGCATTTACTTTACGAAGATGAATAGGTCCTTTTACTCATGTCCAAAACAAGAACGGGGGTCACTGACAACCCTGAAAAAGGGTGGAAAAGACTAATTCAAATTTTAATCTGACAGCTTGAGTGTGGTCACATGTAGACACAGTTTACCTCATTCACACTGGGGAAAGGTCACTACCATCCAGACATCATCAGTTGGGTGTCACATCATTAATTATACTGTTGGATTAATTTATTTTGCCTCTCACACAGTTTAAAATTTGTCAATTCATCTCCATGACTCTGTAAATAATCCAGTTCCCAAAAGAGTCATTTCAGATTTGAACCATGTATGAAAGTACATTTTTTGAAGGAAAATATGTGCAATAGAGTCATAAATAAATAATAATAATAAAAAAGGTTATTTACTCAAGCTAATGTTGTTCGAAACCTATGTGATTTAATTTTCTTGTGTTAAACATACAAGGAGATGTTAAGAAGAATGTCCAGGCTGCTCTTTCCTATACAATGCAAGTACCTGAGGATGGTAATTCACAAGGTAAAGCTCCAAAAAGGAAATAAAAAAGTAGCATAATAGATGTCCACAACACATAAACTTTCCTCAAATTCTCCTAAAGCCATTCCACGGTAACGTATGGAACTGATTGAAATTTAAGTACTTATTCACTGAAAATATTGACTACCATCTATTCAAATTATGATATTTGTGAACGTCTTTGTTAAAGGGATAGTTCACACAAAAAGGATCTTTTCATTTACAGATTTTCCCATTATCATCCCATATGTGTATGACTGTCTTTTTTCTGCTGAACGCAAACAAAAATAGAAGAATATCTCAGCTCTTTAGGTCCTTTCAATGCAAGTAAATGGCGACCAGGCCTTTGATGCTCCTAAAATCACGTAAAGGCAGAATAAATGTAATCCATATGACTCCAGTGTTTAATGTGTGTCTTCTGAAGCAATGCAATCATTTTGGGTGAGAAACAGAGATTTACAGAAAAAAAGGACTTAAATATTGATCTGTTTCTCTCCCACACCTATCATATCGTGTCTAAAAACATAGATTTAACCACAGTAGTATGGATTACTTTTATTCTGCCTTTATGTGATTTTGGAGCTTGAAAGGTCACCTTTCCCTTGCATTGTGAGGACCTACAGAGCTGAGATATTCTTCTAAAAATCTTTGTGTTCTGCAGAATAAAGAAAGTCATATGCATCTGGGATGACATGAAAGTGAGTAAATGATGAGAGAATTTGAAAGAATTTTACATGAAATGATGAACATAAATAAATAAACATAATAATAAGAGCACTTGGTTAGAATGTGTTAAAAGGCACAGATACAACAAATCCATGATGCATGTTATGTCAGTGTCTTGGTCATATTTGTGATGACGAGACTGAACTCATATAAAGGGCCTCTTGCACTTCACCAAATAATTCTCTTTATGTAGGTTTGACGACTGGTATGGTCACTAGATGCAAAATTACAACTACAATGAAAGACAGCCCACAGCAAGAAGAGGTCTTTTGACAACACAAAGCTGTAAACTCCATCATATAAAGAGTTTCATTGCCCTCTTGCTAGTCCTGGTCATTTTTTATTAGCCTTACTTCTGACAAATTCTATTTAGCTGATGCTCTGTGAACTTATGACAGAGGGAGATTCGCACAAGTGTTATGTGCACACTTTGAAGATCAAAAAAGCACTTGTAAACCGGTCCACTTAATACAAATGTCCAGGAAATTTAAAAAGTAATCCCTTTGATGTCTGGTGTGAAAAAAAGCATATAAGCAGATTTTGGTAAGTTAATCAGGCTTAATAGTTTCCCAGCACTTTTCTTTCTCTGAATATAAAACAGTCTCATTAAGCAAGGCCACAAATGTGCTCTGCATACTGCCACCAAATGCTCAACAACATGGTGGTTTATGGAACTTTGAGCCACATCAGAGGACTGGGTGCCCCACTTTCCCCGAAAGAGACTGATTTTACAAGACTGAACTTTATGTCAGAGCACTAATCAGTCAAAGCGGATAGTTTAACACATGCAGTAAAAAGAGCTACTGGGTCAATCCTAGTACTTGTACATAGTAAATTTCCATGTCCCCATCATACTTGCAGTAGCTGTTCTAGCTTGTATGGTGCCCTGAGTTAAACCCACTTCAGCATCCCCTGACCAGATGATTGTAAATGTGATGGCTGGTGGAGTTCAGGATCAAGATGCCACAGATGCCCATGTAGCCCATGCCTAAATCCGCCACTGATATATTGGTTAAAATATTAAACTCATAATTTTAAAAGATGAAAATCATATTACTTAGATTTCTTGGATCACAGTATCACAATTAAGTGATCATACAAGTGATTTTTGAACAATTTCACTTCTTTGGTTTTAGCAGATGTCATTTTAGCAATGAACCTTGTGTGCTATGAACCAATTTGCAATTGAAAAAACTGGCAATTCATTAAGATATATACTGGCGGCCAAACGTTTGGAATAATTTGCAGATTTTGCTCTTATGGAAAGAAATTGATACTTTTGTTCACCAAAGTGTCATTCAGCTGATAACAATGTATAGTTAGGATATTAATAATGTGAAAAATTTCTTCATAGAAATTTGAAGAAAATTCTACTTCATAGAGTTCTCATCAAAAAATCCTCCATGTGAAGCAATGACAGCTTTGCAGATCCTTGGCATTCTAGATGCCAGTTTGTCCAGATTCTCAGGTGACATTTCACCCCACACTTTCTGTAGCACTTGCCATAGATGTGGCTGTCATGTCGGGCACTTCTGATCCCATAAAATGGGGTTAAGATCAATAACACTCTTTTCCAAGTATCTGTTGTCCAATGTCTTCTGTGTTTCTTTGCCCACTCTAAACTTTTCTTTTTGTTTTTCTGTTTCAAAAATTGGCCTTTTCTTTGCAATTCTTCCCATAAGGCCTGCACCCCTGAGTCTTCTCTTTACTGCTGTACATGAAACTGGTGTTGAGCAGGTAGAATTCAATGAAGCTCTCAGCTGAGTGCATGTGAGGCGTTTTTTTCTCAAACTAGAGACTCTGATGTACTTATCCTATTGTTTAGTTGTACATCTGGTCTTGCACATCTCTTTCTGTCCTTATTAGAGCCAGTTGTCTTTCGTCTTTGAATACTGTAGTGTACACCTTTGAATTAAATATTCAGTTTTTTGGCAGTTTCAAGCATTATATATCCTTCAGTCCTCAAAAAAAAAAATGATTGACAGACGAGTTTCTAGAGAAAGATGGTTTTTTTTTTTTGTTGTTGCCATTTTTGACCTAATATTGACCTTAAGGCATGCCAGTCTATTGCATATTGTGTCAACTCAAAAACAAACATAAAGATGAAAAAAGGTTAAATTAATGAACCAAATAGCTTTCAACTGTGTTTGATATAATGGCAAGTGGTTTTCTAGTACCAAATTGGCAATTTAGCATGATTACTCAAGGATAAGGTGTTGGAGTGATGGCTGCTGGAAATGGGGCCTGTCTAGATTTGATCAAAAATGACTTTTTTCAAATAGTGATGGTGTTGTTTTTACATCAGTAATGTCCTGATTTTTTCTTTTCGTTTATCAAAATATTTGAAACAAAACATGTTTTCTTAGACATTCCATTCTGTTAGACGTTTGTAATGCACCTTAAGTTAAAATAAAGCAGCTTTAGTTTTTCCTCTTAAGTGTAACACATAATGCGTTATTTCCCCTTGAGGGTGTTGCATATAATCCCTTAGAAACTTCTCTTAAGTAAGGGAAACCATTAAGGGATTTACTACAGTGAGTCAGGTTTTACAGTAATACAATTCTACTGTGACCATGGATACATTTTTCATGTCCTTACCACTGATCTATAAAATAGACAATTGAGCAATTTTAACACAAAAAATACTTTAACTTTTTACTGTTTTTTAATTTTTTATTTTAGTGACTAATAAAGTTTCTCAGTATCATTACTGATATGTAAATTATTATCCGACCTCTTTCAAATTAGCACATAAACAGCATTG